>JAUEPU010000008.1:1200000-1800000 GCA_030435615.1 Armillaria luteobubalina | reverse complement strand
TACCGGTACCTTGCGCCTCCATGAACTATAGCAGCAATTAGTTGGGAAAATGGGTCAGACTCTTTTCAAAAACTTACACCAGAACGAGTGCTTGTAGCTGGGCGAGACATTTCCGCGGGTTCACGACCCATGGCAAATTCGGTGTCAGCATTACTTGTCGCCTTCATATTCGCAAATTCGTATGACCCTTCTTCACTTATGTCATCGTAGCCGCCAGCAATCATGATCTTAGCTTTTCCAGACAAAATGGTATCCCGAGCAATTTCCATGGACTGGAGAGCAGTGGCACTGCGTGTAGACAATAATTAATATCAGGAGAAGAGAAATATAATTGCTACGTACCAAGCGCCAACGGGGATCTTAACTGGACCACTGGATGATACAAGAAGTAAGTTGATCCAACCAGCGGCGGTGTTGATGAATCTAACTGCGTGTCAGGACGAATACAGGTCTTCTAGCACGAAAAAACACACGTTTCCTGGAGAATATCATTCTGCACTTCCTTCTCGTCCCGGCGGTCCTTGAACATCTTGCACATAGAATCTTGACCACCCAAACCCGCACCGAAGCAAGTACCGACGTCCGATGGATGCATGTGTTTGTAGAGCTCGTACGGGTCGATGATACCAGACATATTAAACGCTTCGGCGGCACAGACCAAGGACCAAAGCGTGCTGCGGTCTACCTGGGCAATGATATCTTCTGGGATGCCGAAACGGCCAGCATACCAACCGGTTGGAACCTGACCAGCGACTGTTCGGCTGAAGGTGAAAGCCTTAGGAACGAAGACGCAGGCGCCCTTCTTGAGCTTGAAGAACCATTGTCCAGATTCCCCGGCCCAGATATCGCACTTGTCACCATGCTGCAACTTGAACTTCTCGGCTTCGGCCTCCGTCACTTCGAGCGCTTCAAGGTCATGAATGAGCTCGACTTCTTGGTTGAAGACTTTCTTCTTTGGATCGTAGCCACGGAAAAGTTCGGGTTCTACGAAAAAATCAGATATAGCGTAAGGCAAGAGTGAAATTATGCACGTACCAATCAGACGAACACCACTGTGAGCGAGGACATCCTTCTCGTAGCGCGCTTTGATGTCTTTGTCATCGACTGGGTCACCGGATTTGCTATCAACCCAGCCAACATAGAGGGACCCATCCTTCAAGCGACCATCGAAATGCTTGATGAAGCCCATCGTCCACGCCATCTCAATGGCTCCTTCGATCGTAAATTCACCCCTGGCTTCCATCTCCCAGCGAGTTCGTGCACTACCCCAAGGACCAACTTCGGCCGAACCTGTAATGACAATGACCTTGTCGAGATCAATCATGCCGCGAAGTTTGGAAACATCGCCGAAACTCTCCACTGATTCGAGAGCAGGGAAGTCGAAGCTGAAGTTGGCGCGAGGAAGTACATCAACAGTTTGGATGAGACGCTCTGCTTCTGCACCGTTGATGACCTTATAATCGGCGGCGTTGTCACGAGCAATTGCCCGACGCAGATCACTCTTCTTATTGAGGTTGGCGCGAATACGTCCAGTGATTTCCGCAAGATCGGGAAGACGGTCCATACCACCGTTCAAGTCAGCCCAAATCGGCTCGACCTGAGTAATGCTGAACAATAGAGGGTGCATGAGGCCGAGGATGTTGAATGCCATCTCCTTAGCTGAAAATGTGCGGACGCCGTATGATTCCAATTCATGAGCAACGATGTTCGTTGGTCCCATAAGGCCAGTACCCCGGGTCCATCTGAAATTTGGTTAGCAATGTCACGATACCTTATAGTGGAAACCTACCCAATGACAGCGCCAGCGAGGCACAGATATTCACCCCAGCTTTCTGAGGCCCAACGTTGGAACAAGGTCTCCAAAGAAATCTTGGACTCAGAGTAGAGACCGTCATTGCCAAAGAGCCCATGGTTGGGCGAGAGGGGGAGTATAACTTGGGTGGGACGAGTAACGAAGCGACGACTGGCTTTCTTGTTCTTGACAGCGCCCATGATGCGAAGGAGATTCGTTAACATGATGCGATGAGCCAATTCTGACCTGTCATCGATGCCGTCGATTTCTCTGCCATTTTCCGGGATACCTGCGAAGGGAAGAATGAAATCGAGGTCTAAGCCGAGATTAGCGTAGATGTAGTCGACGAGAGCCTCCACATCCTGCTTCGAACCCTGGTTAAATGGCACGACAGTAAGGGCAGAGCCACGACTACCGCACGAGTGAAAGATGGATTGGTAGTATTCGACTGGTGGCACGGTTGTACCGAGAAGTCGTGATAACAACATGCGCGCCGCCTGCTAGAAGACCCTTGACTACTTCCACGCCGATAGAACCTTTGCCAACGCCAGTGAGCAGGGCATTCTTGTCTTTGAATGTTGTCCCGGCAGTGGCGATCTCGTGCAAAATGTCGAGATATACGCTCGTGAGGTTGCTGCTGTACTCCCAGGTCGTACCCACTTTACGCTTCAGGTGAAGTAAAGGCACTTTATCAGCAGACACAGAAGAGATTCCGGAGACTTGTGGACGGATGAACTGAGAGGAAGCACGACGACTCCGGACACGAGAAGGGCGGGGGTCGGGACCTTTACGAAGAGAACGTACCACACCCTCGTAGAGGGCCTTGATGTGGTTCTTCTGCTCCTCACTGATCTCCGGTTGGGATTTCACGATGGTCCAAAGCTTCAAAACATCATCTTGAACCTTTTGGATGTTAACTGCACCAGAGACAGTATCACCGCTCGCCATCTCTTCGACATATGCTTCAAGTTTACGGACGTTCTCGCGCACTACTTCGGAGTAGACAATGTCACCCTTTGAGTTGACCTCGGTGTGAGGGGCAGTGGGGAATGTAACTATACCAAATGGTCAATAGGCACACGAAATAAAAGAAGTAAGAAGACTGGAACGTACCATCCTTGTAGACAGGGGGTTGCGACAAGAATTCACGGACATTTTCGATCAGTTGCTGGCCGAATTCTTTGGCCAGTTTGTAGGTTTCGCCCTTGTTCGGATCGCACCTGATTGATGTTGTACTGCAAGAACGCGAGCAAGTCGGGATCAGCACGGTTCAAGATAGCAATGCAGCTAGCAGTGATCTCGCGATCGACAGTGGTGAGTCGGCCAAAGATGATATCATAATACATGAGGAGAGCATCTTGACGCGCCCAATTCCAGGAAGAATCAAAGTGACGGGCCTTAATAGGGTCGAAGGCGGGTTGAATTCCGTCAATGTAGGTGTCGCCATGCTCCTTGGCAATGCTGTCCAACTTCGCTTGGAGCTCTTCGGAATGCGCCTTCTCTTTGTCGAATGCAATCTCACCGGCGCGAGAGTCGCGCTTGAGATACCGCATATACAGCTCGATATGCTGTGCAGCGAACTGCTCCTGGTCTGTTTGGAATTTGAGGAACTCTTCGCTGTTGATGGTAGGGCCACCACCACCGCCACCACCGCCTCCTCCAGCGCTCGGAGCAGAAAGACTGATGCCCGATCTTTGGGCATATACCGCAACCACACCGTCCAACCACGTCTTTGCCTCTGGCTCCGAAGCCAGCCTCTTCGGCGGTTCCATCGTCGTCGCCAGCAACAAAACGCCATCCGAACGAGACGGACCCAGTCCCCACGACTTCGAAAGATGTGCCTTCACAGCAGAAGAATTGAATCCACCGGGCATCTTGCCACCAACCATCCGAGACACCAAACCAGAAGTGTATTTGCCCAACGCTCCTCCGAAGCCGGACGAAAGTGCAGAGCCAAGCTCTTCCAAAGGAAGTTCTTCTCCCTTCTCCGGTGCCGACGAGAACTCTAGCTGCAAATCACCTAAGATCTCATTCTGAAGTGTCGATTTGCCACCGACGAGGTCCTTGATAGATTTTGAAAGAGGAACCTCGCTCACTGACTTCTTGAGCTTTTGGGCGACAATGACATGGAGGATGTCAAGAGCCTTGATAGGAGCATCTTCGATAGCGGCAGCAGGTCCACTGGAGGCTGCAACGGCGGTGGGGATTGGAGCAGCTACGGAAACAGGGGCGGCAGGGGCAGACGATGCGACTGGTACCGATTCGGCTACCACTTCCTCTTCGGCCTCATCCTCGAAGCTGTAGTATATGTCCTTCTGATTTTTGGATATACAGAAGATAGAACGCTTGTGCGAGACAGCATCATCGGACGTTTCATACTTGGCTTTGAAGGTACGGGTAGCCATGCCGGTGAGGGTGGGGGAGGGACCCAACTCGATGAAGCGCTCGAACGAATAGTCGACGAAAAGACGATCCTGGATTTCGATCCAGCGGACAGGGGACGCGAATTGGTAGGCCAATAATTCGACCATGAGGACGTACGCCAGTTTCGGCCGCTGCTCTACGCCTCCCCAGTTCTCCTGATCCCAATTCTTCAAAACTTTGTCTAGAACTGGAGATGTTGTCTGGTCGTAAATGATTTGTGCGTAGTCTTTTGTGACTTCGAACGGCTTCGCAATAAGATTGGGAATGTAACGGCCAACCAACCAGTCAGGATTCACATGCAAAGGATTGATCTTCCTGGACAAATCTACGAATGGTGATCAGAATCAGGATACCAACAGCCAAATGAATGCACTTACAAGCTCGGAATGGCATCACACCTGCCCAAAGATAACGCGAATGGAAGGGAACATCGATACCTGGGAGCGGAATAGTGGCGAAGCCGCGCTCGAGAGTAATATAACCCTGCGTCTTTTGCTGCTCGAGGGCCTTTTCGTAGGAAGACTTGATGATTTCACCTAGCATTTCCTTGACTTGGTCCTCAGAGAATTTCTCAGCCAGCTATACCGTACCTCGCCTCAGGTTGTGAACAAAAACAAGGCAAATGATACGTACCTGTTGCACATCAATCTTTTTAATCTTGAGGTAGTTAAGAACATTGGTCATCGTTTGCAAAGTCACTAATTCTCCGGCACAGACATACTGCTGTCCCTGTGATGAAAGAAACATCAGCTTAGTTCAAGAAAGCAAAGAGATTATTAAGTTTAGCACATACCTCAACGTTGTAGTTGACAATCTGCAAGAGCAGCCCGGTAATGTTGGAAATGCTATCAACAACTTCACGCAAAGCGGTGTCATTGAAGGTCTTGGAGATACGGCTAGGGTTGACAGCACACATGGCATAGTTCGACCGGTTCTTGGAGTCACGCTCTACGGCACGCTGCATGGTGATTCCACGGTAGAAGACGACATCCACCAAAGATGATACAGGAAATATGTCAGCGATGGCCGCGAGAGCGGCATATTCACCCAGGGAATGGCCAGCGAAAGGACAGTCGCGCTGAATATACCCTTTTCCACGCAGGTCCTCGAACGCCGCCTTCTCTGTCACAACAAGCGCGATCTGGGCGAATTGTGTTGCATAGAGAAGACCAGTTGGGTGATTGAAGGTATATTTGGGTGTACGAACGTCGATATCAGCGAACAGAGGGAGTGTCTTGATGGTCCCGTCTTTGCCTATGGTATCGTAGGTCATGTCCATATATCGTTGTCGGATAGCTTGGCCTTTAATACCACCAAAGTGAATGGTCTTCTGCATGGGATTTTCTTTGACGATTTCAATGATGGAAAATCCGTAAACAGCGCTGAGATGGGCATCAGCAGCATCCCAGACAGCCTTTGCAGCCGCTGAGGTGTTGTACAAGTCCATGCCCATTCCTGGCTCCTGGGATCCTTGACCAGTAAAGACGTAAACAGTGCGGGGCTGGGACACTTCCGCTGTACCATCAATAACCTTCTCGCCCTGGGAGTTGAAGGTTTCCACTTTGACGACCATGTTGCCGTCACGCATTCCAGTATGACGAAGCTTGACACTGAGCTCATCGCCAGGCAACACCATACCGACGAAAGACACGTTGTATCTGTATATGATGCATTAGAAAAGAAACTAAGTAGGATGAAAGAAAACTCACGAGTGGACACGCTCAGGATGACCTTGAGCCGCGACACTTTCAACATAACGGCGGGTCGCCGCACTGCTCCACAAACCATGGGTGATTGTCGCGGGCAGCGACGCATAACAAGAGAAATAAGGATTAACGTGGATGGGGTTGAAATCTCCGGAAATCATCGAATAAGGCTCATTTGTCAAAGGCGCGTTGAAAGTTGTGTCGCCCTCTGTCATAGTGTAGCCGTCATTCGGGAGGGTATAAAGGAGTTCGTCGGCCTTGCCATGTCGTTGCACATAGGCGAGGACAGGGTTTCCGTGACAATTTTCTTGTTGGAAATCGATAGACCCGACTTTGATCATCTGCTTGAGGTGATTGCGAGTGAAGATGTCTCCAGAAACAGTGAGTTCACGGAACTGCGTCCTATCTTTGAACAAGACGCGAGACTGAAGGCGGAAAATAAGGGACGTTCCGGGCTGGAGGGGTCGAGTTTCGTCATCCCATTCGAACCACTCCTTTGACTGAAGAACTCCGACTTCCGCATCGGAAGTAATCTCGACGACATAATCGGGCTCTTCAGAGGTATCAAAGGTATTCTCATAGTCAGAGAAGCGGCCACGATAGAGGAAAGCAGAGGCGACATTCCACGACAGAGGATCCGTCTCGCTGAACGGTACCCTTGACCTTGACGATCTTGCCCTCGCTGGAATTGGCAACAGAAACAATTTGAGCAGTTGCCTGACAGACATCGCCCACCGTGAGAGGCCGGGCTCCATGAGCCATACGGAAACCATTCGACAGATGAACGAGCTTCAAAAGATCGCCATCGATCGAAGCAGGGAAGATCGACTTCATGATAGCCTAACGAACGAGGCGGTTAGTAAGAGAAACGCTGCATGGAATGGAGGAAAGCCTAACCTGCCACCCTGTGACAATGGCGAAGTCCATGGGCGCTGTAATCGTGTCCCTTGCGAGCAGTCTTGAATGACTCGGCTTGGTTACCGACAACAGGCACAAAACTGCTCGACAGCGGCCGCCTCAATGACCACCTCCGGACCAGTGAAAACATCGCCGACATCGAGCTCCGGTAATGAGCTGTCGTCGCCAAACCATAGCTTCCAGTAGAACTCCTTGATGCGAGTGTTCCTTCCCGTCGCAATTTCGTGAATGGGCGCGAAGCCCATCGACGGAACATACTTGAACTGCAAAGAGAGAGACACCGACGAATCCTGGCGATCCTCAAACAAGGTGACGCCGATGAGTTTAGAACCTTCGTCGAATTTGATGTCCACGGCTTTGAACTCTGATTTGTGCTCGCCGAAGGAGCGTGCAGCTCCGTAGATGGAAAGAGATGACAAAGAAACTACGACCTTCTGGTTGGCTCGAGGAATGAGAAGACGACGCATGGGGTTGTCGATGTATTCAGACCCTTGAACGATGGTGGGTGATGACACCAACGCCCTCAACCAGCTAAGCTGAGGACCAGCAAGCGTCTCAAGCCACGTCGAGGGGGAAGGTAAACTGGATCCAAATTCATAAACACGACGTCCAGAGGCTTCCGAGATCTTGACGTTGGGGCATGCAACAGTTGTCGAGGGACTGAGGTGCGAGGTAATCGACGACAGGGACTTTGGTAAGATCGCCACCGTATCGGGATTCGAGAACACGTTGAATGAGAGATGAGTTGATGTTGCCAAGCAACTCCTTGATGGGCTCATCTTTGACCTTGGAGTGCTTGACAGCCATTGGACCCTGCAAAATACACACTCGCTGAGGATCCTGATCGAAGACGGCCTCGATATCTTCAGCAGCCCACAATGAATCCTGTAAGAAGGCTCGTCAAAAAGGTGAAAGAAACTTCAAGTCAGGGACATACCTTCTTGAACCAGACTTCAAACGAAGCATCAAGAACAGGAATAAAGGGAACAGGCTTCTGTCCACGCCTCTGAGAGATGGCAAGGAAGAATGCCGAATCCTCTGCTGCTAACAGTTGTGTCGTACCACCAACATATGTCTGGAAGAACGAGTCGATGAAAGGTAAAGGATCATCAAGAGAAGTGTATGATTGCAACACGGATGGCTTGTTAGATTCGCCATTAACTCCAGCAAAACGCTCCTCAACGCGTCGCAACCAATCGCCGGTGAGGTTTCTCAAGGAGGGATCGACCCAACGGGATTGATGAGAGACGAACATAAGACGAACCATACGCAGCGACACTTCCTCGTAAGTCATATCGCTGAGCGCACGGGCGACTGATCCATCCTTCTTCCATCCAAACCAGGGCTTGTTGAAATCCTTGTTCAGCTTAGCAATGACCTCGTCATGGCGTTCAACCAACCAAGCTGCACGCTTCTCCTTTGGCAAGCTAAAGACGGTGTCGTCGAACTCCCTCCATAACTTGACGGCCCTCGTGGCCACCTTGTGAATGGGCTCGCCCAACTCCGAACGGACAGTGAGGATGCCACCAGTGGGCCTGTCGTAGGTGCCTTCCCACGCATCATCGTCAACACCAGGAGCAGCGACGATGAGATCCTTGACCGAAGGACTTGTATGAGCCTCCTTGGCCACCATGACACGACTGGCAAACAAACATCCATCAAAGGGCATCGGCTGCACACCAAAGCGCTCAGCAGACCATTGGCCAGTAAGGTAGGGATAAACATCATCAGCCGCTCCGAATCCAGAGCCGGCGACAAGGCTGATGTTGCGGTGTTGACGAATGGCACGATAGGTCACGAGAATAGGCTGGTGGAAGTCCTCATAAGAGTGATGGCCTCCTGCACGACCTCCGGTCCACTGGAGGATGATGGGGAAGTCCGGATTGGCAGCGGCAATGTTGATGACTTGTCGGATACCATCGATGGAACCTGGCTTGAAGGAGACGTGCTTAATACCAGCGGTCCTCAGGCCTCGATGATCTCGACGGCCTTCTCGGTGGTAGGAATGCCGGCTGCGACACAGAAACCTTCGATGGGAAGACCCTCCTTTCTCATCTCCTGCCAGAGAGGGAGTTGGAATGTGAACTGTGCAGGATTGATGTACAACGCGTTCAAAGTCAAACCGACACCGTCAGGAATCTTGGTTCGAATTTCAGCAACTTTTGCACGGAGAGCAGCAGCGTTGTAGTGGGCTCCACCAGCCAATTCGATATGGTAGCCAGCATCAAGGACAGCACTGACGAAACCAGCCTTCACGGTGGTTGGCGTCATGCCAGCCACCATGATGGGAGGTTTACCGAGGAGACGAGAGAACGGCGTGTCGAGATGCAGAACACCGTCACTAGATAGAGCCATGAGAAACGAAACGACCGTATACGAATCTATACATACCTTGACTTCACCAATGCAGGAGCCCAGTTCTTAGCCCACCAGTCCTCATACTTGACTTCAACAGAGCTGTAAAGCTCTGCATCACCCTTAGCGCGATCACCGACGACGACAACACGAACACCGCGTCCGTCAAGATCACGCGCGGTAAGAGGACCAATTCCGCTGATACCACCAGGGCCGAAATCGATGGCGTGGGTTGCAGTCTCAGGGAAATCAACTGCCTTCACCCAGTGGATAGGAGCAGTGAAGATTTGGTCGCAGAGAGAACGCGTCAAAGACGTTTTCAGATTACGGAGATCAGATCCTGAATGACGTGTCAGACAAGACTTCAAAGAGAAATAAATGAACGCACCATCCTCCGTGTTAAAGACAGGGACCTTGAGATCCTCTACAGTCCACAACTCCTCCCCAGCCAAATCCTCGAGGAGAACCTTCTCAGTTGCCCCCTTCAAATAGTCGCTGTGGTAGGGGACGCCAACCGCCAAGAACCTAATGTTGAAAGCAGGCTTGCGTTTGGAGAAAGGAACCTTGCTTTGGTCTGCTCCGGAAGGTGCGCGTATCTTCCTGAGATTGGTGACAAGACCGTAAAGAGACCGGGCAGGACCGGTGACAACGAACGCACGAGGCCCGTTGTGCAAGGAAACGAAAAGCTTAGAGTTATCGGCAAGGTGGGAGTTGGTTTTCTTGATGTGGGTATCGAGGTCCTTCAATGCAAGACCGGTAATAGACAACATGGGACTAGGAGTTCCCTCTCCGCCTTCGATAGAATCATTTACGATTCTGGGCTCGACAGAGACAACAGGGAACGCCTGATGTCCCCGGAGACCGGAGAAGAAGAGCCATTTAAGGGCTTTCTTGGAGTTCTCGAGGAAGGACTCAAGAGTGGTGGAAGCGGCAACGGCGATACCAGAAACGATGCCCTGGGAATGGCCAGTCGCGCCAGAAATGTGCTTGAGATACTCGCCTGGGGTCATGCCAACCACGTTGCACGCAACAAGGTATTGGACGAGCTGAGTCAACCCAATAAGGGGGAAAGAGATAGGAATCGACGCGAGATAGCCGGTCGATGGACGGGATGAAGAGTCAGAGAGCCACGACGCGGCGTCGAGCCCATAGGCGTAGAGTGCGGTAGACGCTTGCGAAAGAGCAAGAGGCTGGAGAAGGGTCTGTGAAACCGCTTTGATGAACGGCTCAACGAATGGCCGGTAGATGTCAAAGAGAGCTTGGAGCTCATCGAAGTAAACCTCGTTGGTACCTTGACCGCCGAATAGAGCATAAAGGGAGGCCTTGCCGTCAGCTGCGGCTTTCAGGAGCGCGGATGGCGGTCCAGCAGGAATGTCAGCAACATTGAGGGTGCGAAGGACGGAAAGTGCTTTGTAGTAAGAAGTGAGGACGACTTTGCGAACTTCAGTATCGTACGACGACGCGAGAGAATGGATGTCGTGGACTGCGAGATGCGTGTATGTGAAGAATTTGAAGACATTGAGCAGTAAAAGGGTGCGTGCTTCGATATCTTGGTCAAGATGCTCTGCAATATAGCCGAGGAAGCGGGCGGTAAGCTCTACGGTCGCCTCCTCCAAGTTTTCGAGCTGGGCTGTCGTGTCGACAGCGTCTACAAGGGATTGCTCGTGGGCAAATTCATCTCTAAGGACCTCTGCGCAAATCCACTCGTCGTGGCAAGTGCTGACTGGGATTGAGACCTAGAAAATAACGAAGAGATTTGAAAAAGGATACATATACGCAAAGATAAAACACACTCTAATCTGTCCAAGGGATATAATGATAGGGACGGGTGGTGATAGACGCAGTACAGTCGTTTACTGTCTTCGCCATCGTCGAGGTATTGGACAGAGTCCTCTATAGACGAATGATAGGAAGGAAGTGACTCTATTTAAGAGAACCCGCGACCCCAACCCCCCAAGGCCATACCCCAAAAACTTGCCCAAACTTTTTCAAAAATTTTCTCCAAATTGGGGACCTTATTACCTTTTATGGGACATGGACCCTGAGAAGGGACCTTATCGACCCAGCTACTTCCTTATTTCATTGCTGAGCAACGTTAAATCTTGGACGTCGAGTAGATTGCGTCCAATGGCGACCTATTATTCTTCTACCCTGAGGGCCATACGCGACATCAAGGGGGTAACATAAAACGTATACAAAGCCTAGGTAACGTCGGAAGTCCGAGCACTTGCTTGTATGTATTCGAAATACTGGTATGCTAGCTTCCCCAATCTTGCTAAAACTCAGAGCCTGTCCATTCTATATCATTGCCTTGGGGCTGAAATTACCTAGTACGTCGATGAGATATAGGCATACCGCTTTATGCATTACACGTACCTGGTGGTTGAACAAACGTGAACTTCATGACCCGCCACTTCGAGCTTCCTGTTCTACTTGGTAAATTTCTTGCACTCCTTCGCGGAAGAAGACCACATTATATTCAACGAGTCCCCGCCTATTTTCAAAGACAGGCGTTGGCATGATCGCAAGCAGTGCGAGATGTTCAGTAATACAGTGATAAGTCAGTGTTGTCCCCGGAGTTGAAGGATGCAGTAAAGCCGCGGCACTGGGATAAAAAAGCTCCTTGGCGCGCCTTTTGGAATTTGACGCCCCAATACTCGGTGTCGTATGACCTGAGGACTCTTGATCATCACGATCAGACGGAGACGGGACGGAAAGCAGTGGCGCTGCAGATGATAATAGCTTCCGATGCCGGGAAGCGCTAGCTGACGCCGACCTAACAAAAGTGGTTAGTATTTATTATCGAAAGCGCCCAAGTTATGCATACTTATAGAGAGGCCCGAAGGAGTTGAGCATTTGTAAGTAATCGCAGCACAGATTGTGGGTTGCTGAGTCAACAGGTGATGCATCCGTAGCGATATATAACCGCGACGTCGAGTCAAACAGGAAAGCCTTTGGGGATTGGGAATTCTATGGGGTATATCTTTCAGCGCGCGCCTCGTAGGGAACAGAGAAAACCCACGGCACAGAACACATTGAGAAGGTCTTCAAGGAACGGCAAAGAGTCGATCAGCTTGTGGAGAACTCTGGAAAAGGCTTCATGTAGAGTGTGGTCGTATACGGAAGTGAGGTGGAAATTGAGAGGCAGCTGTTCATAGTCGGGAGAAATGTCCAACAGTCGGTCAGTTACACGTTCATTGATCTGCCTGAAGTTTTCTTGACGAAATAATGAACATGGATAGCCAAAGTCACGAAGAGGAGATTATACCAATTTTGTCATCCTCTTGAAGCTTCTCGGCTTTGTGGACGAAGACTTCAATATTGACATTTGGGTTCTCGTGGTACGCCGCAACAATGAATTCTACGAGCTTCGATATGGGTTGGTTGTAAAGGTCCTGTGAGGTGCTCAACTCTTCTGGATACAGACGAAAGATGGAGACGAACCCGAATGTCAATCACGAATATAATGGTCAAGAATTGCGACAACGGTGCTCCGAGTGTTTCGACGGTTATGGTCCCTGGACAGTCCCATATTTCGAGAGGAATGACTGTGCTAGCATGGCGACCCGGTCACTCCATGGATCTGCGGACCGATCCAGTATACGCACTCGTATGTATGCTTGATTATCCTCGTGGTAGGTTCAAGATAAAACGTCTGTTTCGGGGGTAAATTTTCGAACAGAACTTGCTGAATTGACGTCTTGCCGCTCCTGACCATAAGGAATCAGGCTTATCAAAAAGCGCTCTTCGACCTCACCTTCGCAAGCCAAGCAACAAAATTTTTGATCTCGCCACCGCATCAGACTTTTTGTACGAGCTCGTTGATACTTTTGGCGTCGACGTCGCGGCATACGACGGATACGAAGCCATACAGCAAGAAAAGGAGCTAACGTGAAGGGAAACTGGTTCCGAACTCCGACCGACCACAAGACTCTGACGCACGTTGGTGAGCTGGTATTTCAGTTGTATGTTTTAGTTTTCCTATTGGCCCGGAGATGATCCTGAGCATGTTTTCCAGAGAACCTACACCTTTCTAGTCCTATAATGAAGTTTGGCCGTAAAATCAGCGTAAGCCGTCCGATATCACTGGAACTGAACTAACCTCTTTCGTAGACTGATCTATACAATGAATGGCGTCCTTTCTACTTGGACTACAATGGTCTAAAACGAGAACTCAAGGTCCGTTTTCCACACTCATTTGTGGTTCAGGGACGCTAACGATGCCACTAAAGGCACGAACTACTGGGCGTACTTGGAATGAGCAGGACGAAGTCGAGTTCAGGGTTCGCTTGGAGAAAGAATTGGACAAAATTCACGACTTTCAGAAGGAAAAGGTACGTGCCCTTGCTCTGCACCAACCTTTGCGGCGTTCTCTATCGACTTCGAGAAGCGCTCCTATCGATCGCGTGGCTGCCAACACGCAGCAGATTGGAAGAACATGGTCCCTCTTTCTCCGAGATACTTACAAATTCACAGGCCTCCGAGCTTTCATGCCGAATTCGTGACGCCGAGATAGATGTCAAACGTCTCGTTGAGGACGAAACTTCATACTCTGTCGATCATCAGCGCCAGGCTACCACTAAAGATGAACTCTCCCAACGGCCCGACCCCGAAGCCCAACAGCGGGAACCTTATGAAGAAGATGCCGGCTCGGATGACGACGACGAAACCAACGAGGAGCTCACTGACGACGAATCTTACGACGCACTAGAAAACAGGTTCCACGGTCTCGAGGAGGAGGTGGCAAATCTTGTCGCAGATGTGCACGATTTAGCTTTGTACACTAAGCTAAATATCACTGGCTTCATGAAAATTCTCAAGGTCCGTTACATATATCTACATACTTGTGTTTATGTGCCTAATCGTGGTTTCAGAAACATGATGTGCGTGTTCTCCTTGGGTCGCCGGCAAGGCTTTGTCACTTATGCAATGCTTTCATAGAAACAAACATCTCGCTCCTTGAAGACATCATTTATACAAGATTACCTGGAAAAGCGACCTTTTTATCGATATAACTGGGATGCACTCATCGTCAAGCTTTCCAAACTCTATGACCTGGTGCGAACACGGGGTCATCCTGTTCAAGGCGACTCAAGTGCGGGCGGGACTCAAAGCGCCTTTGTTAGGCAGACAACGAAGTACTGGGTAAGAGTTACTGCTTTTTCGTCTTACTTCCGTATTGACATCACCATTAAGGTCCATCCAGATAATCTAGTCCCGCTGAAACTGGCTATCTTGAGAAATCTACCGGTTCTTGGTTTGTAGATTATTTAATATATCTTCAGACACCGTTGCTCAATGCTCGCTTAACAGTTTTCAATCCTGATAAGGAGTTTGAGCAGAGAGATGCTGGTACGTTACCTCGTTTTTCATCGTTTTCACAATTTACCAATGATCACGTTGCGCAGCCATCACCTCCATCTATTTCGACAACGAAGACCTTGAGCTTTATCTCGGTCGCCTTGAAAAGACAGAGGGTGCAGAGGCTATCCGGTTGCGATGGTACGGCGATGTCACCACAAAAACAGTATGTGCTTCATGCATGTTATATTTCTTCATCGTTTATGGCCATGGCAGATCTTTGTTGAGCGGAAGACGCATCGAGAAGACTGGACCGGGGAGAAATCCGTCAAAGCACGCTTTCCTATAAAGGAGCATTTAGTCAATGCTTTTCTCAGAGGAGAGTATACCATGGACGCCGAATTCCAGCAACTGGTTAAGAAAGGAAAGAAGACGCAACAGGAGGTCGATTCCATGATTCAACTTGCCGACGAAGTCCAATATGCTGTTCTAACTCGGAAACTTCAGCCTGGTATGTTTTGCCTGATATAATCTATGATCTGCCCTCTGAAAGCCGGCTAGTGATGCGCTCTTTTTACAACCGGACTGCATTCCAACTCCCGGGTGACGCTCGGGTGCGGATCTCCCTGGATACCGAGCTTACCATGGTCAGAGAGGACAACTGGGATGGACGGGTACGCGCTGGTGACAACTGGCGTCGAACAGATATCGGCATCGATCATCCTTTTGAACAGCTGGCAGAGGACGATAAGGAGCTTTTCAAGTGAGCATCTGTGCTCATGAAGCGTCATGTCACGGTGGTGATACTAATCATCTCACTTCCCCTCATCCACTAGGTATGGAGTTCTGGAAGTCAAACTCCAAACGCAGTTAGGACAAGAGCCACCGCAGTGGGTTACAGATCTGGTTCAATCTCATCTGGTGGAAGCGGTACCGAAATTCAGGTACGAGTGCCGTTATCCCACATCAAATAATGGATTGACTGACTTTGACACTTGCGCAGTAAATTCATTCACGGCTGTGCCACCCTCCTGCCGAACCGGGTGGACTTGGTTCCTTTCTGGTTGCCACAGAGTACGTTGCCTGTGTTGTCTACCGCCTAGAACCCTGCTTGACGGGGATGCAACAGTGGACACTGACATTTTGAAACCGGACACTGGCTATCTCTCCATCATCGAACGGCCCTCTACTATCTCGTCATCGAGGGGATCCTTGGAACAACACGGCAGTTCGCACTCACAGACGCCACCACAGCCCAACTATGCTGAGCCTGTCTCTGAAGGAGAAGAAGACTGAGAATATGGACGTTGCTCCTGCTAAAGATGAATATAAGCGCACCGGCCTCAGCGGGGAGGAAGTCACTGCCGCTATTGCTTACCGTGAGCAAATGTTGAAAGAAGCACGTGCAAAGGAACTCGTAAACGGGAAAAAACCGAGCAAAGCCACACCTCCAGATGAAGAAGCTCTCGAAGCTGACGATGAAGGGTCTGACGAAAGGACAGCATTCTTGAAGGGAAGGAAGACCCAACAGCCCACTGCCACCCGCAAGGCGAGAGCATTCTCAATCGATCCTTTGGCACCCTCTTCCGCTTTTGATGAAACATTAAGAACGCGTTTGAAGGGTGAAAGCCAATCTCGGGAACAAGGCCTTGAACGTGTTGACGAAGGTGAAGACGAAGGAAGGTCTGCGACCGATGCTGATGATCGTTTGCTGGTCCGAGAATGGACTGCACCTGCTGGCAAAAGAATCTCTGTTCCTGTTCGCATTGAGCCCAAGGTCTACTTTGCTACCGAAAGAACATTCTTGGTGAGTATCACACTAAATATGGATATTAGTATCTTACGAACGCCGTATTTCTAGAAATGGCTTAATATGTCCGTGTTCATTGGTACCATAGCCACGACCTTGCTCAACTTCACTTCACCGGACGATTCCCGTGGTCTCATCAGCGCGGCGTTGTTTACCTTGTGCGCATTGTTGGCGATTGCGTACTCTGCGGGCATCTTCCTGTATCGAGCTCTCAGTCTGAGGCAAAGGCGAGCGGATGGGCTATACTACGACAAGTATGGCCCAACGATATTATGCTTCGTTCTCTTCTCGGCGATGGCATCCAATATTGGTTTACGGGTTTCGGGAATGATTGCTCAAGATTAGACCTGGGGTGAGGTCAAAGCACGTATCAGAGAACACTGTATAGGCGGGTATGAGGGGCATCTATGGAAAGCAACCAATTGGAATGAAAGCTTTATTTAAACGTTTGATACACGTTCTTTGGGTTTGTAGAACTAGCGCCCATGGTATGTGCACCGGGGGTATCAATAGTGCTGATCCTACTGTAAGACGCTCAGAGTAAAAGTAAAGTTGGTGCTTCGCAAGAGACATCATCAATGGATGCGCCCATGATCCGATCCAGCGGAAAAGAAACTGGATAAGTACTTATACTAAAAAGAGAGAAGATATGTAGTCGTTATGTTGCAAGTTTGGAGAAAATACCTATTGCGCGCTCGCGGTTATTCGCGTAAACAAAGTTTTCAACGACAATTATCGTCAGTCCGACGAGAGACGAGAAAGTAGCTTGGGTTAAAAATCACGATACCCTATAATGCGGGCGGGATGACCGTCATAACAGGAGTCTTGGCACTGGGATACATTTAGCCGTCAGCGCCAGCGCCCGCGCCCAACACGCACATGTTTTTGGCATGGCAGCGGTAAAAGGTAAATTTTCCACACAAAGCCATCCACAAAATTGTCTACACCTCATCCAAAACTGAAGATGCTGATACGAGGGAAACGGCGACAGAGAGTAGACAATAGACAGCGTATGTACACTCGACGAAGGGCAGAGACACCATGCGAAATGCATATCCCGATCGACTCGGTATACATATGGGCGGCAAACACGACCAAACTAAACGGTGGCAGTTGCGCCCATACACTCTTCTTTTCCTTTTAATCTGCCGTCTCGTTCTTTCGCCCCCGTTCTGCTGTAGCCCTCTCCGCCTCTCTGCTCTAATTCCAACGATATCGCCATGTACCACTACCTTCGTTTGGTGGTTTTCCGTGCTCATATCCCGTCACTGCCGGGAAATGCTTGTTCTGCTGGGTCGCGATGTGAGTATCCACCTGTTGATGTTATTTCGGTTCCTAACATGCGACCAGGATGTATGCAATCGATATCTTCGACCCACTCCACTATAACGCGTTCCGTACCTCAAGTACATCTTCAAGTTAGCAAGTGTCGACTGGCTTAGTTCCAATATATCAACAGGTTCTGAACTTTCAGTGGTGATGATATATTACAGCACTAACATTAACTATATAGAACAAGGGGGGTTTATGGATACAGGACATAACTTTTGTGATTACTGTAGCAGGTGAGTGTTAAATTAGTATGAAGGGTATACTTGGATTCATATCAGGAGCAAGTTAGGGCACCGTTCGCGCAGGGTTTCTCTCCACTCGCTTGGACCACCACGTGTATCGCGCTTTTGCCATACGGCTTCCATCACTAATCGTGTTCGCAACAAATTTCCGATGCTTTCATCCTGTGATTGCAGCCTCGATTTTAGGAAATCTCTATGTGACGAGTTGTCTGTCATACATCCTGCCAGGCACAGAGGGAATACCAATGTTCGGTCGATCTCCGAGGGTGCCAGTTGGCGGAGTATTTGTGTGATTGTATCAACCGAGGCGGTGATTTCGGGCACGGCTAGAAACGTGTTAGCAATAGAAGAGGCTAAGATGCTAAGGTGCGTACCTGGATTGTCTTCGTTGATAACGGTGTGAAGATGTAACAGTGCACTCTCGCGAAAGACGTTTCCAACCAACCGCATAACCTCATCTGGATAGGATATCACTCCTGCATCAGACATGGCTGCTTGCATCAGATTTGGGTGTAGCGGGGTTTGTTCGCCAAAACTTGACGGTTCATGTTGCCGATTTCGCAGTCGTTGTTCTATATCATCGCCGCGCCGCACAAGTTCACGGAAGCTCAGGGATCCTTTCGCTTGCTCAGATGTCTTCCATTGGGCCAGCCCAGATATCTCGGCAAGGGCGAGCATCGCCTCGTCAGGACATCCGGTCAAGTTTTCCATGTGAAGTCCTCGGCCCCAAAATCCGTTTTGATCGCCCAGCAAACATTTGTACAGTGTCAGGTATTTGGGCTGTTTCATCAACGTAAATGATGCAAAGATATCCATCCACTGGAAAGGCTGTTTCAGCTATCGCCGCTAATGGATGGAAGACTTGCATACCATAGTGCATTTCACAATCAATTGGCTGGATGTACTCATATTCGCCAAGACGAGCTTCGGGTTCTCGCCAGCTGGAAGTCCCGTCTGGGATATCCATTCCAAGGCAATGGTCAGCATTGGAGGCCATTCAATTGTACTTCCGGCCATCTGGGAAAAGCACAGCAAGTACAACGCGGCGAGGACATCGCTTTCATCGTAATGTGGCTTTGCCTGCTTTCCACTAGCGAGTTGGAATGCTGCCTCGTCATGGAAGTATTGCGCTGTTGAGTGTTCCGGATTCGGATCTGGGGCCTCTAGGCCCTGCGCAACACGCATTCGGGTGAAGTGGAGACTTGACAGAGCGCAAACGGCGTTAGTAACTGCTCCCCGAGGTTCTTGCACGATCATCTTTTCTTCACATGTCAGTCAACGCTCATCCTCTTTCTAATGTATGAACTCACGGTATACGTAAGATTCGTAAGTGCGTTGCTGGAAAATGGAAGATTCGTCTTTCTAACATGTTCGAAGAAATACATGACGTGGCTCTCCTGGATGGAGTTTTGGCCAGCAAGCAGAGGAAAACTTTGTATGGGGGATGGAGGGCGGATATTGAAATCGAATTGGTCGTTACTGTGTTGTGCAATGTACATGCCCATATCGAAGTCTAAGGGTTCGCTGTGGACCGACGATGATTGCGGTGAGTACTGGTACATCGGCGCGCCGAAATCCATTGAATTGACATTAGAGTCGCTGTAGGATGCGGGCGGGAGTTGATGGAAACCGTTTGATGGGCCTATGTCCGTGAATTGTTAGCGATACGCAGGGTATGGAGGTTTACTCAAGCTCACCAGGTATACCGGGCATTCCACTCATGCGAGGTGGATCATAACGATAATCAAAGGGTCGGAGGTCGACGTCCAAGGCTAATGATGATGAGGCCGTACTAGGGAGATTTTTCGGACGTCTTGGGAGAGGGTGCCGACAGGCGATGGTAGGTTATTGGTCGCGACGTTGGGGCAGGTTTGGCCGCGTGTGCTTGTATCATGGATGTCCGGGGTTGCCCACGGATCAGACCAGCACGAGTGAGCTTGGCCTTAATGTTTGCCTTGTATGCTTCGACGGCCTGCTTGTCCTGGCGAAAAAGATCAGTCGTGGTTGGGGATACGGAGGATCTCACGTACACGCATCCATTCTGGTCGTCTCGGACCCCAGCCTAGACACTCAATGGTTAGACGTACACAGGTGCGACATGAGTCGCCTTCCCGCTGCTCGTCGCATTTCTGACAAACAATTAAGATATGGCGGTATAATCGGGTGGCGTAATTTTAGCTCACTTTTCGGCGTAGACGACACGTCCTATTGTCAATTAGCCTTGCGCGTAATAAAATGTGGCGCAACTCACCAGCAGCCACCTTTACTTGCAGAAGGAGTACGCGGCAAATCAACGGTGTTGTAAGTTGGCGTTCCCCTGCTGCTACCGCTTAAGGAGGGCGAATCGCGATCTTCAGGTGCTGGGGCCATTGATACGGAATAGAGCGACGGCGACACGTTCGAGGAGGCGGGAGCAGACGATGAAGTTCTGAAGGATATGGACGTTGTATAGTCCATGCAAAGAGGAAGGTGGTTGATCTTCGAGGACGTCCAACAGTCTGACCGAGGCTTAGGCTGAGTTTAAGAAAGTCGGAACAAGAAAGTAAGCGTGACTAATTGATAGGAAAGGGTCCGCAGGAAAGCCGGTTACGCGTGGGCCGTGTTAGAAGGGGCTCTGATATAAGGAGATCGAAGCGGAGGAGCTAGTTGATACAGTGATGGAGGGTTACCAAGGAGCATAAAATATGCAGACCTGAGACACGGATGACTCTGGGTGATGCTTTTATGTTCTTTTTTGTACCTTGTCGGTCTACTTCCGAGTGGTAGATCATATTGGCAGATTTTGAATTTATATGCAATATGTGAATTTGTTTTACCACTCAGCTCGAGCCGAGTCTGAATCTCCTGAATCTTATTTTCCCTGACACTGCGTGTACGAGATTTCCCATCTCCTTGTGTATCGGTCCATGTTTTCGAACTGGCGGTGCTGAAATGTGGCCGATATAAAGGGAGGCCACATGGGCCCTGGATGCTCCCACGACCTGATATGTATCGCGTCTGTTTTTGCACCGATGTCAAATCATAGGATGCAAATATCCCGTGTACGTTCGGTTGCTGTAACTGAGTATCATTTCGGTATCCTGGCCTTTTCGTCTGCCTGTGCCGTCCCTTTAATAGATAGTTATATCCTGCGACCAGCCCTTTATCTAATCCCCGGCCGAGCCGCAGAAACACAAGGGTCAACAGTTCACGAAATTCGCCTTTGCAGGGACCAGCAAGCTTCGCCTTTTGTATTGCGTACGCTTCTGCCGAACTTAGTGTGGCTGTGTTTAGTAAGGGACCGAAATCCGTGGTCATCGCGAGTCACTAGCGCCTATTAGCGCTTAGTCCCGGCCCCAGACGACGATCCAAAGTGTTATAATTGCGTGCAGTAATGTTACGATGTATCCTTGTATTGTAGTGTGATGCGGTTTACAAGCCAATCGAGGCGAGGTATATATATGTGACGAACGAGATCTCAGAGCAGGACAGATTAACAACAGAGCCCAAGAAGGACTCGGAGTCCAAACTTAGCGAAAACAGAAAGATGGAAAACGAGAAGCCGATTGAAATAATTACACCAGGAGCATTTTTTCTTCGTTCAGAATTTGACGCCAAGGAACGGGCTGCCGGCTCGATATGTGCCGGTGACCCCAAACCTTGTCAAGTAGCTGTACCAGTGCGGAACAGTTACCGACGCTGCCTTCTCCGGCAAGTAGAGCACGAAGGTTGTGGCGGTGCGATAGATTATCTGTGAGGCACCCGCACACAAAAAATGCAAATACGGTGCTTCGAATGACGGCTGTACGAGTTTGGGCACTGCAGCAATGATTCAAGTCTTCGAGAAGACTTAACGCATCCTGGACCGAAGCTGCTATATCTGCAACACCAGGATAATCCCCAGATACGACTGCGCGTAAATACACACGCGTTGATGTTCGGAATATTTCAGAAGAAAGATTGCGAGCTTCATCGACCAGGGAGTCATTGCGAGGAAAATGGAGAAGTTCGGAAAGGCAACGGTCGATCGGCTGGGATCGCATGAACAATGAAGGAACGCTTAATGCGCCTCTATTAAGCTGACGCTGTTTCCAAGATGCCAGATATGATGTCTCTGCCAACGCCCAGACAACGCGGCTTTCACATCCCATGACTGTCATCATAGAAAGCTCGGCCGGGACAGGTTCGTAGAGATCGGTAATCCCACTTGCGTCAGGAGCAAATAACTCTCTGATAGTCTCTAAGAACAGAGGTGGTTCTCGAGTCGTCACCGACGCCAGGACGTCGAACCAGATGGCCGTCTTCACAAGAAAACGTTCCTTTTCGGTGCACGACATGAGAGCCGCACGGGGAGACGCGTAGCGACTAAGGATCACACGTGCATATTGGAACGCTACCTGTAGCCACCATTGCCATTCTCCTTTTCCACCGTCAAAGAGAAATGAAGAAATAACAGTGAGAGACGCCATGGCCCCGTCTTCGGTCTGTGACGAACCCCTGCTCAAGGCACGCTTGAGCTCGTCGTACTGGTGCCTCGTGGCGCTGTCTTGTAACGCAGGCACGGACGGCATAGCTTGTCGTTTTTGATGTATGAAAGCCAGAAGACGAGCTGCATTTCGGTAGCAATCACCTTCGACGGCGTTGTGTATGACTAGAGGTAGTCTGTTTTTGTCGGCTAGTTGGAATTGCATCGCAAGAACAACGTTGAGATAGTGATTGACGAGTACATCAGCGGATCCTCCGGGTAACAATGTCGTTGTTGGGTAGAATGTCATGGTGGAATCGTATGGATCATCCTCAGACATCGTGAAAAGGAGGTTGTAGGAGGGAGCAAGGTTGCTTCGCATTGACGGACCCGACCCTACGAAAGGTCGTTATTACATGGCTTTATCATATTTAATAGTACAAGTTCTTACATCCTGGTATGCTAGTAGGGTAGTGCATTATATCGTACGGCTGGCCATCGTTATCAAAAGGAGAGTCTTGCCGTAGCTGCAACTCCAGAGCTGAGAAAGATAGAGGAGTTTAGTCCTAATATCTGGAAGCTCAAAGATGTGGCGTACCATCTCCGGGATATGCTGCATCGACATAGGTGCTGCTAACACCGGTCCAAGGTTCATCTCGCACGGCAGACGTGGTCCTGGAGTACTCGCCTCCAGCGACTGGGTAGGTCGATGGTTCGGGAGTCAGGGACTTTCAGAGGAAGACATAGAGTCGTCCTCCTGGCGTAGGAGAAGGATCTGGTCTGGGTTGGAGTCTCGAGTATTGGTGCTGGCATGGCCTTTAATCATGCCATTGCCTGCGAGAAAGTTCTTAATGTCCGCTCGTAGCTTAGTGTGTTGTTCCTGTAATACATCATGAGGACTGCGCCACACAACGCAGGAAGGGAACTAGCCTAACCTTGAGCCATTCAGGCCGTTTAGGGCCGAAACCAAGGCACTGTAGCTTTAAACGAACACAAGACTTGCAGTTGCCGTGCTCATCACGATCTTCGTCGCATTTCTGGATACGCGCCACGCCACGCCGCCACATAGTACAATGGATTAGGATTTGGAGGGAAGAGAGACGGAATGATTAGCAAGAGGGTTACAAAGGCTGTTGAGAAACGACGAACCTTTCTTCGAATTCTGCAGGTGTAACAGCCGGACTTGGCGCGTACAGAGCCCTTGGATTTGGGCGCTCCGTGTTTCTTGATGCCGTTCTTAGCAGAAGGCATGTGGCATTAAATGAGGAGGAGTAATAAAGATGAGAATACGAAAGCAAACGAAAGCAAAACGATAGCGGAGTGTACAGCGTAGGATGTGATGAAGGTATGAGGAAACCGTACGTCTCGCCATGAAGGCACTGTACTTGTATAAGTAGTCCGGACATTAACCGTTTCCTTTAGGACATGATGGTTGATCTTGACCTGTCACGCCCGCGGTTCTGGGGTCCTTGGCCGTATTCAGCGTTTTCGAAATTTATTTGATGGTCTCTTATTCAGTTCTTCTGCCTTTCAATCATCCATGTATATACACTTCTCCTGCTGTTAACATTGCCGTAAAATCTCTTCTATATTGTTTTTGTTACAGAGGACATCGATCCGCTCAGGGTACTCAGTAGGGATTCTTGGCAGCCCTATTATGATGATCGCAATTTGACCGCAATATTGTCCTATATTCATGGAGATCGGAATCAAGGTAAGTAGGTACTGCTAGGGCATAGAACATATATTGTTTGACGTTCAAGCTCTGAATCGAGTTAGCCTCGAGTAGCCGTTGAGGTCGGGGCGTGGTTGATTGAGAATCCCACTCCAACGCTGCCTAGAATGTTGGTTGTACTGCTGTTTGATGCACAGAATGGTACCAGGCAATATATTCTACGGTATCCAAAGAATGTGCGGTCCGTTGGATCCGTGAGAATGCCGGTGGGATTGTCAGAATTGACGAATCACGAGATGGCATCCCAGAGCTAGTATCAACGTCCTGGGAACACAGGAACTTGCTGTGATGTCCTCCGCGCTTGGCGGCCCTGCACTCCGTCCACACCGTGGAGAGCAAAGCGCTAAGATAAGACCTTCCCGCACCGTAGATTAGATATAATATCTCCATTGAAACAAGTAGAAAAAGGGAAAGCATGTCGACAGTCCCAAGCCAAACCGGCGAGCGTAGTATGAACAAGATAGGAAACCAACATATGTACGTATGACCAAAAACGGATGTTCCGAGGAAAATGGAAGGTAGAGTCCATCTTGATGCCTACGCAGCAAATAAAAATAGCGAGGAAAGACATGGCACTCGGAGGAACAGAGAGGGATGAAGGTGAGCACGGAGACGGGAAAACGTTTACGACTTGTCCAACCGTCCCTATTTCTGACTGCTTTCTTCAGCTATAACGCCAGGGTTGATCCCGGAGCCGCTGATGCTCACCCTTCGAGCCTTGCCTTTGATGCCCCCACTGGAACCAGTTGTAAATCCGGAACTATTGGGGCTTATATCCGCTGTCGATGATGAAACGGTGGGAATCTTCGCAGTCTCCCCAGGGACGACACCGGAACCAGATCTGCGGGCAATGAGTGCTCGTATCGCACCTAACCACTTGATCTCGTCCTCCTCGTTCGGCGCGCAGAGTAGTAGTGTTCGTTTGGTCGTTACAACCTTGAAAGTATGGTCACTCTGGCCATCATCTGGCTCTATGGAGGCTGGTATGGGAGGTGAGGGTGCAAGTGGTTGCCGATGAGCAGGTAGATTGTATTCGAGGGCGTCCAGAATCTCCGTCAGTTGAAATTGCCGGTGCGGTTTTGCGTCCTACAAAATATGAGTTTCCTTCTCTACTGCGCTGAAACGTCACCGACCATGTGGCTCGCGTAGTACACCAGTTTTTCACTAGAAAGGACAAACCAACGTTTGCGCCAATTACGTCGTTTCGACCCGCACTTCATGAGGTAGCCAGAAAGAACGCTCTTCGTTGGATCCTTTATTGTACCAGTTGGCATTTTCGATGGTGAAGATGTAATGCTAGAACGCTGTTGTGAAGATACTGAGTAAGTCCTTTGGCCTACAGGAGAGGCATCCTCCGAATCAGAAGACGTTGCGGTTTGGGCGTAATTGGGATATGAGGGGGGAGAAGGTGTTATGATTGGTGGAGAAATGCTGCTGGATCGATTTTGGGTTTTGGGTATAGGGATAGGACTAGAAACGGAATTCGGTGTTGACGTGGTAAGAAGGGTTTGCCTGGCTTCATCGATGGCTGTGATCCATTCCTGGACATCGCCCGGCGATTTCGCCTGCAGATAGAACGTTCGTACAGGCGAGACGAGCCCGAATGTGTTTTCGTGTTTCTTCAAGGCGACTTGTGTACAGGAATGAACATCCGAGAGTTCCAGGAGGCGAAGTAGTTGATACTCTGCATTTGTCTTGTAGTAAGCCAATTGTGTCGGTCGCAGGACAAACCACCGTTTCTTCCATGTCTGCAGAAGCAATGAGGGAGTGTACGGTGCAAAACGCGAACATCGCCGACCTTTCTTCGCTCGCCCTTCTTCCATAAATAGCCGGCTTTGATGACACTTTCGTCAACGGAACCCTGAGTACCCACTCGACTGGCAGCGGATTTCCAGCCTCCTTCTTCCTCATCGTCTTCATCCTCCGTATCTTCCCCACTATTGGACCTCTCAGCGATGGCGGAAAGCGGGGCCTGGGTAAGTGCTGCGCCGTGAACTGAGCTAGCGAGACTAGTAACCATTCCGGACGTTGATATTGGGTGTATATCTGGGGTCAAGATGGAATCCGAATCTGACTCTGTGCCAGACACGGCAGAAACTGAAATGCTTTGGGGCTTTTAAGTAGTCAATACGTTGTCCTACACGGATGCAAATCGCAGACCCACTTTGGGACTTTTAGCGGCAGAATGGACAGAGAGTTTTCGTTGCACTTCCTGCGCTGAAGGTGCCGCAGCAGGTGCAGACATGTTGTCGTCAGTCGCCGTCGTCGACGCGAGAGAGTCGTGTTCAGCAAGCGTTACCGAGTGTTGACAGCAAAGTCGCAACAAAGCAATAAGATTGGCTGTGGCTGTGCGTCTATCTGCCGGTGTCACATGATGTGACATATGGTGACATGGCCATTTTCGGCATCTTTTGCGAAGTTGGCGTCAGCATTTCCTCTCAGCTGTGACTTCCGAAGCAAAGCTTATTATCTATTGCCTTTACCCGCCTGCGCAAGGTATCCCGGACATTAAGTAGGACAGAACTAAAGTCGCGACACATCCAAATTAGGATTTTTGATTAGCTCTCCCGAAGCAGCGCCACGATACAGAAATTCTCAGTCTAGGTCCTCTCACCGATCTTTGATCCCGCTTCTCCTTACATGTTGCACCAAGGGGGCAAAGATAACATGGGAATGAGAAAATCGCTCGCCGTAGCGATTGTCCATCATGATTATCATTATCCGGGTCTGGGGCCTGGGCGCGCGCTGAAAGGGTTCGACAAAGGGTGACTGCTAAGGAAGATCCCGTCGATCGATAACGACGGAACTGGGTGCCGAATGCCGACGACCTTAACTACCACTGTCCCTCGCTCGGACCCCTTGTACACGAACCACCATGTCTGAAGCCCAGTTCAAGAAGGCCATAGAAATTATCCAGAGCCTTCCCAAGGATGGCCCCGTCAAGCCCACCCAGGACGACCAGCTCTTCGTCAGTAGAACGAACCCCTGTTACTTCTCTCTTTTGATCTGATTTTTGCGATTTACAGTTCTACTCTTACTACAAGCAAGGTCTGCATTGATATATCATTCCATCGCTTTATTCCTAACGAGATCGAAGGAACCATCGGCGATGTCAATACAGAGCGTCCAGGTTTGCTCGATTTTGTGGGCAAAGCAAAATGGTCCGTTTCTTGCTTGTGGGGTTTCGAATTCTCATCATATCATACATCGTTTCTTAGGGATGCTTGGAATAAGGTCAAGGGTACTTCTAAAGAAGAAGCTCAAGCCAAATATGTCGAGAAACTGACCGAGGTGCGTTGTTTTCGGGTTCACATGCCGCCATTTCATTTAACCAAGCTGTCACTTAGATTCTCAAGAAGACCGGGGACGAGACTTCGAATAAATACCTCGCTGAACTTGAGGCTGCTGCTTGAACCAGGCAAGCAGGAATTATATAAGGATCCATCGTGTATAACATCAGTTTCTGAACGTCTGAACCAACAACCTATAATCATCCCAGTCAGCTGCGTTCCGAGGATGTGACAGTAGTAACTGCACATGCTGTTCACCCATCTTCCAGCGCTTACGCGACGAAACTGATAGGCCAGTCAATTAAGCGCCTGCTAAAAGTAGCGGCGCTTCTCCCGTTCTGATGGCCCTCGGTCACCCTCACAGCATGTTATTCGATGTTTTCATTCACTTGTGACAGACATACAACGCCCATTGAAATGCTAGCCCATCATATCAATTAAATAAGGACCCTCAAGACCTGCCAATTTTGCGTTCACTTATCTCTTCATTATTGTCCTGTGTTTCAGTTTAGCTAACCATGAGGCTTTATTCTGCGACATGTCGTGGCCCTCGGTGCCACATCAGGTTACATGGTATGCTATTACATGTATAATGCAAAGAGATCAGCAAGCCTTGTCCAAGCCACCGACCTTGATGACGCGATAACAATCGATTCCTCTCCGTAGCAGGAAGATTTCCCGAACTTGCCATCGATTCCCGTGAGTCTGGGAAGGCGGACACACAAAAGCATCCGTATTTGTACATCATATGGCGCAAAGCGCTGAAAAACCGGCCGGGCAAAGGGTTGGCGGAACGTGCCGACAGCCTGGGTCCGAAGGGCATTCTTTTCACAAAGTTCTTTCGCGCAGGCTCCAATTGATCCGTGCCGGATTGCACGAAACGAAAGGTGGTATACTGTCTTCACTCAAGAATCAATCTGTCGTCTTATGTCGATGAATTTTGGGAATCAGGTGATCGCCCTCACTATCCGCTGGCGGTAGATATATGTTATATCCGGTGGGATCTGCAGACAAATATGGCACCGAGCGTCTACGAGGAATTTCGATCAGGAACTCAACGAACAGTCGGAGCGGCGGAGCGACGGGGGCAGTTGGTTGCAAGAATGGAATCATCGAACCACTGGCACTTCAAATTTCATGATGACAACTTTCTCGCAGTAACTTCAATCATCAATCGAATAACAATCACCAGTAACCTACTATTCCTTTTGCGTTCTCAGATCTTCAAACTCCCAACAGTCGGTAGCGTAGCGTCCAGGATGAAACGTCAAACGTCAAACTTTGGAAACCGGTGTTCAACAACGGTGACTACTCGCTGAAGCTGCTGATTCACGGTCTATTAGTATCTGACATGCGATCAAAAGATCGACTGTCGAGTACTCTGATCCTTCCCCTGTAGTTGATGGCAACGACATCATTACATGTTTCGTCGGTCAAAGCGGCCTCGTTCTGGTGAACACTATCACTCTACGGCGCTCAATACTTCATTGGGCCACACATTTTATACTCCAGCCCTGAGGATGTCTACTAAACGTCTAGCAATGCGGCGGTTTCAAGGAGGATGTTCCTGTGGGGTCGTCGCTTCTTACCTCCGCCCGAGACCGCCTGGAATCCGCGATGTTATTCCCGTCCCTTTGCGACAACCAACCAGCCTTTTCAGCCAGGCTCACATGTTGTCCCTTACGAAAAGGTTTGCGGCAGCTTAGTGATCAATCATAGCAACTCAAGTGCGATGTACAAACACTTGGTGGCAATGGATGTACCTTGTGGTGCCCAGGGACGATATATAATACGATGTTGAAGCTATTGTGAGCCATTACATTCTAGGTCCGGATTTCGCGGCGGTACCTTTGATCCAAAGCAGTGGGGCCGAACGCGTTTTGAGGGCATGATAACAATGGTACGGAAGCTACAATGTGGGATGTAGTGAACTTGTTTGTTCCATCTGGACGATCGGCAGCTTATCCTTTGATTAAACCCCATACAAACCTGCGATACGTGATGCGGGGTTTCATGATAACATGGTTTGAGCTATGTCTGCAGTACCACCCTCCTATACATATAGTTTTCATTCGTCATGACAGTTCTTATGGTTGCCGCAAAGGATTGTGTTGAACCACGGGAGTGCATCAGAAAAGAAAGCAGTATCCAGACGACAAAGAGACAGTTTAAACCCGCTATACGACCTACTTATCAAATCCTAGTACGTCTGTCTTGGGACACATATAGCAGTCAGCAGCTAGGACAAGAGGTCTGCTGATCAATGCAATGCACGCAAGAAAATTCTTGTACAACTGACCACTTCTCTGAATTCCATTCTGATCAAGCAACTTGTCTTGGTATCTGCCCATGGTTGTGGTAAAAAAAGACAGTAAACCCTACACAGCCCAAGGTCCGAGAAGGTCAGATCAAAACGGTAGGTATATACGAGGAACTCATCGGGAGAAGATCGTAGTCTCCGACGATGTGAAGAGTCTTTGGCAAGATGTATTCAGATTATCAGCATCGGAAAAGGGAGGGCTAAAGCCGCAAAAAATCCGGATCGGAAGGAGCTGACGAGATAGTGTATTCTGTTGAGGGTGAGGTGAGGCTTTGAAAGACAAACGACGCATCGGTTTCAGTGTCGAGTATCTGGCGAGTCCGCAGGTGATGTTGTCAGCGGAATATATCTCGTTCAACTATGTATCTTCCGAACACAGCACAAAAGCTTGAGAATGACAGGGAAAACGCTGCTATCTCCATTCAAGTTGCTCGTCCACAGAAAATTTGCCATGGGAAGACGGGGACATACATGTCGGTTCAGGAAATTTTATCGCCACGCAGAGATGGTCGGTCCATACTTTTATCCATTTGTTCTCTTCAGCTGTAGGAAGAGGAACCAGGCTAACCTCGGTCTATCGGGCACAGCTCGGGTGACCGGTCAACGGAGACGAGGAATAACCGTAGGTCTAGCTAGTGACTGTTAGTGGGTCCAGGAAAGCGACATCGTGATAAGATGTTTATGTCGTCGGGTGCCACGGTCATTACTGCCAAGTATTCAAGTCAAGCTTTGCCCAAAATGACGGACGTGGGCCTTTCGGCCTGACGTCTACAACTTGGGATCGTCGAAAGTAGCCACACAGTGAAAGCCAAAGGTCCATGGTGCCAGTGGAAGTTCACAGTGCCGGAATGCCATTATTCCGCTTCAAGACAGACTGATAGCGGCAAAGACAAAGTGCCATGAAAGAGCAGTGCACATCACCACGGACGGAGTACAGGATTCGAGTGAGCTATTTGAGGGCTGTTCTTCATTGATTGAGGCTATTGGAGAGCTTGCACAGCAACCATACAGAGGAAAGTACACAACCAAACAGCCGCGGGCTCAAGCTGCAAGCGTAAGAGAAACAAATTGGGAACGTCCGGGAATGTGAAAGACCCGTAGTTCGTCCGGCACATTTCGATCTCCATCGCGATGTAATGAAACAGCCGCGTTTAACGCGTGAGGGTTTGGACGAGGAAGTGCGTTCCAGTACATTCACCATCAGCTGTTTGGTGCTGAGGTAACCAATATGATTGAGCGTGGAAAGCGGCGAGTTGTATTCTTGCACGCAGGCAGCAATTAGCATGATTTCATGTCTCCACCAAGCCAACGACGAATGAAGCAAGAAAGGAAAACGCTTGTACCAATTTGGTTGCAAATTTTGCGGAACACCGGGCCGACGCACCCACTATCAAAACAGCAAGGCCGACTCATGCCTTGCACACCCGAATCCTTGGCAATCACCGTCTCTTATCAGATGAAGACGGACCTTTCGTCTGACTTATAGGCTCCATGTATGTCTGGCATGTGCTGCTCCTTTCGCCGTACTGGACTGGGACGTTCAGCAATCAGGATGGGCCGAGGAGTGCGGTTCCGATTTTCATTACCCTCATGTATATCTTCTAGTGACGACCAGAGGATTGGCTGGTAAATTGCAGAACATCGTAGGTTCATTTGCATGCGTCGTTGACCGCCTTTTGACTCAGATATTCCACACATGTACGGGGTGCCGAGTGTAGTCCTAGATCTCATGGTGCCAAAAACTGATCTTTTATATAGAACGAGTGGTACATCTACAGCAGTTTCCCCCTGTAATCTATCATCCAATTCGAGGCCCGAAATTGAATATGAGATTGAATACCTTGGATCAAATACTCATGAGCTATTGTCGCCGCTATGCCTGCCGGTTCTCTCTCTATTCTTTGCTTCTCAAGGTAGCTCTGTCGTAAGTCTCTTCAATGCTTCTACAATTCATTTATTTAGCGCTACCAACAAAAATAGGCAATCTCTGTTGTCGGAAAAGTTCTGTTTTATCTGATATTTCGGCTGGTATAGTCTGTTGCTCCAACCCACTGGTCGGAAATAATCATTGGGGCTGTCGTGTCTGCGAAAATTGGTTCAGATGCATGGGGTGTTCTCATTCGGTATTCCAATCAATTCGGCTGCTCGAACATCAATAGAGTTGCTTCTTTCCGTATTGCAAGGAGTATGCAAATGATTACTGCTAATCGTCCTTAGTACGGTATAGTCCTCGATGGCTAGTTGATCACAGAAGGTTAGTGCGATTTTATCCTCATTCTCTGACTACGTTGACTGTGTCACTTTGCAGGGAAGAGCACCAGAAGCCCTATAAACCCCCGAACGAGCTTGCAATGCTGGAATGAGAAGAGATTCCGCAACAAGACTAATTTGAGCAGACTGGATGCCAAATTGTACCTCGGTTTCTATGAAACCTGGTATACCTCGCCGCCTTGTATTCAGTCTGACTCTCCTGATGTGGACACAGCACAATGAAATATTTGCCGCGATGTGGCTTGCTTCCTGCTTCGTCGACGAACTCTCTGAACTTCGGGATGCGCCAAGTACTGCATTGTCTACGTTTTCGAAGACGACCAGCGTTACTGGTCGTAGCGGGAACCTCGTTTCCGCAGTAGACGTAGCTACTTCCAGGCTTACCAGCTACGGCGAACCCGTTTCTTCAGTCTGTGCATCTGTCTTAAACATGGCTTTCATGATCCCCACTATCATATACATTAAGAAGTATTGGAACCGGCTATGCTTCTAGCCAGGATGCTCCTGATGGCCTTCTTACTCTTTCACATCAGTGGCTTTGAATCGCATCACTGACGTCGGTTTACTGTATCGATGGTAAACGTGAGTTAATCTCTCCAGATATTCCCCGAGTAAGCTTATTACTTCACTTCCAAGATATTTGGATCATCGAACACACCTTTATAAATCATGGGATCATCATTTATTCGTGCTTCTTTGTTTGCACTTTCATTATATTGGTGGGTCCTATCTTGTAGACATATCCTACTGGGTTGGTATAATTCGTGTCCTCTTCTCCTCGTAAACGATCCTTAATGCACCTTCATGTTCCCCCCGTGGTTTGTGCCAAGGCTGTCTCCCTCGCCGCCGCCACCAGCGGAATGTTTAATTTTTCTCTCGCGTGGGAGCACTCCCAGAGTTCAACACCACTGATTTTCGGAACGGTTAATTTTGCTGTCTTCCGTTAACTTCACGTGTTCTACAACTGTTGAATGAACGCTTGAGAAAGTAGAGGAAATATTCCCGAAAGGGCATACTTGTATCGTGTTGAAGATCAGACAAGTGTAGAGAAGGAGGCCCCTTGGCAGTGGCACCAGCGGTATAGCATCCAAGCGAGTTTCTCGTGGCATCAAGACTTGCTTCTGTAATTGTACGCACTTTATTTTAGCCATCCGCGAAGCTTTCGGTGGATAACAAGCGCCTTGATGTGAGTTTAGACCTGTGTACCTGATGATGCCATATTGTGCACTCCATCTGCCCCCTGCTGACTTTGATGTGCTCCTCCATAAATGAGACTCGTAAGAGCCTTCGATATCCCACAATACGTCTATATGTGTGCAACGGTCGAGAAGAGGGGACGGATGAAGTTGAGATTCGGATCCTTCAGGTACCACCTCCAGGTAATATGCTGTTCAAAGAGATGTATGTCAAAAGCACGGCTTTCTAGACCCCGGATTGTTTTTTAACGGTTCGATATGCAATGACAACCGCATCACAAATCTCCGAGATACCAATGTTTTGAAGGCCGCAGACAATCCGGAATATGCCCCATTAATACCCCTTAACGGGGTGGAATGAGCCGGAGTTGACCGGGTTCTATCAACCCGCGTCTACCCTGAGATCGTTCGTGTATTTATTTGATCCGGGTGTTCATCATCGCACTCATTCTTCGACCGATAGACTACGGTACCGAGACGGTACCCATGCTGAAACTTGAATGGTGGGGAGTGTACGTATTGGGAAGTTGAACATAGAAGAATAGTATATACTCCTCAACACTCTCGGACCTGATGGTGTACAATTATTCACCCGCAATGGTCTTCAATTTCTGGCCGTGATTCAGGTGTGCACGAGTTTATACACTGCTCAACGTTTCAAAGTCGGCACGAATCATCCAGGTCTTTCAGGCGTGATCGCGTTTTTTCTTTTTAATTTTATTAGACAGTTTATTCCCAAGTTCTCGTTTGTAGACAAGTGTCCCCTCCAGTGTACATGTGCTAGTAGTGGCAATACAGAAAGTATTCGTTGTACAGTAGGTAGGATAAGTCCATCAGCCAGCCAATGTGTATAATGGGAAAAGATCCCTGGCGTAAAGCAGACAAAAGTCATAGGCGTCAATGGTCGTAAGATCGTAAGAGATATAAAGATAAGATAGCGAGAGAGCAAAGCAAAATCCGACTGTAGATATAACCGAATCTATATCCAATAATTTCAGATAGATGTTGAGTATATGCGCGGTATTTTATATGGAAATTTGAGGCGCGTTACCCCGAGGCGGAGAATAAAACAATCTAGGAATCTCCAGAAGACGAGAGACGGTGGTCGGGATTGGCAACAAAGAGACTAGGCCTGGGTACCAAACCATAATCAACCAATTGGCTCCTATGCCTGGCGCGCTCTTCTTTCAAGTTAATATCAGGAAGTTCTCCATCATGACTCATGCGGCGTTCGTATGCCTGTACACGAGCCGCAACGGATTCTCTGCGGAGTGGTTGCTTGACACTATCACCCTCTGGAGATACCGCCGAAGGGGACACAGGAATCAGAGACAGCTGTCCCAATGGTGGAGTCAGACTCCGAGATGGTGGATCCTCGAAACTACGTGTTACATCCCACGATGACATGCCCAACGGAGAGGCGACGAGGGGATGGTCATCCCCTAGATGTTCCATGAGGCGACCATCTTCCAAAGCAGGGATTTCAGCACTAAGGCTGGTCCCCGTGCTCTCTTGGGTTCGATGACTACCTGTTCTCACTCTTTGCGCTACGTCCATTGTGCCGACCATTCTTTCAATGAGCTCGGAGTCCGCGGTCCGCAACGAAGATGACGATTTTCCGTGAACACCGTAAACTCTTGAGACCCTGCGTGATCCAGGACGAACCGATGAAGATCGGTTAAATCCTGTAGAGTTGTCCGCTTCGGGTGATGTTGACGTTGCCGAATGGGTGCTTTCTTCGATGGCGACTAAGCGGGGTGGTGGATTCGGATCTCTGAAGTCCAACGAAGCTCTCTTCGAGGCATCGCTATTTCGTCGATCCAATAAGCTTGTGCGAGAGAAACGTGCCCACCATGAGTCACTGCGTCGCATCGGCTGCGTTGGCACGGAAGCAATCAAGGAGGATGTTCGCTGCCCTGGAGAACGAGAAGGGTCGTAAGAGGTACGGGATGTCATCCCCGACGCACTGTCGAACGGAGACAGATTGTGTTCATGAGAGTTAGAATTGGTATGAAGCGAAGGCGTGCTGGGATCGCCAATGGAAAGCCGTGATGTCTCCGTAACTGGGCTGAGGGCGTGACTAATAGTAGACACGGGGAGCACAGTCTGTATTGAGAGGGGCGGAAGTTTGAAACGTGCAGGAGGTGGCATCTCAAGAATGTCCTCCATGCTATCCAGATCGTGGTACCTTTCTGGCTCGTCCTCGTGTATGGGATCTGCGAACGGATCAACAAAGCTGCTGCTTGTCATTGTGCTGACATTGCTCGTCTGTCTCCTCGCGGTTGGTCTACTTGGACCAGCTTTCATCACTTCCGGCTCCACATCCCTCATGAGTACAGTGTCATCGGAGAAAGGATCATGTTTCTCCCTCCAAGGGACGCCAAGTGAGCTGGCAGCACTGGGTTCTTGGCTGCGCCTCCGACCTCCCCCAAGAATGCTTCTGAGTGACCATGAACTTCCAGTGCGATCCCCCCATCGTTTTTCATACCAGGGAGCAAAATCTTGGGCATCTTCATCTGCGAGCATATCTCGTCTCTCTGGATTATGACGCGCACTGACGCTGGCTGGCATAACACCTGCCAGACCGATACTCCTTAAGATAGTCCACCCTGCGTCCCTACTATGTCGTGTCCTTTCGCCAAAGCCATTAACAAGAGGAAGATTACGATCATGTTGGGGGCCATCCTCTCCATCCTCAGTGTCGTCATGAAGAGCCATGAATCGTTGACCAGTAGAGGAACTTCCTTTTCGATGTTGCACATAGTAAACTATGATCACGCAACCGGCGATGAGTCCCAAAACCCCGAAAGTAGTCCCAAGGGCGATGGCAGTAGTCCGGTCGCTATCAGTATTTTTCCCTCCACTAGCTGCAGTACCGCCACCGCCACCAGTTGGATCACTCGGATCAGAAGTAGTCGTAGAGGAAGGGTCAACGCTAACAGGTCCGGTAGAGCCTGGAGAAGCTCCAGTACCAGTACCAGTATGATGGGGTTTTGACGCCTGAGTCGGCCCTGGCATTGTCTGTGTGGTTCCTGGAGATGACGGGGGTGGAGAGAAGTCTAACGGAAAGGATCCAGTTGAATAGTCGTAGACCAAAATATTGGTAGCGAATGGACCGGAGCTCCCGTAACCTGACGAGAGGTCAAAATACATTGCTTGCCTCATGGCGTTGGACTCACCAAAACCAAACATGACTGAGGATCCTATAGGAACAGCGAAATGATCATACCGAGCACCGACCTGTGTCAACGCAGCCACCTCTACCCAGCCTGGTGAATCCTGTGATAGATCTAGTATCCAACCATCATTGTATACGGCTTGGTAGGAGGCATCGCTACCGCCCTGAATGACTACCTTATTTCCTTCGATGCAAGTCGAGGCAAATGCCCTTCTTGGGTTTGGAAGTGGATTTGTGGAAAGAGAAATCTGATTCCACGATGGCGTAGACTCAGTAGTGTCCAGAGTCCAAATTATGGAAAATGGAAGTAGCGAATCTTGCGTTTGGCTATAGCCACCAAAAACGAGCATCGTTCCATTTGATAAAATGATGGATGAATGCCCAGTAATATCTGAAGGGCCGTTGATAGAGGGGAGTAGAGTGAATGATTGACTGTCGGGATCGAATACATAGTGCTCCGTTAGGGCAACTTCGGAACCATCTGCCATCTCCCCGCCAACAATGTATACTTGGCCGGAAATCGACGTGACAGTGGAATGATGTATCCGCCTCGTCGGTTGACCTGCCCATGATAATGCTTCTTGCTCCCAATTAGGCTCCGACAGGGCATATACATCGAGCATCCAGGATGAATCGGCACGATTTGTTAGAACTGTGGCGGAATTGGTGGCTGGAAGTCCACCAAATAATAGTATACTGGAAGAATTGAGCCCGGACAGAGTATGCCAAGCGACGGCTGGACCCTGTGAAGTTGAAGTTTCCGACGAGCTGCTAATCAACTCCCAGGGCGGAGATGTCAGATTGAATGTTGACGATAACGAAAGATAAAGCAAATCATTGTTGGTTGGTGCTTGTCTATACGAGTATGAATTGTACTCGTCTGTCTTCCCACCATGAACGAAGAGACAGTCATTAAGTACGGCTATGGCCTGGCCCCATCTAAATAACCGATAATTAGGAGAAGAGAGTATGAATAGAGGTAGAGCTGACCTTGGGACGGCGGTGTACGCTGCAACTTCATATTCCAGTAAGAACGAGAGGATGCAGACGCTTGACAATAAGCGAAAGTCGAAATTCGGCTTCATCAGCCGAAATGAACGGAAGAAGTATACACGACGAAGAGGTTACAACGAAGGAGTGGGTGGGAGACACATGAATCGAAACGACGTGAGTCGCAGCGGTACTTGTTCGTTGGGCCGTCCTCGATGATGGAAGAGCAGTGGCAACCAACGTTCAATGCGTACAATTTGGGATGTCGGTTCAACAAATGCAAATACACCGCTTCCGATGGCTCCTTTTTTGGTCACTGCTCGCCGATCAGGGCGAAGCGTTCAGCGCCGCCGCGTCGATCAGAGTGAGGGTAAATCTACGAAGATTACTGGGGCAGTTCGCGGCTTCGCTGTGTAAAAACTGAGCAATCTCATCTTCCGCAGCATTGCACCGCTTTTTGTCTTAGGATCCCACCCAAAGTCCGACAATTGAATTTTTCGAGGCGCTGCCGACGCTGGCAAGGTGTCACTGGCACAGCAACAAGAAAAAACGCCTTATGTCCGCTTTCCTTCGTCTGATAAGGTATGTAGGTCGTGTACCAGAAACCGCGGCCTAGAAAGTGAACTAGGCCTGCTTCAGGAATCGGAACTCAATACGAAGTCTCCAGGAATCAGGAAAATGAAGGACAGTGCCATCTCGCAGTCTTCGATGAGCGTCTTCAGACACACAGATGTAGGCCCTTTGAGGCGAGGTATGTGATCCATATGAGTTTGGACACACACCGGTACTTATGTCCATTCCACCCAATTACACAACGTTGACGTGTAAGATTAAATCGCATTGGCCCCCGGCAAACCCTTTAACCCCCAAAAGTATGATGCGTGATAATGACACCAGAAAGCCTTGCAAGTACGCCTAAACGAATGTGACGATACAAAGAAGCCCGAAGAACGAGATGCTTTGTACTATCACACCCCGGCGGTTGTGTGTGCTCGCAGTTATGCTTCTAGTTCAGTGACAGACCAAGGCGAGAATGCCCGGACTCATGGCGACGTTGTTCAGCTGATTTTCCGTTCAGCACTGCAGCGCTGCAACGGTTGGTGATGAAACTCTTCGGTGGCATCCTGCAGGCAGGACTAGCTCATGTAGAAGACATGCATGCTCCATGAGACGAAGAGCTTCTATCCACGATAGCAGTCAGAACATATAGCAGAAGTATCCCTAAAGAAAGTTTGTTTTGACAGATCCAAGACGCATAAGTATGTCCTGTTGCGCCAAGGCCAGTCCAGAGAGACTTTCCAAAATGACCAGTAATGCATGTCCTCTGAGCCCCTGCTGATCTTCCAAGTGCCTCTAAGTAAGGAGGCTTTAAACTTGACTGACACAGAAGGTGACATACCAAAGATGTGCCAACCTCCCGAACAAACACCGCAGTGAGACAGCATGTGTTACAACGTAAAGGAAAGAGACTGCTGCGATGCTTAGAAGCCAGACATTTTTGGTCCAAAGTAGGTCGAAACGGAGTATTCGCCAAAACTGAAACAAGATTGTGTCAAAAAGACTTTGATAAGGTGTTAATGAGTGATGAATTACTTACCACATAGAGAGATTGCGCTTAACTGACAACTAGAGAAGAAGCTGAAGCGTGGGAATCTTTCATGCGACGAGAGGTTGAAAGACTTGTAAATGAAGGATATAGCCAGTCGATGTTTCCGTAACGACTCGGAACCGAAAAATATATCGTGGAGGTTCTCCTTAGGTGCTGCTTCAACTCGGAACGATCTATCAGGCATCATGATAACCCTGTACGCATTGAGAGGGCGAAGATATAAAGACGAGAAGGCAATCCAAATATGGCAACTATATATTCTCCTCGTTCCAGGTGATAAATCCGGATTGATGAGAGGGAACGGTGTCTTTTCAGCTCGCTTAAGTCAATAAAAACAGAAATGAACGAAAACCCGACGGTGGCGAAAAATTTTCTCCAGTTTGCATAATGAAAACTATGATAGCCGTTAGTCGGAATCGAACCTGACATACTATAGTTAATTTTTGGACTCGATCGGGAGATCTTGGCTGTAAACTGTTTCATTCCGGACCTACCGTGTCAATTGTCATTCCAGAATCACAGCCTACAGTATATGGTGTAGACTCCCGTGTAGCCAATCGGATTACTAAGTAATATCGGATCGAAGTTGCGTTCGAGTGTATAAGTATATTGGACGGAGGAGGGAAAACGACGTCTCCACAACCATGCTACCTCCACCAGCGAAACAGAATCACTACGAAATCCTCGAAATCCGCCCTGAGGCAACAAGGGAAGAAATCAAGAGTGCCTACAAGAAGCAGGTATGTTGACCGTGCTGTTTGTCTGCTGGTGCTAAAGCAAGCCTACAGGCGTTAAAATGGCACCCTGATCGGAATCCGGACGACATCAGCAGGGCGACAGAACGGTTTGTACAAGTACGTCGTTGATGTATCCTTATCTCTTGCCAATGAGTAACTTGTGCGCGCAGATAAACCGAGCTTACAGGGCACTAATGCGACGTCCGCCGACTTCACAGCCTCATCTTCGCAACGCAAGTGTTCCGAGGATGTCCAGATCTGTGTCTATCGTTACGGACAACACCGCTCCCAATCGTTCCACCGATACGCTTGTCAGTATTTTTTCTGCTGGGGGCGCAGTCAGTGTAGAGTCCTCCACCACTGCACCGTCGAGTCCACAGGACAGTTCCCAGACATTACCGGGGAAAAGATCAAGCAATCCATTTTTTCCGCCTCAAGCTCCTTCGTCTACAGAGGCCCACGTTGACGCCGAAGAATGGATCAGTGTAGAACCTGAACACGCGGCTGAAAAGGAACCTTCGAGAAAATCAAGAACTCCAAATTCGCGGGCATTTGATGCTGATGACCAGTACGTTATCATACTCGTTCAGGAACATGTATTAAACGATGGACTTGCAGGCCACAAAAAGAGGCAAAGGACGTTCCGGTCTACAAGTCAGATTCGAGGGGTATCCCCACCGTCGTACGGCCACAGCTGAACAGACATCAGCTGAATATGTCGGCCACCCATTTGCATCGCCACCCGATATCGTCCATAGGTACAGGGTGCTCCAAGATGTGGAGGTATTCCTTAGCCCTCACGCTAGAGGATCTATTTTTCGGCAAAGAGTGCCAGTTTAGGATTACGAGATCGTACCTTTCTGGTATCAGAGAGACTATCGTGCTCGACGTGCATATTCCGCCTGGCTGCGAAGACGGTACAAATTTCGTCTTCGCAAACGTCGGACACCAACGCAGGGACGGTTCCTTCCAGGATATTGTCTTCGTTGTCCAGGAAACTGTTCATGAAGCCTTTGCTCGCGTCGGACAAGACCTGATCATGAAGGTTCAGGTTCCCTGGTCAGAGTGCCTTCAGCGGAAGAATGTGCGGCTACACTTCACGGGCTTGGATAACGAGACTCTGTCCGCCCGTATTAGCTATGGGAGGGAGAAAAAACGACAGGGTCAGTGCAGGATAAAAGATGGAGGCATGCCAATCGTGCAGAATGGGGAGATGGTTGCGAGAGGAGATCTGATTGTACGGTGCGTCTACATTGTCATGAGATCCCGGTCGCATCCTGATCGTTACTTCTAGCTGGGAGATCACACGTCCGCATTGCCGTTCAAGATGGTCTGCAATGAAATCATGGCTAGGAGTGTAAGTTTCAAAGGTACGATTGGTATTTATGCTTCTTACCAGCGATTTAATCGCATGAGTACCGGGCGAAAACGTATACATTATGTATGTGTGATGATGGTTGTTGGAGGAATGAGCGTTAATTCGGCAATTGACCGGTTATTATAGTAGTTACCGACCTGATCATGTGCATTAAAATATTTTCCTTCTCAAATCTTGACTTTTCATCGAGCTTGGCTTCCTCGTACTGTAGCTTGTTGTTCGCACAATGAGTAGTCTCATCTCAGCCGTTGCATGGGTGCGACGAGGGGCTTCTTCACGAACACCTTCAAAATATGTCCTGGATGATCAAGAGCTAGAGCGTGTCAGTGGTCTTGCACGAATCGAATTGGAAGACGCTCGTGTAGAGCTACAAAGAGCACACGAAGCCGCAAAATCAATGGGGAGGGGTGCAGAAGGTGTCGAAGCAGATGATCAAGGGGAAGAAGAAGACGAGGCCAATTGGGTCGAGTGAGTGAATCTTGTCTTTCGTTCACATTGGAAGACAGTGAACCAATTATCGTTGAGGGTAGTGAGGACAGCGATGCCATGGATGTCGATGAGACACAAAGTGCACCAAATACGGACAATCTATCTCAATACAAACTTGATGAATACGACAACGACGTACAAACGGATGGTTTGTTTGTTGCCTTTGCAGAGGGAGGAGCGATAACAAATTTACATAGCTATTGGACCATTCAGCAACATCAAAGGTCTCACCTATTACAAGGATAATTCTGAGGATCCTTACATCACACTCAAAGAGGTCCGTTCTTGATGTTTTTCTGGAGGAGCGATGCTTAACTATGATTTGTGTTCAGGATGAGGATGATAATGAACGCGAAGACCTCGAAATTCTTCCGACAGACAATCTACTTGTCATTGCAAAAACCGAGGACGAAATATCACAACTAGAAATATACGTCTACGAGGAATCGCAAGACAATATTTATGTTCATCACGACCTCATGCTCCCTGCTTTCCCTCTCTGCCTTGAATGGCTTGACTTTCCACCAGCATCAGTTTCCACCACCAACGACCCAGCGAACTCTGGCTTTGGCAATTATATTGCTGTCGGTACCATGGATCCCGAAATCGAGATATGGTCGTTGGACGTCGTTGAATCAATATATCCAAACTCTGTGCTCGGCAGACCGGACCTTACGAAAGCCCATGTTCCAGTGCCCTCAGGAAGTGGGAAGAAGAAGAAGAAGAAAATGAAGTCCCGGACCGTCGAAAAGGGCTATCATGTCGATGCAGTACTAGGTTTGAGCTGGAATAAAGTTCAACGGAACCTGCTTGCTAGTGCTAGTGCAGATAAGACCGTAAAGCTCTGGGATTTGAGCCGCGGCCCTTCTTTGGATGACACCGATGGTGCAATTCGAAGCTTCGATGTCCACAAGGACAAGGTGCAAGCAGTGCAATGGAACGAGAAAAATCCTAGTGTACTTCTAACAGGGAGTTACGATCGCACTGTCCGGACATTTGATTCACGCTCGCCAGATTCTGGTGTGGGTGCTTTCCTTGGGAGCGATGTGGAGGCTCTGCGGTGGGACCCATGGGAAGAGGCGGGATTCTATGTAAGTATCGTTACGATTTGCCGTGAACAATCATTCACTGGGCTTTAGGTTGCTTTGGAAAATGGACTGGTTCTCAATTACGACGTCCGTAATCTTCCCTCAAACCTGGAAACGCCTTCTCCGGCACGTTTCACTCTTTCAGCACACGACGGGGCCACATCCGCGCTAGATATCAACCCTCATATCAGGGGGTGCATAGCGACTGGTGGAGCTGACAAACTTGTGAAGATATGGAATGTCGATGACTCCAGTGGTAAGATGAATGTCACGTTGGTAACTTCTAGAGACCTCGGTGTTGTGAGTCTTTCGTATTCATGGTCAAGCATATTCTTGATCTTTCTATGCAGGGCAAAGTTTTTTCCACAACCTTCTCCCCGGACGACCCTCTCACAGTGGCCGCTGGCGGATCTAAGGCTAAACTTCAGGTGTGGGACATTGGTGCGAATTTCGGCGCTCGGAAAGCATTTGGGACGAAGCTAAAGGAAGCGGGCAAAGTGCTGAGAGAGCGTGAAGACGGGGGAAATGGCGGTGTAATTGGCGTAGACAGCGACGAAGAGGAGGATGAGAATGATGACTAGCAACTTAATGTTGATTGCCGATTTGTATCTTACATGACGCGGTCATTATGGTATAGATGGATGGTTTTATCACACATGTCCCCCAAAACGTAAAATAATCTAGCTGCTTGCGAACTTCCTCCGTCTATAGTGGACACTTCTAGGCTCCTTCGGCATGGGAATCATGGTCTGTTCATTGAAACGTCAGCTTGACCTTTTTTCTTCCTAGCAGAGACGTACATGATAGTTGTTTTCGGGGACAGGACCTGGTAGACGGAACTCAAGCTCACGAATTAACGTGGACAAGATCGTTCCCAGTTGAAGGTATGCGAACTGATAAACGGACAGTAAGAATGAGTTTCGCTTTGATCAAAGAAGAACGTACTTGTTCCCCGATGCATCGATGGCGGCCGGCGCCGAATGGTTGGTAAGGGCTCTGGGTTCCTTTGCTTACAGCACCAAAGCCATAATCGTATTTTTCGCCATGCTCATCAACATACGTCTTGAGGGCTTGCGCTGCGGCGCCCTCGGGATCAGCCCACCGGTAGGGATCAAAAGTCATCGCGTCTTTCCAGACCAGGGGATCTGTTTGGCTGACTGCGGGGGAGGCTAAGACCCAATGACCCTTGGGAACGACATAAACACCATCTTTGGAAGGAGCAGACAACGTGGGAGGAACCGGCACGTCATCACGAACGTTGCGCATGATACTGTGAATCGGCGGGTGGAGACGGAGAGTCTCTCTAATCAATGCATCCAGGAGAGGGAGTTCCCGCAGCTCTTCAAACGTCATAGACCGAATCGAACCATCCGGAGTACCGAAGTGTTTGACCTGTTCCTTGTACAGCTTTTCACTGTGAAAAGGGTTGGTGAGTTGGACAATTCCATCAGCCATGATGGGGACAACTTACGCGAATTCAGGTTGGTCTGCCAGGTGAAGAATCGCCCAAGCTCCAGTAGCTTGGCTCGTATGCTGACCAGCCATGAGGAGAGCAATGAGCATGTGAGCAACTTCACTGTCGGAAACCGGCTTTCCACTGCGGTATTTCTGTTTGAGGAGGGCACTTATCATATCCGATTCCTAACCGAAATCATGAGAACCAAGTGAACTCGGCTAACGAGTGGAACTCACGTCAAGATTTCCAGATCTCCGACGTTCCTCGATTATGTTTACATAGAATTCACTCATCTTTTTATGAGCGCGGTCACGTCTCCTGGAGTTCTCCATAGGCAAGTTCGGGAAGAGGAAGTTGACTGGTGTGAAGCCTCCATCGAGATCGTTGAACAGCTGGGAAAAGGTTTTGTTCAGGCTGCCTCTAACATGTTTCCCTTGCAGCGTCCGCGATGCGGTGAGGATAGTTATTTCAGACATGACCTTGGAGACATCGAAGGAGCCCCATTCATTGATATCGTTCGCCTGGTACACCTTGAAGGACGTGTCGTTATTGATAAATTCTTCGACCTCGTCTTCAATCATGCCGACATAAGCGCGTAAGTTGTCCGTCGAGAGACCGACTTTGACAAATTTCTTCTGTTCCATGAACTGATCGTTGGGAATAGCGTAAACAACATCATCCCCAAAAATAGGGATCGTCAATGCCTGCGGTTGCGGTTCAGTAGAGGAAAACCAAGGAGAAAATTGCAGTACTCCATAAGCATCTTCAGCGTTGAAGACAATTGATTTACCACCAAGGACGAAATCGTTTCCCTGTGCTCCAAGGGCGACGGTCACTCGCCGTCCGAATAGTATGAAGGTGAACACATTGCCATACTAATGAGGAAATGGTGAGGATGATAGAACTGGAAACAGAGGGCAACGCACTTTCTCTCTACAAGTGAAAAAGAAGCTAAGGGGGTCATTGCCATAGTATATGGCAGAGCCTATATATGGAAGCCAATGGAAAACAACCGGAGGCTTGGAAGTATCCTGAGGCAGCTGTGAAAAGAATGAATGGGAGTTGGTGGAATAAGATGGATACTAGACGGACAAGTTGTCGAAGAACATTGAGGACGACGGCGAGGACGGGAATATTAATCAAGGCGAGGAGAATGTAGCGGGAACTTGGAATTTGAGCATTGGCGAGGTACTCTGGCCAGTTGTCCTTCAAAGTGGCGGAGACATTGTAGAAAACCTCAGCCATGGTGGTTGCTGGGAAAGTCTCTATTTTGTTTGCTCCGTGAGATCGCTTTTAAAAAAATCGTACGAGATCATTTTAGATTAGATTAGATCGACATGTTCGACTACAAGAGTGGTGAGGTGTATTATACAAAGCCATACTTTACAGAAAATACACTCCTATCGTCCTCGCATCTCATCGCAGCGACATATGTATCATCGGTCGACATCCGGTCGTAACATGGCTGAGCTTGATAGGGACCGTCGCGCCAAGTGGTGCGTCGTCAACGCTTTCCATATCTCCCAGGAATGCCCGCAAACCCAGCGACTCTATTTGTACCACTGTAAGATATCTTTTCGTACTGACATGCGAAAAAGGGACGTCCATCACAACTCCCTCCAAATTTTGTAGGGGGTCGGGCCGGTCAGCCCGCAAAGCAGGGTTTGCTAACCACTGTTGCAGATAATAAACCTGCCCGAGGGCGCGATTACGACCCTCCATACGCTTATTATAGCGATCAGCCGTCCAGAAAACTTCCGTGTACTGCATCAGTTCCTCTGGGCTGAAAAGCGGTTTCCTTGTTCCGCGTAAGGCATTGACAAGTTGCCAGTGAGCTTGCAGGTCAGCAGCACGTCGTAAGGGGGAAGTAACCCGCACATATCCTTCACCATCTGCACTACCTGTCTGGTGATGCCCACGAGGCTCCAATGAGTAGGAGGACTTGGATTCTGCAACAACATAGGGAAGGGCAGATGTACGTTCGACATAGCCGTTTGGAGATCTCATGTCAAGGATTTTTTGCAAATCCGTATCCGATTTATGGGTTGGCGCTTGCAGAGTGCGCCGGAGTGCTGGTATATCATGCTCTAAGAAGAACCGCGATGCGGTACGACACGCGAGCTTCATCGACTCAGCGACGAGACTACGCGCGCCCGTATCTGCCAGTCTGGCGTTTTCAACTGAGTAAGCCATGCCAGCGAAACCGCGGAAATGCCCGGGATCCATCGTAAGAGAGGGTATTGAGGAAACATCATCGAACTGAATCTCGGCTTTGCTGCTGCTAGTGAGGTAGACGTTGTCTCTGAATCGTCGGGCTACAAATGCGCCCGCGATCTGATCCATGATACGGAGATCATCGATGTGTTCATCAGTCAAAGGGTGACGAGTGGAAGAAGGGGGTGTGTCGCCAAACGGATAAACTCTGGCCTCAATTGGATATCCCAGGGCTTTATTGACAGAGTGGTATGTTAAGAGATTAATGTTCTTAACCAAGCCACCCCTGACTTTGTAGTCGAGTAAATCGCCCTTGAGGTTGACCTTGCAACTGAAAGTTAGGACGCGCTGAGACTTTCCAGACTCCAAAAGGTCTCCCAAAGATAGACCAAACTCTTTGGAGCCCGTAAAAGCGGCTGGAAGCATCGGGAATGTACGTGTTCCGTAATAGTATGTTTGTCCTCGCTGTAATGCCTGCTTAGCAAAAACATGTGTTGGGGGAATGAGAGAGGCTGGGTCTGCGATGTGGACATGGAGCCAATAGGTATCGGGTTCCGTAGGTAGCCTCTCAATAGATATACCATCATCAAGCTCCTTGGCCGTTGGATCATCGATGACATACACGTTCAAATCACCGAAATCGTGGCGAATGGCTTGGAGTGGATCAGCGCGATATAGATCTTCGGGACCCAAGACATCTAATGATGGGTCCGCAGACATTGAGCGAGCCACAATCGCAGCCTCCTGCACAGGATCCCCCTCATCCGTGGGAGTAATAGCGGTCATGTCATGCCAGGGAGCAGCCACACCAATGCCGAGAAGGGTTTGGTATATCGTATCCTGGTCTACCAAGACGACATCAGGATCCACCTTTTTCAAGATAGCACTCTGCCCCAATAGGTAGGGCTCCTTATTACCCTCGCCCTCTGCACGAAGCGCATCCAAGAGGTACGAAATGATCAGAGTGTCGGTAGGTGTCCATTTATGGTCACCGGGAATCCACGACGGAGGCTCACCGATGGATTCAATTTGATGTCGACGGCTCTTCTGTATGATAGGCCTGGCTTTCAGCGCAAAAGAGTCGATGGGACTGGCCTTCTGATGCATCCAAGTGGTGATATTTTTAATACGGTTGTAGTGGTTCTCGGGACGAATTCGGATGTTTTGGGTAACAGAATAGGTGGCAGCAGGCGAAAACTTATCCAAGTTGTTCCACACCCAGGTATGAACGGCGAAGATATCAACGAAGGTGGGATTACGCTTGAACATGCGTGTGAGTTCAGATGTGTTGGTTAGTCCCCATTTTTCTGGGTTGGAGTTTCGCAGAGTAGGATACAAGGTGGAAAGTGTGCTGAGTACAGGGATTCGAAGGTCGTTGACTAGAGATCCGATATCCTTCAATTGTTTTAGAATCTGTACACGAGCATTATGCTCCTTGTGATTGGCGGAAAAGTCGCTGTGGCCGCTGCGTTGTATGAGGTCCTCAGAGACGACACCAGGGACAGCAAAAGTAATGTCATCTGGTTGATGGTGCAGCACCTCTCCTCTGGCCGTCAACGATATAGTCAATTCTCGACGAGCTATTATTGAGCTCGTCAATATGATGCCAGTTGTGACAGCAAGATTCCTGGATAAGAATAAGAGACAGACAGGACCAGCCGAAGAACACCCACCTTCTGATCTCTACGAAGGTTCCCGGGGTTGCCTTTACTGCTGGAACTACCTCGTAGTCAGCCAAGGCTTCAAACCGGTCCATTGGGTCAACCGCTTCCATTGCCTGCTTCTCCGTAGAAAACCGGGGAAGGTCCTGCTTCACTTTTATGGTTGAGGCTAGACGCATTTCGTCCCCGCGTAATGATTTTGTATGCTTCCATCCCGAGACTTCACGCTGATTAGACGTGCCAATGAGCGTTTCCGCCAAAGTTTCGACAGAGTCGAAATCGACGCGAGGCGATGGTTGTTTGTGGAATTTTTGGGGCTGACGCTGGAAGTTTGAACGGTGGACCCCTTCAGGTGTTCTCCGTTGCCTGTCTCTAGGTTTGGATGGGCCGGCTTGGGTATGGTTACAGCGGCCGACGCGTAGGTCAGATAGAAGGAGAGCCACGTAGCGCAGCACATCGGTGGACGTTGTACATGGACTACCTTCGCAAGCGCGAATGGCTGGGAGAAAGTTTTTCGGCAACTTCCGCTCCCTCGATCAATTTCAAAATCATCTACTTTTCTCCTCCATGTTTAAAAGAGTGGACAGGCGTTTGAAAAGAAAGGCTGAAGACGAGGCCTTGGGAATCGACGGCGAACTCAAGCAGGCGCTGGGTATCCCAGATACTGATTCAGACGAGTCAGATTCAAGTTCGGATTCTTCTGAAGACGAAGCCCAAGCAGAGGAGGGAGAGGAGGAGGATGTAGGCAGTATCGAGGATGAAGATGATGGTGAGGATGTGAGGATGACAGTAGCCCAAGTCCTCGAAAACCCCCTCTACATCAGTCCTCAAGATATCGACATGACGGCGTGTTTCGTTTGTCCTACAAAACTTTTCAAGGGTCCGTCGATGATCCAAATTCATCTGCGGTCAAAAGCATGTATCATTTTCCTAACTCGTTCACGTTGAACTCAACAAATATAATATACACAGCCTCATACTAGAAGAATATCTAAATTCAAACAACAGTCTGCTCTAGCGAGCCCCCAAGACGATGCCAAGGAATATGTACCGTCCAAAGATGTCCAGGAGTCCTCGGAAAGACTTTCCAATCGCGCAAAGAAAAAGGTGAGGGATATGCGTCTTGGCGTCAATAACTCAATTCAGATGATATGATAGAACGCACGGCGTGCATCTCTAGCGGAGAAAAGGGTACGTGAACGTGTCGCTACGGGATACAGAAAGTCGAGCCTCATCTATCTTGTAGAAGCTGAAGCAGGCAGCTTTTTTAGCACGAAGAGAAAAACGTTCAGCCACTTCTCAGAAGACTGAGGGCCTACAAGACCGGACTACCCCCAAATCTTCGTCACAGAAGCCCGTGTCAATTCCGAAAGGAGGAAAGATACCTCCCAGGAAGAAGCGGAGGACAGAAAAGCCCAAGTCTGTTTCACCTTGACAAGCTTTATGGTTACGATTCCCAGCATCCAGGATGAATACCATTTCCGATTGCTTAATAGCTTAACAGGGATTGAAGCAGGAACGCTTTGATGTGTGACGAGCATACAGGAAGTCTCCGAGAGTCAAGAGTGACCGCAATAAAGAAAGGAACGCGACGAGCTGCACCGCCAATCGTTAAATCTGGCCTTGCTTGCATTCTACAGTAGTAGGACTACTTGCGATTAGGCCCCAGGTTCCATGTGTGATATTAAGTGTGGTATGAAGATATAGTAGTTATCCGATCCTGTCCCTTAAGACGTCAAGAAGTATTAAGAACGCGCATCAGCCAGAACTGCGGCTATTAATCATCCTTGCTTCCCGCAAATTGACTTTGCACTGCAACCTCTTCTGCGAGGCGCGATATCTCGGAGAAGGCGGCCTTGAGTAGATCAAGATCAGCATCCAGGCTCTCCGCTCGACTTTTCATCTGAGGCAGAGTAAGTAAGCAGAAACAATCCCTGAGCGGAGTATATGCTCACCGCAGCAATGGTGTCACTAGCAGCTATCAGCTCATGGTGGTGGTTGTACACCAGTGACTGACGCTCGCTATCGAGTTCCCGGATTTCTGCGCACTGTCAAATTCGAACAAGCGAGACTTTTAACGTCATATCTGACCTGAAACGAGTTCATTTTCTTGCTTCAACAATGCAGGCAAGGTTGATGTGGTTATTAATTGCTCATAATACGCCTTGGCATCAAACACAGGTGAATCTATTCATGTAAGTCAATATACATTGCGCAGTCGAAATTAATGACACACCCATATTCATAGGATCATTAGGAACACCAGGCCGCGCAGGCGGAAGACCAACACCTAGGCCATAATGTTTCCGTAGCAGATCTCGGGCTCGTGTTTTCGGTGGAGACATCGGAGTCGCTCGTCTCGCACTTAGTAAGGCTCCTGTGGAGGGTGTCTGAACGCTCAAGGCAGACGGATTGGCAGGTGGTGACCCTGGTCGCAAAGGCGACGGCGGCGGTCTGGGGATGGATGGTCGTCGAGATGACATGGAGTCCGGGCCGAATCCCAGCGAAGGTAACGGTCACCAAACAGTACGAGCACGTTGCGTTAGTGTTACCGTGACGCGCTTGACGCGTCGTGTGACAAGACATCACACCGATCGTGTACTCGTTACCCCCACCTCATTTCTCGATGGAATTAGAAAACGACATAGTTGCGGACAGCGAAGGAGAGGACGACTATTTTCCGGCGCGACCTATAGGCTCCCCTGGTGAGTACACATTCTGCCACACGATGACCACGCTGAGTGTCCAGGTCGCCATGCAGCACTCGCGAAGAAGATTCAAGGGCCGACTCTCAATGACTCCATTGCAGTTTCAGGACTCCTCCAAGGAGACACTTCGCATATATCGGAGTATACAAACAAACCGTTGTCTCACGTCGAATCCATTTCGGTATTCACAAATAAACCACAAACCTCATCACATCCAGATACCGAAATTCCGTCGGACCCGCCGAAGCCCCAGCGCCCTCGACCACGCCCATTATACAAGATGAAAAAACCAGCACCATCGATCAGCGAGATCTCTGGAGGAGATTCTTCCTTTGCTGCAAGTGTTCTGAGCATCGCAGATCGCGCTAAGATGCGGTCCCGAGTACTGAAACCTTCAGAATCGGGACCTCTCCCTTCAAAGAGCCCCGTTGCTTCTGTGGTTTCCTTAGGAGTCATTGACATCTCTGATGATGATGACAACGACGAGTTGGATTCGCTTCCCAAGGGCAAGCCCAAGGCCCGTAAAGGAAAGGAAGTTTCTAAACCACGGAAGAAAATAAGACACAATGCTATTGAACCACCCGAACATTCCCCTCCCCGACCTATGTCTCCTGCATCAAAAAATCCAAGTTCTCCTTTCCTACACAACGACGAAGACATGATTTCCCACTATGATCATCCGACGATTGCCACCCTCATAGAGCTCAACACGAGCCCTAGAGGTTCTTCTCCCTTTTCGTCCCGACAGAGGCAGCGTATCGTCGAAGACGATGACGTGCACGACCAATTAGACAGTGATATGCCTCCTCCCGCATTCTTCACGTCCTCTTCGCTTGGTCCCGACAAAGCAGCAGAAGACCTTTCTCACCAGGACGACATCCACCCGCTGAGTTCTACCATGTCCCCTACGAAAGAAAAGCCCGCAAAGAAAGGCAGGAAGAAGGCCACCAGGAAAAACGAAAACGAGGAGGAAGAGCCTAAAGGGAAATCCAAGCCAAAAGGAAGGAAAGCCAAGGATACGAAAGCTAGCGCAGCGGCAAAGAAGTCGAAGGGGAAGGGGAAGGAGAAAGAGATCTTCAAGAGCAGCGAGTTCGTCGACGAAGATAGCATCCAGGACCAAGAACCGGTCTCCATTCTCGAAGAGCCCAGCTTTATGCCTGACCAGATGGAGCTTTCAAATAGTCCCCCAATGACGGTTGAGGAGCCTGTTGTCCGTCCGAAAATAGGAAGAAAGCGAAAAGAGGCGACTAACGATGAAGCTGATGGAAAGACAGGAGAAACGTCGAAGAAGAAACGCAGGACAGAGGGTGTGGGTAAGAACGGTCAATCCAAGGCAAAAGCGAAGATGGTTGTCTTATCTGACAATGAGGATATTTCCGAGCCCCCAAGCGCTTCCGTAAGACCCCATTCCGACGACGAGGTCATGGGAGTTGAAGAGATTACAACGCCCGCCGGGTCTAAAACGGGGCCTGACCGCGAGGCAGAGGAAGAAGGTACCAAGGTAATAACAGGGGTCTCCTTGTCTTCTAGACCAACTCTAATCCCCTCATACAGGAAAACATGCAACCAAACCAATTCAGAGCAGAAGCAGAAAAGGGCGCCACGCAAAATTTAGATACACCCAAGGCAAAGAATCCTTCTCTCATTTCTCGCCACTCAATCGTTCCTCGCTTCAAATCAACACCTATGAGTGAGCTCATTCGTCGCGTGAACTCTTTGCCTAGCTCTCCATTTCCAGTGGGACGCCTTGGACGGTCGATGCCTGGGACAGCCTACTCTCCCTACCTCAAATCCAACAAATCTGCTTTATCACGCATTGCTCCGCTACATCCAAATAGACGTACACCGCCGCCACCACTGCCTCCTCCACCGCCCCCGAAAAAGACCAAGAAAGAAAAAGAGAGGGAAGAGCAATGGGAGGAAGAACTTATTGAAGAAGTTGGAGGAATGACAGAATGGGTCTCGATGACTGATGTAGAGCGAAGGGATATGAGACGAATGAAGAGAGAACGAGAGATGGGTGGATGGGAAGATTAAATGTGTTTCATTCTGTTGCAATGTATATTTCGGGGATCGATGATGTAAGCGGACCCAGCTGCTGCGAATCCGAGTCGCGCAACGTTCGCAGCCATTCTTACCATGGCGATACCTCCTCAGTTCATGCGTGCTCTGGACAACTTCAAGGACCAGGCAAAGGATGCAATATGGGCTCTTTCTTCATGCCTCTGCCAGCAGTCAGCAAAGGTCAAGATAAATGGACGAACGTGTCAGTACCACTATTTCTCGTAAACTTAACTCTAGGTTCACTTGCGTTGCAGTCAACATAATAAAGGTTTTGGGAGAAGGAGGTTTCTCTTTTGTATACCTGGCGCAGGACGAACACAGCGGAGTAAGCATGCAGCTGCATTGGTCGCGAATTCGTGGATGACCGGGAAGACATAGCGGCAATTCGCCCTCAAGAAAATACGATGTCCGACTGGCACAGACGGCGTAAAGGAAGCTATGCGAGAGGTAGAGGCGTACAGACGATTCAGGTAGGCATGAACTGCTAAATTATTGTTCCGGTGTTCGATCAACATCATCCACTTGCAGGCATCCAAACATCATACGAATACTGGTCTGTGGTCCTCGTCTCGCTCGAACAATTCTCATCTCATTTCTTACTTGCAGGACTCAGCAGTTGTCCAGGATCCCGATGGCGAAGGAAAGATTGTCTACCTATTTTTGCCGCTATACAAAGTACGCCTAAACTCCCAGTTTGTAAACGTGTCTTGTCCTTACATCGGATACAGAAAGGCAACCTACAGGACGCCATAAATGCCAACGTTGTTAATGGCACTCACTTTCCTGAACAAGAGATGGTGCGGCTGTTCAAAGGTACATGTCTGGCCGTGCGAGCTATGCACACGTATCGGGCTCCCGCTGGACCGGCTCCCTTGTCGAGGCAGAATAGCCCACGGCCTCAAGAAGCTCCTGCCCGTCATTCTGACGATGACGAGCGGTTCCCACAAGCGGAGGGAGATGCAGACGGAGGGTATTCATACGATTCCCCAACGATTCCGCTGGTGACGAAGCATCGCGTCGAAGACCAAGGCGATGTTGTATTTGACGGCGACGAGGAACTGTCTCAGCATACTGCAGCCACAGGTGCGACGGAAGTCGTCCCTTACGCGCATCGCGACTTAAAACCTGGGTGAGACTGAATGTGTTTTTGTATTCTTGCCACTAACGCTGTCTGAAGCAATGTTATGATCGCTGACGATGGGGTAACTCCCATTCTTATGGACTTTGGGAGTACCGTGAAAGCTAGGATCCACATAGAAAATCGCTCGCAGGCCCTCTTCCAGCAGGTAAGTCGTATTTCTCCATTTTATCCCTCCCACCGCACTGATACGCGTAACAGGATTTGGCCGCCGAGCAAAGTACCATGGCTTACCGCGCCCCAGAACTTTTTGACGTCAAGACAGATGTGACCTTGGATGAGAAAGTAGACATTTGGGTGCGTTGACATGTTACAACTGTTTCTTAAAGTTGACTGATGCCATCTTAGTCTCTGGGTTGCACCCTATTCGCACTGGCTTATTCTCATTCACCATTTGAAAACACGCAGACTACTGAGCAAGGTGGCTCAATAGCCATGGCAGTTCTGAATGCTCGATACAACCATCCTTCGTCTGCTTACTCTCAGGGTCTCAAGAATCTTATCGACAGTATGCTGAAAGTGAACCCGAAAGACCGTCCAGATATACACCAGGTCAGTCTTCTACACTGAGACGTCTTTCGCCCCATCTTGACTGCTTGCTTGCAGGTCTTAGAACAGACTGACAAAGTATTGCGCACTCTTGCGTGAACTCTTTGTCACAAGTGCCATGTTTCTCACTCCCTTATTTATTTATTTGGGTATCATATGGACGACAGTAATGCATTCCTTTAGAGATTTTGACGGCAGGTGTTTCATGTCCAGAGAGGGCACAATGCAAGAATAAGCAACAAAAATCATTGTACGAGGGGAAAGGGCATGCTACCGGACACTGAGGTTACTCAGACCTAAATCGGATCCCTTCGCAACATTTTTGTCCATGTCTAACTCGTTGAAAGGATCTCTTACACTGCCCGTTCGAGAGCGCCACAGTTGAGTATACAGACCCTTGATTTTTTGTAGTTCGGCGTCCAGGACAGCTGTTTTGCTAGCTAACGCTAGGAAGGTAGCATGCTGCGCTTGGAGCGTGGTGGATATGCCTAGAATTATCAATAGAGATTCAGCAATAACATCAGTTACTAGGATGCTTACCGTGAGGGGTGTACTGAGACTGATGCGCCATCGACGACAACTTGCGTTCAATTTGCTAGGAGAAGATGCGTTACAAGACTGAAAAGCATGGAGCTGACGTATTGCTTGCCTCTATTGTGTTCTTGCACCATGCAAGCCTTTCGGACATTTGAGTCGACAGTCGATTGAAGAACCTACGATGAAGACTCAATTTCAACCTCAGGCGTGAGGCCATATACTGAACAACTCACTCGAAGGGGAACGATGCGTGATCTTTCAGATAGGCACCATTTGCCTGTGGATTCCTGAAGCCATCTATGATGCGCATTGATATTATCGTATCCTCCACTGCTTGTTCAGCCTTGGCCTTCAGATCCTTGGTATAATGTAGGTCGGAACGTATCGTTGAGACGGTGTTCAGAAGATCCTATATGTAACGATCTTGAGTTGGATATCGAGCAATGGAAGAAAGAATGCGGACTTTATGCACTCCGCGAATAAGTTCCTGGCCCTTCGAAGGTTCCTCACCAAGATGTCGTTGCTGAAGGTCTTTACTGATTTGTACACGGCCTTGAATATGGGACCTTTGTAAAAGGTAGGTGAGATCGAGACTATAAGAAAGAGGGGCGATTGCATACTCGATTTGCTCAAACGTGCGTTTGATCTCATCTGGCAGATCATTAAATTTGGTAGTTTTGGTGAATAATGGTGGGCCAGAGGCTTGGACTGGCGTTTGGGCCCCAATGGTCGAACCAAAACTGTCGATATAAGTTAGTGCGCGTGCCACAAAACGCGAAGGAAAGCGACCGACGATGTTTGCTGTGGCCTCCCGAATAATGACCCTCCACCAAAAGCAGTAGGCTGACTCTGAAGAGTATTGGTTGATGTGTTGCTGAAAAGACCACCAGCTGGTTGCTGTTGCTGTTGCTGCGCTTGATTGTTGCTCCCAAATGCGCTCCCTCCAAATGCAGAAGTGGTGCCGCTACTAAAAAGCGATGGCCCTTGAGTCTGGTTTTGCTGACCCGTAGACTGCCCAAACAAACCGGTCCCAGGTGCTTGCTGCTGCGACGGTTGACCGAACAAGGACGTAGTACCTGTTGTCGTTGTTGGCTGTGATGCCTGGCCAAATAGCGACGTAGTTCCTGTAGCGGGCTGCGACGGCTGGCCAAACAGAGCAGTCGTCCCGGTCTTGGCAGGTTGGCCAAATAATGATGATGCACCAGACTGATTTTGGTTCTGCTGACCGAACAGAGAAGTAGTATTCTGCTGCGGCTGCTGCTGCTGAGCAGGCTGGCCGAATAATGGGTTTGTGGTTGTGGCCTGCGGTTGCGATGATTGGCCAAAAAGTGATGTCGACGCGGCTGGTTGCTGCTGCTGCTGAGATGGTTGACCGAATAGAGATGGTGTAGGCCGGGAAGTCTGGCCAAACACGGGGACGTTCGCTGGCTGCTGCTGTTGCTGTTGCTGGTTGTTCTGCCCGAACGCGCCGAAAGTATTTGGCGTTGTCATCGTGCTGGGCGTCCCAAAGATTGAGGAGCCACTTATAGGCTTTTGTCCAAAGGCGCTGGACCCAAAGGTCGACGTGCTGGAGGTCACAGATCAGCCATCTTTCAGTAAATGCCACGTTGATATACATTACTTTGACGAAAATGCCATTTTGACCGTTCACGGACGTGACGGTTGAGATGATGAAAGAACGGAGACCTTAGGTTAGGGTTTACGTAAAAATGGGAACGAGGCGAAGTCGAACAACAGAAATCATACATATACTATATATTCATAGAAACTGTACGTCAATTCTCAGATCTCAGTCATTGTTTTTCACCTGAACAAACATCTTACGTTTAAACAATAATCGTTCAACCCTCCAGTACAACAGTTGTACCTATCAACATGTGAGGATATATATATGATACATTTGACAGTGGGAGTATTGGCGAAGACAGGATAGCAGAATGCATGTGTGATGATCGACCAAAACTTTGTCTATGGGTAACATACAAATGAGCAGATTAGAAGTAGAAAGAAATAAAAAAAGAATAAACGAGGAAACAACAAACACTCATGATCATGACTCCAACAACACATCCTGCGGGTAAGGTGGTGGCACTTCACCTAGTTCATCTCCGTGTACGCGGAATCGGTACAGACAAGTGAACTCGTCTCTTCCCCAGTTGTTCAGTATCCGCAACGCTACAATCCCAAAGTCAACACCTAGATCCTGGATCTCGTCTGGAACAGAAAAAGTCTGTACAGGGTTGGGCGCATGGATGTTGTAATCGAACGCGGCAATCCGAATATACATGGGCGACTTCGGAAGAGTCTTCGGATACTCCTCCTCCTCGACTGTCTCCCCGCGCTCCAAAGCCTCCGCCCTCAACCGGGTCTGCTCAGCCTTCCATTCCTTGACCTTGGTAATGTTATCCTGCCCTTCAACCATACCCCAAACTTCCATTCGCCGAGGAGCACTTCGCATGTCAAAGGCTACTTCCTTTGCAACATGGTCGATAGTGATCTCTTGATATACGCGGGAGCAGCGAGTACTACGCCAAGCTGACCAGATGAGCCCGTGAATGGCCAACAATGACCATTATGAGACTCGTGGTGAAGGGCCGTTATGGGCGGGCGACCAATGGCATAGCCATCCCCGGTTATCGTCCCAAACACCTTGCCCCGCCAGGTCTGCGGTCGCAGCTCGAAGGTCGAACTTGTCAGTGAGGGGATGACTCGCGCGCCGCTGGAATGCAGGGCAAAATCGGGTTTTGAGATGGTGTCCTTGTTATGGATCGCCACTGCGGACCCAACCAATTGTTCGATGAGTTTTGTAACGTCTTGCCCATCAGAGGATTTGATTGTCAAACCCTTCTGGCCAATATTCCACCATGAAATGCCCGCAGCCGCGCCACCAGCTTTAACGGCCTCCTTGACACCTCCCTCGACGGTCCCTACCCGCTCCTCAAGGGCCCGAATTCTGCTCCGCGCGTCTTCGTCACTCGTGGGACCTTCCGACTTGGAGGAGCCCTGTGCCTGTGCTTGGGCCTGGAGAACTTCTATCTCTTTCTTGACCGCTTGCACTGCTCGAGTAGTCGCATCACGATGCTGAACTTCGGCTTCAAGGACCCTAGCATTCTCCCTTTGCACTCGGGACTCTAATGAACCCAGCCGACCGGTAACATCGTTCCGTGAACGAAGATCGTTGTCCACTTTGGCTTTGGTACGCTCACTCTCCAGCGCAAGCCCGGCTAAAGTGGCCTCGATCTGTTGTAAGCGAGAATTAAGTTCAGCCATATTTGAAGCCGGAATCTCGGGTGGAGTGTATGAAGGGCCAGTCGGAAACCGGGGAATATGTCTGAGGATTGGCTCTTGTAAGACGTACCAGCCGCCCATGATAGTCAGTCCCACTACTAAGTACCTCATAAAGGCGCCAGAAGAACCCTTTAGTATCCATTGCAATGGAACCAGAAGAGTTGCACCCATGAAAGTACCGAACGCTTTGCCACAAAAGAAAAACGTAGTGGCCACAAAAGTCCACGACCAAGTAGCAACACCCACAATGCTATGAAAGCCAAAGTTGATCAAAGACCCAAGGAGCGCCCCAATGGACAGGCGACGAGAATCTCGAGGTTGATCAGGCTGGTTCTCTGGTATTGACGTTAGGCCTTGTTCTGCATTTAGTAGATCGCCTTCGGATATCGGCTGAACGTCTGGGGGTTGTGGATGGTAGGAAGCAGACCGACGTGATGTTGGAGCAGGTTCTCTTGCTTGAGAAGCTCGTACCGACTGTGAATGACCTTTGAGCAACATATGCGACGATGACATGGAGAATAGCGCACCAGTGAGTCCTCTTCCTCTTCCTCACCGTCTTCGCTCTCTTCTCCAGCTACCGCACCTTTCGATGACTTTGATTTCCTCTTCCTTCTCTTAGTTTCGCTTATGGTTGGAAGAGTGGTCACACGTCCTGCGTCCTTTTTCTTCGTCTTCCGTTTTCGGTTGTCATCATCCACAAATTCTTCATCGGAATCCTCCATATCCGACTGCGTTGGCTTGTAAGCTTTGTTATCAGAGGACATACCTCCACCTCGTCTGAGTACAGTTTTGCGGCGGGGCACGGCCTGCTGCTGATTCTGGAAGTCGCGCTCCTCTGCAGAGTAGTCGTAACTGTCATTCTTGCCGTTGGCGGAGGGTTGCTCCACCGATGCATCTTCGGGTTCACGCGAAGGTTGACGGAGGTAGAAGGAGGCATTGGCAAGTGCCTTAGTAGCAAGTTCTGCCAATGGACTCCTGGCGCGCGCTCCAGCATTGTCTTCGCCTTCGGAATCTGGGACCTGCTGTAGAGAGGCAGTTTTTCCAAGGGCGCTCGGCCGGGGTTGGAGTTTGTTTGGCGCAGTGTTGAATCGGTTGGGCGGCGCAGCTAGGCGACGCTGACTAGATGCACGTGAAGATTGTTCGTACTCGGCTGAAGTACCACGATGATAGGAAGTATTTGGGCGCGATGATGCCCACGAGTTGTTTGGGTTGCCGGCCTGCATATCGTAGGCAGCCTGGGTAAATGCGGTAGCGATATTAACTGAGGTATCCTTCACACTCCACTTCTCTGGACTATGTGGTGGTGATGTGAAGACTTGGGGACCGCCTGGACCAGTCACTGCAGGAGCTTCGTCGTCGTCGTGATCGGGTGCAGCCCTGCGCTCACGTGCAGACGTTGGTTTTGAGGGTGATCGGGATCCAAGTAGAGGCGCTCTAAGGTCAGACCGAATTCAGTACCAACTCGACGCGAAAATGTCGCGCACGACGTACCCGTAGGTGTATGATGCAGGAACTAGTCGTTGGGGACTGGGTGGGCGGTTTCCGTTGGAGGTCGGTTTCCCGAGAAATGTACTGTGATCCAGACGTCTGCCTTGACCTAATGGTGTGCCCGCGAATGACATGTACTTGCAGGCAAACACGAAGTATTAACGCAATTATCTGCAGTATGAAAAAAATGAGGTAGCCGTGAGGCAGCAAGATGAGTGCAGAGTTAGTTGTGGTCAAAGTACAGCAGATCTCAGTGTGTCGCCTTGTTATCATTTATTTGGTTGAATGCCTTGTATTTCGAAGACAAATACCTTCCGTCACAAAGACATGGTCCAAGAAGGCGGACAATGCCACTGTCGGACAGACAATGGCACCATTAGCAAAGTATACTAGATGTTACACTCAAAATACTTCTATCTACTCGTCGGATTCTCCAGCGATTATGACATCGTCTGGAATGAGCGGATTAAGATCTGAAAAATGATGAGGAGCTAAAATAACACACCAATCTTTAATACTGCCCGCACAAGCTAAGGAAAATCGGAGGATGAGCAGAGGGTCAAGAAATAGAAAAAGTAGTTACCTGGGTCGCCAACAGATATTGTTGTCGTTTTGAAATAAGTGGGTCATACACAAATTGCTCCTTCATGTCTACAGAACAGTAGCCTCATGTGAGAACAAGAGTGAACAATGATGACAAGGTCACTGACCACTCTGACCCCGCCCGTTACAGTCGATACCAAGCCTGGAGTTACCTTCCTTGATCTGTCGGCTTCGTACGTCTGTCAAAGTCTCAATAGGCGACAGACCGCTATTCTCTGCTAACGCGAGAGGAACAGCATCGAGCGCAGACGCAAATGCGCGCATGGCATACTGCTCGATTGATGGTATCTATGGAAAGAAGCTGCAGCCAAAAGTAATAGTAAACGGGTGTATAGACACACCTCATCCGCTGCTTTTGATACTGCGATTGCACAACTTATATCAGCGGCTCCTCCGCCGTATACAACCCGATTATCGACGACAAGGTTTCGGACAACACACAACGCGTCATGCAGAGCACGCTTCGCTTCGTCCACGATCTATTCATACATCAGCACGATAGCCTGAAAGAAGGCCGGAAGAACCTTTACCATTTTGTTACTGCCTCGAACAAATATAGTCACCGCTCTGGTGTTTGCGCATTGCTCGATGACGAGCATTTTGTCGCGTGTCGTGCCAAATGAGACTTCCCGAACAATACCAGCCTTGCCCAACTTTTCGGCAGTAAGGTCTTCGAACCGTGGTACAATGCGACCTTGCGTCGCTATTGCAATAAGCTAGCGCTTCCATTAGTATGTCTATACCCAAAACAAGATGCGAGATCCACGGACCTCTATCTCGGGACCACCGACCCATCTCACAGCAGGCAGCTCATTTTGCATTAACAGATGATTGGCCTCGTCGTCGAAGCCCCACTGACAGATCACCAAATTGGCGCCTGTGTCCTTCACGTGCTTGACCATGTCGGTAAACTTCTCCTTTTCATACTCTCGAAGCTTCTTGTACTCCTCCACGCTGGTAATGTCTAGCTTGTGCTTCGTTTTCGGGCGAGGAGGCTCGAAGGGACATGTAAGGATAGCGAGGCGGGCATCCTTTACTGAATGAGGCATCTGTGGATGGGACATATCTTTGTCGATGAGAACACCTTTGATTAATTGGGTGTCCGCTAGTGAACCTCCGACTTTGCCATCCACCTTGATGAGATCGAAGGGAACGTCGCGTCGATCAAGATCGGCCACTTGTAAAACAGCGTCCACAGCAATCTGAGCAAACTGCTGGTGTTCTTTTGACACACTACACGAGAGTTGAGATGAGAGAGGTTGAGGTGCTCCAGTAGAAAACCCACATTTTGCTTCCAAGACTGGTCATGGCTGTCTTTAGGAGATTTTCCGTATTATCTCTCGAATATTCTACCCGGTCAGAGATACGATCAAGTTCTTCGACTGCTACGGCACATGCACGATCGAATCCATCAGCAATTCGGATGGGGTGTATGCCTTTGTCCAAAAGTGCTTCACTTTGCTCTAGCAAAGCACCGGCGAGGACTAGAAAGATATCAGAATTTTTATATATGGCAGAACCTGAAACGCACCAACGACACCGGTTGTTCCATCACCAATTTCATCATCCTGGCTTTTCGATAACTGGACAAGCAGTTTTGCGATTTGATGTTCCACCTCCATCTGTCCCAGAATCGTCGCACCATCATTTGTGACTGTTATCTCACCGTCCGGTGATATAAGGATCTTGTCCAGGCCTGTATTAAAATATTACGGGACGATGGTGCAGGAAGGATCAAAAGACGTACCTCTAGGGCCCAAGGAGGTTCGTATAATGTTGGCGACTGTCCGAGCAGCAAGAATATGCGACTATGGAGTCGCATGAGATGAACGTTCTCTGTACAAAGAATGCTGCATGCCTTGATTGCTTCTACACCATGGGATCGAGTTTTCTTGCCTTGTTCCCGGACGATAATGAAGGGTCGCCCGTACTTTATTAGGAGACAGTAAGGACAGTGAAGAAGCGTATAATCAAGAATCTCACCTCATCAGTAGCATACACAGCCTGTGGTTCAGCCATTTCTTTCGCTGAAGGATGTACGCGTCGAGGGGAAAGAGAGAGAGCGCGTGACAGTGACCAACAGTGACAATCCAGCGTTCCTTACCACATCAGGTCGATACAACCTTCATCTTTCACTCCACGACCACTTTTTCGGACATTTCACCAAAACCTATCCCATGGAACCAGAAGTCGATACCTGGATCGAGCAGCTCAGCCAATGCAAGCAATTATCTGAGTCGGACGTCAAGAGGCTCTGTGACAAGGTCCGTTTCACCGCCCCATCCATCGGCCGTGCTCTCAGATGAATCTGATGCTTCGGTAGACAAGAGAGATTTTGATGGACGAGTCGAATGTGCAACCCGTGAGGTGCCCTGTCACCGTTTGTGGCGATATCCACGGTCAATTCGTGCGTCGTAGCTTTCATTTTGTGATTCCTCGTTCATAACGGCGCCATTCCCTTCCATATCTTCCATTCAGCACGACCTTTCAGAGCTGTTTCGCATCGGCGGGAACTCCCCAGATACCAATTATCTTTTCATGGGCGATTACGTCGACCGAGGATACTACTCTGTCGAAACTGTGACCTTACTCGTCGCAATGAAGCTTCGCTACCGTGACCGGGTGACCATCCTTCGCGGAAATCATGAATCGAGGCAGATCACGCAAGTCTACGGCTTCTACGATGAGTGCCTTCGAAAATACGGAAACGCCAATGTTTGGCGGTTTTTCACTGATCTCTTCGACTATCTACCTCTCACCGCCCTCATCGATAACCAAGTGCGTTTGTCTTCAATTTTGCTTTCTTGTCTCTCCTCTCCCAGGAGCCGAGCATTTCCTGCTCGTGTGCATTGCAGGCGCTGAGCGGCCAGGGCGTCCGTCGTATGACAGATTGGACCCAGCTAACACATGATTTGACAGATATTCTGTCTACATGGCGGATTGTCGCCGTCAATCGATACCCTAGACCACGTTCGTTCCATCGACCGGGTGCAAGAAGTGCCGCACGAAGGACCGATGTGTGACCTCCTATGGTCAGACCCTGATGACCGCTGTGGTTGGGGAATATCCCCTCGCGGGGCGGGATATACGTTCGGGCAGGATATATCAGAGGCGTTTAATCATAATAACGGACTGACCCTTGTTGCACGAGCGCATCAGTTGGTCATGGAAGGTACGTATTCTAGCTACCAGTGACTGTTACTGTGGCTCAGCGAGCTATACCATATAGGCTACAGTTGGGGTCAGGACAGAAATGTGGTGACTATATTTAGTGCACCGAATTACTGTTACAGGTGTGGCAATCAGGCAGCCATCATGGAGATAGACGAAAAATTATCGTACAGCTTGTGAGTTGATTGATGGAGGCTACCCCCCAGACGCAGCATACTGATGCACTACGCCATTATAGCCTACAGTTTGATCCTGCGCCTAGAGCCGGGGAACCCCTTGTCTCACGACGTGTACCGGATTATTTCCTCGTGAGTATCTTCAATGTAGCTGGTAATACTTCTAATGAGTCTGCAGTGATATTATATATACTTTCTACGTGTAAACCCATCAATATTGAGAGAGAGAAGTTTTCATTCAGCGCATGAACACTGTGTACAGCAGAATTCTTTCTTTCCAAGCATTCGTCATCTTCGGATCTGTCGTTAGATACAAGTTACCCTGATATCGCTATCTGCTGTCTACCCTCGCGCTCGTTACTTTCTGAATCGTTTGTCGTAACGTACGTTGGCACGCACATTTCATGATTCTTTCTTCGATTATTTGCTATGGACAGACGGCTGTGAGAAGTGCTACAATTAATAGATTCATTGGTCAAGAGTTCTTGTTTCTGGATGATATTCGGTTTCTCTATTCAAGATTCTCAGTACCAATGCGTCAAAATACAACAGTGTTATTGTTACAACCAGCGATGGTGTTCGTTTGATATAGCTACACGATTTTCTTTCTTTTACAGTTGACAAACCACAGGTCCATAGTCGTACATTTCATCCACTCAAATTTCCCTCGTTGACTTTCCCCTAATGGCCGGGCATCAGCCATCATTATGATGCGATCATGAGGCACTGACAGATTTTGCGCCAGTCCTGGGATCAACCCTGTTGAAAACTTGGGAAGTTTCTTGGTGAACAGTTCGCGTCATGACCGTGTCTGACTGGTCGTCTTTATCTTCGAATCCCTGAGCGCTAGACAACGGTCCTTCGACTTCGTCTCGGGTATACAAAGCAAATGTCGGCTCCACTCGTTCTTCCGGTGAGTGACGTGATGTCAAGTACTCGACAGTACGCTTCTGAAGGTCCGCAGGAGGCTATTGTCAGAACGGTCTGCCTAAAGGTAAGAGCTTAGCTTGTGTGAGGCAAGCATAAACGATGGTTACCTTCACAAAAGCCTCCGAAGCGGTCGCAAGAGACTCGTTCCATCCAGGTGCATTATCGAGGGGCGTGGACGTCCTGTGCTGCGTTTTCGAGAGATTACGATGTTTCTCCCTCTCGATGATCTGATTGACGATATTAGACCAAAAATTCGCACAGACTCGGAAAGCCGAACATCTGGGTCGTTGTCATGCATTGAACTGAAGGCTCGCTTAGCGAGGAAAGATTAAATAATAGAGTCTCTGACGCTCACCGTGCGCCCAGCCTCGTTGAGACTACGCTCGTGCGGGGTAACTGCCTTAGGGCGTGCTTGCAGCTGTGGGACAACATGACGGTAATAGGTAGAAGTGAAGCGATAGCAACTGGCTGTTTTTAATTATACCCACGACTTTATCTGAGACTCATATCCGTCTTTGGTCATCGAGGAGCATGAGCGGAGAAAACGACGTCATAAGATACTTTTGACAGACAACATTCATTTTTGGCCATCTTCGAAGCGATCAAAGAACTGCAAGGACATCAGAGTATCTTTCCAGACGTATTCACCGACGTCTGCTGAGTGATTTTGCGGATTATCTGGGTCATTGTTGCCCCGCTTCCGACGAACTTGTTCTCGTGTCTGCGTCACACGCTCAAGATAGACCAGTTCGAAGTTGTCTTAAACATACGGAAAATAATAGAAAAGTACACATTAGTAGTCATTGATGTGGTCACCAGGACGTACAATATTAGATACACATACCCTATATCCAGAAAGATTACAAGATCCGGGTCGCCTCTCATTTCTTGAGCAGCTTCTCGTGCAACTCGGCACCCTTCAATCTCGCTCGCAAATACTCCAGCCTAGCCTCATAACGATGGGTAACTTGTAACCGCCTACGCTGTATGGCTGTCATGTCGTCTTCCAAACCCACGGTTTCCGAAGAACGTACGCCGAGTGGCAAATGTCCCGAACTGCGTGAGAGACTGGTATGGCTGCTGAGGGTGGGACGGTTGACCGACAACAAAGATGTGCCCTGTGATGATACAGAAGACACGGACCCCTTGCGACGGATGGAATTTGGTCCGGACGATTTCTGGGAAAATGATTTGCTTCGTGATATGGACCACACCGCATCGTTTGATGCCTGGTTTGTGATATGTCCCTCAGGGAGGAGCATCGACGAAGAAACGACCTTGGTATGAGTGCCTGCAGGGAGCGCATTGCCCGTAGCATGTCGCTTCTGTCGCTCCGCCGCGCTGTTCTCCAGCTCATCAAAAGCTTTGAGCACCCGCTGACGCTCTGTTTCCAGTTCCTTGATGAACTGCCGGAGGCCCTTGGTGGTGGTCAGCTCTCCGTCTTCGAAAATATCATCACTGACGGATGTATCGTGTGATGGCGGCGTAACAATACGCCTTGGATGTGTGGAACGGGTGGGGCTGTGAGGGGGAGAGAAGGTTCCGGGGGCCTTGTGCAAGGATATTGAGTAGGCGTCGTTGCCAGAAGACGTCGTACGAATAGACGTCATGTCGACGCTTTGTTTTCTGGACAACATGCGCGGAATGAAGGCCCGCTTGAGGGGATTGCTGGACGAAGCTGCTGGGACATCCTTTGCAGACTTCCGGCTGGTAGCACGTCGGAAAAGACCTGTTACACTGAAAGAGACAGAAGTCTTGCTTGGGGAAGTCGGAGGAGGTGGAGATTGTTTTGGGATGGCTGATTGATATGAATACTCGATGAAATCTGCAATGACAGACAACTCACAGCGACCACGGCTAATGACTTGCGGTGCTAATGGTGCTAACTCAGACCACGATGAGTGCAGATAGAAAGCACTCACGAGTGGCAGCTACCGATACGTGACGCGTATGTCTCTCAAAAATGTCCTGTCGGAGTAATCGGTACTCGTCGTCACTGCTGTTACGTTAGATATGACATATCAGCAGGGTAGGAGACGCACTCAAGTAGCCCCTCCGAGTTGGCAGACGCAAGCTCGTTGAGCCGCTGGGCAAGAGACATGCTAAGGGAAGAAAGGAAAGGTGACAGGAGGATGGCTAGGGGTTTTGAATGATAAGTGTTCCTTGCACCGCGGCTTTGTTTGTCTGATGAGATTCGGCTCCATAAGAAAGAAGGAAGAGATCAGAACACAAATAGCAGCCAAGTCGTGCTCTGCCCAAGAAGGCAACTCGTATGACAACCAAACTGACACCACTTCCTTCTTGCCTTCCTACCGCCATGTCCAAGCCTGACCTCAATCCCCGGACAACCCACTACGAGTTTTTCGGTCCGCCTGGCGCGCTCTTCGTCACTCTCACCGTCCCCATCACCACCTATGCCCTCTACTTTGGCTGCTCCGAAGAAACAGGGGGCTGTCCACCCACGTTGGCTGGTATCCCCGATCGCGTATCTCTCGCCGTATCAAGTCTAGAATGGTGGAAGGGTCTCTGGGATACCGAGGCTACTTGTATTTACCTCGCGTGGTACGCGTTTTGTGTCATCGCGTGGGCCGCGTTGCCAGGCGATCAGATCGAGGGCGTCACTCTGCGCACCGGAGAGAAGAAAAAATACAAAATCAATGGTACGTGCGGGTGATTTATGTCGCCGCGTACCTTTAACGTAGTCGTACAGCATTTTCCACTTTCCTGCTGGCAATGGGCATCACGGTCGGCATTATACAGAAGAATGGCCCGGAAGCGTTCACCTTTTTCTATGATAAATGGGTCGGCTTCATCACTGCATCTCTCTTGATGTCGTTTGTTCAAGGTCTCTATGTGTATGCTATGTCATTCCGCCAAGGCAGGCTTTTGGCGTTAGGTGGAAACTCGGGCAACTTTATCTACGATGTGCGGCTGCGTCTAGCTTCGATCTTCAGCAAGCTAACTAGCTTCTAGTTTTTCATTGGTCGCGAACTTAATCCTTCAATCGGCTCATTTGACATTAAATCATTCAATGAGCTCCGTCCCGGCCTTATACTATGGACTTTGATTGACATTGGCATGGTGTGCGAACAAGCTGTCCGGAGAGGAGGCTTTACCAACGTCACAGATTCCATGTGGCTTGTCCTTCTTTTCCAAAGCTGGTATGTTGTCGACGGATTGTATAACGAGGTGCGTTCCAGGACACACGTCAAACGCGCGATTCTTACAGGCGTGAAGCCCGCTATTTTCACGACTATGGATATCACTACCGACGGTTTCGGCTTCATGCTATCCGTTGGAGACCTTGCGTGGGTTCCATTTACCTACTCCCTCCAGGCGAGATATCTTGCATTCAAGCCGGTTGAACTTGGTCCCCTGTTGACCGCCGTTGTCTTTTTGGCCAACACGACCGGCTACTACATCTTCCGAACAGCCAACGGTGAGAAGAATGACTTCCGTAACGGAAAGAACCCCAAAAGTACGTTCTTGGCCTCTGAGGCTCCATCTAATCTTTGATAAATGGTGGTGTAGATCTGGAATATTTCACTACTACCTCGGGTTCTAAATTGCTGACTTCTGGATGGTGGGGACGCTCTCGACATCCCAACTATTTGTGAGTCTTGTTGGCCTCTCGGAATGCGCGCGATCTCACTGTTCATAGCGGTGACATTCTCATGGCATTGGCCTGGTCGCTGCCGACAGGGTTTGATACACCTATCACGTACTTCTATGTGTCGTATTTCGCGGTTTTGTTGATCCACCGTCAATACCGGGACGATGAGAATTGCAAGAAAAAGTGCGTCTGATCTGTTTGCTTTTGAGAACAAGTAGACTGATTTGATGTTTTTAGATATGGAGAGGACTGGGACGAATATAAGAAAATGGTGCCCTACCGCATCATACCATATGTTTACTGAATGTTGGGCTTTTTGTGGTTTCTCATTATGATCTTGCTTCAATAATGTACAAATATTACTGTGCGACACTTGACGGAGAAGAATTCCTAACTATTCATTCATAGCGCTGTAATGCTTTCAGCGATCAGTTTCTCTGAGTAGGCCAACATCGAATTGTGGCAAGCCCGAGCGAGCGGAAGGCCATCCTATGTTATTTAATGTGTTCGCCTTGATAACTGTATGAACTTTCCATTTCGATTCTGAAAGTACGAGAAGCCGCATTGAAACAACATGAACGAGTAAGAGCTTGGCAGCCAAAGATGATATGGAAGGCAAAAGATGGGAGAACTTTGGTGTAAACAAAAGAACAGAAACTATAGTACAAAACAAGAGGTCCTGGGCTCTACTCTTCTGACACTCGTTCAGAGCGAGAGCCACCGATACGGCCGGCCGTAATGTTGGGGTAGAATTGCGTTTCTCCAGGAGTTGGAAATACTGCCCCCGGTTCCAGTGTAAGTGGAGTAGCAAGGACAGTAACCTCCAGCGACGTGACCTTGGTCAACTCAACCGCGACACCGCCGGCCTGGAGCATTTATTGAGAACACCGCGACGAACTTGAATGCTAATATTGGACTAACCATCTGCACGCGCCACGACAACTTGTCCTTCAAGAATGGCACGACAACGCCCGGATCAAACGACCCCAGCTTCGTCTTCTCTGCGATCCAGTTGCTCAGGTGGGTGAAACCTTGGGTGAGGGCGGGTTGCTGGTCGGGCGTGCTGCTAACGAAGGCAGAGTACCCGCCTACATAGGACGGAGAAGACTTCCAGAGATGGGGATCGTCTGGAACGTCGTCAAGGAAGATAAGCACGGAGAAGCTCCCGTTGAGCTCGTGCGCGTTGGCGCGAATGCGAACGGTCCAGTCAATAACGCTGCGCCCGGAGGTATCATCGGAATGGGGTACTGAGTTTTGAATATTGCTCGTCATGGTGGGAACCAGTGCGAATGGAGCGGCTGTAGAGCTTCAGTATTGTCAATTTGTGCACACGTCCTGAAGGCTCGCTTGCAATAGGTCTCAGCAAGATTAGCCATTCGAGTTTCAGGGAAATCAAAGCAGCTTTGCGAATGCGTCATAAGGTGCTGACTAACTTGACGTCATCTCGGCTCTTTCGCTTGTACCACCACCTGAGCTGCTCAGTTTTGTTCTGCCTGAGTCTTCTGCTGACCTTTCTGCTCATCTCTTTGCTATCCAATCTGCACATTCGTTTCCTACAGTGACCTTGTGCTCCAGACACCGAGAAACCTCGCCTAGTGACAGGGTCTGATACGCGCGCGCTAATCACGTACTATGTCATGGATTTCCTGGTCTTGTTGATACATACTTAAACTCCGGCGACGATGAGAAAAAGCATGTCTGATCCGTTCACTTTTGAGAACAAGTATGTAAACTGATCTGCAGAAAATATTGTGAAGAAAATGGTACCCTACCACATCATACCACATGTAACTTGCGAACGAATGACAGTGTTCGGGTATGCCGGAGAAATTTACTTAGCTTGTCTCGGTTTCTCATTATGATCTTCCTTTCAATGGTGCACGCTCTTGTTCAACAATTGACGGAGATATCAATCACTCAAGCTCCATTCTGTATGTAAGTACCGGTGAAGGCACGAATCGGAAGCTGCCAGCAGACTATAAACGAACAGCCGGCTGAATTGAAACCTTTTCATTGGGGAAGGTGATTTGAATGCCCAATTACATGTGATATCCTAAGCCGGCGCGTCATGAATATAAAGTCGGTATTACATTCAGTGACCGCGTTCTCTGCTTTCCATCCACCGCCATCATGGGCAAACCACTCGCAGGCTCTACAGCCAGCCTCACCGTTCGCGACAACCGAACAGGAAAGACATTTGAAATTCCGTATGTCACATCGGCGATGATGTCAATCCTCCAGGTTCACCGTTCTGCATAGAATTACCAACAACAGTATCCCAGCAACCGCTTTCAAAGCAATATCTGCTCCCAGAGGTGCGGGAGATAGAGAGGAAGATGAAACTGAGAAAGGATTGCGTGTGTCTGACAAGGGATTTTTAAATACTGCGGTTATGCGCAGTCATATTACCTACATTGATGGAGATGCTGGCGGTTTGTCTTTTACTCCCATCATCTCTCTTTTCTGCGCTAACTGAAACCTCCCAGTCCTTCGCTACAGGTCTGTGAGGTGATTTTTTGACGTCCAATAGTTCTCACTCTAGCTTAGAGGATATCCGATTGAAGAATTGGCCGTCCATTCGTCTCACCTGGAAACAGGTAGGTTTTCGCTTGGGCTGTTCTGACGTGTCTAACTGTACTGCATCTGTAGCATACCTGTTGATTTATGGCTCGCTGCCAACTGCGTCCCAACTCCATGTCTTCGAGAGCGAGGTTATGCACCACAGTGTCGTCCACGCTGACGCCGAGCAATTTTTCCGTTCTTTCCGGTAGAATTTCTCCCGTTCCCTTGTTCGTGATGTCACGGCTGACAGCTGGGTAGGTATGATGCGCACCCGATGGCTATTTTGACGAGTGCTTTAGCCTATCTGGGCTCTTACTACAAGGAGGCAAATCCTTCATTACGAGGTAATGTTCTATCTGTCGAATATATCCCCGTTGACTGACATGACATCTCAGGCCAGAATCTGTTCACAAGAGGCTCTAAAGAGTCTTTGGCTGTGATGGACAAACAAATTTACAGGCTCATAGGGAAGGCCACCCCGCTCGCTGCGTACGTGTATTCTTACACTAAACCTCTCTACTTTAATAATGAATGCGTCATCTAGCATGGCTTATCGTGTCCGACAAGGGCGTGAGTTTGTTACGCCACCTACTGGACTGAGCTACACCGGATCGTAAGTTCTGTCATGTGTGCGTCCCAGCAATTTTACACAGATTTATGCAAGTTTTATGTATCAAATGGACCATCTTGGGCAGGAGGACTACGTTCCGCACCCCGTACTGGAAAAGGCTCTGGATGTTCTGTTCTTACTTCACGCCGATCACGAGTTAAATGCATCAGCGACAACGGTCTTGCAGACGGGTAGCTCATTGGTTGATCCCTACTCTGCCATCGCGTGAGTTAATGACCTTTCCCTCCACGTTTTTCGTCGTTGACCATATTTCAAGTGCTGGATGCGCATCTCTGTAGTAAGTCGGTCTGCCCTTCTTCGATCTAGTGACGGAAATTAACGCAAAGAAAACGAGTGGACCACTGCATGGTATCCTCGCCAGTTTTATGATGTCCTTTCCCTACTCATCATGGTCTAGGTGGTGCCAATGAGGCTGTCATCCGGATGCTTATATCTATCGGAAGGTAGAGCATATTCTGTGACAACGTTTCTGTCCTCATCAGTATGTACCCTCAGCCCATCCAATGTCCCGGCGTTCCTGGAAGCAGTGAAGAAGCGGGAAAAGGTTCTCTCAGGTTTCGGACACAGGTTCGTGAAGAGTTGTCTACCGCGGCCATGCTTTGATCTATGTCTGTTTAGAGTTTATAAAACTGTGCGTCATGTTGTTTATCTATATAACGGAATATTCAATCCTCCATGCAGTCCGATCCACGTTCCTTCATCGTGCGCAAAACGGCCGATGAAGTCTTCAAAATGTGAGTCACTATTGCCATCCGGAGGCTTTCTATTTGCCGACCGTATGTTCGGCACATAGAACGGGAAAGGACGAACTACTGGAGACGGCCATGGCGCTCCACGAGGCGGCGATGAAGGATGAATACTTTATCAAAAGAAAACTAGCTCCGAACGTAGATTTCTGGTATGCTTGTCTGATCTACTTTATCACACGAACTAACGTTGGTCTGCAGGAGGTGCGTAATGTACGTGATCGAAAAATCAAATCTACTCACTATGATTCGTTGAAGTGGGCTGATTTACCGTGCTATGGGTATGTTTATGGTGCACCCCGATCATCGTGAATATTGATTATCGTTACAGGGTTCCCACTGGACTTTTTTCCCGTGCTGTTTGCTGTACCACGAGTAGTAGGGTGGCTGGCACATTGGCGACAGGTAGGTTGCAGGCAGGACGCTGATCGTAATCATCCGGGCTTATCCGCGACTGTTAGATGATGCTCCAAGAAGGAGGGGTAAAGATTTGGCGACCTAGACAAGTGCGTGCATGCCAGTAATGCAACATCCGATAAAGCTGACGTTGCCCAGATCTATGTCGGGGCCGCCAAGCGCGCGTATGTGCCTCTCGACGCACGGGTGCCTGTGGAGGGGCCGAAGGAAACGCCTTCCCCAATTGAACACTCTGGGTACGTGCTGGCATTTGATGGTGCCCATGGCGACTTTGCTAAGAGACTTCAGGATTTCGAAGAGGACCTTACTCGCCTCGTTCAAGGGTCAGAAAACCAAGCTGTAAGAGCAAAGCTGGGCTCCGGAGCAGGGGCTACTCCTTTCACGATGTGTTTCACTATAACAATGCCAAGGGTTCGTTACTGATTTGGTGTGATCAAGCCCGTCGGAGTTGTAAGCCGTGATGGAATTTGGATATGTTTGGCTGGCTGCCGTCTGGCCTGCTGGTTTCCTTGTCCCTTTATCCTCTTACCGTCCTCCTACCCGTTCTTGTTTGTACCGCCACTCTACCCTACATCCCGCGAAGATGTTCCCCACACTCTTTAATCTTGCGCTCGTTCTTGCCCCCGTCTTCAACGGCGTCATTGCTGATTTCACTGTCTGGGCCCCATCTACCGTCGCTCAGGTTTGTTGCATTCAAACCACAAGGCGTTTTTGGTCAGCTCAATTCTATGACAGTGTGAACAATTCAGTTTCGCGTGGGACTCTACCGCTTTCCCCATTGACGCCGCGCTCGTGAACCCTCAGGATCCTTGCGGCGACTTCCTGTAGGCTTTGAATCCCCTATGATTTAACAATTCATGGAACGGTCATTTAGTCAGGATTATGGTTCCAATAACTGGGGTAACTCTTTGAATGTTACAGCGGCTGTCACTGCGGGCACCCCAATCCAGATATCCTTGGTCGACAGCAACGACAACGAAGCCTGGAGTGGAGTGGTCAGTTTGCCACTGCTGACCCTGTTCTATTTCTCAAAAATTTATTTTCCAGATTACTGTCACGGGAAGTAGCGACGCCAGCTGCCTCAGTGGTTCGTCCTCGTCCGGTGCCTCTTCCACTGCCTCCTCGACGGCTTCTGGCACTACGTTAGTTACCATCGGTTGTTTTCTTGTTGCGATTGTTCTGACTATTGAACAGGTTGGTCGTCACCCCCGGGTCTGATGCCAAGGGCTCGTCGACGTCGTCGTCCGCTTCGTCGTCTGCCACATCCGCTGGTCCCTCTGCGCCTGTCGGAGCCGTCGGAAGTGGTCCCGGCTCAAATGGCGCGAGTCGCCAAGTTGCTGCACCCCTTATGATCCTCGGAGCCATGTTCACGGGCCTCCTCCTATCCCTATAATGATACCCCGCTGGTCGCCTAAGGCTTCCTTGCACCTCTTTTACCCCTACTATTCTTATTAAAGTAACACTAAGTGCTACTCTTTCCCCCCTTTATCTTTTCTGGTATCTTTGCAGGGTGTGTGGTATAACGTTGGTTCCGGAGCTCAAATATCTCGAGATGTGACGGTATCGAACTGGTTCACCTGTCGCGTGTATCTCCTGGTACACCCTCTCCTTTATATACTTTTACAGCCGGTGTTGTGTTCATTCATGTAATAATTGTACATTGTACATTGTTCAATGCTTCATATGTACGACCGGACTGTGTCCGTCCGCTGTTTATTTTTCTTGTTACCGCTGTGATCGCACGAGATTAGCGCGCCAATAAATATATCGGGTATCTACCTTTGTTCTGTACTACCATCAGCATGACTTCATCAACAGAACACTGGCATACAATGTGTGTGTTTTGTATCTGATACTCTGTATTCAACCGATTTGGTGGTCAAAGATCTGTGCAGATACCATTCGTTTCGTCCAAACACGCTGAGATTGCCAAACAGACAATCGAGGTCGATCCAGAACTACAGCCTCAGGCAGTAAAGCGTACACTGTCTGTTGAGAGTAACATTTTGACTGCGTAGGTCGTCTTCTTTTCCACCGCCATCCCGCTGATCGGTGATCTCTAGAAAATTTGAAACTCTGACTGTCCGACTGGCTCGTTTAACAGTCAATGGCTTCTTAGAAAATGTGGATCTTGTCGTTCGCACTCTGGAACAATTCGGGGAAGACGCAGAAAAACGTCCTATACAATCAAGCCGGTATCCTTGAATATGCGGTAGTTAAATGAACAAGTGGTCGGGTGTGCTACATTGTGCTACAACTGTCAAGATGATGGTGCGATGGAATACTACGACAATGATCCGGTTGCACAAAATTACTCCTCCTTCGATGCCTCTTCTTCAGTCTTGGCCTTTTTCTTCTTGTTCTTCTTGTTCTCTCGCAAGTTCCGCGCGAGGAGGGCTTTTAGCTCCTCGTTTTCGAGTTCTTTCTCCGTTTTAATGAGCTCGGGCTTGTACCAAATGGGTGGGTGGCTGATAAGCGAAGGACCAGCAGGCAGGAGTGCGATCGTGAAGTGGAACGCAGCGACGAAGGTGTTTGAGGGAGTGTAGCTGATGGAAAGTCAACGGTCGGGAGCTACCTACTGGCGACTTCAGCAAAGACTTACATCACTTCATATGGCTTGACCAAGCTGTGTTGCACGGCCTCCTGCAAACCCATCCGGGCACGTTTCTCGTCCTCAAGGACACGCACATTGAATGGGAAGGCGCCAGCCTTCTTCTGTACCTCTGAAAAGACGGCGCGAGATGTTTTCATTTTGAGTTGATACGTGATCGCAGAATCGCGTTGGAAGAGGGTCGTTCGAGACTCTTCATTCCTTGCCTGTAACACCAACGCCCTTAGAGACACTGTGAAGAGAAGAAAGATAGATCCACTAGCCTTGCCATCATCACCCGAGGATATGAGAATGTCGATACCATACACTTCGCCCTCAGCGAACGTGACAGCCTCAAAGTCTCGCTTCTGAGCTTCACTGGGGTTGAGGATGATGCGCTTCTTGCCGTCAATGAGATTCTGTTTCTGTTCACAGGACAGCATACCTATAATGCATCAGAAATTAGGATCGATGTATAATCAAGCGAACATCCGATACCTTCAACGGGCTTGCAGTCCCACGTCGAGGCGGCACTTGCAACGGCTTCCGTAACTGCCCAGTTTTTGTTTCCAACTTTGACAGTTCGCATAGCGATTTCCGCCGCATGCCAAGCGGCCTTGATGACATCCGCCCGGCGTCCAGTAACGGGGTTTTTGGGCGATGCACCAACAGCAATTGTCTCAGCGCTGATGGATGCGAAACCATCGATGTGTGCTCCAACATGGATCTTCACCACGTCGTCTTTGGCCAGAACTTGTTCAGATTGAGGATCCGAGCTGAAAAACAAAGGCGGGACCACAAAGGACACGTCAGGCCCACGGCGATCTGCAGGAAAGTTAGGGAGCAGAAACTCACGCCAGCGGTGAAAAATGAGCAACACAATTGTTCACTGAGATGCAGGTTGGGAAGGCGAGACCTGGAAACGTAATTCAGCGAGATTTTACGAGATGGCCATGAGCTTGACACACCCTTGGGAACCTTGGCGCCCTTGACCGCCTTGTTGTACACGGCTCCAGTGCCTTGCTCAATCAACTTGTCTCCTTCGATACAGAGATCAATGATTTTAGCTCCTTCGACAGAAAGCTCGATGAGCTTCTTCATGACTTGGTGAACGATATCCGCCGCCGTCTGCAGCGAGTAAGGATGTCAGTCGCAGTTTTTCTTCACTTTTGCAAGTGCCATTGACGAACCTTGTATTTGGTTAAATCGGCCTCCGCTGTTGAGGGAGCAGCCTTATTAGCATCAACAGCAACAGCGGGTTTCTCTTCTTCGGCCATTGCAATTTTATGTGGATTCGTTCAAGAAGAAAAAAAGATGAAGGTCGTGGAGAGATCTGGGAACCAATTGAATTTGAACGGTTACCGTATTGGGATGTTGACGCCGTCATCGTTCTCACAGTCGATGGTTGCACAATCGCCGGGAAGGAAAAGACAACATTGCGTTGAGCTGAATAATTGAACATCTACTTTTGTATGCAAAAAAATCCTGAGTAAATGGTATTGGTAGTATTACAGTCTACGTAAGACGCAGACACCTAATCTTGGGGTATTACAGTGAACAAGAGTTTCCACGTACTTACAAGTTGGATCCGTATATATCCGTCCACAGATTGATACTTTATAGCCGATGAGATATAGATAGCAATGCTCGATGATGTTGAAAATGGAGGCACAAGAGAAATGTCAAAGGAGGCCGTATCAGGTCAATGTCGATTTTATCGGGGCTTCCACGCTACAAAGCCTTTCAATGCCCTGCACAAGTCAGGACTTGATAAGGCTTTAGAAGAGTTAACCCCTTCCATAGGCTTGATGTCAACGTTCTCTCTCCAGATCCGCCAATCAGGCCGTTCTCCGACAGGTTCTGGCCATGAGAGTTCGAGGGCAAGATAGTCCCGCATGCCAATGCGATCCATCATATCGCTAAGAGATTGGGTCAGGGATCGTTCCCAAGCAATTCCCAAATAACACCCACTTTTGCCAATTCGCCCACGCACTATCAAAATCTTCCCTGACGGAGGCTTGCTGTGTTGTACGGAAAGCTTTCGGAGTCCGCACTACAGGAGGTAGTTCGGGAGCAAGCTGCAGATGTTTGTATTCGTCCCAAATGGCCTCCTTGCATGCCATAATGGTTTGCACAGTTTTAGCAAGATGCATGCCTGCCCATGAAGGTACCGAATCATGGGACGCGATAGATCGAAACGAGATATCATCCGTTTCGTTGGATCGCCGGGCATTCTTGGTAGACTTCAGGGCGAACTGGGAATCCAAGTCAATCCAGCTCAAGGAGTGGACATTTCTTGGTCCGCTTGTGCCATGTGCGGATGATCGGGAATTGGGAGGGAGGTCGATGGAAAGCGTCGGATGTGTTTGAACGTCCGTAAAGCAAGACGAAAGGTAAAATGGAAGGACCGAAAGGAGCTGCGGTGCTAAAAATCGCCTCGAAAGCATCGCCTCCCAAGCTGCCTTAAGCTTGGAGTGATCTCGAGGATGGCCGGCCAGGTCATGATAGTGGTCCGGACTCGGCTCGGATGTATCCACAAGGGTTGACAACGTGTTGGACATGCGCCTTGTACGGTCGGGCGTTTGTGAAGAATATAGTGTGTGGGACTCGGAGGTTGGATGCTCCCTCAGGGTCTCAAGTGTTGATTTCGACTTCAAGCTCAGACTGGACGTGGAGCCTTCATCCCGAGGGCTTGCCGACAAGGTAGTCGAGGAACGAGATGAATAGGTGTCGGAAAGATTGGTGTTTATGGACACGCCGGGCCGCGTTCGAGGACGAACAGGTCGGGGGCAAGGAAAAATCAAATCTTCCTCTAATAGCTAAAGCCCAGGCAAATCAGCTTTTTGCATAATAACAAGATACGAGGCGACGCACTTCGATCGGAGCGCCGGGCTTCATTACGCGTGAGACTTCCTGTCAGTATAATTAGGCAAAGATTGGAGATTATCAATCCTTAGATTCATACCTCCAAGACATACTGCCACTAGAACAAGAATGTTATATATAATAATGGGTTTAGTGAAAATGATCGTACCTCATCCTCGGGTACTCCCAGGCCAATGCGCGCCACTCGTACGAAATCAAAATGGTCGGGTGGAAAAGGTAGCCCGTCAAGTCTACCGTCAAGTCAGAACGGTCTAACGCCAACGGAAAAATACTCACAGATTGCCATGTAGCCACTTAATACGACGAGCCAAGTCTTTGTGGCTGTCTATCTCGTAAAGCCTCGGTTGTATTTCTTTCAGATCGAACCCAATGATTGTACTGGACTGAAAAGAGGACTATGAAGCCTTCGCCGGGGGCAGAATTGAGGGGTCGGACTCACGGGCCAGTACTTGGCAGCTTCTATCGCCCAATGACCGCTCCCACACCCCAAGTCAAGCACCAGAGCAGGAGGTTTGTCAAATTGATGCATAGATATACTTCTTCTGCAGCAACTGACGAAAAACATATGGTCCCATATGTCGCTGTAAAGGAAGTATCATTTAGATTCCGAGAGAAGAGAGACGCGCCGTACAAGTTTAGCATTTCCGTATTGTAGTCCAGAGGGTAGGGCACGTCGCCTGGTCTGCGCCTGCAGCTACGTTCTTTCAGAAGAAGAGCCTCGACGTCCTTGACGGCGGGGGAGATTGGACTTGAATTCATGGGGGGAGGGAAAAAGAATGTTTGAAATGAATGGAAGTATATAACCGAGGCAAATCTCAAGATCTTGGCCAAATCTTGTCGCGAAAATACAGGTTCGTCCGGTTCAGTCAACCCATGATGGCCGCTGAATTCTGGAAATCCGCCGAAATCGGTCCGGCCATATGCAACTCATTTTGGAAATTGTGTGACACGTGCTCCTTCCCCCGACGGCGCCGTGTTCGACCTATTCTTTCCGTAAACCATGTCACTCATTGCCAGGCGCGCCGCCCGCGTCGCCTCTGCCACAAGGCCTGCTGCAGCATTTGCTGTACGGTCGAGGGCATACGCTGCTGAGGCAGCCAAGGATCCAGAGACCGATGACGATTACCCAAAGGTTCCCAATGTTTCGCGACAGTATCTTCCTGCGAAAGGCTGGCAGGATCCACTAACGCGGCGCAACTTCGGCGACCCCGTATGTCTTCGCTCTTTTCGATTCAATTTTTCCATCTCGTATTCATTTGCTATGTAGGTGCATGAACAAGATGAGCTGTACTCCATGTGGGGTCCAGACATTCCCACCATCGCGCCGCATATCGCCCTGCGCCACTTCACCTACGCAGTCATCTCTTTCGTCTCTTTCGGCTTCGTTGTGAAATACGCCCTGACACCAGAGATGCCCGCCATTCGCCGCCAGTATCCGTTTGGTGGTTTAGTAACTGAGCTCGGTGGGCTGGATGCAAACAAAGTTCGTTATTTAACAGTATATGACATGCATTTGCTCACAGGTTTTTATCAGGCGAGGGTAGAGGACGAAAGTGATGTGGACTAGGATGGCACATCTATGAGGTAGTACTTGTCTACAGAATGCGAAACGACATGAATTCATATTCGGTAACACTGGCCCCCACTTGCCCGACTAAATTCAAGTACCCGAGCAACATCTGGCATTCACAGGTGCCTTGGTATATATTCGGTCCTCGGTGGGCGTTTTCGCCAAGTAGTCACACTCCTGCCGTTTGTCTTGCCTCCTCGGTTTTATATATGTACCTACGACGAAACTGCTCAAGCTTGAATAACAGATTTTATAATTTGGCGTCTCTGGCTACTGTAGGAAGCGTGTGAACCCACCACGGAAGCAGCATGGCGCAGTGGTAGCGCGCGGGCCCATAACCCCGAGGTCACTTGATCGAAACAAGTTGCTGCTATGTTCTTTTTTTGTTATACTTTTTCTTTTTCTTTTACAGATTTATTCCCATAATACTTGAGTCTTGAATCTTGTGTATATCGAGATTCGAATCAAGAGTGATTAGAGGATGAAATCATCTATTTTTACTACATTGGTGCACCCTTGTATATAGGCTTTGGCTTTGGGCGTGGCCGAAGTTGGGCAGAAAGAGGTGCTTCAACTGTGGTAATAACTTCTTCTCGGAATTCGTCATCTTCACTAGAGGAATGCTCTACTGTCTTCCTCGTACTGCTGGGTCGACCACGGTCTCGGCCTCGTCCGAGCCGATGCGAAGTGGATTCACGTCCTTTCTTTCCCTTTGAACTACTTTTCGGTTTCTTCTTTACTGGCATATTATCTTCTTCCTCATTGACGTCCGAATTCGATCCCTCATCGACGGACCCAGAAGGACCGACAGCAGCCTTTCTCTTCTTCCGAAAATCTGAAACTACCTGCTGCAAACGTTTACTGGCATAGGCTTGCCTTCGTCTAGGCGCAAAAGTTCCGCTTCCCGCAGCAACATCAAAAAATCCGTTCAGGTTGCCCTGTCTATTCATTGCTGCGGCCTGTAAACGTGGATGTAAAATCTCATGCATCCTGCTGGCCAAATGGCCAACGTACCTGACCACGCTTTCCCATTTTCTGGATGATGGGAACCAGCAAGTCATCAACTTTGCTTTGTAGCCATCCGAGCTCTTCGTGGAGAAATCTATCGACGGGAAGGTTAAACGTTTCCGATGCGATCTGTACCGGAGAATAAGAAGTTACCCGCGCAGAGCATCAAGATCCGGTAGGCCCCATTTGAATGGCTCATCAGACTCGTCAACGGTAGGGTGATAGTATGCGTCCCTCTGATATTAAGACTCAGATATTGGTTTCAAAAAATGATGAACGGGCTGACCACAGCAGGGTTGGGCCATTCACCGGACAGATACAGATCCTTGAATTTCTTCTTCTGTGAACGAGGTTCAGTCAATAAAGATAAGAGGACGCTCATCTGCTTACGAATCGCTTGCGAAAGGTAGATTTATTATCTTCCTCCCTATCTTTGCCTGTTTGCACTTTCAGCCACCACTCTTTGAATTTATGAAGCCCGCCATCTCCTGGGAATTCTTTCAAAAGCTCCATGGCGACGACAGGGCCAACACCAGGAAGACCGTCCACATAATCACTTCCTAAAAGATACGCTAGCCTTACGAGGGTGCCCCGATCGAGACCAAGCTCTCGGGTAAGATCGCTGGTTAGAAAGCATTCGACCGTCTTAGATTGGTTGAACATATTCTTGAACACGCGCTGACCGCCGAACAAGAACACATCCGAGTCGTCCGTAATAATACCATCTACCAGCCCCAACGCGACAAGTTCCGCACATTGAGCTTCCGCTTCCATTGGGGCGGTAATATATGGAATGCCGAAAAGACGCAACATCATCTACTCACAATTTTTTTCATTTGTTCTTTCTTTTTAGAAAGCGGGAGCTGTACATACCATAATTTGGTTGACCATCTGCTGATTCACGTCTTCGGAGTCTCGCATGGCGGCTTTGCGTTGCTGATCCAAGGCCTTTATCTCGTTGTCAATTTCACGGCGGACATCGTTGATGTCCCTGCCTTTGACTTGCGAGACGAACCGAGCAAATTCACCCTCTTCCGCATCAGGGTCCATCTCTTGGGCGGCATCCCAGTTATCGATGGGCGAAGATGGTTGAGACTTATGGGCAATGTCGGGAGAAGATGAACGAGACGTGTCCGAAAGCGGTTCGAACGTCTCCAGTCCGAAAGTATTGCGAGATATTAGGGTCGAAGGGTCCGGTTCTGGATCGACATACTCTAAGTGTTCATTGACGGAATGATCCTCGCCGTCTATGGAAACAAGATCTTCTGCCGTATCAGGAACAAAAAGAGGTTGCATTTGAGATTGAGGCGAGTCCGGCAGCGTTGGGTACTCAAGAGCTGTGACCTCTTCCATATCTGATTCATCTTCGCTCATCGACTGGGTAACGGCAGGATTCCCCGTTGATAGTTGCGAAGGAGAGGGCGAGTGTACGGGGAGATCAGCATGCTCCACGATACCGAAGCGATCCCTTGTTGTTGCATCGCCCACTATCTCCGTGTCCCTTTTTTCTGAAGGCGTAGAAGGCAAGCGCGGATGCATTGAGGGCGGAGTTGGCATTGTAGGCGAAATTTGAGGTCCAGATTGAAGATATTGCGCGCCTGACACGAGCAGCACAGGCGTCCCAAAGGCTGATGATTCTTCAGCAGGGTTAGGCGTCACTGCTTTGGCCACGGGCGCAGGGCTAAGATGGGATGATGTAGAATACGATGGAATGTTATCCGGAGTTGTGGTGACAGTCGGCATCGAATGCGGTCGATATTCCACTTTAGATGTAGACGCGAAACGGTTATCATCTATGTCGTCTTCAAATGCATACGAGTCTTGTGCTGCAGGGAAGTAAGGAGGTGGCGAGCCGGTTACTGCATACTTATCATCCAGGGACCGTTGGATTGCCACCGCCATCTGTTCATCTTCTGAGGCGCCATCGATGTCAGAATCGTCGCCTTGCTGGAATAGAGGGGCCTGGTGGGACTTTGTCGGCGGTTCGGTTTTCACTGAAGATGCCTGAGTCTTGCGGCCGGCTATGGCACTCAAAGCCATTTCCCTCTGAAAGGCTCTCAAATCAGGGTCAACTTGGGTATTTCCTGGTCTACAAAATCAGGAAGGAGGATATCCTGAAGAGCAGAGACTTACATAGGAACCTCTTCCATGTCATCTTCGTCATCATCCTCGTCCTGGTCAAGAACGATGGGCTTCTGTTTCGTTCCGTCGTCCCGAATGCCAAGGATCCAGCCACGGCCTTCCCCTTCATTCTTGATGAGCATATACTCTTTATTCCGTTCACTGGCAATGCGGACGGGTATGGAAATATGAGCCTTTCCTATACTGTCTGTCGTCGTAAGAAGCTGTTGGGTCAGAGTATTTCTTTGTTGCAAATTCTTGATTTGCTGCTTAGAAAAGTCCAAAGGTGTAGAGGCGCTCCTTAGCATTTGCTGTAGTCGTGAATAAGAAGTCTGCCGGGACTTGAGCCGTAGGTCGCCGACGATCTCATATTGCACCTCCGTAGGGAGCTCACGAAAGGCGGGGGAAGTGACATCGAAATCTTCGGGCCGCATATCCTCAATGAACTCGCGCAGCTCTTCTTCAGTGGCCAGGCGTGGATCTGGTTCCACCGATCGCGTTGCCTTAGCCACTCGTTCTTCCAGGTCTACTTCCGGGAGTTTGTAGGGATCATGATCATATATCTTCTTCTTCGTTGGTGAGGCTTGAGCGGAAGTGGGCGCTGAGACTTTTCTAGGTGAGGACTTGGGCATAGACGGATCAATATCTTCCAGATACACGGTATTCTCATCCAGCACTACCGGACCTTCAGGAGCCTTTCCTTTGGAGGATCTGGTTGGCAAGTCAGTCCAATCAACACCGAATGAGAATATATCAGCATACCGTACTCCTTTGACATGATTGAGAGCTTCTCTTCTCATTTGTGCAGCCAGAATTCTTTCAGCCAATTTGGCGTGACTTGCAGCAGCACCACTCTTCTTCTTTCTGCGTTCAGTCTAAAACAATGTAACATCCATCGCGAATTCTGCAGTTTGTTCTGCTCACAAGGGTTGCTTTCTTCAACGCGGGTGCGCCTCCATCAAAGACGAAAACGGGTTTCATGCCGTAGAAAAGAAGCTTGCATATTCGACGAAGGAAACCGAGGACATGGGCGTTCGTCAGAGCGCGCCCGTCCTTGGCTCGCATGGTGGCTTGGAACTGGTAGATCCATATACTTGAATCAATAGCCATCGTCTTGCCCTCCATTGTTTCTAACCTGTACATTATTCAGCACAGCAGAATTGAGATATAGATGGACTACATACATGACTGGCCGTCCAACAGGCGTCAAAAGGTTCCACAGGGACTTGACACCCATCTTGAGGTAATAATTACCTTAGAATTGTCCGCAACGGTCGCATAGAGCACAGACCAAAGAATGTCGCAAGACTCAGATAGAGTCAATTGGCAAGTCCTTTTCGGGAAAATGACATGGCACACGGTCGGTCCGATCCGTCCGGGCTTTCGTCCCGCCTTTCTCCCTTCAGAACCCACAAGCTCGAGCACTCTTCCAAAAACGTAATGGAATTCAATCCTGTATCGTCTCCGAGCACAGCGAAAGGAGTAAGCGCTCTTTGCGAACGGCCACCAAGCAGCAACCGCTACGACTATACCTTTTCCTGAATTTGGAACCTTCTCACCATGTAAGGAGCTTGTTTTCTCGTTTTTATCTGCTTTTCTAATACCATCTCTCTTGTAGGTCCCAAGGAGACACTGTAGAACCACTTCTACGCAGCAACGATTGCCATTTTCTGCACGATGAGCCGCAGATGCGAACGATCCTCCTCCAGACCCAATGCCAATTGGACATAGTCGAGAGGCAAATAGAGGTCCTCCAGGCAGTTCTTAATACCCTTCAAGACCAAAGAACACGCTTGAAGTCGCGTATCAAGAGGCACAAAATGGCCCTCGCTCCCATTAGGAAAATCCCAGCGGAACTCATCGCTGAGATTATCTTGTTCGCCGTCACTGAAGCTACCGCTATATCCCCCAATGGCCAGTCGTGTTCCTCGGCCGCAAATATTACGCCATTGCGGCTGAGCCACGTATGTCGCAGCTGGAGGGAGACCGCGCTTTTTTTGCAACCGCTCTGGACACGTTTGTACCTATCTTCCGACCAACAATATGGAAGCGAGCTCCTACAGACATGGCTGGACCGCTCCGGGCAGCGTGGCTTGCATTTTCATGTAAAACTCACATCCCGGCCCACTCAAAGCCGCCATCACCTCGTCCAAGCGTTGATTGCCCATTCTCGCCGGTGGCACACTATACATCTGTATACTAGCGGCAGCACATTGGGCCTTTTGCGAGGCATTCGGGGTCATCTTCCTCTACTCACGGAAGTGAAACTCGTCATATCAAGTCCCGAGAACATCGCAGGGAATGTAACCGATATTTTCGTAGACGCACCTCTACTCCGTTCCTTTCATATATCAAGTCAGGAGTTTTGGAGAACTGTGCCTATCTTCCAAATCCCCTGGAATCAACTCAATGCCTACTCCGTGGATGATGCGGGAATCCATGATTGTGTAGAGTATTTGAATCGAGCACCCAACCTCGTCGAATGCCGACTACTGTCCCGCTTTGCCCCCGTTTCACCAACTAGCATGGTAGTACACGAGCACCTTCGCAGTCTCTCAATGTGCGACTACAGACTGTTGAATCACCTCCATGTGTCACAACTAGAAGCGCTGGAGGTGAAGTGGATGTCACAAGAGATATATCCGATGTACCAGGCTATCGGGGATTTCGTAGCTCGATCCGCAAGCAATCTTACCCATTTCACTCTATGTGAGTGGAACAGGCAAGACACAACAATTCGAGCATCCGACATTATACCCGTGTTCCAAGTTTTGCCTAACATCGTTAGCCTGACACTTCGCAATTTAGTCTGGAACGACGATTTCTTTCCTCCGTTGACCATATCTTCCAACCAGTCGATACTTCTTCCAAAGATGCAAAACCTACATCTTGAATTGCTATTCTCACATCTGCAACCTCGTACACGCTCACGTCCCGAGCGCCTTTTTGACATGATTGAGTCCAGATGCACGGTTCCCAGTGGTGTCGCCAAGCTCCATACAGTTTTTTTGAGACTAAATCAGTCCCTGTTTGATTCCGGCGGTTCTAGTGACGTAGAAGAAAGGCAGACAATGATGTATCGGATAAACATCCTGAAGGAAGCAGGCATGAAGATAGAAATTGTATAATCTATTTGCGGCGATGATTGTTCCATGTGCTACCTATGGGGCTTTTCAGTATGAAGCCTGCTAAGTATTTCAGAAAGTAATGTACGTGGCTGTATGGAAGCAACCTAGATGTGAGTGTTACATGAGGAAACGAAAGAAACTGGGAAACGGCACCGCAGTTACGCGTTACCGTTTCCGAAAAAGCAACAAGGTCATGAACACCATCGGTGCAATAGCATTATTGGCTTGGTTAGTTGTTGTGGATATGATTAGCATACATTTACCAGCCTCTTAAGATTTTATTCCCGATTTATTCATGGTTTTTCCTATCTTTTACATTGATGTAACGAAGAAACTTGGAAACCAAGCAGCCGTTACGCGTTACATGGGATAAAATAAGCAACGCAACGACCCCAGCGTTACGCGTTACGGTTTCTACCATACAGCCACGTACAGTATACCAAAAGAATTACGGGTAGCGTGAATATACTCTAAATGCTCTAAATCGTGGGAAATCTACCGTTTAGCACTTGCTCGTATTCAACCCAAGACCATTTGCTCATTCGCGCTGCCAACCCCCCGATCAAAGACTTGGAGGCAACCCCCTCTAAGAAAGCACGGCTAGAGCATATGATCATCCCCTTCTTGCATCGTGTCAACATAACATTGACACGGCGTTTATCTATCAGGAACCCGAGCTTCTTGGATCGTACGATAGAAACAATGATATACTCGTCCTCGTTTCCTGTGCTACTATGAGCTTAGTTCGAGACTATTAACTGTGCACAACGTACCCTGAAAGGAGTCGACATTGAAGCATTTATTCTCCCAAGGTAGTTTAGCATCCTTTAACTCCTTTTCAATGGCAGACCTCTGGGCGTCATATGGAGTTATCACTCGGAACTCTTTGTTGCGGTCCTGCAGTATCTTTGCAAGCTTGACCACAGCTTGAATTTCCTTTTGATTCTGAACTTACGCGTAAATGAGTCGAAAAGATGCATCGTTGACGCGAATACTCACAATCCAGCTTTTACTTCTTTGTTTCTCCTGTCCGCTCGATACATTGACGAAACGGCAACATGTCTTCGACGATATCTTGTGAACAGTTTTGAGTTTTTTGTTGTAAACATGTTCGGATATGAAATCTCCGATTGGCGTGGGCATGCGATCTGTGACTCTGTGAGCAGTCGTAGCATGTATAAGCTAGGAATTACACTCACACTGGGTGTCAAGAAAGTGTATTTTCCGACGAAGGTGTTGCTTTTCGAAGACACTCTCCAAATCTGGGATGTCAGAGTGACCATAAGGTGGCACTACAAATCATGAGATAATTGGGCGTTTAGAAAAGAGACCGTAAACGTACACTGTTTGTCGTCTCCGATGAAGACCATCTTACGCAGGGAAGATGCAAATCGGTGTATCACAGGCAAATAGCCACCGACCTCAATCTGACTTGCTTCATCGAAGACGACTGTCTCTACCGGCACTATTCGCGTGATAGTGGATATCCTGCTATCAGACAGCATACTGAGGGTGCACAATATGACGCGTGAATCCTCAAGCAGCCTTACCATAGCCGCTCCGTCGTCGACGAAATCGTCTGAGCGGATAAGATTGCGATTAATCGATTCATACAGGTGCTCATGCCTATGCGAAAGTGACTGAGTGAGGAGCTCAAACGTGAAAGGAAAAAGTATTTTACCAGTCGTAATGGAAATCTTTCGAGACAAGAATCCTGAACCCTAAGAATTCGGTCGATGCTAGCTTTTCTGCGATATTCTTGACGGCAACGTTGGATTGGGCTACAAGCCATAGTGTTCGATTCCGGTCAGTGGACGCCATTATACTCGTGACTGTGGCGGCTATAACAGTCGTCTTCCCCGTGCCTGGAGGTCCTTGAATCACGGTTATCTTGTCTTCATCACGGTTTGAAAGAATGAGATCAACTGCGCAACGTTGAGAGTTGTTCAATTCCCGTGGGCCTGGGAAGTTGATGGTAACTTCGTGGGAAAATGATGGGCAGGTAGTCCGGGACGCTTCTACACGTGGGAACCAGAGGGCTTGGGTGAACGGGTGGTTTAGGATGGCAGATGATTGTTGTAGAGCTGCGAGAACAATCATAACTTTAGCTCCCTCAGCTTGTGTCGGTTCATCTCTGCCTATAGTTGTAACCTCGAGCGGAGCTTGGGACAAGGGGCCACGAATTGCGATCGTTACAGCACGTCCATCAACTCTGGTAACACGACCGCGAGTGGTCTTGGGTAGACCCATCAGATCAGGGGCCAATATCTCCATCGTCTTCATACTTGAGATCAGTGGGGGATTCGTGTAGACCAAAGAAATACACACCTGTGTGCTCGAAAATCTGATGCGAGTCTTGAATCTAGCAGAAGACAATTTAACATTGCCGTCCTTAGTGTGGCTAAACTTTGCTTCAACATCGTTGTGCGTTCTGAGAGGCTTCAAAGATGTTAGACGGCGCGCATGTCGATTGATCTTCGCCAGAACGGTTAACCGCTATAACGATATATTTCAGCATGATTCATCACAATTAAATGAGGCCCTTACTGTCTTATCAAAGTTCAAGGTAGCGATCTTGGGAGTGTCGCTTTCGGGTGGCATGTGGTCGAGCATCGCAGCGCGACATGCAGACCATGCTTGCAAAACAGTATGCTCTTCAAGCGTCTGATTGCCCTCCTCCTCTCGAAATAGAGCTATTACATTGTCGCAATAGAGCTGGCCGTGGTAGTTCTTGCCGCCCAAGGCGAAGAAAATTGCATCTAAGGATTGTCGATCAGGTTTTTGAAGATCTAATAGGTCCACGGCATGGACTATAGGCAAATTAAGGTCAAACATGAGCGCTAGAGCGACGTTGTCCATGTGAAAGGCGTATTTCGGATAAGAGCTGCGTAGAACAATATCTTCTAGCAGGTCTAGGGCGGAGGGCTTTGTAGAGGCACTACGATGTCTCCCTTCATTCCTCTGTCCTGGAAGTTTAATGATCATGACGCGCGTTGAAGAAGCAAACGCGACGACGGAAAGTACGCATTTGGAGCCATAGACAGGTGCTATCCCCAGGTGACCGGTGGTGGCTACTGAAGACATGAAATCGTCTAGCTCCGCTGCTTTCAAGGCATTTGCGTTGTGTCGAGAGACAATGATTGGAGGATGGGAATCAGTGTAGATGTTCTGTCGGAGGGTAAAATCGGAGCTTTGGGTATTCATGTTGGGAGCGAGGAGAAAGAAGTGGAGGAGGGGCAGGCAACAATGCTGGTGAGTGACTCAATCAAGAAGGGCATCAAGCAATAGGCGCTCATGTATACATGCCGGTGCCGTCTTCATGACTCGTCGACCAGCGCTTATCCTGTTCAATCCATTCCAGAATACAAAGAACCTCGCCACATTTAGTCCGCGTCATTTGTTATACGGAATCTTGCATGGAGTCGAAATGCCACCTTTGTACTTAAAGTTACGTCGTGGTATGGAGCAGATTGTCAGTGCACGTGACCGCTCGCTACCCAGGATTTCTATTTTACGACCTCGACCGTCGACGACTATTCACAATGACCACTCCTCTCGCGTTTCGTGTCGGTGCTATTACCGCCGCTCTCGTTGGTCGACAGCTACTGCGGAGGGCTGGACAAGGTGCAGCAGAGCAATGGGTCAAAGGAGGGTTTAAAGCCAAGATGGATAGAAAAGAGGCCATCGCCATCCTTGGCCTAAAGTGTGCCGCAGTAATACTTTGTTCCGTTCCCTTGGATTCACAACTGTTACGTTAGGGATGAACCGTTGCTACAATTAGAGTAAAAGACGCTCACCGTCACATAATGCTCGCCAACCACCCCCGACAGAGGCGGCTCTCCTTATCTTGCCAGCAAAATTAACGAGGCAAAAGATCTGCTCGACAAGACGGAAGGCAAACGATGACGGAAAGTTGCAATTTTGCAAGTAGGTTCTCTAGATCGCTCCTATATTTCAAGGCTAATTATCTTACAGGCTACACTTATAATTGTATCAAGGACATGTATCAATATGTTCTCATCATCCAGCTAATATGACAATATTGCCCCATCTCATTCAACTGAATGGCATCTGCCCAGCATGTAGTTCTCATTTTAGTTTCATCCCGGGTAGTCAGTCATGACTGGAGCCTACCACATGCCATTTCTATAAAAGAATGAACCTTCTCCATATTCAGATACCACTCCATGATGGTCTTGATATTTTAACCTTAAATATTGGATTTGAGGCTCGCTACTGATGCTTGTGGGTCGGTCAGACGAAAAAAGAAAAAGAAAAGAAAAGAAAAAGAAAAGGAGAGGGGGAAGGAAGAGGGAAGGAAGGGAGATATTTCAGTATACTTACTGAATGAATTACAGACAGTTTTGAAGTCTCTCTGAGTGCTGACGAATGAGGGTGAAAGAAAGAAGGGAAATCATCTATTCTGCATGCCCGAGGCACAGCCGCTTATCTACGGCTTGACCGGCAATGATGCCGTTCACTAGCAATGACATTTCTTTTAAATTATCTACTAACGAGGAGGCTACAATTTTTTATCTGGGACTCGGTTTCTCTATATTCATTCCATAAATAATGTTTATATATTGTAATCGTTACACTCTCAAATATAATTAATTCATGATTCAATATTCGCTACTGACCGGAGTTTGAAATCTACTCTGAATCGAGGACCCACTGATTGATCTGATGGATCACAGCCGCTCGCCCCAACTCTCACTTCCTTTCACATCTGGCATACACACAACTATCTAAAACCACAAGTTGGGGACAAATTGGGTTGTAGAATGAAGCAGGGCTGAATTGGATGGGCTAGACAGCAGTTCAGAGCTCAAGCTCGGGCTTGAAGCATGTTAGGTATGTTGCATGGTATATTGGCTCGGCTTTTGCTCACACATTTTCAGTATCTGTAACTTGAATGTATATATCAGCTATCACTAGTCAAATGTACCTATTTTGGTGCTTTTTGTACCCTCTCTTCGTGCAAACACCTATCCTCTTAGCGTTTAGGCCCTGCCAGTGTAGCACACATTCTTTTTGAATTACGGCTATCCCTTCCAGTGCAATCCCTCTGCCCACAGTCCTGGCATCGATTTCCACAGTTGGCTACTCCAGTATTGCCCCTACACCCTTCACCCATTCCACATTTCTGGCATTTGCGACGAGAACATTTCCTTCCCGAAGTATGTGTGTTTGATCCAGAGCTGGATTCTCGGCTTATTGCATTTGTTGGATTGGGCTTGGGTGTACCTGAGATCTGTGAAGCAGTACGTTTTCATGTATTTGATACCCTAGCATGGGATTGAACATTGCTCGCAGCTGTGGAGCAGGTTTGTGTAGTCGGAAAATGTATGGAGGACTCATCGGCATGTGGATTCTCTGGCTGCTCCATCGTGTCCAGTCCCGAAGAAGGAACAGGTTGTGATAACGAGAGCCGCTGTGGGACTGTTGGGGCATTGTGTATACGTGCATCGACATTACGGATTAGGTGGTCAATAGGTTTCCGAGCATTGTATGTGGCGATCATTGTGTGCTTTGCATTCATATTCTTTCTCCATACTGAATAGAATGTTTTCAAGTGTTCGATTAGCTGTGAATCACTGTTGCAGTGAGTTTTGAGAGATGTAAACATAAATATAGACTGTACCTTATAGAATATGGTCTTTCCATTGGCACGATGATTCCATATTTTTACGGCATCAAGCCATATGGGGTCCGAATCTGGTGCAGGCAGTGAAAGATGGTTCCTTCAGCATGCAATCAGAGAAGAGCTGCTTCTCCTCCAACATGTGAACAGTAAGTACAGCAAAGCAAGTGTCTTGCTTTCTTGCTAGGTACTGAAACTTTTTTGGAGGGTCAGCTACATTGAATTGAGTCATAGCACTCAAGACTTGGATATTTGTCAGGAACAGGGAGGATTCCGAACACCTCTGTTGTTGGAACATATAGGTTACCATTAACCCAGCCAGTAACAGGGTGGGAGGCTGGAACAGCAGTACGGATTATCTCAGAATTGAGAAGGGCCTGTCGCTTGTTTGTAAGCCACAAGTCAAAATGCCCTAGGTAACGTTGTCCAGTTGAGTTGTATGTTCCTACCTAAAGGGCCTGTGTTATTACCAGCCATTGAGATGAAAGATGAAGACAGAAATTGAACTCACAGTGATGTTGTGATGATAAACAAATGCAGTAAGGCGATTGCTAGTATGTCAAGGAGAGACGCCACTAATAGGAAGACTATGCCTGATTGGATGATGCACTCCACCTTCTGTAAAATTAGTGCCCCGAAAACACCGATAATGAGGTAGGCCATTTGATTTGACACCAAGGCACATATATAATGGAATTCCAGGTGGATCGGAGATATATCCTGTGTGGACTAGAAGCAGGATGTTCTTCACTACTTTTCCAGGTGCTAGCATTGAACAACAGGAGCCCTGTTTGAGCATCCTTCAGAGGACCGTATGTTTTGAAGAGCTTTGACACAATATCGTAAAGAATTTCCGGTGGAGGAACAACAAACTTGCAATGTCTCTTGATAAATGCAGGGTTTTTTTGTAGACATTCCTTCCATGTCATAGGTGGAGAGAGGCATGCCAGATATGATTTTATAACCTTCATGTCACTAGGGTCTGGCAGAAAGATAGCATCCCGGAGAATTCTGGCAAAGGTAATGCAAAGCCCATGGGACTTTGGAATCCATATCATCTGAAAGACATGGAATATATCCTTCAAGACCCTGCTATGTCGTTCCTTGGGCCATGGTATTGTTTTCAGCTCTTCAAGAATTTCTTCACATTTGCGTACACCATCCACATCCAGACCACCACCTTCCCTTCCATCAGTGTTCACAGAGGCAAGTAAATCACAGAATTCGATGATGAGACGTTCAAATGATTGGCCTCCCTGCTCTGCCTGTCTACATTCTTCTGAGGTACCCAGATCATCGGATACATCCTCACCAAAACTGGAGCTATCAAGCACAGCCACTCCTTCCGCCACCAGTTGTGTAGATTCCTCCACATCCAAGTCAAGGAAGCCAGGGATATATGTTCTGATACGGGAGCGTAAGATGACCAGACTGAAAGGACATTGTCCAAATTCAGAGAGTGCCTGCTTTCGATGTGTTGAGATAATTGCTCCTGGGATGAAGATCTTGGTAATCTCGATCAGAATACATGTCGGTGTGATGTTGATACCCTCAAAGCTCTTGTACTCTGAGTGAAGAGAAACAAATCCACGAGCGACAATGTTCGTGTCATCCTGACACAAAAATACCTCCTGCCCAGGTGTGAATAAAACCACTTCCCCAGGAACCTGCATTTGTTCTAGTCCCTCATAGACCTTGAGCAAGGCCCATGCATCAAGAGCAGCATAGTGTAACTGCTCACTGGAGAGCTCATCAGAGTGCCAATCAGGACTAATTCGTGTGGCTGGATCCTTTTCAAGGCGAACCTTCAGAACCTTTGCACACAGATCCACCAAGCTAATTCATGTATTCTTGACAATGCCCTTGCATTTCGCAAGATGTGCAATGTCAACACCACCTGCAAACAGTCCCATTACACCACTTTCTTCTTGTAAATTACGAAGGTCCAGATTGACATTTCAGCTGACTTTCAGAATACGTGGGTTTTTAAGGAATGTGATTAGCTGGGAAGGAAAATGTCCAGAGCGGATATGGTCATTGAGCTTGAAACATGAACCATTAGGCTATCTGTTACAAATGTAATTACAATTTATAGATGTACCTGGAAGATCCATATAGTATCTTTGTATGCTAGCTGGACAATTGCAGTCTGTCGACGGTCATTAAGACCTAAACGCCGGGCATCAAAGTCAACGCTCCATTCAGAATCCAGTCCTACAATCAGAACACTCTCTTTGTCATCAGGCATGGAGGCGATCAGAGAAAGAACCGTGGCCTCAATCTGTGAGGTTGATTTTTGAACAACAATTTTGACCTGCAACGGAAGCTCCATCATCTCCAGGTCACCATGTTGAGTAATCGGTCTGATGCCAGCTCGTAAACTGGGAAACAATTCCTCAAGGAATTTTTTATCCCCCATAAAGTCAGTGAAAATGATATGGGGCTGTATTAGCCCATACATTTCAAGGGAATGGCGCATTCGTGTGAGGGCAAGCGAAAATTGTGAATAAGCCTTAGTAGGTACGAGATCACAAATACATATTTGACCATATTCATTGGTCATTGTTAATAGACCGCTGAAAACAGTCTCGCCAGAAATCTTCGCAATATGTTTACATATCTAGGTATCAATATTAATTTCACAATTCACAAAATAGAATGTACAAGCGACATACCTTAAAACTATGATCAATTGCCAATACTTCACCACTGAGCATAGCAGTATGCTGATGGTACTTGTGTTCATGTGCTTCAATAAAATTATCGTACACATCATGGCACCACTGTGCAGATGGAACAATAGTATTCAGGCCTTGCTCGGTCTTGTCATTGAACAAAGGGAATGGTTCATATGTTTGACATAATGATGGCGACGCCCTAGCTCTACTCTCAATTGTCTGTAGGTACTCAACTTCCAACATCTCATAGCGACGGCGGTGCAGTACTTGTAAACTGTCCGAAAACTGCTTTGCACCCATCCCATTCTGAAAACAGCACCACATTAAAGTGAGAACACTATCGGACATTCCACTACGATGTGTCAAGTGGGCAGGAAACTGGCCTGCGAGCATCACAGGCAGTTTAGCAAGAACATGAGTGTCCCAGCTTTGAAGGGTAACAGCACAGCAATTACACTTATACCGTACACCCATAAGCCAGTATGCGTCCTCCAGATCAATGATACGATGTGGCCAACGCCAGTACCCGTGTCATGTGAGATGTCCGACACATTCAGGCTTGTAACACTGGATCTGGTCCACAAGGGCAAGCGGGTCCCAGTAGAAGAAACGGGGGTTGTACAACGAGGAGGGAGAGATGTTGTGTTGCTGAAGAATGAAAAATGTATTGGTACGTGGCAGCCAAAATGACCTCAGCCACTTGTAAATGGTGACTTTTGTTGATGCGCCGTGACCGATAACTGAGTCTTTCACCACCTGAAGATTGGCCTCGAAGCTAGCCATTAGCCATCCAGGTGGTGGGCATATGCTCGAGGGGAGATCTCCATTTTCATCATCGCTTGGTGCTCCATGACCATCTTTGTCATCTCCAAAACCATCGTCTTCATCATCTGGCAAATCCTCGTCCAACGGTTGTGTCGGGTCATATTCAGGGAGTATCCTCTCATTGAAAGTGGATTCAACAGCATCCATGGTAGGTTGAGTGGTGGATTCTGGCAGGGGTGATGGTGGTGATATGTGAGACATAGAGAGAGCCGCCATGGCCTGCTGAGATCGAAAGACAGGGGCTAAAGGGTGACCGGTGTGTGTACCAGGTAATCTCTAATAGACTGTAAGAGATAGATAGTGAAGATAAAAAATAGTAAAACATACCATTGACGACACTAATGGTGCAACATTCTGGTCTTTGCCTCCAACCCTGTTCAAACCCATGACTGTGGCTGTTTTTCGTGGCTGTCCTCGTTTTCGCTTCGTTGCTGGTTCTGTAGGTACTTCTTGCTGCTTGCACAGTCGTCCATGTTTCTGCTTAGGTGCATCTGATCCAGAACATTGCTGGGGCTCTTTATGAGGCCATCCATGATGACGTTTTTGAATAGGTTGTTCAGAAGGAGTGGGAGAGCTTGTTTGGCATAAATCCAGGTGCATGCAAGGGCTGTCAGCAGTAGTTTTAAAGTGTGGGATAGTCTGGGTATCTTGGTGTGTTATTTCGGTCATACAGACATCTGCAGAAGGCTCAAATCAGCCATGGAACGAAGGGAAAGGCCAAAAATACATACCTGACATATTAACTTGAAGGTGATCCATGATCCTACAGCTGTTGACCGTGCTGGTGTCTACAGAGATCACATTGGCCATGGATTGCTGATACTGAGGTAGCCTGCACTGCTGTCTTTACACAAATCTGGTTAGCAACCGAAAAAGTCTGTCAAGCAGCTTACAGTTGCAAGTTGAAACTCCTCCTTTGCCACATCTCTAGTCCAATTTGAATTGTTGTAAATCTTTTTGAAGAGGGAAAACAGGCCAAAGGGCCAGCCAAGGGTCCATATTTGCTAGGATGTGCAGCAAGAGCATTGACATGCCCCCAGGGCGTTTACGTGTGTAATTTTGTGTTATTAGGCATTGCATACCTAAAATAGAAGTCTGCGAATGCAATAAGAGAGAATATACAAAGAGCGCAATGGTATTAAGCAAGTACAATGAATATTGGAAGTGACTATTGGTAGAGTGCATGCTCTAGCTTAGAGTGATACTAGATAAGGTCAATCTAAGTATGAGAGCTCAGTGCTTGATACTAACTGCACCAAGATAACATTGTGCGGGTATCAGAATATAATAATTAGAGACACGTGTGATACTAGACGAACTACGAGAGACATTGATCTATGACGCACAAGGTACGGATTGACCAGCAACTTGCGCGCATATTGATATAATGGCTACAAACGAATAGAACTGAGAAGACTCACTTCGACCAAAGAGCGCAAGGCCTAGACGAATACTAAGTCATCACAAATGACAGAGACACTTAGAGAAATATGAATAAGTTGGATTGGGACTTGTTTGATAAGAGATATCTCTGAGGATATAACTGGAGATGTGACCTATCACTGGGTACAGTGTTAACCGATGTCACAACCATGCGCACTACAAAGTCTGGGTCCGAGTCGGGTGTCTGACTAAGTGCCAAGCGATGGCATGCTCATGCGGCATGCACGGGATGCAAGGGAGGGAAGGCCACAGAAGAAATAATACTATAACTGGTTGTACTAATTTGTAGATCATAGAAAGTATAAATACAGTAGTATAGAAGTAGTGTACAAGTTTCGGACCCCCGGTGTAACGGTGCAAAGCTTTTCTGCCACGCGCTCTAGCACTTGGAGTTGTTTGTAGCTTTGAGCAAGAGAATATAGACCTTAGCTGAGACTTATTGTGTGATATTGAGTAGCACGCTAGACAAAGAAAGTTAACGCGGCACTTTGTGCACTGGTTTCGGTCATTGTTTGACTTGTGCTCCTATAGAGAATTCGAGTTGAGTGTCAGTGTGGACACTTTCTCACTTCTTTGAGGTTCTTGTGTGATGCAAGGCGCTACAGGTGGCAGAGGTTCAAACCCTTTGGTCTGATTAGTGCTTGCTTTCCGTATTTCCGCAGGTTGGCAAAGGTTCAAACCCTTTGGCTTGTCAGATGGGGTTTTCTGTGTTAGTTTGTGGTCTCTGGATCGCATAGGTTGGAACCCTGTGGATCTACGATCGGTTAGGAAGCTCGAGTGCATAGGTATAGACCCTGTGGCTTGTGTGGATTGTGTTAGTGTATTGGTTTCTGCTTGGAGTGCTGTGCTTTGAGTCGTGTCTAGTGGTTAGTTCTGTTGTTTGTTGTGGCTGTTTGAATAGCGTGCGACTTTAGAAGAGTTGTGGTTATGTCTATCGATGTATAGAGTTGTTGTTAAACCCCTTTGCCTTGAGGCCAAGCGACGAACGTCGCTCCTCTTGTTTGAGAAAAGCTTTTAGACTTAGAGAAGTCAAGATACGATACGAGCGCTATTGCTATACATGTATCTTAGAGATATTGAGAATACAGTTCTTTGTGTCGCTACTTCTATCACATCAGAATCCCCCAATGAACTTGAGTGTGTTTGTGTGTGTAGTGTTAGGTGTGGGTGTGATCAGTGTCTTCGACTCTGTTGCATTTCTAGCTTGTGCACACAGGCAGCACTTCAACAGTTGTGGGGGATAAAGGCTGGGCTGAGGGGACGGGGCTCTTCGGTGGAGGGACAGGCGGGGAACTCCTTGGTGCTCTCTGTGTTGACCCTGATGATCTGGGTGACAGAGGCAGTGTATTCTGAGGCAGCTTCATCGTAGTCGAGTGTGGGTGTTTGGGCTCGGTAGGGATGGTTAGTGAAATGTGGGAGGCCCCAAGGAGTAGTGCGTCCACACTCTCTCTGAATCTCCTGGTCACCTTCTGCCATGTACTCTTCAGTCTCTGGGTGGGGTATGGGTTGGTTCTGCTTGAGTTCTTCGAGCTCGTATGTCTGTGGGTGGACATGGCATTGTTGCAACTGCAAACGTACCAGCCATGTAATTTTGCGATTTATTCTAAATATAACTTGTAATACAGTATAGAGGAGCGAGTGTACTTAAAGAATAAGCGAGCGTACATAACCAGTACGCAAGGGCATCATAATGGTATGCACCAGTGACACCTGATGTGACAGACATAAACCAGAGCTTAGTTACAGCAGGTACTTGACAGGCATGCTTGACAGAAAGTTCACAAAACACTGTTTGGCCATGGGTAGTCACGGAAACTGAGTGAGCTCACTCCCTTAAGCAGAGAATAAAGAAGATTGTAATTGAAAAGATCGGCATGCTCACTAAATTAAAAGTGACGTACTGTACCTGAGAAGGCCGGACCAAACCTCACACGAGAGATAAGATAAAGTGATACGGCTAGCACATGGTCTGAATAAGAGCTTTGGCCAAGTGCTGGTAAACTGAATGATTGGTTGACAAGGATATCCGTTGCTGTGCAGAATTAGCGAGCTCACTGTGTGCTTGACACTAATCTAGAAGATTATACACGTAGCATGAAGGGCTAGACATGGAGTGACATGTGGTCGAGAGGTGATACACCCTCAGACTTGTAAATCGGTGTGCACCTATTGGGCCTTAGCAAGCTCACTATGGGAATGATGCTATAGAAGGAAATACTGAGCCGGACGCAAAGTAAGGCTGCGGCAATGGCAGGCTATGTACGTAGGAGTCTAGTTTACCTGGGTATGGCTGTGGTATTTGTAATTAACAACGGTTGTAGTATAAGTAGTCAGTAGTCTGGTTTAGTATACAAGTTTCAAACCCCCGAGTTACAGTGTGTGCATAGAAAGCAAGCACTGTGATAAAGGATTAGTTTGTAGCTTCGAGCGTCGTATAGAAATAGCGAGCTCACTCCGAGGAATAGAGATAACTTCAGAATCTGACTTGTGTGCTTAAGTTCCGAGTGAATAAGAATCAGTGTTCCAGTTCCGTTCCATCTGAGTACTGTTTGGAGTTTGTGAGAGTATGAATTGAAGTGAAGTTTCTGAAATCTGTTCTGTCTGTCTGTTCTGTTCTGTCAGTCTGTTTCTGAAATCTGTTTCTGTTCTGTTCTCTGAGTTGTTTCCATTCCGAATCCGAGATCCATAGAAGGATTAGAGGTTGTTCCCGTCGTTGCAGTCAGTTCTGTTAACCCTACTTGTCTGCGTGTAGTGAGCTCACTAAGTTTGTACTTGGGGAGTGGTTAAAAGAGCGAGCTCAGTGCCATTGCGACCTGCAGAGTGTCTGATTGTGTTGTAGGACGAGTGTCCTAGTGTAGTTTTGAATATTATACTTTGCCTGGAAGGTTGCGCCTTGAAGTGTACCTTCTTGTAAAAGTTCCTAGCCTTAGGATCAGTCTGAAACGAGTAAAATGCTGCATAGCATCGAGATAATAAGGTGCTTTACTAGTTCTAAAGTACTAGTAGTCACAAGGTGATATAATCTTGTCCCCCCACGTACTTATGAGGGTGATTGTATAGATTGAGTAGTTGTGTGAGTGTGTGTGAGGTTTAGTGTGTATAGCACACTGTTCCGAGCACTATTCCACAGTTGCCCACAGCCAGCCTCTTCAGCGTTCTTCACGTATCCACAGGATTAGGACTCATAGTCCAATTCCTATGATTGTAAGGGTGAAGGGCACAAGGATGGCCACAAGGGCGGTGTGGAACTGGGCAGTGTTCAGGTCTCTGGTTTGTTGCATGGGTCTTTGCTTGCATCATATGCAAGGAAAGAAGGGAAGCTTCGAGCTAATTGTTGGACCCGAACCTCACGTGATCCAAACAGAAGTAAACTCAGGCTGCCTCACGTTCAGACAACCACCTGAGAGTCTCGTGTAGTTTGGATATAAGTGATGGAGTTGGACTAATGTCTTAGTCAAGTGTGAGTTAAGAGGGAAGTTTGGTATTGATAAACTTTAGCTCGAGCTGGGGTATTACAGCAAGAGCTACCTACTTATATATGAAAACTGTAGTACTAATAATAGACACAATGTATGAAGACAATACGGTAGTCGTGCAGTATGTGCGAGCCATAGTTACCTGGCCTGAGCTTCCTGGTTCTGGTTCTGATGGTCATGTGGGGTCGGGGATGACTCGGGCTTTGGTTAATAAGAAAGAAAAGTGAATATCTGTGAGAAATCATAACAGTTTGAGTCTAGAATACATTAAAGAGACTTTGAATATATTTTCAGTATTTGGGAAAACTGCCTCAAAACTCAAGAAAAACAGGAATACTGAAAATAAATTTCAACTATTACATCAATATTTTGGGTTGAAACATTGCTAAAAATAAATATCTTTCATTTTCAATATTTTAATCTTAAATGCCAAAGCTATCATGCAGTGTACACTGCACATTATTTCATTCAATTTTTATGTTGATGACTAAGCACCAAAGCATTTCTCCAATAAACCAGTATGAGCGCAGATCTACAGCCATCAAAACTTGGCAACAAAGAACAGTGAGTCCTTTATGTCTGATCTTCTGCTCTATTATTGACATGATGCGTCCATGTAGTTGGGATGATGTCTACAAGATTGAACTAGAAAATTTTGACTGAACAAGCAATGAAGGTGAAATCTGGTATGTCCTCTCTTTGACCGGCTATTCTGGTTCTCCAATCTGTGACAGGTTCAGAGAAGAGAGCGTAGAAAAGATGGTGGATTGGACTGTGGAAAATGTGCCATCTTCACTGGGCCCATCAATTCTAGAATTCAGCAGTGGCAGCAGCAGCAGCACACTTTGTTGGAAAGTTGTGAAATGCCTTATAAGGATTGCTTACCAATAATGACACAATAAGGCACTGATATGGCCCAAAGTTATGCCTCCATGGCTGCCCCCTTCCCCTCCTATTCGAGTCCATCATCTCACCTAATCTTCACCATACTTCATCACCCCCCCTCTTCCAGTACCAGCACTGATCCATGACTGAATAGCATATTAGTTTAGTTATCTATTATGTCTTACATTATCTATCCCTCAATGAATTACCTTATGCATTATGTTTTGTTAATATCTAAAAATCTTTTACTATCTACAACCAAGGGGGTTGCACAATTGCGTCAACAGACATGATGTACATTACCATGTTTAAGGAAGGCTGGACCCCCCCTCCTTCCTTTTATAGTATCTTATTCCCACAATTTACCATCCCTGTCAACCATTTCAAGACATATATTCCCACAGTGTTGGACAAAAGAACAACCCTGGAACGGATATTCGATGCCATGGTCTGATGGTGGCCAAAAAACTTGGAACAGGTTTTTTGAGGACTTTATTCTTGGAATGTTCACAGCTATTAAGGTGATTGGACCAATTTATCTTTGATTTATCTCACTAGCAAAAGCAATATGTCATGTTAACACATGAGACAGAATTGCATGCTAGACATATTGAGAGATTGATTTATAGTAGCATAAATTGAGTAAATGATGTGGGAATGCACAGTGTGCTTACTGGTTGGCTTCCCCTCACAATCAAGATGGTCCACAAAGCCTGTGTTACATTATCAGGGCAATTCCTCAATTTGGTTGTTCCTGGCCCAATTCTGGCTAAAAAATGGTGCAGAAACCAATAGTTCTAATCAAGATATTGCTAATTACAGTCAAAATTTTCTATTTCTGTCGATATATACATCAAAATTTTGGTATGTCAGTTACGCATTTAAGGCTCCACCCCCTCCCCCCCCTACCCCCCTATGTCATGTCCCAGTTTGCTCCAATGGAATCCCCTTGTCTACAACAGGCCTTTCTGGTGGCAAAATGTCTACAGTCATACACTGGTCACTTAGACCCCAAAACACTAATTGATGGCTGGAATATTTTTTTCATGAAATGGCTAGAACTTTTTTTACTCAATGAATACTAGTACAATATATTGATTCTGAAAAAAATTGCCAAAGCTATACATAGAGAAATGATTGCTACAGAGGATGAGTTTGGTGAGTGTCCAAAAAAGGCAATCCCGCTCATCTTAGACCCCAGTCCAAAATCAGGCCACATCATCTCTCTTCATAGGTTGTTGATTAACAATGCACTACATCACATGCGGTGACCACTCATACTAAGGCACCGTTTCTCTTCCTTCTCACCTCAGTCAAACCAACATCCTGGCTGAGGTGAGATCATCTTTTATTATGTCCTGTACAACAAATATCTCACCTACTAGTAGATATATTCTTTCTGTGTGTACAGGTTTTAACAGGTTATGGGCGTTTGAAGCATTCTTCACCCTGTACACTTCATTTTCCCTGATCTCTATGCATGGACATTCACTTTTCCCTTATTTTTTGGCACATATAACCGGCTTCTTTGGCAATGTCATGCACTGCTGCAAACTCCTGCCAAAACCCCAGTCCTCGTCACCCTATCACTTGTGCTTCTGATGACCCTGATGTCAACAGCAAGCACAATGATCCCAATAACGATCCTGATTCTGGATTCAACACCAACCTGGGTGACAATGACGACAATGACTCTGGTGTGGTACCGCCTGACTCCGGTCCTCCCCCTGCTCATCGCATTAATGCCTTTGCGCCTGACCCTATCCCTGGTCGCCAAACTGTTGCCCCAGATCAGAATTCCACTCCCACTCATCATCTCACCGCTGCAGAAATTTTCCATTTTGATCGGACCCACCCATGAGTTCATGTATGCCAAATCTGTAACATGTCATGGCCTTCCTCTGTTCTCGCTCTGGATTTGACCACCCAGAACTGGAAGGAATGGTCACACACCATCACAAATATCCTGAATCTCATGGGCCTATGCCCTCACATTGTAACCAACCCCATTTTCATCATGCCTGACAGACATCTTGAGCCTACTGCGTACAACAATTTCTTGCACAATGACTGTGCCATCATGGCATTCCTCGATTTGCACCTGGCCAAGTCCAAATGAATGTATACTGTTGGCTCTGCTGATGCTTGTTCTTTCTGGACCAGGCTATGCTCTCATCATGAGACTCAAGGAGTGGCCTCTCAGGCTTCCTTGATCGAGGAACTGCTGCAAGTTACTTATTCGAAGGATACTACATTCGCTGTGACGACTGAACATTTGCATGAGATTAATGATCATGTTTGGGACATGGGTACTCCCACTCAGGACGATTTCCTGTGTATTGCGATTGTGCATGCCTTAACGCCAAATTTCCCAGACCATCATCTCGCTGTCGTTTGCGAGCTGGCTGCAGGAATGTTGGCGAGGCCTTGTTCCTCTACCAAACTGATTAAGATCCTTGAGCTCGACACTAAATTCACCTCCAATAGTCCTGCTCCTTTCGCTCTCGCTACCCAGCACAATTGTGCTCCTGTGAAAGAAGTCTGCACTGTATGTCACAGATCTACTCATTCCGCCCTGTATTGTGTGCAACCCAGAGGTGGCATGGCTGGACAGACAGTTCAAGCTGTGCATGCGAAACATCTCACAGACAAAGGTACCCCAAGTGCTTTGTCATTGACTCCTCCCACTGCTGCTGCTGCTACCAATTCCAGCAGCTCTACCAACCACTTCAAAGATAAATCTGGTTGTTCTTTCATAGTCGATGCCTCTACTGGGCAGGCTTTCCTCCTTGCCGCTGACCCTTCCCCTGCTGTACCTACTCCTACCTCTGACGTCTTCATAGGACTCGCGACAGACAACATTAATGACCTTATATCCCCAGCTGACTATGAGGAATTGGTTGCTTTTATTGACATCGATGATCTTTGAGCTTCTGTGGACTGGAATGCTGGTTCTCAGGTTCTGCCTTCTGACTTTGCTGCTTTCTCAGCTGTCTCGTGCGACAGCCAGACTTCACTGGAGGTCTCCCCTTGGATCAAAGATACTGTGGCAACTGTCCATATCACACACAATGCAAGCGACTTCTTTTCTCTCTGCCAGTTAGCTATCCCTCACACCATCAGGGGTGTCAGGGGCAGCTCAATTACTGCTGTTGGTGTCGGAACTGTGAAGCTGTGCTTGATGAGAGGTGGTACTCTCTGCCTCAAAAATGTCCTCTACATTCCAAACTCATCTGTTCGATTACTCTCTGTTGCTGTCCTCACCAAGAAACTCAATTGTGTTGTCTGCTTCAATGCCTCTTCCTCTTGTATTCTCCAAAACAATTGCCTTCTTGCTACTGGTTCCTGTCTCGAAAACCAAAATCTCTACAAACTCAACTGCACCAATGTCCATACTGAGCATGCAAATTTCGCTGCCCAGGCTGTCCCCACTTTGGATACATGGCACCATTGTCTTGGCCATCCTAACAACCATGTGATTCACCTCATGGCTACCAAACACCTCGCCAAAGGTATGCCTATTGATCTCTCTTCCATTCCGCCCTCATGTGAATCCTGCATCCTTGGAAAACAGACTAGGTCATCTATCCCCAAGGTTCGCCAGGGTTTGAGAGCATCAAAGAAGTTAGAGGTTGTTTCTGTGGATTTGACTGGGCCAGAAGATGTTGTGTCTGCCTCAGGAAACAGATACATGATGTCTATCATCGATGAATATAGTTGCATGCCATTTGTTGACCCTCTCAAGACAAAGGACTCGGCATTTGCACACATCACAGCTTGGGAACTATGAGTCAAACGTGAGACTGGGCAACGTCCAATGAAGTACAGGATCGACAATGGTGAGCTGAAGTTGATCAAGTTCAAAAACTGGTGTTCCTCTAGAGGCATTGCCCTGGAGTACACTGCTCCTTATACAAGCGCTCATAATGGACAGGTAGAGAGGATGCATCGTACAATCATGAGTAAGGTGCATGTGATGCATATTGAGTGTGGGATGCCTCCCAACAGATGGGATGAATTTTGCCTTACAGCCACCTATTTAACCACACGGACTCCTGCCGCTGGCGCTAGATTTCAAACCTGTTACGATTTTTCACACTTATTCATTCTCTTTCTTAATTATCAGAAGACCGAGTCATCCCCGACCCCACGTGATCATATGAACCATAACCAGACGGCTTAAGCCAAGTAGCCAGTAACTACAGCTCGCGCATACAGCATGACAACCGTATTGTCCTTGTATGTTGTAGCTATTGTTAGAACTACAGTTTTCGTATATAAGTAGGTAGCTCTCACTGTAATACCCCAGCTTCGAGCTAAAGTTTATTAATACTGAACTTCCCTCTTAACTCGCTCGACTAAGAACTTAGTCTGACTCCTTCACTTATATCTGAACTCCACGAGACTCTCAGGTGACTGTCCAAACACGAGACAGCCTGAGTTTACTCTTGTTTGGATCACGTGAGGTTTGGGTCTAACAATTAGCTCGAAGCTTCCCTTCTTTCCTCACGCACGACGCAAGCAAAGACCCATGCAAGTAACCAGAGACCTAACCCCCGCTGAGTTCCACATTGCACTTGTGGCCATCTTGGTCCCATTTGCCATCACCATCATAGGCATAGGACTAGGAGTCCTGATCCCAAGACTACGCTGTCAGCATCATGTCTACCCACAGACGTACGAGCTCGAAACCCTCGAGCAGGAGCAGCCCGTACCCCAGCCAGAGGCCGAAGAGTACTTGGGCGAACGTGACCAGGAAGCTGAAAGAGGGTGTGGATGCACTCGCCCTTGGGGCCTCCCGCATTTCGCTAACCACCCCTACTGAGCCCGCACCCCCGCACCCGAGTACAACGAGGACGCCTCGGAGTACACCGCCTCTGTTGCCCAGGTCATCCGGATCAACACAGAGAGCACCGAGGAATTCCCCACCCGCCCCTCCTCCGAAGAGCCCTGTCCCCTCAGCCCAGTCCACCTCCCTCGCAACCGTGCAGCCCTTGACCTCCCAGGACTCTACCAGAGGTCCTTCAGCCCCCTCACTGACCCTTGGCCACAGCCACCGAGTTATACCCCCGGAAGAATGGAGCAGCTTGAGCCCCGAGCAGAGGGAGAAACTCCCAGCGACTGGTGGCATCGTACCCATCACATTCCGCCCCTCCGACACGCCACCATTAGAATCCCAGCCGGAGTCGTCTACCCCCCTTCCCTCCGAATCAGCCAGAACCGCATCCCCCTCGACCTCGTTCCAAGGGAACCTACGCATACTGGAAGAGGACGTGTTAGACCCGAACCTCACGTGATCCAAACAAGAGTAAACTCAGGCTGTCTCGTGTTCGGACAGTCACCTGAGAGTCTCGGGTAGTTCGGATATAAGCGAAGGCGTCGGACTAAGTTCTTAGTCGAGCGAGTTAAGAGGGAAGTTTGGTATTGATAAACTTTAGCTCGAAGCTGGGGTATTACAGCGAAGAGCTACCTACTTATATACGAAAACTGTGGTACTAATAATAGCTACAACACACGAAGACAATACGGTTGTCGTGCTGGGTGCGCGAGCCGTAGTCGATAAGTACTTGGACCAAGTCGTCCGGTTTTGGTATGGTCACGTGGGGTCGGGGATGACTCGGTCTTCTAATAATTAGGAAAGAAAATGAATAAGTGCGGGAAATCGTAACATTACCCTCTCGTTAAGGCAGTCGTCCCGACTGCCATTAGGGCTCTTCCATCTCCTCTAGTTCTTCTTTCAGTGCTCTCCAATAGTCCTGAATATACTCCATCCATGCTTCTCCGTCTGGGTTTTGAACTTGAATCCTTTTTCCATCGTTTCGTTCGACTGTGTAAAAGTAATTCCATGCTCCATCTTCAATCTCTTTGTATTCGTGTCCCACGATTTCTTTTATCGCTTTGGGGTTTACGATTACCTTGGCCGTTACTGCTCTTCCATGCTCTGCTTGGCTTTGTTGGTATTCTTCGATTGCTTCTTGAGCGTTTTCCATGTCTTCTTCGGTTACCCAGTCGTTGTGCTCCCTTGTCCAGCCCGTCCATTTTACGAAGTAATCGGTTACCAGTCGAGAAGGTTGGCCCTTCTTTCCTCTTACCCTTCGGGTTCGAGTGTCGAGGACTTCTTCGACTTCGTACTGTTCTTCATCTTCGATTAGGTCTGGAGGTGGTGGCGGTGGTAATTCTTGATTTGGGAATGCCGGGGGCGTGTACGGTGTTAGGAGTTTTTCGTTGAAGCGGGGGTGAATGCGCCAATGAGGAGGAAGTTTGAGTTTATAGGCGGAAGCGCCTGCTTTCTCGAGGATTTGGAATGGACCTACTCGTTTGTCATCGAGCTTCTTTTTTGGTCGTGGAAGGTGGAGGTTGGTGGTGTCGAGCCAGACTAAATCGTCCTTTTTGTAATTGACTGCTTTGCCCTTTCGCTTGTCGTACTGGGTTTTCATCTTTGCGGCAGCTTCTTGGAGGGCTTGTTCGCATTTCTTGTGAATGTTTTGCATTTGCGATGCAAAGTTCCCGGCTGCAGGATTGGTGAAGGGGCTTCGGCGTTCTGTTTCTGGGACGACTCGAGGATTAAGTCCGTAAACGGTGAAGAAGGGGCTTTGTCCCGTGGCGGAGTGTTTCCTATTATTATGGGCGAATGCTGCCAAAGCGAGCCATTCATGCCAGTCGTCTTGTTGGTACCTGGTGAATATTCTTAGGTACTTTTCAATCTCCTGGTTAACCCTCTCGGTTTGTCCGTCGGTCTGGGGGTGGAAAGCGGTGGAGACGTTAGGGGTTATTTGAAGGATTCGGTAGAGGTCCGTCATGAACTTGGAAACGAATTGAGGACCTCGGTCTGATATCACGGTTCTTGGCATGCCGTGAATGGCGAAGACTTTGTCGCGGAATATCTTGGCCGTCCCTTCTGATGTGAGAGTTCCGTTGCATGCTACTGGGATGATTTCTTTTGAAAATCTATCTACTATAACTAGAATGGCGTCGTATCCGCCCGATTCCTTGAGGCCGGTGATTAGGTCGACAGAGATATGGGTCCACGGTTCGGATGGGATCGCGTTAGGATGGAGGGGTGCTTTTCGTGCCTGAGTATTGGACTTAACTCGTTGGCATGTCTCGCATCCTTTCACATATCTTTCAACCGTTTGCTTGATCTTTGGCCACCAGTATTCTCTTTGTACGAGTTCATTGGTCTTGTCGATGCCTGGGTGTCCGGCAGTAAGGTGGTCATGGGACATGGCGATGATCTCTCCCCTGAGCTTTTCGTCTCGTGGTACGTAGATCCTTCCGGTGAGCATTAGGAGTCCTTTTTCCATGGTGATGCCTCGTTCGTGGTTCAGGGAATCGGAGATCCCTCGATCCCATTTGTCGGTGCTCTCGGTAGCACGCTTGATTTTCGAGTGAATGCTGGATGTTGTGGGCATGATCATTGCCCGGAAATGCTCGGGTTTGAGGACTACGATTTCATTGTTGTCTTCCTTTCCTTGGTCGTGATCATCCCGTCGGGACAAGAGGTCGGCTTTTCGGTTTGCGGTGCCGGGTTTGTGGTGAAGGGAGAAATGGTATTCGGCGAGTTCGGTGACCCAGCGGGCTTGTCGACGGTTGAGTTTTTGGGGCTTTCGGAAATATTGGAGGTTTTGATGGTCGGTCCATACTTCAAAGTCAACGGCGGCTCCCATAAGGTAGTGCCTCCATTCGGCGAGTGCGAGCATTATGGCGAGGAGTTCTTTGTCATATATCTCGTAATTCCTTTCCGTCGTCGTTAACGACTTTGAAAGGAAGGCTACTGGTCTCCATTTACCGTCTTGCTGCTGGCTTAGTACTGCGCCGATGGCTCCTTCGCTTGAGTCTGCTTCTACTCTGAACTTTCCGTCTTCTTTTGGCAGCGCTAGGATGACGTCTTCTGCCATTTGTTTCTTCAGCTGTTGGAACGCTTGGTTTTGGGCGGCGCCCCAGTTCCAAGGGGCATTTCCGGTGAGTTGGGTCATGGGTTGTACGATTTTGGAGTAGTTCTTTATGAATTTTCGATAGAAATTCGTGAAGCCTAAGAAACTTTGTAACTCCTTTTTCTTGGTGGGAGTGGGCCACTCCGTGATTCCTTTGACTTTGACTGGGTCCATTCGGACCGATCCTTCACTGATGATTACTCCTAAGTACTCCGTTTCTAGTACTTCGAACTCGCACTTCTCGGCTTTGAGGAACAACTTGTGCTCCCTTAGGCGTCGAAGTACTCGTCGGACTATCTGTCGGTGCTCTTGGAGGTTCTTGGAGAAGATGAGAATGTCGTCGAGGTATATGGTTACCTTTCCCTCGGAGATTAGGTCATGGAAGATGTCGTTCATCATCCATTGGAATGTGGCAGGGGAATTGGTGAGTCCAAAGAACATGACTGTCGGTTCGAACAGTCCTCGATTGGTGCGGAAGGCGGCTTTATATTCATCGCCTTCTTTTATGCGTACATTGTTATATCCCCAGCGTACGTCTAGCTTGGTGAAGTATTTGGCGCCTCTAAGTTTGTCCATAAGGTCCGAAATGAGTGGTAAGGGGTACCGGTTCTTGATTGTCATTTCGTTGAGCTTTCGATAGTCCTGGACAGGGCGGAGGGTGCCGTCTTTCTTTTTTACGAAGAAGAATGGTGATGCGAACGGGGACTTTGAGGGACGAATCCTTCCAGTGGATAGGTTCTCGTCTAAGAATTTGTCAAGTTCTTCCTGTTCGTTGCGATTCAGCGGATATACTTTACAGTCGAGGGTATTGCTGGCATTGGGAATGAGTTCAATGGCATGGTCCCAGGGTTTTCGGTCGGGTAGTTCGTCGAAATTGTCTTTCGAGAACAAATCTTGGAAATCCCGATAGTCGGGGGGTACCATTTCTTCGAAACTCTTCTTTGGTTTTCCTTCGCTTGCTTTCGCGGCTAAATCATTGGCATGGTGAATCGCTCTGATTTCTATTTCCTCTGTCATGTCTACTGCTAGTATCGTGTCTCCTTCCTCTAACTCCTCGTCCCATCTGTCTTCTGGATCCGCGTCCGGTAGGGTGAACGGTTGTTTCTGGCATTGACATCGCCCGAATATGATTTTTTGCGTTTTCCAGTTGATAACAGGGTTGTGGCGTATTAACCAATCATGTCCGAGGAACACTCTTCTCGTGCCTAGGTCGGTGACTGCCAGGTCAATCCGTTCTGAGTGTCCTCCGATGGTCATCCGGAGTTCAACAAAGTGAGTGACCTCGCCGGCCTTGTTTCGTGTGCCGTCGGCATTGTAGACGGGAATCGGGGCGCTGGTTGCTCGGGTTGGTAGGTCGTGTTCTTCTACATATTTGCGATCAATGGAGCTTCCGGTGCACCCGCTATCGATAAGGGCAGTGGTTTTGAGGGTTTGTCGGTTGGTGAGGGTTTCGAGGCGGATTTCGGTGGTTAAGTCTTTTGCTCCGGTCCGGGCGCTCCTTCGGATGTATCGGACCGGTTTGCGAAGTTCCTCTAGTTGTTCGAGTGCTTGAGTGCGGGGAAGGGTGACGATGCGCATTAGCATTTCTCGGTCTGCTTCTGCTTGTCGCATCTTGTGGGTCCAGTGCGCTAATATGGCGCGGGCTTCGTAACTACCCGTTGCCTGTCGGATGGCGCGCCATGTCCATTCCGTTTCGAATGGGATCATGTATCCAGATTCCTCTTTTTCAATGGTTTTCAACTCCTCCCAGTCGTGGTCCTTTAGCATTTGTGTCCACCATCTGTTGTACGCCTTCATGTCGGTAGCGTCGGGATCTCCTTTTTTGCGATAGCGATGTCCCTTGAGGTATGCTTGCCATTCAGGGTCATCGTCCTCGTTGTATTCTTCTTCGGCCTTCTTCTTTGTCCGTCTAGAACCGCTAGGGTCCATGGGTGTTTCCACCAGGACGTTGCCGCCGTTGGTAGCCGTTCTTTTGGCTCCGCGGGTTGGGCGTCTTGCCTCCGAGGGAGGACTTTTTCGCGTCGGGGATGGCCCGCATGCGTCTGCATTTTTGGCTGCAGCAGCCATTCGGTAAGACGTATCATCTTCGTCGTCTGGTACTTCCTCTAGAGAAACCTTGCGTGAGTGTGGAGATAGCGGAGGGGGACTTATCGGTTCTTGGGCGCGCCTACCACCCGTCTCGCGTGGCGGACGAGGCGCTTGTGCCCCGTCGGTTGAGAACTGTTCTGATCCGGGGGAGGACTTTCCCGTTCTGTCCTGTCCGCCCTTAGTCGGATTGTCTCCGGCATTCGGGTGCGTATCTACAGGAGGCGCGGTTAGTTTCTCCCGAGGGATCGCTCCTTTGGTCTTGCCGCCCGGGGCTATTGCCTCTCCGTGCTCCCTCTGCTGCAGTTGGTTGCGGTCAGGGATTCTTCTTTTGGGGGAAGCCGCACGCTTCCGCTTGCTGTCGTTCCTGGATCTGAAAACCTTCGACCGTCCTGGGAGAACCTCCTTCGGTGCGCGGTGCGACTTATCCTGAGAGATCCCAGGCAAAGATCCCAAATGGGACTCGGCCTTAGGGGGAAGTATCGTCCCGCTTCCCGTCGGGGTTTGTTTCGTCTTGGCGAGGTATTCCTCGTCTTCCTGATCCATCATATTAGTTAAAATACTGTACCGATTCTGCGATTCCTTGTGTGCTTTGCTGGGGACGATAGAGCGGGGTATATTCGAATGCGTATGTAAAGATCCTACAGAAGTATTATGAGTCCGTCCAGCAGTATGTAAAGCACTATGAGAGAGTCCGGCCGACCGAGTAGAATCGCTTACTCGTCGGCCCCGTCTTTTACCTCCTCGACTCCTGAGGACGAGGGCGTCTTCTCCTCGTCCGATTCCACCTCTTGCTCTACTGCCCGATTGTCGCGGCGTTTATTGTCGTTGCGCGGAGTGAACCTTCCGCCTCCGTCCCTTGGCTTTCTCGGCTGTCTGCAGTCGGCGGTGAAGTGCCCCTTTTGATGGCAATTGAAGCACCGTCGTTCTCGTCGGATTCGGTCTATGTCCATCGGCTGTCCTTGGCCGCCGTAGACTGGTCCGGTTCCGGTGTTGGTACTGGAAGGGCTGGGTTCCTTGGACGGCTGCGGGTTGGCGTTCTGGTTCCTGGGTGGAGCTCGATTGTCGTTTCGAGGTGGGGCGCGATTGTCGTTACGATAGGTGTTCTGGCGATTTCGAGGATCCTGGGGGCGATAGCCTTTGTGGGTTCGATCGAAGGCTCGCTTGACTGCCCGTTGATCGTTGATCTGTATAATGCGGCGCTTCCACTGGGAGTAAGTCTGGGGAATATTTTCTCCGGATGCGACAGCCATGGTGTACTCATCTGGTACCCCGGCTCGTACTGCCGCGACTATGTGGCTCTTCTCCCCTTGATCTTCCCATCTGCCGGCGAGTTGCGCCTGTTGTTCCAGTTCCTGGAAGTATCGGTTGGCGCCTCCATCCTGCATCCGCAGTCCATACATGCGTTGTTCGTGGACTTCTTCTACTGCCGGGTCGGCAAACTCTTTTCGGACTATTTCGACAAATTCCCTCCATGAGGGGAGTCGGTACCTTGCTTCGGTCTTGCTGAAGTATTTCTCCGCATAGTGTACCCACCAGGTGAGAGCCTTGCCGCCGAAGTGGGATGTGGCGAATGTGATCTGTTGGGATTCTTCGTAGTAGCCTCGGTGGACTTCGAAATAGAGGGCGCATTGGAGGAAGAACCTTTGGATATCGTCATGTTTCCCGTAGAACATCTCGGGCATTCGCATCATGGTGGGTTTGACCCTGAGGAAGGGGGCGTTTTCGTTGGCGTGCCCTCGGGCATGTCCTGGATTCGGGGCTGGCGGCATTCGGTCTGGCGGGGGTCTGGGTAAGGACCATAAGTCCCCGCGGCCTCCGGGAGAGTCTGGGTCAGGTGCTGGTGGTGGTGCTCCGGGAATATAGGGGTTATCGAGATCTGGCGGCGCATTGTTGGGGTTAGGTGGCAGGCCGTGTCTCTTTCGCAGTGCGTCTAGGTCGTTTAGCTTCTGCGTTGTTTCGTCCCTGGCGGCTTCCAGCTTCGATTCCTTGGATAGGATGTCGTTATAGAGATTTCGGCGGGCCTGGGCCACGGCTTCTCGTTCTTCCGCGGTTTCTTCTGGTGCTCCGGCGAATAGTCGGGATTTCCCCGGGATTGGGGGTCCGCCTTGTTGTCGGATATTTCGTTTTGGCGGGGAGTCAGGAAGCGGTTTGGGGGGGGGCGGGTATAGCTCGTCATAGCTGGGGATCGGCGCCTTTGCATAGAGTGGAAAATCTTTATTGAACATGAAAACGGCCTGTTCGTGGGCGGCGTGTACCCGTAACCTTTTCATCTCCTCTTCGTCCTGCTCTTTTTCCGCTTTCATATATTGAATCCCCGACGCGCTTGCCAACCACGAAACTTCTTCTACTATGTGCGCATACCTTTCTTCAACCCTGAGGTCGTATTCTTCTTCGACCTCTTCCTCAGTTAGGAATGTCTTGATCTCCGGATAGTCGTCGTCGACCTCCGGCCATTCCGGTCCTCTGGCTGAGCCACTCGGCCCCGCTGTCGACTCCGTCGTCTGAATTTCGTCGTCCCCTTCCTCTTCCAGTATACGTAGGTTCCCTAGGTACGAGGTTGCGGGGGAAGCGGTTCTGGCTGATTCGGAGGGTAGGGGGGTAGACGACTCCGGCTGGGATTCTGATGTTGGCATGGCGGAGAAGGGGAACGTTATGGGTACGATGCCACCAGTCGCCGGGAGTTTCTCCCTCAGCTCGGGGCTCAGACTGCTCCACTCGGATGGGGGTATAACTCGGTGGCTGTGGCCAAGGATCAGTGAGGGGGCTGAAGGGACGTTGGTAGATCCTTCTGAGCTCAATGGCGGCGCGGCTTTCGGAGATGTGGACGGGGCTGAGGGGACGGGGCTCTTCGGAGGAGGGGCGGGCGGGGAACTCCTCGGTGCTCTCTGTGTCGACCCTGATGATCTGGGCGATAGAGGCGGTGTGTTCCGAGGCGTCTTCGTCGTAGAATGGGGCGGGGGTGTGGGCTCGGTAGGGGTGTTTAGGGAAATGCGGGATGCTCCAAGGGCGAGTGCGCCCACACTGTCTTTCAGCCTCCCTGTCACTGTCGCCCAAGTACTCTTCGGTCTCTGACTGGGGTAGGGGCTGCTCCTGCTCGAGGGTTTCGAGCTCGTACGTCTGTGGGTAGACATTACGTTGTCGGCGTAGGTTTGGAATCAGGACTCCTAGTCCTATACCTATGATGACGAGGGTGAACGGGACCAAGATGGCCACTAGGGCGATGTGGAACTCAGCGGTGTTTAGGTCTCTGGTTACTTGCATGGGTCTTTGCTTGCGTCGTGCGCGAGGAAAGAAGGGAAGCTTCGAGCTAATTGTTAGACCCGAACCTCACGTGATCCAAACAAGAGTAAACTCAGGCTGTCTCGTGTTCGGACAGTCACCTGAGAGTCTCGGGTAGTTCGGATATAAGCGAAGGCGTCGGACTAAGTTCTTAGTCGAGCGAGTTAAGAGGGAAGTTTGGTATTGATAAACTTTAGCTCGAAGCTGGGGTATTACAGCGAAGAGCTACCTACTTATATACGAAAACTGTGGTACTAATAATAGCTACAACACACGAAGACAATACGGTTGTCGTGCTGGGTGCGCGAGCCGTAGTCGATAAGTACTTGGACCAAGTCGTCCGGTTTTGGTATGGTCACGTGGGGTCGGGGATGACTCGGTCTTCTAATAATTAGGAAAGAAAATGAATAAGTGCGGGAAATCGTAACAGGACGAGGACGACGAGACTCAGGAGACGGAGTCGACAGCGGAGCCGATGTTGAACCTAGACTTCCGTGGCAACGGCAACACCCAAAACTCCGAGAGAGCTAAGGAAAGATGCTTGCAGTCACAGTAGTCAAGGCTATGTGTTTGTGCGAGTGGTTCGGTGCACCTCCGTGCAGTCAATTCCTCTAGACGCAGGTATACACTTCGACTATACAGTCTGGAAGTAGTACCCTTCAGCAGTCGAGTACTAAGAGGCTCAGGCTGTAAGCCGAGGGGGATCTCAACTAATGAGATAGAACGGGATCTAGTGTGACCTGGACACTAAGAAACCGTCCGAAAAGACGTGGAATACGTCTGGCAAACGTGCACTGGCTATAGGCAACCGGCTATGGTCCTAAAACCGGGGCAACGTCCAAGAAAATAATGTAAAACCGATAAAATGCGGTAAAATGGTCCTAAAACCGGTCTAAACCGGTGTAGAAAGGCTATAGCGAGTGGTGAAGGTCCTAAAATCGGTCCAGAGAGTGTGGAATGGATATAAACGATGGCAATAGGTCTAAAGCCGGTGCGACGTCCAACAAAAACGGTGCAAAATCCTATAAAATGCGACAAGAGTATAGACAAGATGTCTAGTAGTGTACCTAATAAAGTGAGCAGAAATGGTGGTAATAAACGTACAAAAACGAATTAAAACCGGTGTGAATCTCGGGTTCTAGGTCTATAAAACCGGAGCTATGGCAACAGGTGTGCAGAGCTTTGGAAAAGCAATAACGGTGATGAGGGGAATCCTATGGAGAGTGGTGTGGAGATGGGCCTTCAAAGAGGCAATACGATCCTAAACCGGGCTGGGAGATGACGATGCCGGCAATATAAAACCGAAATCGAAACCGAAACCGAAGCAATAAAGCCGGTGACGATGTGGAAGTGATTTAGAGACAAAAGCAAGTAGTTGGAGCAAGAATGCGTCTATTGGGCAGTAATAATGCAATCCAATAACGATTAAGAGTAAAGCAAGCGATAGGGCATAACTGTGGGCGACTGGGATCGACTGGTAGTGTATAAACTCGTCAATAGAGCATATAGCCGGTAATTCGAAGCAATCCCCTTGTAACTAAGTTTCTACAGAGTATATATACTAAAAGTCCGAAATTATAAATAGAAAACATATCTAAGCATTGGTAAGGCTGTAACTCCGTAGCTGAGTAAAACTAATAGCAGGCATGTGGAAACTAGTCATCTGAAGCCACGGCATTGCGTTTAATGCCGGGTTTTTGAGGGGAAACCATATGGGTGCTGTGACTGCTGTGAGGACCATGGGGTGCTGTTTAACTGCGGGTTTTTAATGCGCAGCTCGTCTGCTGAGGTGTGCGCAGCTACTGTCGATTACTTTGAGGTCTTGGCATGGTAACAGCCTTAGTAAAACCGGTCTAAAGTGCCCATGCACTTTAAATAACTTGGAAGGAGGAGTATCAATCAATCACATCAATTTAATTGAAGGATCAATGAAAGCGCAGCAAATGACGATCCCTGGTGATGTAGGAATGCTATATTCGGTTGATTGTTGATCAGGCATGCCAGGGTGTGATGGGGCACGAAGATATTGTGCAAAACCGGTCGAAAAAGGATATAAAAGGGTAGTGGGAGTAATAACTGGTGTACTCTGGTTTCTGGAAGGATATTCGAGTTGTAGCCTTTGAAACTGGTTTGAATAGACGAAGAGTAACCGCTGTATAACCGGTGGAGCACGGCGATATCGCTGCATGAACTGGAAATCAAATCTGGAGTTGGTGTAGGAGGTAGTAGGAGGATAATAGAATAATCTGGTTTCTGGGAGAATATTCGAGCTGTATCCTTCGAAAACTGGTCTGAATAGACGAAGAGTAACTGCTGTATAACCGGTGGAGCACGGAGATATCGCTGCATGGGCTATAGATTAAATTCGGAGTTTCTTCTGGAGGTGGTAGGAGTATAATAGCATAATATGCGAATTCTGAGGGCTGTATATATCCGCGAATTCTGAGCGTACAGAGCCTGGAGGCTCATCATCCCCCCTAAACTTTTATTATGTTACTCTGGAACATAATTCTGGAGGTCTGAGGATGGACTGATGCGAGCTGGATATTGTATCTGTGGTAATGACGAGGTTTTTGCAGTTTTCGGAGTTGTGAAATAAATGGGGTGGCCAGTAAGGACAGTGGGGGGTTAGAGAGATCATCTCTGAACCCAAATTAAACCGGTTGGACTTGTTGTTAAATGGAAGAATCTTGCAAAACCAAAAAAAACCCGGTGATATTATCGATTTGGAGGGGAATAGGATAGGGAAATCTGTGAAATAAGACAGGACTCCAAGGAGTCGTCGATTGGGATGGGAATGAAGCTATTTCCACTTCTTCTTGCGTCGAGTTCGATGGTGAAACCTTCTAGAGGACCTGTAATGTGAAGTGGATAGACCACCATGAATTGTAGGTATTAAAACCATTCTTCCGGTATTAGGATCATGAATGCGCATAATCTGAGTGCCATTGGCATAATTTTGAACTATGCTTCGGGTAAGCACATCAAATGGTCGTCCTAAGATGATATATGGGCCAGATTCACGGAAAATATGAATCTGCAGGTAGAAGGTAATATTGCCAATGCAAATGGGGACGTTGCGAGCTAGTCCAAGAGACCGAGTGATACTGCCATTAGCTGCCTGCATATCTATTGTCGCAGCAGGATCATAGCCTAGGCCTAACTGGTGACAAGTTGCTTCGGACATTGATACAATCTGGGATCCAGAATCAATGATAGACTGGACTCTGAATTTTCCATTGACAATGGGGTATATAGCACGAATTGAAATGGATTCTGGTGCTGACTTGGGTGGAATTTCTGGGTCTGTGCGAAATCTAGGAGTAGGAGGTTCCAATTCTGGAGAATTAACACCGTTGAAATCCGGAGTAGATGCTGCAGCTATGCTTTCTGCGATTGCAGACAATGGAGATGGGTTTATAATCGGTTCTGAACAATGTGGGATGCATTGATTGAATATTGGAGAAATCGGTCGGTTTAATTCCCTAGTACTGGCGGTTTCAAGCTTGGAATCATGAAGAGAAATCGAATATGATGGCGTTGGCTTGATAGATGGTTCGTTTGAGCTAATAACTCCATCTATGTCACTCTGTGGACTCTCTATCTCTGTGGTCATAGCATGCGATCTGGCTATAAGCTCTTCAAGATGTTGCTTCGGATTTGGGACTGGTACTGCGTCATCTATGGCTGGAGTCTGCGGTTTTAATAATCCTGGAGGTAACAATGGTGTAGAGGGCGACGATTGATGAGTGGATCCGGCGATGTGAACAGAAATTGGGACGAAATTGGAACTGGAACTGGAACTGGAACTGCAAGACAAAACCGGAGTTGTAGATGCAATGGGGTCTGGAATCGGAACGAAAACGGAGCTGCTAGCAAGCTGATGATGCCAGGCATTAATACGATCCTGCAGACAGGTTCCTGGAAGCTCTGGTGTAATAGGAGCACCGGTAGGAAGGACAATCTTCTTCTCATGGTTCCAGCAGCACTTGCCTGCTTGGACCATGATTCTCATATCATAGCAATCTCGAAGTCGGTGGCCTAGTTTACCACAAAACTGGCAACGTCGGACAGGTCTGGACTGTGCAAACACTTGAACTGGTGTCTGTGGTGCTTGTTGCAAGTAATGATTCGCATGCAACTGCAATAACGTCTCGCTGAGTTTAATAAGTCCATCAATAAGCTCTGGCTTGACTTCTGACTGGTTCTGCTCGATGTTGAATGGAATAGGATCGATAGGAATGCAATCTGAGGACGAATATAAAGCTGATGGCCTAATAGGCACGGAGATTCCGCCGGTACAACCAGGAGGGGAATTTTCGCGAGCCTGTCTATTGGTGCCTTGTAAAATGAACTGTGCAGCAGAATAAATGTCGCTGAGGTCGTATGGGTCTGCGGGATGATGGTCTGGCAATTTAATTTGAAGACGACGGATAATAGAGTTGAAAACGACTGGAGTAAAGCCTTGACTGAACATGGGACCAGTTTCATGAATGGATAAACGATTCTTCGCAACTAGGTGCTGGGCCTTCGGATAAAAATCCCTGTAATAGGCTGCTAGCTCTGCAAGCGAATCTACTGCACCAGCATAATGCATGATGACTTGATTGAGATCCTGACGCTCATACAGGCGATCAGCATCAGCATCAGGATAATGCTTCAAAACTGCGGCTTTAAACTCGCTATAGGTCTTCCCAGACTCATATTCTGGAAGACACTCCCAAAACTCGGCAATATCAATGCCAGGATAGTAGGTAAACCATTTCTTCTTGTCACTATCCATAGTAACACGGTGTAAGGCAAAGAGCTGCTCCAAATCGGAGATATAACGAAATAATTCATGTCCTGGGTTCGCTTCATTGAGAATGAATGGTGCACTCTTTTCCTTTCGGAACGGCATAAGATGCGCCATGGTGGAGACAATAAATGACGGAGATAATGGAGGGAATGAATATCGATGATGGAGGGCAAATAACGAAGGCTGTGGGCGAAAAACGGACGGATATGTTGGTAGGAAGGAGGAGGATACAAGTGCAATCGATGAGACTGCAACAGGGCAAAAGTGGGGGAGGGATGTGCAAAATGCGGTGAAGGGATTGATATTGAACCGGACCCCTCGCGGTGGGCTCCAGAAATGTTGAACCTAGACTTCCGTGGCAACGGCAACACCCAAAACTCCGAGAGAGCTAAGGAAAGATGCTTGCAGTCACAGTAGTCAAGGCTATGTGTTTGTGCGAGTGGTTCGGTGCACCTCCGTGCAGTCAATTCCTCTAGACGCAGGTATACACTTCGACTATACAGTCTGGAAGTAGTACCCTTCAGCAGTCGAGTACTAAGAGGCTCAGGCTGTAAGCCGAGGGGGATCTCAACTAATGAGATAGAACGGGATCTAGTGTGACCTGGACACTAAGAAACCGTCCGAAAAGACGTGGAATACGTCTGGCAAACGTGCACTGGCTATAGGCAACCGGCTATGGTCCTAAAACCGGGGCAACGTCCAAGAAAATAATGTAAAACCGATAAAATGCGGTAAAATGGTCCTAAAACCGGTCTAAACCGGTGTAGAAAGGCTATAGCGAGTGGTGAAGGTCCTAAAATCGGTCCAGAGAGTGTGGAATGGATATAAACGATGGCAATAGGTCTAAAGCCGGTGCGACGTCCAACAAAAACGGTGCAAAATCCTATAAAATGCGACAAGAGTATAGACAAGATGTCTAGTAGTGTACCTAATAAAGTGAGCAGAAATGGTGGTAATAAACGTACAAAAACGAATTAAAACCGGTGTGAATCTCGGGTTCTAGGTCTATAAAACCGGAGCTATGGCAACAGGTGTGCAGAGCTTTGGAAAAGCAATAACGGTGATGAGGGGAATCCTATGGAGAGTGGTGTGGAGATGGGCCTTCAAAGAGGCAATACGATCCTAAACCGGGCTGGGAGATGACGATGCCGGCAATATAAAACCGAAATCGAAACCGAAACCGAAGCAATAAAGCCGGTGACGATGTGGAAGTGATTTAGAGACAAAAGCAAGTAGTTGGAGCAAGAATGCGTCTATTGGGCAGTAATAATGCAATCCAATAACGATTAAGAGTAAAGCAAGCGATAGGGCATAACTGTGGGCGACTGGGATCGACTGGTAGTGTATAAACTCGTCAATAGAGCATATAGCCGGTAATTCGAAGCAATCCCTTGTAACTAAGTTTCTACAGAGTATATATACTAAAAGTCCGAAATTATAAATAGAAAACATATCTAAGCATTGGTAAGGCTGTAACTCCGTAGCTGAGTAAAACTAATAGCAGGCATGTGGAAACTAGTCATCTGAAGCCACGGCATTGCGTTTAATGCCGGGTTTTTGAGGGGAAACCATATGGGTGCTGTGACTGCTGTGAGGACCATGGGGTGCTGTTTAACTGCGGGTTTTTAATGCGCAGCTCGTCTGCTGAGGTGTGCGCAGCTACTGTCGATTACTTTGAGGTCTTGGCATGGTAACAGCCTTAGTAAAACCGGTCTAAAGTGCCCATGCACTTTAAATAACTTGGAAGGAGGAGTATCAATCAATCACATCAATTTAATTGAAGGATCAATGAAAGCGCAGCAAATGACGATCCCTGGTGATGTAGGAATGCTATATTCGGTTGATTGTTGATCAGGCATGCCAGGGTGTGATGGGGCACGAAGATATTGTGCAAAACCGGTCGAAAAAGGATATAAAAGGGTAGTGGGAGTAATAACTGGTGTACTCTGGTTTCTGGAAGGATATTCGAGTTGTAGCCTTTGAAACTGGTTTGAATAGACGAAGAGTAACCGCTGTATAACCGGTGGAGCACGGCGATATCGCTGCATGAACTGGAAATCAAATCTGGAGTTGGTGTAGGAGGTAGTAGGAGGATAATAGAATAATCTGGTTTCTGGGAGAATATTCGAGCTGTATCCTTCGAAAACTGGTCTGAATAGACGAAGAGTAACTGCTGTATAACCGGTGGAGCACGGAGATATCGCTGCATGGGCTATAGATTAAATTCGGAGTTTCTTCTGGAGGTGGTAGGAGTATAATAGCATAATATGCGAATTCTGAGGGCTGTATATATCCGCGAATTCTGAGCGTACAGAGCCTGGAGGCTCATCACCGAGTGGCTCAGCCAGAGAACCGGAATGGCCGGAGGTCAACGACGATTATCCCGAAGTGAAGACATTCCTAACTGAGGAGGAAGTCACAGAAGAATATGACCTCAGAGTTGAAGAAAGGCATGCGCATATAGTAGAAGAGATTTCATGGTTGGCAAGTACGTCAGGGGTTTGATATATGAAAGCAGAGCAAGAGCGAGACGAAGAGGAGATGAAAAGGTTACGGGTGCACGCCGCCCATGAGCAGGCTGTTTTTATGTTCAATACAGACTTTCCACTCTATGCGAAACTGCTGGTACCCAGCTATGACGAGCTATACCCGCCATCTCCCAAACCAATGCCCGATTCTCCCCCAAAACTGAAATGGTCGATCTGGCAACAAGGCGGACCCCCAATTCCAGGGAAATCCCAACTATTCGCCAGAGCACCAGAAGAAAACCGCGGAGGAACGAGAAGCCACAGCCCAGGCCCGCCGAAATCTATATCATGACATTCTAGCCAAAGAAGCAAAGCTAGAAACTGCCAGGGAAGAGATGACCCAAAAACTGAACGACCTAGACACGTTGCGGAAGAAACATGGCCTTCCCCCTAACCCCAACAACGAACCCCCGGACATTCCAATCCCCGGACCACCCGGAGGACCGCCAGCTCCAGACCCCGACTCACCCGGAGGCAGAGGAGACCTGTGGTCACTACCCAGACCGCCGCCAGACCGAATGCCCCCTGCGCCACATCCGGGACAACCCCGTGGAACCGCAGCCCCAGACGCCCCTTTCCTCAGGGTCAAACCCACTATGATGCGAATGCCCGAGATGTTCTATGGGAAGCATGATGACATCCAGAGGTTCTTCCTCCGATGTGTCCTCTTCTTTGAAGTACACAGAGGCTACTACGAAGAGTCCCAGCAAATTACCTTTGCCACCTCTCATTTCGGTGGCAAAGCCCTAACCTGGTGGGTCCACCATGCCGAACAATACTACAGTGCCACCAACGGAAGATACCGATTTCCCACATGGGCAGAATTCGTCGCCACGGTCTGAAAAGAGTTCGCCGACCCAGCAGTAGAAGAAGTGCATGAACAGCGCATGTACGGACTGCGGATGCAGGACGGAGGTGCTAACTGATACTTCCAGGAACTGGAACAACAAGCACAACTCGCTGGCAGATGGGAAGATCAGGGGGAGAAAAGCCACATTGTCGCGGCAGTACGAGCCGGGGGTACCAGATGAGTACACCATGGCTGTCGCATCCGGAGAAAAACATTCTCCGAACTTACTCTCAATGGAAGCGTTGCATTATACAGATCAATGACCAATGAGCGGTTAAATGGGCCTTCAACAGGACTCACAAAGGCTACCGTCCTCAAGATCCCCGAAACCGACAAAACGCCCCCCAGAATGACAATCACGCTCCACCCCGAAATGACAACCGTGCCCCGCCAACCAGGAACCAGAATGCCCCCCCACAGCCACCTAAAGAACCCGGACCCTCCAGCACCAACACTGGAACCGGACCAGTCTACGGTGGCCAAGGCCAACCAATGGATATAGACCGGATCCAACGGGAGCAGCGATGCTTCAACTGCCATCAGAAGGGGCACTTCACCACCGACTGCAGACAGCCAAGAAAGCCAAGGGATGGAGGCGGAAGGTTCACCCGCAATAACAGTACATGCCGCGACAATCAGGCAGTAGAACAGGAAGTGGAATCAGATGAGGAGAAGACACCCTCGTCCTCTGGAGTGGAAGAGGTAAAAGATGGGGCCAACGAGTAAGCGATTCTACTCGGTCGGCCGGACTCTCTAAAGGTGCATTACATACTGCTGGACGGACTCATAGTACTTCTGTAGGACATTCATACACGCATTCAAATATACCCATTTCTATCACCCTCAGCAAAGCACCCAAGGAATCGCAGAATCGGTATAGTATTCTAACCAATATGATGGATCAGGAAGACGAAGAATACCTCGCCAAAATAGAACGAACCCCGACGGGAAGCGGGACGATACTTCCCCCTAGGACCGAGTCCCCTTCGGGATCTTTGCCCGGGATCTCACAGGACAAGTCGCATCGCGCACCTGAGGAGGTTCTCCCGGGACGGCCCAAGGTTTACAGATCCAGGAACGACAGCAAGCAGAAGCGTGCAGCTTCCCCTAAAAGAAGAATCCCTGACCGCAAACAGCTGCAGCAGAGGGAGCACGGAGTGGCAATAGCCCCGGGCGGCAAGACCAAAGGAGCAATCCCTCGAGGGAAACTAACCACGACTCCTGTAGATACACACCCGAATGCCGGGGACGACCTGACTAAGGGCGGACGGGACAGAGTGGAAAAGTACCCTCCCGGATCAGAACAGTTCTCAACCGACGGGGCACAAGCGCCTCGTCCGCCATGCGAGACGGGTGGTAGGCGCGCCCAAGACCCGATAAGTCCTCCCCCATTATCTCCACACTCACGCAAGGTTTCTCTAGAAGAAGTACCGGACGACGAAGACGATACGTCTTACCGAATGGCTGCTGCAGCCAAAAATGCAGACGCATGTGGGTCATCCCCAACGCGAAAAAGTCCTCTACCGGAGGCAAGACGCCCAACCTGCGGAGCCAAAAGAACAGCTACCAACGGCGGCAATGTCCTGGTGGAAACACCCATGAACCCTAGCGGTTCTAGAAGGACAAAGAAGAAGGCCGAAGAAGAATACGATGAGGATAACGACCCTGAGTGGCAAGCGTATCTCAAGGGACATCGCTATCGCAAGGAAGGAGACCCTGACACCACCGACATGAAAGCGTACAATAGATGGTGGACGCAGGTGAAAAAGGACCATGACTGGACAGAGTTGAAAACCATCAAGAAAGAAGAGTCCGGATACATGATTCCCTTTGAAACTGAATGGACATGGCGTGCTATCAGACAAGCAACGGGCAGTTACGAGGCCCGCGCCATCCTAGCGCATTGGACGCACAAAATGCAGCAAGCAGAAGTAGACCAAGAAATGCTAATGCGCCTCGTCACGTTGCCCCGCACCCAAGCCCTCAAACAACTAGAGGAACTCCACAAACTGGTCCAATATATCCGACAAACCGCACGAGCCGGGGCCAAAGACTTGACCACCGAAATCCGAATTGAAACCCTGACCAACCAACAAACCCTGAAGACCGTAGCCCTAATAGACAGCGGGTGCACTGGAAGCTCTATTGACCGCAAGTACGTAGAAGAACATGACCTACCAACCTGAGCAACCAGCGCCCCAATCCCAGTCTACAATGCTGACAGCACACGCAACAAGGCCGGTGAGGTCACTCACTTTGTTGAACTCCAAATGACCATCGGAGGACATTCTGAGCGAATTGACCTGGCAGTCACAGACCTAGGCACGAGAAGAACATTCCTCGGACATGACTGGTTAATACGCCACAACCCAGTCATTAATTGGAAGACACAGAAAATCATATTTGGACGATTGTCAATGCCAAAAACAACTGTTTACTCTACCAGACACGGACCCGGAAGACAGGTGGGATGAGGAGTTAGAAGAAGGAGACACTATACTAGCAGTAGACATGACCGAGGAAATAGAGATCAGGGCAGTACACCATGCCAATGACCTAGCTGCAAAAGCAAGTGAAGGAAAGCCAAAGAAAAGTTTCGAAGAAAATGGTACCCCCTGACTATCAGGATTTCCAGGATTTGTTCTCAAAAGACAACTTCGATGAACTCCCTGACCGAAAACCTTGGGACCACGCCATCGAACTTGTACCCAACACGAGCAATACTCTCGACTGTAAAGTATATCCCCTGAATAGGAACGAACAGGAAGAACTTGACAAATTCTTAGATGAGAACTTATCCACTGGAAGAATTCGTCCCTCGAAATCTCCTTTCGCATCCCCATTCTTCTTCGTCAAGAAAAAGGACGGTGCCCTTCGCCCTGTCCAAGACTATCAGAAGCTCAACGAAATGACCATTAAAAACCGATACCCACTACCGCTCATTGCGGAGCTCATGGACAAACTCCGAGGAGCCAAATACTTCACCAAGCTAGACGTACGCTGGGGATATAACAATGTATGCATCAAAAAGGGCGATGAATACAAAGCCGCATTCCGCACCAACAGGGGACTGTTCGAACCAACCATCATGTTCTTTGGACTCACAAATTCCCCCGCCACGTTCCAATGGATGATGAATGATATCTTCCATGACCTGATCGCTGAGGGAAAGGTAACCATATACCTCGACGACATCCTCATCTTTTCCAAGAACCTCCAAGAGCATCGACAAATAGTCCGACAAGTGCTTCAACGCCTATGGGAACACAAGCTGTTCCTTAAAGCCGAGAAGTGCGAATTCGAAGTCCTAGAAACAGAGTACTTGGGAGTAATTATTAGCGAAGGATCGGTCAGAATGGACCCAATCAAGGTCAAGGGAATCACGGAGTGGCCCACTCCCACAAAGAAGAAAGAGCTACAGAGTTTCCTAGGCTTTACGAATTTCTATCGAAAATTCATAAAGAACTATTCCAAAATAGTATGACCAATGACCCAACTCACCGGGAACGCCCCTTGGAACTGGGGCGTGGCCCAAAATCAAGCGTTCCAACAACTGAAGAAGCAAATGGCAGAAGACGTTATCCTAGCCCTGCCAAAGGAAGACGGAAAGTTCAGAGTAGAAGCAGACTCCAGCGAAGGAGCTATTGGCGTGGTACTCAGCCAACAGCAGGACAGCAAATGGAGACCCATGGCCTTCCTTTCAAAATCGTTGACAACAACAGAAAGGAACTACGAGATATATGACAAAGAACTCCTTGCCATAATGCTCGCCCTAGCTGAATGGAGACATTACCTGATGGGAGCCGCCGTCGACTTTGAAGTATGGACAGACCATCAAAACCTTCAATATTTCCGAAAACCCCAGAAACTCAACTGCCAACAAGCCCATTGGGTAACAGAACTCGCTGAATACCATTTTTCCCTACATCATAAACCCGGCACTGCAAACCGAAAAGCTGACCTCCTATCCCGACGGGATGATCATGACCAGGGAAAAGAAGACAACGATGAAATCGTAGTCCTCAAACCTGAACATTTCCAAGCAATGATCATGCCCACCACATCCAGCATTCACTCCAAAATCAAGCGTGCTACCGAGAGCACTGACAAGTGGGACCGAGGAATCTCCGATTCCTTGAACCACGAATGAGGCATCACAATGGAGAAAGGACTCCTGATGCTCACAGGAAGGATCTACGTACCCCGAGACGAGAAACTCAGAGGAGAAATTATTGCCATGTCCCATGACCACCTCACAGCCGGACACCCAGGCATTGACAAGACCAATGAACTCGTTCAGAGAGAGTATTGGTGGCCAAAGATCAAGCAAACGGTTGAAAGATACGTAAAAGGATGTGAAACATGCCAACGAGTCAAGTCCAATACTCAAGCAAGGAAAGCACCCCTCCATCCTAACACAATCCCATCAGAACTGTGGACCCACATCTCTGTTGACCTGATTACCAGTCTCAAAGAATCCAGCGGATATGACGCCATCCTAGTCATAGTAGATAGATTTTCAAAAGAAATCATTCCAGTAGCATGCAACGGAACTCTCACATCAGAAGGAACCGCCAAGATATTCCACGACAAAGTCTTCGCCATCCACGGTATGCCAAGAACCGTAATCTCAGATAGAGGCCCCCAATTCATTTCCAAATTCATGACGGACCTCTACCGAATCCTCCAAATCACCCCCAACGCTTCCACCGCCTTTCACCCTCAAACCGACGGACAAACTGAAAGAGTCAACCAAGAAATCGAGAAGTATCTAAGGATATTCACCAGATACCAACAAGATGATTGGCATGAATGGCTCGCTTTAGCAGTGTTCGCCCATAACAACTGAAAACACTCTGCCACGGGTCAGAGCCCCTTCTTCACGGTTTATGGACTCAACCCCCGAGTCGTCCCAGAAACCGAACAATGTAGCCCTTTCACTAATCCTGCCGCTGGAAACTTTGCGTCACAAATGCAAAAGATCCACAAGCTATGCGAACAAGCCCTCCAAGAGGCCACCGCCAAAATGAAAACCCAATACGACAAGCGAAAGGGCAAGGCAGAGTAGCATACAAAAAGGATGATTTGGTATGGCTCGACACTACAAACCTTCATCTTCCATGGCCAAAGAAAAAGCTCGATGACAAATGAGTAGGCCCATTCCGAATCCTCAATAAAGCAGGTGCCTCTGCCTACAAACTCAAACTTCCCCCTCACTGGTGCATTCACCCACGCTTCAATGAAAAACTCCTAACACCGTACACACCACCAGCATTCCCAAATCAAGAACTGCCACCGCCACCACCACCAGACCTCATCGAAGATGAAGAACAGTACGAAGTCGAAGAAGTCCTCGACACTCAAACCCGAAGGGTAAGAGGAAAGAAGGGCCAACCTTCTCGACTGGTAACTGACTACTTCGTGAAATGGACGGGCTGGACCAGGGAACATAATGACTGGGTAACAGAAGAAGACATGGAGAACGCTCAAGAAGCAATAGAGGAATATCAACAGAGCCAAGAGGAACATGGAAGAGCAATCACAGCCAAGGCCATCGTAAACCCAAAAGCGATAAAAGAAATCGTGGGACACGAATACAAAGAAATCAGAGACGGAACATGGAATTGCTTCTACACAGTTGAGCGAAACGATGGGAAAAGAATTCAAGTTCAAAACCCAGATGGAGAAGCATGGATAGAATATATTCAGGACTATTGGAGAGCATTGAAAGAAGAACTAGAGGAGATGGAGGAACCCTAATGGCAGTCGGGACGACTGCCTTAATGAGAGGGTAATGTTACGATTTTTCACACTTATTCATTCTCTTTCTTAATTATCAGAAGACCGAGTCATCCCCGACCCCACATGATCATATGAACCATAACCGGATGGCTTAAGCCAAGTAGCCAGTAACTACAGCTCGCGCATACAGCACGACAACTGTATTGTCCTCGTACATTGTAGCTATTGTTAGAACTACAGTTTTCGTATATAAGTAGGTAGCTCTCGCTGTAATATCCCAGCTTCGAGCTAAAGTTTATTAATACCGAACTTCCCTCTTAACTTGCTCGACTAAGAACTTAGTCCGACTCCTTCACTTATATCCGAACTCCACGAGACTCTCAGGTGACTGTCCGAACACAAGACAGCCTGAGTTTACTCTTGTTTGGATCATGTGAGGTTTGGGTCTAACAAAACCCTGTTTCAACATTGGCATAACTGCCTTCCTAACCTTTCCCACCTTTGTGAGATCAGTTGTAAAGCTTTCGTTCTTATTCAACCTACTGATAAGAACCCGAAAATCTATCCTAGGTCTGTTGAATGCATCCTCATTGGCTATTCTCGATCTTCAAAGGCATACTGTTGCTTCCACAGGGCCACTAACAAGGTAGTTGAGTCTTTTCATGTCTGTTTCGTCAAGCACAAGGACTCCGTTGAACGACCTCTCCACCCTGGTGTCATTGCAAACCCCCTGGATACTCCTACCCTGGCTCAGCCTTCTGCCCCCATTTTGCCCGTCTCTTTGCCTGAACCCCCTGCTTCTATCCCTGTACCTATGGCCCCTCCTCCTGATGCTTCCCCTATTCCATGTCAGTCCACTTGCCCCTCCATACCTAGTGAGCATGTTGCTGAGGCACAAGGTATTCACTGCATCCCCACTGTGCAAGCTGCCACTTTGGCCTCTGCTAAAACTGGAGCATGACTCAAGGCCAAGTGTGCTGCTGCCAAAGACCTTTGTTGTCAAGCTAGACTGGAGGTCCGCAGTGCTCTCCTTGATGACTCCAGCCACACAGGTCCTTCACTCGCCTCTATTGCTGATGATGAGGATGTGCTTCTTGATGAAATCCTTGCTGCCACTGAGTTGTATGCCACTGAAGATGTTGCCAACAATGACCCTACTACCTTGCGAGAGGTCCTTGAGTCTCCACAATGCGCATCCTGGATTGCTGGTATTCAGGAGGAGCTCACCAGCTTGAAGAACATGAGTGTCTACAAGCTTGTCCCCCAATCCTCCATCCCTGCAGGAAGAAAGGTCCTCCACGCTGATACTGTTACGATTTTCCACACTTATTCATTTTCTTTCCTAATTATCAGAAGACCGAGAGATCCCCGACCCCACGTGACTATATATAAACCAGAACCGGACGGCTTAAGCCAAGTAGCTGGTAACTACGGCTCGCGCTTCCAGCATGACAACCGTATTGTCTTCGTGTGTTGTAGCTATTATTAGTACTACAGTTTTCATATATAAGTAGGTAGCTCTCGCTGTAATACCCCAGCTTTGAGCTAAAGTTTATTAATACCGAACTTCTCTCTTAACTCTCACTCAACTAAGAACTTAGTCCGATCTCTTCACTATATCCGAACTCCACGAGACTCTCGGGTGACTGTCCGAACACGAGACAGCCCGAGTTTACTCTTGTTTGGATCACGTGAGGTTTGGGTCTAACAATTAGCTCGAAGCTTCCCTTCTTTCCTCACGCACGACGCAAGCAAAGACCCATGCAAGTAACCAGAGACCTGAACCCCGCTGAGTTCCACATCGCCCTAGTGGCCATCTTGGTCCCGTTCACCATCGTCATTATAGGCATAGGACTAGGAGTCCTGATTCCAAACCTACGCTGCCAACGCTATGTCTACCCACAGACGTACGAGCTCGAAACCCTCGAACAGGAACAGCCCCTACCCCAGCCAGAGGCTGAAGAGTACCTGGCAGACAGTGACAGGGAAGCTGAAAGACAGTGTGGGTGCACTTGCCCTTGGGGCCTCCCGCATCTCCCTAACCACCCCTACCGAGCCCGCACCCCTGCCCCATTCTACAACGAAGACGCCTCAGACTACACCGCCTCTGTCGCCCAGATCATCAGGGTCGACACAGAGAGCACCGAGGAGTTCCCCGCCCGTCCCTCCTCCGAAGAGCCCTGTCCCCTCAGTCTGGCCCATATCGCCGAAAACCGCACCGCACTCGAACTCCCCAGACTCTACCAGCGACGCTTCAGCCCGCTCACCGACCCTTGGCCACAGCCACCGAGTTATACTCCCGAAAGAATGGAGCAACTTGAGCCCCGAGCAGAGGGAGAAACTCCCAGCGACTGGTGGCATCGTACCCATCACGTTCCCCCACTCCGCCACGCCACCATCAGAATCCCAGCTGGAGTCGTATACCCCCCTACCCTCTGAATTAGCCAGAACCGCGTCCCCCTCAACCTCATTCCTAGGGAACCTACGCATACTGGAAGAGGACGAGGACGACGAGACTCAGGAGACGGAGTCGACAGCGGAGCCGAGTGGCTCAGCCAGAGAACCGGAATGGCCGGAGGTCAACGACGATTATCCCGAAGTGAAGACATTCCTAACTGAGGAGGAAGTCACAGAAGAATATGACCTCAGAGTTGAAGAAAGGCATGCGCATATAGTAGAAGAGATTTCATGGTTGGCAAGTACGTCGGGGGTTTGATATATGAAAGCAGAGCAAGAGCGAGACGAAGAGGAGATGAAAAGATTACGGGTACACGCCGCCCATGAGCAGGCAGTCTTTATGTTCAATACAGATTTTCCACTCTACCAAAAGGTGCCCAGAACCAGCTACGACGAGCTGTACCCGCCTCCTCCCAAGCCAATGCCCGACTCTCCCCCAAAGCCGAAACGATCAATCCGGCAGCACGGCGGACCCCCAATTCCGGAAAAGTCCCAACTATTCGCCGGAGCAGTAGAAGAAACAGCGGAGGAACGAGAAGCCACGGCCCAGGCCCGCCGGAACTTATACCACGACATTCTAGCCAAAGAAGCGAAGCTAGAAACCGCCAGGGAAGAGACGCTCCAGAAGCTTAACAAGCTGGACGCACTGCGGAAGAAGCATGGACTTCCCCCTAATCCCAACAATGAACCACCCGACATTCCAGGGCCAGTTCCCCCTGGGGGACCACTAGTACCCGACCCTGACTCACCCGGAGGCCGAGGAGACCTATGGTCCCTACCCAGACCCCCTCCAGATCAAATGCCCCCTGCGCCAAACCCGGGACATCCCCGAGGCCACGCCAACGCCAACGCCCCTTTCCTCGGGGTAAAACCCACAATGATGCGAATGCCCGAGATGTTCTATGGGAAGCACGACGACATCCAAAGGTTCTTCCTCCAATGCACCCTCTATTTCAAAGTACACCGGGGCTATTACGAAGAATCCCAACAGATCACATTCGCCACATCCTACTTCGGCGGCAAGGCCCTCACTTGGTGGGTACACCATGCGGAAAAATACTTCAGCAAAACCGAAGCAAGATACCGCCTCCCCTCGTGGAGGGACTTCGTCGAAGTAGTCCGGAAGGAGTTCACTGACCCAGCGGTAGAGGAAGTACACGAACAACGCATGTACGGACTGCGGATGCAGGACGGAGGCGCCAACCAATATTTCCAAGAACTGGAGCAACAGGCACAGTTGGCCGGCAGATGGGAAGACCAAGGCGAGAAAAGTCATATTGTCGTGGCAGTACGAGCCAGAGTACCAGATGAGTATACAATGGCAGTTGCATCTGGAGAAAACATTCCCCTCACTTACTCCCAATGGAAGCGTCGAATCATACAGATCAATGACCAACGAGCAGTGAAATGGGCCTTCGACAGAACCCACAAAGGCTACCGTCCCCAGGACTCTGGGAACTGACAAAACCCCCCTCGCAACGATAACCGCACCCCGCCTCGGTACGACAACCAAGCTCCGCCACCCAGGAACCAGAATGCACCCCCACAACCGCCTAAAGAACCCGGCCCCTCCAGTACCAACACTGGAACCGGACCAGTCTACGGCGGCCAGGGACAGCCTATGGACATAGACTGAATCCGACGGGAGCGGCACTGCTTCAACTGCCACCAGAAGGGCCACTTTACCGCTGACTGCCGACAGCCAAGGAAGCCAAGGGACGGAGGTGGAAGATTCACTCGCAACAATAATAATCGCCACGACAATCGAGTAGTAGAACAAGAGGTAGAATCAGATGAGGAGAAGACGCCCTCGTCCTCAGGAGTGGAGGAGGTAAAAGACGGGGCCGACGAGTAAGCGATTCTACTCGGTTGGCCGGACTTTCTAAAGGTGCATTACATACTGCTGGACGGACTCATAGTACTTGTTAGACCCGAACCTCACGTGATCCAAACAAGAGTAAACTCGGGCTGTCTCGTGTTCGGACAGTCACCCGAGAGTCTCGTGGAGTTCGGATATAAGTGAAGGAGTCGGACTAAGTTCTTAGTTGAGCGAGTTAAGAGAGAAGTTCGGTATTAATAAACTTTAGCTCGAAGCTGGAGTATTACAGCGAGAGCTACCTACTTATATATGAAAACTGTAGTACTAATAATAGCTACAACACACGAAGACAATACGGTTGTCGTGCTGGAAGCGCGAGCCGTAGTCGATAAGTACTTGGACCAAGCCGTCCGGTTCTGGTATGGTCACGTGGGGTCGGGGATGACTCGGTCTTCTGATAATTAGGAAAGAAAATGAATAAGTGTGAGAAATCGTAACATTACCCTCTCGTTAAGGCAGTCGTCCCGACTGCCATTAGGGCTCTTCCATCCATTCCATCTCTTCTTGTTCTTCTTTCAGTGCTCTCCAATAATCTTGAATATATTCTATCCATGCTTCTCCGTCTGGGTTTTGGACTTGAATTCTTTTTCCATCGTTTCGTTCGACTGTGTAAAAGTAATTCCATGTTCCGTCTCCGATTTCTTTGTATTCGTGTCCCACGATTTCTTTTATCGCTTTGGGGTTCACGATCACCTCAGCCGTTACTGCTCTTCCATGTTCTGCTTGGCTCTGCTGATAGTCTTCGATCGCTTCTTGAGCGTTTTCCATATCTTCCTCTGTTACCCAGTCGTTGTGTTCCCTTGTCCAGCCTGTCCATTTTACGAAGTAGTCGGTTACCAGTCGAGAAGGTTGGCCCTTCTTTCCTCTTACCCTTCGGGTTCGAGTGTCGAGGACTTCTTCGACTTCGTACTGTTCTTCATCTTCGATGAGGTCTGGTGGTGGTGGCGGTGGTAATTCTTGGTTTGGGAATGCTGGTGGTGTGTATGGTGTCAGGAGTTTCTCATTGAAGCGAGGATGAATGCGCCAGTGAGGGGGAAGTTTGAGTTTATAGGCGGAGGCGCCGGCTTTTTCGAGGATTCGGAATGGGCCTACTCGTTTGTCATCGAGTTTCTTCTTTGGCCGTGGGAGGTGGAGGTTGGTGGTGTCGAGCCAAACCAAGTCGTCCTTCTTGTAGTCGACTGCCTTGCCCTTTCTTTTGTCGTACTGGGTCTTCATTTTAGCGGCGGCTTCCTGCAGGGCTTGTTCGCATTTCTTGTGAATGCTCTGCATTTGCGACGCAAAGTTTCCGGCGGCGGGATTGGTGAAGGGGCTTCGACGTTCTGTTTCTGGGACGACTCGGGGATTGAGTCCGTAGACGGTGAAGAAAGGGCTTTGACCCGTGGCAGAGTGTTTTCGGTTGTTATGGGCGAATGCTGCCAAGGCGAGCCACTCATGCCAGTCGTCTTGTTGGTACCTGGTGAATATTCTTAGGTACTTCTCGATTTCCTGGTTGACCCTTCCTGTCTGTCCGTCCGTCTGCGGGTGGAAAGCGGTGGAGGCGTTGGGGGTGATTTGGAGGATTCGGTAGAGATCCGTCATGAATTTTGATACGAATTGAGGACCTCTGTCTGATATCACAGTTCTTGGCATACCGTGGATGGCGAAAACTTTGTCGCGGAATATTTTGGCGGTTCCTTCTGATGTGAGAGTTCCGTTGCAGGCTACTGGGATGATTTCTTTTGAAAATCTATCTACTATAACTAATATGGCATCGTATCCGCCGGATTCTTTGAGACCGGTGATCAGGTCGACAGAGATGTGGGTCCATGGTTCGGACGGAACTGCATTGGGATGAAGGGGGTTTTTTCGAGCCTGAGTGTTGGATTTGACTCGTTGACAGGTCTCGCATCCTTTTACATATCTTTCGACGGTCTGCTTGATCTTTGGCCACCAATACTCTCTTTGAACGAGTTCATTGGTCTTGTCGATGCCTGGGTGTCCGGCAGTGAGGTGGTCGTGGGACATGGCGATGATTTCTCCTCTGAGCTTCTCATCTCGTGGTACATAGATCCTTCCGGTGAGCATCAGGAGTTCTTTCTCCATGGTGATGCCTCGTTCGTGGTTCAAGGAGTCGGAGATTCCTCGATCCCATTTGTCGGTGCTCTCGGTAGCACGCTTGATTTTCGAGTGAATGCTGGATGTTGTGGGCATGACCATTGCTCGGAAATGTTCGGGTTTGAGGACTACGATTTCATCGTTGTCTTCTTTTCCTTGGTCGTGATCATCCCGTCGGGATAAGAGGTCGGCTTTTCGGTTAGCGGTGCCGGGCTTGTGGTGGAGGGAGAAGTGGTATTCTGCGAGTTCGGTGACCCAACGGGCTTGTCGGCGGTTGAGTTTTTGGGGTTTTCGGAAATATTGAAGGTTTTGATGGTCAGTCCATACTTCAAAGTCGACAGCGGCTCCCATTAGGTAGTGCCTCCATTCAGCGAGGGCGAGCATTATGGCGAGAAGTTCTTTGTCATATATTTCGTAGTTCCTTTCTGTCGTCGTCAACGATTTCGAAAGGAATGCTACGGGTCTCCATCTTCCGTCTTGTTGCTGGCTTAGTACGGCGCCTATGGCTCCTTCACTAGAGTCTGCTTCTACTCTGAACTTTCCGTCCTCTTTTGGTAGGGCTAGGATGACGTCTTCTGCCATTTGCTTCTTCAACTGTTGGAACGCTTGGTTTTGGGCAGCGCCCCAGTTCCAAGGGGCGTTCCCAGTGAGTTGGGTCATTGGTCGTACGATCTTGGAATAGTTCTTGATGAATTTCCTATAGAAATTCGTAAAGCCCAGGAAACTTTGTAATTCCTTCTTCTTGGTGGGTGTGGGCCATTCCGTGATTCCTTTGACTTTGACCGGGTCCATTCTGACCGATCCTTCGCTGATGATTACTCCTAAGTATTCGGTTTCTAGGACTTCGAACTCGCACTTCTCGGCTTTGAGGAACAACTTGTGCTCTCGTAGTCGTCGAAGTACTCGTCGGACTATCTGTCGATGTTCTTGGAGGTTCTTGGAGAATATGAGGATGTCATCGAGGTATATGGTGACTTTTCCTTCGGCGATTAGGTCATGGAAGATGTCGTTCATCATCCATTGGAATGTAGCAGGGGAGTTTGTGAGTCCAAAGAACATGACTGTTGGCTCGAACAGTCCTCGATTGGTTCGGAAGGCGGCTTTGTACTCATCGCCTTCCTTTATGCGTACATTGTTATATCCCCAGCGTACGTCTAGCTTGGTGAAGTATTTGGCGCCCCTGAGTTTGTCCATAAGATCTGAAATGAGTGGTAAGGGATATCGGTTCTTGATTGTCATTTCATTGAGTTTTCGATAGTCTTGGACAGGGTGAAGGGCGCCATCTTTCTTTTTTACGAAGAAAAAAGGTGATGCGAACGGGGACTTTGAGGGGCGAATTCTTCCAGTGGATAGGTTCTCATCCAAGAATTTGTCAAGTTCTTCCTGCTCGTTGCGATTCAGGGGGTATACCTTGCAGTCGAGGGTATTGCTGGCATTAGGAATGAGTTCGATAGCATGGTCCCAGGGCTTTCGGTCGGGTAGTTCGTCGAAGTTGTCTTTCGAGAACAGATCTTGGAAGTCCCGATAGTCGGGGGGTACCATTTCTTCAAAACTTTTCTTTGGCTTTCCTTCGCTTGCTTTCGCGGCTAAATCATTGGCGTGGTGAACCGCCCTGATTTCTATTTCTTCTGTCATATCTACGGCTAATATAGTATCTCCTTCTTCCAATTCTTCATCCCATCGGTCTTCCGGGTCTGCGTCTGGTAGGGTGAACGGCTGTTTCTGGCATTGACATCGCCCGAATATGATCTTCTGAGTTTTCCAGTTAATGACTGGGTTGTGGCGTATTAACCAGTCATGTCCAAGGAATACTCTTCTGGTGCCTAAGTCTGTGACTGCCAGGTCAATCCGTTCTGAGTGCCCTCCGATGGTCATTCGGAGTTCTACAAAATGGGTGACCTCACCGGCTTTGTTTCGCGTGCCGTCGGCATTGTAGACGGGAATTGGGGCGCTGGTTGCTCGGGTTGGTAGGTCATGTTCTTCTACATATTTGCGGTCAATGGAGCTTCCGGTGCATCCGCTATCGATAAGGGCGGTGGTTTTGAGGATTTGGCGGTTGGTGAGGGTTTCGATACGGATTTCAGTGGTCAAGTCCTTGGCTCCGGCGCGAGCGCTTCTTCGGATGTATCGGACCGGTTTGCGAAGTTCTTCCAACTGTTCGAGCGCCTGTGTGCGGGGAAGGGTGACAATGCGTATTAACATTTTTCGGTCCGCTTCTGCTTGTCGCATCTTGTGCGTCCAGTGTGCCAGGATAGCGCGAGCTTCGTAGCTGCTCGTCGCTTGCCTGATGGCGCGCCAGGTCCATTCGGATTCGAACGGGATCATGTACCCCCGATTCTTCCTTCTCAATTGTTTTCAGCTCCGTCCAAGTGTGGTCCTTCAGTACTTGGGTCCACCATCTGTCATACGCCTTCATGTCGGTGGCGTCGGGATCTCCTTTCTTGTGATAGCGGTGTCCTTTGAGATATTCTTGCCACTCAGGGTCGTCGTCCTCATTGTACTCTTCTTCAGCCTTCTTCTTTGTCCGTCTAGAGCCGCTAGGGTTCATGGGTGTTTCCACCAGGACGTTGCCGCCGTTGGTAGCCGTTCTTTTGGCTCTGCGGGTTGGGCGTCTTGCCTCTGAAGGAGGACTTTTTCGCGTCAGGGATGGCCCGCATGCGTCTGCATTTCTGGCTGCAGTAGCCATCCTGTAGGATGTGTCGTCCTCATCGTCTGGTACTTCTTCTATAGAAACTTTGGGTGAGTGGGGATGAAGTGGAGGGGGACTTATCGGGTTTTGGGCGCGCCTACCACCCGTCTCACGTGGCGGACGAGGCGCTTGTGCCCCGTCGGTTGAGAACTGTTCTGATCCGGGGGAAGACTTGACCGTTCTGTCCTGTCCGCCCTTAGTCGGATTGTCTCCGGCATTCGGGTGCGTGTCTACAGGAGGTGCAGTTAGTTTTTCCCGAGGGATCGCTCCTTTGGTCTTGCCGCCCGGGGCTATTGCCACTCCGTGCTCCCTCTGCTGCAGCTGTTTGCGGTCAGGGATTCTTCTTTTGGGGGAAGCCGCACGCTTCCGCTTGCTGTCGTTCCTGGATCTGAAAACCTTCGACCGTCCTGGGAGAACCTCCTTCGGTGCGCGGTGCGACTTATCCTGAGAGATCCCAGGCAAAGATCCCGGATGGGACTCGGCCGCAGGGGGAAGTATCGTCCCGCTTCCCGTCGGGGTTCGTTTCATTTTGGCGAGATATTCTTCGTCCTCCTGATCCATCATGTTAGTTAAAATACTGTACCGGTTCTGCGATTCCTTGGGTGCTTTACTGGAAGTGATAGAAGCGGGTATATTCGAATGCGCGTATGAATGTCCTACAGAAGTACTATGAGTCCGTCCAGCAGTATGTAATGCACCTTTAGAGAGTCCGGCCGACCGAGTAGAATCGCTTACTCGTTGGCCCCGTCTTTTACCTCCTCGACTCCCGAGGACGAGGGCGTCTTCTCCTCGTCTGATTCTACTTCCTGCTCCACTGCCCGATTGTCGCGGCGATTATTGTTGCGCGGGGTAAACCTTCCGCCTCCGTCCCTTGGCTTCCGGGGTTGTCGGCAGTCAGCGGTGAAGTGCCCCTTCTGATGGCAGTTGAAGCATCTCCGTTCCCGTCGGATTCGGTCTATGTCCATGGGCTGTCCTTGTCCGCCATAGACTGGTCCGGTTCCGGTGTTGGTGCTGGAGGGGCTGGGGTCCTTGGGCGGTTGCGGGTTGGCATTCTGGTTCCTGTTTGGTGGGTAGCGGCTGTCGTTGCGGGGTGGGTTTCGATTGTTATTGCGAGGCGGGTTTTGCCGGTTGCGGGGATCTTGGGGGCGGTAACCTTTATGGGTTCGGTCGAAGGCTCGCTTGACTGCCCTTTGGTCATTAATTTGTATGATTCGTCGCTTCCATTGGGTGTAAGTAAGGGGAATATTTTCTCCGGATGCGACAGCCATGGTGTACTCATCTGGTACCCCTGCTCGGACTGCCGCGACGATATGACTTTTCTCTCCTTGATCTTCCCATCTGCCAGCCAGTTGCGCCTGCTGTTCCAGTTCCTGGAAGTATCGGTTGGCGTTCCTGTCCTGCATCCGCAGTCCATACATGCGCTGCTCATGGACTTCTTCTACTGCCGGGTCGGCAAACTCCTTTCGGACCGTGTCGACGAAGTCTCTCCACGTGGGGAGACGGTACCTTGCTTCGGTTTTGCTGAAGTACTTCTCCGCGTGGTGTACCCACCAGGTGAGGGCCTTGCCGCCGAAGTGGGAGGTGGCGAAGGTGATCTGTTGTGACTCTTCGTAGTAGCCTCGGTGTACCTCGAAGTATAGGGCGCATTGGAGGAAGAATCGTTGGATGTTGTCATGCTTTCCGTAGAACATTTCGGGCATGCGCATCATCGTGGGTTTTACTCCGAGGAAAGGGGCGTCGGCGTCGGCGTGTCCTCGGTGATGTCCTGGGTTAGGGGCTGGCGGCATTCGGTCTGGTGGAGGTCTGGGCAGTGACCATAGGTCTCCTCTGCCTCCGGGCGAGTCTGGATCTGGCGCCGGTGGTGGTGGTCCTCCGGGAATATAGGGGTTATCGAGGTCTGGCGGTGCATTATTGGGGTTAGGGGGAAGTCCGTGCTTCTTCCGTAATGCGTCCAGGTCGTTTAGCCTCTGGGTCGTTTCGTCCCTGGCAGTTTCTAGCTTTGATTCCTTGGCTAGAATGTCGTTATATAGGTTCCGGCGGGCCTGGGCGATGGCTTCGCGTTCTTCCGCGGTTTCTTCTGGTGCTCCGGCGAATAGTCGGGATTTTCCTGGAATCGGGGGTCCGCCTTGTTGCCGGATGTTTCGTTTTGGTGGGGAGTCAGGAAGTGGCTTGGGAAGAGGCGGGTATAGCTCTTCGTAGCTGGGGATTGGCGCTTTTGCGTAGAGTGGAAAGTCTTTATTAAACATGAAAACGGCCTGCTCGTGGGCGGCGTGGACCCGTATCTTTTTCATCTCTTCTGCGTCCTGCTCCCGTTCTGCTTTCATATATCGAATCCCCGACGTACTTGCCAACCATGAAATCTCCTCCACTATGTGCATATGCCTTTCCTCCACTCTGAGGCTGTATTCTTCTCCTACCTCCTCCTCAGTTAGGAATGTCTTGATTTCCGGATAGTCGTCGTCGACCTCCGGCCACTCCGGTTCTCTGACTGAGCCACTCGGCTCCGCTATCGACTCCGTCTCCTGAGTCTCGTCGTCCTCTTCCTCTTCCAGTATACGTAGGTTCCCTGGGAACAAGGTTGCGGGGGAAGCGGTTCTGGCTGATTCGGAGGGTAGGGGGATATACGACTCCGGCTGGGATTCTGATGTTGGCGTGTCGGAGGGGGGGAACGTTATGGGTACGATGCCACCAGTCGCCGGGAGTTTCTCCCTCTGCTTGGGGCTCAGGGTACTCCATTCTTCCGGGAGTATAACTCGGTGGCTGGGGCCAAGGGTCGGTGAGCGGGCTGAAGGAGCGTTGATAGATCCTTCTGAGTTCGATGGCGGCGCGGGCTTCGGAGATGTGGACGGGGCTGGGGGAGCGGGGCTCTTCGGAGGAGGGACGGGCGGGGAACTCCTCGGTGCTCTCTGTGTCGACCCTGATGATCTGGGCGACAGAGGCGGTGTATTCCGAGGCGTCCTCGTCGTAGAATGGGGCAGGGGTGCGGGCTCGGTAGGGGTGTGTAGGGAAATGCGGGATGTTCCAAGGGCGAGTGCGCCCACACTGTCTTTCAGCTTCCCTGTCACCGTCGCCCAAGTACTCTTCGGTCTCTGGCTGGGGTAGGGGCTGTTCCTGCTCGAGGGTTTCGAGCTCGTACGTCTGTGGGTAGACATTGCGTTGGCGGCGTAGGTTTGGAATCAGGACTCCTAGTCCTATGCCTATAATGACGATGGTGAACGGGACCAAGATGGCCACAAGGGCGATGTGGAACTCAGCGGGCGTCAGGTCTCTGGTTACTTGCATGGGTCTTTGCTTGCGTCGTGCGCGAGGAAAGAAGGGAAGCTTCGAGCTAATTGTTAGACCCGAACCTCACGTGATCCAAACAAGAGTAAACTCGGGCTGTCTCGTGTTCGGACAGTCACCCGAGAGTCTCGTGGAGTTCGGATATAAGTGAAGGAGTCGGACTAAGTTCTTAGTTGAGCGAGTTAAGAGAGAAGTTCGGTATTAATAAACTTTAGCTCGAAGCTGGAGTATTACAGCGAGAGCTACCTACTTATATACGAAAACTGTAGTACTAATAATAGCTACAACACACGAAGACAATACGGTTGTCGTGCTGGAAGCGCGAGCCGTAGTCGATAAGTACTTGGACCAAGCCGTCCGGTTCTGGTATGGTCACGTGGGGTCGGGGATGACTCGGTCTTCTGATAATTAGGAAAGAAAATGAATAAGTGTGAGAAATCGTAACAGTACTTCTGTAGGACATTCATACGTGCATTCGAATATACCCATCCTTACTGTTCCCAGCAAAGCACCCAAAGAATCGCAAAACCGGTATAGTATCCTAACTAACTTAATGGATCAGGAGGACGAAGAATACCTCGCCAAAATGGAACGAACCCCGACAGGAAGCAGGACGATACTTCCCCCTACGGCCGAGTCCCATTCGGGATCTTTGCCTGGGATCTCTCAGGATAAGTCGCACCACGCACCGAAGGAGGTTCTCCCAGGATGGTCGAAGGTTTACAGATCCAGGAACGACGGCAAATGGAGGCCTGTAGCCTTCCTTTCAAAATTGTTGACGACGACAGAAAGGAACTATGAAATATACGACAAAGAACTCCTTGCCATAATGCTCGCCCTCGCCGAATGGAGACATTACCTGATGGGAGCCGCCGTCGACTTTGAAGTATGGACAGACCATCAGAACCTTCAATATTTCCGCAAACCCCAAAAGCTCAACCGCCGACAAGCCCGCTGGGTTACTGAACTTGCCGAATACCATTTCTCTCTACATCACAAACCCGGCACTGCAAACCGAAAAGCCAACCTCCTATCCCGACAGGATGATCATGACCAGGGAAAGGAAGACAACGATGAAATCGTAGTCCTCAAACCCGAACATTTCCGAGCAATGATCATGCCCACCACATCCAGCATTCACTCCAAAATCAAGCGTGCTACCGAGAGCACCGACAAATGGGATCGAGGAATCCCTGATTCCTTGAACCACAAATGAGGCATCACAATGGAGAAAGGACTCCTGATGCTCACCGGAAGGATCTACGTACCCCGAGACGAGAAACTCAGAGGGGAAATCATCGCCATGTCTCACGACCACCTCACTGCCGGACACCCAGGCATAGACAAGACCAATGAACTCATTCAAAGAGAGTATTGGTGGCCGAAAATCAAGCAAACAGTGGAAAGATATGTAAAAGGATGCGAGACATGCCAACGAGTTAAGTCCAATACTCAAGCGCGAAAAGCACCCCTCCATCCTAATGCAGTCCCATCTGAGCCATGGACCCATATCTCTGTCGACCTGATCACCGGCCTCAAAGAATCTGGTGGATACGACGCCATCTTAGTTATAGTAGATAGATTTTCAAAGGAAATTATCCCAGTAGCATGCAACAGAACTCTCACGTCGGAAGGAACCGCCAAGATATTCCACGACAAAGTCTTCGCCATCCACAGCATGCCAAGAACCATTATCTCAGACCGAGGTCCTCAATTCGTTTCCAAATTCATGATGGACCTCTACCAAATCCTCCAAATCACTCCTAACGCCTCCACCGCTTTCCACCCTCAGACAGACGGACAAACCGAACGGGTTAACCAGGAAATCGAAAAGTACCTAAGAATATTCACCAGGTACCAACAAGATGACTGGCACGAATGGCTCGCCTTGGCAGCATTTGCCCACAACAATCGGAAACACTCCGCCACAGGTCAAAGCCCCTTCTTCACCGTTTACGGGCTCAACCCCCGAGTCGTCCCAGAAACTGAATGCCGAAGTCCCTTCACCAATCCTGCTGCCGGAAACTTTGCATCACAGATGCAGAAGATCCATAAACTATGCGAACAAGCTCTTCAAGAGGCTGCCGCCAAAATGAAGACCCAATATGACAAGCGAAAGGGCAAGGCGATAGCCTACAAGAAAGACGACTTGGTATGGCTCGACACCACCAATCTCCACCTCCCACGGCCAAAGAAGAAACTTGACGACAAACGAGTAGGCCCCTTCCGAATCCTCGAGAAAGCAGGCGCTTCCGCCTATAAACTCAAACTTCCCCCTCACTGGCGCATTCACCCCTGCTTCAATGAGAAACTCCTAACACCATATACGCCCCCGGCATTCCCGAATCAAGAATTACCACCGCCACCACCACCGGATCTTATCGAAGATGAAGAACAGTACGAAGTCAAAGAAGTCCTCAACACTCGAACCCGAAGGGTAAGAGGAAAAAAGGGCCAACCTTCTTGATTAGTAACCGACTACTTCGTAAAATGGACAGGCTGGACAAGGGAACACAATGACTGGGTAACGGAAGAAGACATGGAGAACGCCCAAGAAGCAATAGAAGATTACCAACAGAGCCAGACAGAACATGGAAGAGCAGTGACAGCCGAGGTCATCATAAACCCCAAAGCGATAAAAGAAATCGTAGGACATGAGTACAAGGAAATCGGAGATGGAACATGGAATTACTTCTACACAGTCGAGCGAAACGATGGAAAAAGAATTCAAGTCCAAAACCCAGACGGAGAAGCATGGATAGAATACATTCAAGACTATTGGAGAGCACTGAAGGAAGAACTAGAGGAGATGGAAGAGCCCTAATGGCAGTCAGGACGACTGCCTTAACGAGAGGGTAATGTTACGATTTTCCACACTTATTCATTTTCTTTCCTAATTATCAGAAGACCGAGAGATCCCCGACCCCACATGACTATATATAAACCAGAACCGGACGGCTTAAGCCAAGTAGCTGATAACTACGGCTCGCGCTTCCAGCACGACAACCGTATTGTCTTCGTGTGTTGTAGCTATTATTAGTACTACAGTTTTCGTATATAAGTAGGTAGCTCTCGCTGTAATACCCCAGCTTTGAGCTAAAGTTTATTAATACCGAACTTCTCTCTTAACTCTCACTCAACTAAGAACTTAGTCCGATCTCTTCACTATATCCGAACTCCACGAGACTCTCGGGTGACTGTCCGAACACGAGACAGCCCGAGTTTACTCTTGTTTGGATCACGTGAGGTTCGGGTCTAACAGATACGCTTGGTATCAGGCTACCCATAGATTTTGCGAATTTTATACAAATTAATGCAAACTACTAGCTGTACTAAGGACTAGAGTGGAGACTTCACACTGCTAAGTCGAGTCATCTAGATCAGTGTTGAAGCACCTAAAACTGTAACAGAAGAGGAAGTAAGAGAAGACATCTAGACGAGTCAACTCTACAAACCTTTCGAGATTACTTGCCATTTCCTGTTTAAAACAGACTACACATAGTCACCACACAAACAGGACCTCACTGTATCTAGACGAACTCAAAAACCAGAAGTTAGAAAACCTGAACTAGATTAGCTTGTCAAACTCGACAAAGCTGAAAACCACTTCGAATAGTTACTAAGTCATGACGGAATCAAATTCCTCCATGAACTTAGTCTAAAAAGAAATGAATGAGAAACCCTGAACCCTGCATGAAAGAATAGCCTAGTCAGGGATCCGAGGTACCAGTCTAGATCATGCAAGTGATCGCGACCATACAATCTTGGTACCTCGATCAATCCTCGATCGATGGTTACATCCACTGAGATACTAAAGCAATTAAACAAGTACTGAATGAATAGCCACACGGTACCATAGGAAAGCGGAGGCAGGAGTGCCTACGGACCAGCATGGCACTCCTAGGCAATAGAAAAACCCGTCGCCTTCCCATATAACTGAATGAATATCTCGGAATCACGCAATTCTTATAGAATAAATTACTCATCGCTTGTATTACTATGCATGATCACGCTACTAGTAGTCTAGATAAGCGACTCCTATACCTGGACGTAGAATACTATAAAATACCATCACCTAGACACACAACAGCAGGAAAGCATTCCCCTGCGTTTGTGCTAGTGGCCCATAGCTACCTAATCAAATAACGGATTTAAGTGCCTGTCCTCAACTGAGTAATTCGTTGCTAAGTCACCCAATAAGAAAGAACAAGTAGTTGAAGTGAACTAAGCCCTAGAACGCTTTGAGTTCGAACGATTGAAAGAGTCAGCATACTCTAGAGTCTGCGTGCTCTTTGCAAGTCTGTGTACTTGACGTAGGATCTGTGTATCCTTTGTAGAAGTCTGTGTACTTCTTTGTCTCGAGTCTGCAAACTTGTGTTGAGAGTTAGTGAACTCTAGAGCCTGTGAGCTCTTTGTAGAACCTGTGTGTTCTTTGATTGTTTGAGTTAAGAAGTAATCTAGACCAGCTATTGCTCACCTAGATGATGTTTGTTCTCTGAACTAGACCAGTTCCTACCTACCTATTAAAACCCCATGTCGTTATAACTTGTTATCTTGACTAGTGTATCTTGTGTAAACGTCTTCTAGATCAGAATCAGAAGTAGTTTTCAAACGCCTTACATTGAGTTATCAAAGTCTAAGATCGTACACGAGTGCTTCTACTGTACTCAACCTCGAACTTACAAACATTGGTGATAGTGTGAGTGTTTAGAGTGAGAGTTAGTCTCTAGATTTCTCATCTAGAGTTTAGTTTTCCTTTGAGTGCTGCCTGTTACTGAGCACATCAACACGAAGTGGGTCTTCAAGTTGAAACACAACAGTGGCAGTATCCCTCTCTGATACAAAGCTCGTCTTGTTGTCCAGGGCTTCGAGCAGATCTATGGACAAGACTATGACTGAACTACTTCTCCCATGGCATGTATGGAATCATTTCGTTTACTTCTCCACATTGCTGCAATGCGTGACTGGGACATCCAGCAGTTCGACGTCCATACTGCTTTCTTGTATGGCCTCCTTGGCGACGATGAAACCCAATGGATGGAGCAACCAGAGGGCTTTGCAGAGGTTGGCAAAGAGGACTACGTCTGGCAACTGCAATGAGGTTTGTATGGTATGAAGCAGAGTTGGTGTATTTGGAACCAAATGCTAAATGACACTATGCAATCCTGGGGATTCAAAAGACTGCAGTGTGAATGGTGCATATATTATCGGAAGACGACCACTGGCATCATCATTTGCACTGTCCACGTCGATGATTTTCTCTCTGTTGGCAGTTCTACAGTGGAAAATGATTTGTTTTTGGCCCAGCTCTGATCCAAATGGGAGATCTCCATGGAAGATGCAAGGTTTGTAGTGGGCATTGCTATAGACCGGGACTGTGCCTCTCGCCGTATTTTCCTCTCCCAAACAGCTCTCATTGACAAGGTCCTCGCCCAGTTTGGCCAAGCTGACTCTCATCCCAAGTTAATCCCCATGGATCCCAATGTCCACCTCATGCGACCTGACCCTGCCATGGTCCTGTCTCAGGAGGAGTCCACTGCCCTTGCTCGTCTCCCTTACTGCTCCCTAGTTGGCTCGCTCATGTACATTGCCATTGGAACTTGTCCAGATATCACTTTCGCTGTCTCCAAACTCACTCAGTTTCTTGATTGCTACCACACCCCACATTGGAATGCAGCCATTAACATTCTGCGATACCTCAAAGGGACTCGGACACTTCACCTAACCCTTGGTGGTGACTGTTGCTCACTTGTTGGTTTCTCAGATTCCTCTTATGCTGACTGCCTCAATGACCATTGTTCCACCATGGGATATTGTTTCTCCCTTGGCTTGGGCATGGTTACATGGAGCTCTTGCAAACAGAAGACTGTTGTCACCTCAACTACTGAGGCCAAGTACATTGCAGCCTCAGAATCCGTGAAGGAAACCATGTGGATATGCCAGGTGTTCCTGGAAATCCAACTGGGAAATGACGACCCCACCCCTTTGCTTTGTGACAACAATGGCACTATGTACCTGGCCTTTGACCCTGCTTTCCACACTCAAGTCAAACATCTTGACATTCGATACCACTACATCCGTGAGCGTATCACTGAGGGATCTGTCAGTATTCATCGCATTGCTTCAAAAGAGAACGTCGCCGATGTCTTCATGAAACCTTTGCCATGGCTGGACTTCCTATGTTGTCGTGCAGACCTCAGACTCGCCTGATGTCCATGCGAGGAGGAGATTTGGGCTGTTTTTTTTTTTGTTTTGTATGATATCCTACTTATATTTTTCCTTTTCACACTTGCGTCTGCATTGAGGAGGAGTGTTGATTAACAATGCATTACATCATGTGCAGTGACCACTCGTACTAAGGTGCCATTTCTCTTCCTTCTCACCTCAGTCAAACCAACATCCTGGCTGAGATGAGATCATCTTTTATTATGTCCTGTACAACAAATATCTGACCTACTAGTAAATATATTCTTTCTGTGTGTACAGGTTTTAACATAGGTATCATCATTATTCAAGCTGCTATAATTGTGAACCTGCTCTGGAGATTCACTGGATGGTTTATTGGCTGTTGGAATATGTTTTTTATGCATGAATATTGTTAACTTGATTACATTATGTAACGTATCCTAATAAGGAAATTGCTATTGATTGAAGTGAGAATGCCTCAGAACCTGGTAAAACACTTCATAAAATAAAGTCCAAGTATCAAGAAAGTAATTAAATATTATAAACTATTTTTAAGAATTTTTTGAGGCTTGGAAAATGCATGGAAGATGAGTTTCGGGCCAGGGTCTAACATGACTGGGGGGGTCTAAGTGACCGGTGTATGACTGTACATTATTTGTTTTGCCTATTAGTCTCTTGTAAGCTGCCTTACATATAAGCCTGCCCAAACCTAATTTGGCCCACCTGAATCTAATTTGGTTAGCCGGCTTGAATTTGCCGATAATTTGGTTGGGGGACACTTATTTGGCCCATATCAGTGCCTTATTGTGCTATTATTGGTAAGCGATCCTTATAAGGCATTTCACAACTTTCCGACATAGAGGTGAAGTGGATGTCACAAGAGATATATTCGATGTACCAGGCCATCAGGGATTTCGTAGCTCGATCTGCAAGCAATCTTACCCATTTCACTCTATGTGAGTGGAACAGGCAAGACACAACAATTCGAGCATCCGACATTATACCCGTGTTCCAAGTTTTGCCTAACATTGTTAGGCTGACACTTCGCAATTTAGTCTGGAACGACGATTTCTTTCCTCCATTGACCATATCTTCCAACCAGTCGATACTTCTTCCAAAGATGCAAAGTATCCATCTCGAACTGCTGTTCTCACATCTACAGCCTCGTACACGATCACGCCCCGAGCATCTTTTCAACATGATTGAGTCCAGATGCACGGTTCCCAGTGGTGTCGCCAGGCTCCATACAGTCTTCCTGAGACTAAATCAGTCCCTGTATGATTCCGACAGTTCCCGAGACTCAGAAGAAGAACAGATAATGATGTATCGGATAAACTTCCTGAAAGAGGCTGACATGAGGATAGAAATTGTATAGACTCTATTTGCGGCAAATGACTGTTATCGATGCTACCTTTTGGAACTTTTCCGGTATGAAGTCTGTTAAGTATTTCAGAAGATGTTGGTGTCGGTACAAGTACATATATCAAAAAAATTACGAGTAACGTAATTATACTCTGATTGTTCTAAATCTCAGGAAATCTATCATTCAGCACGTGCTGGTATTCAACCCAGCACTTCTTGCCCAGTCGGGCTGCTAATCCCCCAATCAACGACTTGGAACCAATCCCATCTAAAAAAGCGCGGCTAGAGCATATGATCATTCCCTTCTTGCATCGTGTCAGCATAACATTAACACGGCGTTCATTTGCGAGAAAACCGAGCCTCTTGGATCGTACGACAGAAACAATGATATAGTCGTCCTCGTTTCCTGCGTAATCTGAGCTTCGTTTGGGACTCATAGTAGCATGACGTACCCTGAAAAGAATCGACATTGTAGCATGTGTCCTTCCAAGTCAAATTTGCGTCCTTTAGCGCCTTTTCGATAGCAGACCTCTGCGCATCGTATGGCGTAATCACTTTGAATGATTTTCCGCGGCGCTGTAGTATGTTCGCGATCTTGACCACGGCTTGAATCTCCTTCTCGTTCTGCACTCAAGCGTGAACGACTGGAAACGATTGGTAAGACAAAACTCACAATCCAGCTTTTACTGTGCTCCCCTTCTCGCCCACCCGATACGTTAACGAAACGACAGCAATTATTCGATGATATCTCATGAACCGTTTGGAGGCGATTCTTATAGACTTGTTCGGATATGAAATCACCAATTGGTTTAGGAATGCGATCTGTGACCGGGACCGTGTGGGCACACTTGTGGCATATGTGAGTAAGGAATTCACTCACACTGGGTGTCAAGAGCGTGTATTTTCCGATGAAGATGCTCCTTTTCGAATACGCTCTCCAAATCTGGAATGTCACTCTGGCCATAGGGCGGCACTACAAATTCTGAGATAATAGCAAGTTCAGAAAAGGGACCATAAACGCACGTTGTTTGTCGTCTCCAATGAAGACCATCTTTTGCAATGAAGATGTAAATCGATATATCACAGGCAAATAGTCACCAATTTCGATCTGGCTTGCCTCATCGAAGATAATTGTTTGAACTGGCACTATTCGAGCAATAGTGGGCAATCTCTCGTGGGACAGCATACTGAGGGTGCACAGTATAATGCGCGAATCCAGAAGTAGCCTTTCCATAGCCACTGTGTTGTTGACGAAATCATCTGAGCGGATAAGATTGTGATTAATTGATTCATACAGGTGCTCATGCCTATGCGAAAGTGACTAAATGAAGAGCTCCAACGTGAAAGGAAAAAGTCTCTTACCAGTCGTAATGGAAATCTTTCGAGACGAGAATCTTGAACCCCAGAAAGCCAACCGATGCTAACTTTTCTGCAATGTTCTTGACTGCGACGTTAGAATGAGCTACAAGCCACAGTGTCCGATCCCGATCGCTGGACGCGACCGTACTCGTGACTGCGGCTGATATGACAGTCGTCTTCCCCGTACCTGGGGGACCTTGAATCACGGTCACTCTATCCGCATTACGGTTCGAAAAAATGAGATCGACTGCGCGGCGCTGAGAATCGTTCAATTGGCCAGGGAAGTTAAGGGTAACTTTGCGATTAAAAGATGCCGTGGCAGCCCAGGATATTCTTGACTGTGGGAACCAGAGCGCTTGAATGAACGGGCGGTCGAGGATGGTAGTTGACGGATATAGAGCAGCGAGAATGATCCCAGCTTTGGCCCCTTCAGCGAACGTCGGGTCTTCTCTACCTATAGTTGTAACCTTGAGGGGAGCTTGGGTTGACAAGTGGCCCTGAATTGCGATCGTCACAGCACGTCCTTTAACTTGGATAACGCGACCGGGAGTAGTCCTTGGTTGACCACCACCAGTGGACGAGATCTCCATGGTCTACATGCCTGAGATTAAGAGAAGAATGGGTGTAGACAAAAGTGCTAATCACCTGTGTCCCCGACTTTCTGATTCGAGTCTTGAATCTGGCAGAAGATATATGCATATTGCCGTTCTTACGGCTAAACTCTGCTTCGATGTCGTTGCGCGTTCTGGTAGGCTTCATATACGTTAAACGGCGGGTGTGTCGATTGATCTTGGCTAGAACCGTTAAACGCTGTGTCATAAATCTATTTCAGCATGGTTCATCATAATCGAAAACGAACTTGTCTTTACTGCTTTGTCAAAGTCCAACGTGGAGATCTTCGGACTGTTGCTTGCGGTGGCCATATGCTTGAGCATTGCAGCGCGACATGCCGACCATGCTTGCATAGCAGTGTGCCTTTCAAGCGTCTGACTGCTTTCCTCCTGCCGAAATAGAGCCACGACGTTGCCACGATGGAGAAGGAGGTGGTGGTTTTTGCCGCCCAAGGCGCAGAGAATGGAGTTGAGGGATTCTTGATTGGCCAATAGGTCTACGCCGTTGACAACAGGCAATTCAAGGTCAAAATGGAGTGATAGAGCCACATTATCCATGTGAAAGGCGTATTTTGGATAATGGCTGCGGAGAACGATATACTCTAGTAAGTCTAGGGCGGGGCGATTCGTACTCTTCTTCTGTCCTGGAAAGTCGATAATCATGACACGGGTCGAAGATGCAAAAGCGACGGTGGAAAGTGCGCATTTTGAGCCGTAGACGGGTGCAATCCCCAAGTGGCCGGTGGTGGCGACTGAAGACATGAAATCGTGTAGTTCTGCTGCTTTCAAGGCATTGGCCTTGTGTCGAGAGACTGCGATTGGAGGATGAGAAGCAGTATAAATGTCCTGTCGGAGGGTGGAAGAGTCGGTGCTTTGGGTATCCATGCTGGGGGCGGTAAGAAAGGATGGAGGGGGCAGGTAGCAACGTTGGTGATCAATCCAAGGGGGGCATCAGGCAATAGGCGCCTATTTAATGTGCGTGCTGTAAGGTTTTCGGGCCCGGGCGTGCCTTCTTGCGACTCATCGACCAGTGCTTACCCCGCTCAATCCTATTCGGGAACACAAGAATAGCGCCGTATCTGGCTTCCATCCTTTCTTTTACGGAGTCTTGGATGGATTCGAAGTGCCGCTTTTGTACTTAAACTTACATCGTGGCCAGATCGTGGTGCGGGGCAGATCGTCGGTGCACGTGATCGCCCTTCACCGCTCTTTTTGCCCGGATTTCCATTTTACGACCTTGACCATTGACGACCATCCACAATGGCAACTCCTCTCGCGTTTGGTGTCGGTGCTATCACCGCCGCTCTCGTTGGTCGCCAGCTACTGCGGAGGGCCGGACAAGGAGCAGCAGAGCAATGGGTCAAAGGAGGGTTCAAAGCCAAGATGGATAGAAAAGAGGCCATCGCCATTCTTGGCCTAAAGTGCGCCGCGATAATACTATATTCTACTCCCTTGGACTCACAGCTGTTACGTTAGGGATGGACCGTTGCTACGTAATAGAGTAAAAGACGCTCACCGTCACATAATGCTCGCCAACCATCCTGACAGAGGCGGCTCTCCCTATCTTGCTAGCAAAATTAACGAGGCAAAGGATCTGCTCGACAAGACGGAGGGCAAGCGATGACGGAAAGTTGCGATTATGCAAGTAGGTTTTCTAGATCACTTCTACATTTCAAAGCTAATTATCTTACAGGCTACACTTACTTATAACTGTATAAAGGACATGTATCAATACGTTCTCATCATCCAGCTAATATGACAATATTGCCCCATCTCATTCAACTGAACGGCGTCTGCTCAGCATGCAGTTTCATTTAAGTTTCATCCCGGGTAGTCAATTGTGATTGGAGCCTGCCACACACCATTTTTATAAAAGAATGAACCTTCTCCATATTCAGATACACTGCACATTATTTCATTCGATTTTTACGTTGATGACTAAGCACCAAAGCATTTCTCCAATAACCGGCATGAGTGCAGATCTACAGCCGTCGAAACTTGGCAACAAAGAACAGTGAGCCCATTACGTCCGATCTTCTGCTCTACTATTGATGCATCTATGTAGTTGGGATGATGTCTACAAGATGGAACTAGAAATTTTTGACGAGACAGGCGATGAAGGTGAAATTTGGTATGTCCTCTCTTTGACTGACCATTCTGGTTCTCCGATCTGCGACAGGTTTGGAGAAGAGAGCGTAGAAATGATGGTGGATTGGACTGTGGAAAATATGCCATCTTCGCTGGGCCCATCAGTTCTGGAGATCGGCAGCGGCAACGGCACACTTCTTTTTGCTTTACTAGAGGCTGGATATAACGCGACATCTCTCTGCGGTATCGATTATAGTATGGATGCCGTCCGGCTTGCACAGAAAATCTCATTGGCACGGGGTGGCGAACGTATAACCTTTGGCCAGCGCGACTTTCTCTCTGAGGATCCGCCAGTACTGTCACACATGAATTACGAAAACCCCTCGGGTCAATGGGATGTTCTTCTCGACAAGGGGACTTACGATGCTATTGCTCTTGGACCGCGGGATGATCTAGGCCGTTCACCTGCATATCAGTATCCCCAACGTGCCGCTAGGCAACTGAAAGCAGGCGGATTCTTCCTGATAACGTGTAGGTGCATGTCCGCTGCAGTTCAACCAGCATCCTCAGTTTTACTCTAAGCGTGTAATTTTACCGAAGACGAGCTCAAAGCAAATTTTGCAACACCGGAGACCGGCTTCGTATACCAGTAAGCACCCCCTGCAGATCTTATGAAAATCAATAATCGGAACTCAAAAGCTGCTCGACAGTTCGCGAATACAATATCCCACCTTTACGTTTGGTGGTAAAAGTGGCAGTATTTGTTCTAGTGTTGCATTTAAAAAGATGTAGCTATTATAGATTAGGGACAACATCGACACCAGTGCGCAAGGTGTCCTTAGCAACCTCAGTTGCCCACCTAATGAACTTCGTCACTGTCTCATCAACGATTTCATCGTCCTGTGTGGTATTCAACAGAAAATAAACCAAACCCATTGCTAGATTTGGTACTCTTGTCGCTTTAACGAAGACCTCCTCAATTGCGGTTCGATCCCGCGTAGTCGAAAGGATCTTGGTATTAGAACCGATCAAAGGGGTCGACGTTTGGGTGCTTATGAAAAGCTGAGAAAGCATTTCTCCGATAAAATGTTTTGTCTGGGGCTTCAAGAGTGTAAAGTCGACAGGCTAAAGGAGACTGTCAGTTAACAATGCTCACATCTGTATAAGAATCCTTACCTTCAGAATAGCGAGTGTAACACAATCTTTCGATATCCACCATGCATATGCTCTAGCAACGTTTCGAAGCCGGGTTGATGAAATAGACTTGAGGTCAAAACTCTTGGATCCGCCACTCTCCTTGATGCTCTTTATCACCTCTGCACCGCCAACCTCCTCTTCACCCAAGTCCCGCAAAAAGTCCCAAAGGCAGAATTGCAGCGTCACTTTGTAGGAATGCGACGAGCGACACAGGCTCTGACACACCAAAGTATAGTATGGGTTATATGTTTTCTCCTATGGAATTACGCCCTAATCAGTGCACTGCGAGTGAGATTTCGAGGTGGTACCAACATTACCACAGCAGTGGAGTAGAACCCGTATTATTTCTCGTTGTTGCACCTCAGAAAGTTTAAGCTGCGACAGCCTATCACAAGCGTCGACATAATCCTGATCCATAATGAAGAACTGACTTGAGTAGCAAGGGAGGGACTCACTTCACTGCTCATAAGAACAACGAATATACTCCGTCGTATGTCGGTGTTCATTCCTTGTTTGCGTGCTAGTTTTAGAAGGGCGCTTGACGATGTCACCGAAGATGAACCGGAAGCTGCTTCCTTCTGCGTCTCTTGGCGATCAACTAGAGGATCCCCACCCCATGCAGCACCAACAAGCCACCATTTCCCTTTGCTTTCAGCGGAGTGAAGATCAGCCAGCGAGACTCTGAGAGGCTCATTCGCAGCAACTGCAGCACTTTGAGAATCATAAAATGATTGAAAGAAAAGTGCTGACCATGCCGCTTCTTGCTCAGCGCGGAAAGGAACTTCTTCATTCGTTCAACAGCTTCGCCTCCCTGGTTTTGGGTCGCCAACTTCTTGACTTTGTTATTCTTGAGATTGGTAAGAGTTTCGACCATGAAAAGGGTCCGGGAGCTATGAAACATATTTAGCAACGATATTTAGAGTTGAGATAGGTCAAGTACCTGGGTTTTTCACCGGTCTCAGAAAGTTGTTTCTGAACTAATTCGGTGATTTCTTTGAGGGCGGAAGGATCATCTTGACGAAGCTGTTGCCCAGAACCTGTATGTAGTATTGGTGTAAGAAAGACGTGACGTTATCAGGTTTACATACTTCGCAGCATCTTCAATAGCAGTTCAACGTTGAACTCTGAGAATTTTCTTTCTAATATCCCACGAATGATGTCAAAGATAAGGATGCAGGAGATAACCTGGAAGTTATACAGCTCTGAAAGGAGAACTATCAAGTTCGAGCACTCTTTGCCCTTCGTCTCCTGGTCGACTTCTGTTGAAGGATCGGTGCCGATAGTCTGGTAATGCTTTTCGTAAGAAGACACAAGAGTCTGAATGAAATAAGTCGCTAATCAAGGCCATTCAGAAATGTTGAGCGCATGAAGGGGACAAATGAAATACCGAATTCGATTCCGAAAATTTTATGGAGGCTTGACACGAATGCGGCATGTAACACGACATAAGAATCGAGTAGCGAGGAGTGAGATGAGATCCCTTCAATTATACGGGTCGTTATTGTGGAAGTGACATCTGCAGGAAATGAGCGAAATTGGCAGCGGGCGCTATATATGACTTACCATGACGTCGGTGTTTTCGATACTGTTCTTCTACGCCATCCAGAATACTTGATAAGTTCTGCTCGCTCATGCTAAGAAAAGATTAAGCAAGTCCGACGAATGTACTAGCATTCGCGGCGTACCGGTTAAGTAGACCCCCGACGTTTCTCTTCAATTTGATGACTTCCTCGGAGTCCTTCTCAGAAGTTTGCTCATGTCGTAGATGCGGTGGAATGTAACGTGAGACTTGTACAAAAATGAACTCAGTGTCTTCTAGACGATGGATAGGCTTACCTGCGGGAACTTCGGTAGTCTGTCCGTCATCCTCTTTTGAATCAGGTGGAGTGCCATCAATTCCATTCCATTCCTCATATTCAGTGTCCTCTCCTGCGGCTTCGGATTCATCCGACGATTCCAGTTCCGAGTTTTGGTCTAAGGCGTCTTGTGCGTCATCTTCACTATCGTTGTCTCCTGAGCTAACATCTGAATTGCCACCAACTTCGCCCTGGAGGAGATAGTAAGCTTCCAAGAGACGTGGCAAATGCGAGGAAGTGACCATACTTCACGGACATTCACTATTGATGAAGTAAAGTCCAGGAGATCTAAAGATACATTGTCTACAACTCTGGAAACATGAAACGAGGAGGGAGCGCACCATCAAGACCATCATCTTCACTGGACTTTCTTTTATTTTTTGACCCCAGTTTGGACTCCAAGTACGCAATGTACCGGTCCTCCTCCATCTCCTTGGAAGTGCGCGGTTGGAATTTGGTATTGACGAGCTTCTCCAATGGTGTCCTTGGCTTCTTCAATAGTTTGGAGGCCTTTTCTGTTGACACGGGGGCCTTGGTCATAGCAGTTTTTGCAGGATTAGGTATTGGTTCGAGTCTGGGTTTCTTGTGCTTGGAAGAGTCATGAAGCGGCTCCTCTGCAGGTCGTTTCGGGGCACGGGGGCCTCCGGAGACGTGAAAAGCCTTGTTGTGCTTTTTGGCATTACGTTCTTGTTTCCTGGATTCCTTCCTGGAGAGGGTAGGCTTGGAATGTTTCCTTCTGCGCGGCTCGTCATTTTCTGATGCTATGTTTAATCATTGATAATTATATGCATCATTTTGACGTACCAGCGGTGCCATTTATCTGTTCCAGGATGCTGGCTGGTAGCCGTGTCGTGTTTTTGGTCCTCGAAGACATTTTGAAGCCGAAACGGTATTCTCGGGCCGTCACGCTTTTCTTTTGGCCTGCTATGTCACACAGCACGTGGTGTGACGCACGAAGACGCGACTCGATTTATGTAGACTGGGGTTCCCGCTGCTTCCCGTATCGTCATTTGTTTTGTACTGCTAGGATGGCTGTCCCTCCCCAAGTTACTCAATTTATCGAGAGAGCATATCCAAGACCTCGAGTCGATCCGGTAATTAGCATAGCACGTCTCTAGGTGCCCTACCCTGACACTGAACAAAGGAATGGCTACAAGCATGCTACGACTGGGTCCTCGAAGACAAACAACTCAAACTCGCGACAGATATACAGCAGATACTAAAACACGTCGAGGAACAACTTTTATGCTCGAATCTACAGGATTCCATGCTCCAAGGAACCGGATTACCCGCCGACATCGCGAATCCCGACACCCAACACACTCTCGTGCCTGGGCCTGTACTGGTGGAGATTGTGTCCATCAACGATATCGGTGTTAGCGCGTACAACTTGAATAAAATCAGAATCACGCGAGACGAGCGAATCGCTGCGGGAGAACAGGAAGTTGGCGAGGGCGACGTGGAAGTAGAAGGAGAAGGTCCCATACCCGCTTACACGCGGTCCATGCTCCAAATGGACCTCAGCGATGGAACGATAACTCTTAAAGCAATGGAGTATAGACCTCTCAGAGACCTCACGCTTGGTGAGACCCCTCTTGGATGCAAGGTTAGTGCTTGATGCTCTTGGCTCATTGATTATCTGATGTTGCGACATAGCTACTATTGACAGATTTTCATGTGCGCCGGGGTCAGGCCTTTTTAGAACCCAAATGTGTTACTGTGAAAGGCCACATGAACGAAGAGCGCAATGCTCTCCAAGACGCTTATTTTAGGAGAGCACTCATGCTCAGATTAGGGTACGCATCATTGTCAAGTTGCGATTTGCGCGCATGCTCAATGTCCTATCTACAGGCATCCAGAACCAGAACCAGAAGCGGAGGTAGATATGCAAGAGGCACCTATTCCGCTCCGTTCACCTGTATGCGAGGACAACGACCTTCCTTCTCCCACCTTGGTAGAGCTCAATCTCACGGACCAAGAGGAGCATTCCAGAAGACGTGGAACGAGTCGGAATCCGGATAACTCTTTAGCCTCTTTCCCTTCATCTTCGACAACCGCGGTGAACTCGTCGTTTTTCTCCGCCTCCTCCAACATCCCAGAAAATGGGGAGCTTCACCGCAGTCTAGATCTCTCTCCTGTGGGAACCTCTCGAACAATCGTCATCCACAGCGATGAGGAAGAAACTGCCAAGCCTTCTCGAGGTGTCAATGAGGATGGCAGTTCCGAGTTTGGTGGCGAGGACTTTCCTATGGACGACGATGAGATATGGGCTGCATTGGATGCCGCCGAGGCAAAGCATGGCTCGAAAACACAGTCTACCCAGAACGCATCTTCATCAAGGGGACAAAGTGCTTCAGCGAACGAGTTTACAGATATTATCACGATCTCTGATGACGAAGATGATGATAAGGAGAATCTTCCCGCACCCAAAAGACGTCGAAACGCGAAGCATACCTCTACTGTACAGGACATAATCGAACTATCGGATTAGAATTATTTGACGCTATCGTGAAACCAGACTGTTGAAATCGTTCGATTTAGATATATAGTACTATGCGGAAGCATTCGACATTGAACATTTCAAAGCACATCGATAAAAAGGAATATACATGCCACGAAAAGAAGTCCACCGTATCAGCCGAGAATGTTGACTTTGGTTTTCTTCTTCTTCTTCGTGTTCGAAAAGTTTCTCCAACTGTCGACTCGCTGGTCTCGGTTATCTAAACATGCAAGTGAACCAAGTGAACATGGGTGGCGGATAGGACTTAGAGATGAACGTGCCTTCCCATTGCTTGTCCTCTTCAGCCTTGCGCTTCTTGCCGGCAATTTCTTCGTCCTTCTTTCTAGCTTCTAAGCCCTCGTTCGCGAGATTCATCTTGATAGCTCTAACAACATTGAGTAAGCGACATAGAGGAGATAAAAGGGAGTGAGTGGAGGGCGCACTTTCGTCTCCGCACTTCTTCATCTATGAGCAGCTCCTTTGATTGGGCCCGTATTCGGACCTTGAAGGACGGGTTTAATGACTTGAGATTCGGGTCAGAGTCAGGAGTTGATGTAGGCAACGACAAGGTTTTGAGGACGAGGATCCTGGCTTGTTTGATGATAGCGTCGAGTTCCTCGCGTTGAGCTTTGTCGGAGAGTTCGGATTCGGCCTGGACACATTTAAGCAGGATTTTTCTCGGTGAAAGACGGGAAAATCAACCTTTTTAAGGATGTCGAAAGCTTCTGGGGCGCGCTGGTGAGAACATTTGTCGGGATGTATGACTGTGATAGTTGTCAACGGATGTATTGAGCAGGAAAACAGCCCCTAGACGCACATAGAGATAACTGGCGGTACTTCTTCTTAATATCGTCTTGGGTAGCGGATTCGTCTAAGTCTAGGATATCATATGGACTTGCAAAAGGTTAATATGAATAGCTGAGGAAAAGGACGGCGGACTAACTTTAGTTTGAGAGCTTTGAGGATACGGTTGACCTCGACTTCCCTTTGGAACTCGGATGCCTCACGAGAGAGCAATTTCTCGAGTTCCGGGTCAACTGCTGGGGCGGTGGACGAGGAGGACATGATGGTAATAAGTAAAGTGATCAGCGCCACCTGTAACTCTCGAAGAGATCGGATTTCCACTTGCTCTGTACATGCTACTACTACTCTACGCAAGATTGAAACAACCAAGCTTGACGTGCCGTGCTCCTGGCCGGCATATTTCTTGGCTCCTGACAAACATCCAGACTGGAGGCAGTGAAACGAGGTCGTTTCATGTACAAGGCACTACTGATAACGCCAAGTCGACGAACAATATTTGCAGTAATGCGTATATGTAAAGCAACCAAAGAGTGGATTGGGCAACCTATCAGAGTCCGCGCGGCGCTTTGATGTAAAGAGACTGAACAAATAAAATAAATTGTGTGGAACGATGGTTGACCGCTGGGAGCAACGACGACGGCGGTGCTGCACGTGAAGTATCGTCAGGGTTCGATAATGATATTTCTCGTCTCGCTTCCATCACGGGCCAGCTTGAATATTTGAATGTCGACGCAGTTGGCTCCTTCTACTTCAACTACCACGACGCCGCGTTGGGACAGCCGGAACACAGGCTTCGTTTCTCCTACCCGTCTGCAGGAACTCCGTGCCAATACCCCACGCCACCACTTCACTTCAACGCCCCAGCAACAGGCCCTGCAACCGTCGCAGCCGACCTCCCCGTTATCCGCCCCGCCGATGGATGCTGCTCAGCGCCCACAAACTCAGGGCCACGGTCGCGCTTCTTCCTTCTTTGCTTCATTTCGCAAGCAGCAGCAGCATCCTGACGCTCCGCAGAACGGGCCCCAAGTCCAGCGCAATCCTTCCTTACTTTCACGAACAAATTCTAATAATCCTCTCGGGCCACCACCACCACCACCTCACAACATGGATACCGCAGCTTCAGGCGCGCAGCGTCCCGCGATTTCTCGCTCTCCTACTCAGGCTAACCCCAACTGGCTCTCAGAACATCCCGAAATTCGCTCCGTCGTCGGTTTGACCGTTGCTCATGCACATAAAATCTACTTCTCTGGTCCCCTTATTCGTAAGATTGAGCGTGGTGCCGACGGACAGAGGCCTACCAAGGATGAAGGTTGGGTCGAAGTTTGGGCTCAGCTGGGCGGCACGACTCTCAGCGTATGGGATATGAAGCAAATCAAAGAAGCCAGCCAGCAGGGCAAAGAGGTGCCCCCTGCCTATGTAAATACTACTGACGCTGTGAGTCCTTGCTCAATCTCCTCAATAGCCGCTTGCTCATATTTTCAGTTTGTCACCGTTTTGGGCTCCATTACGGTTCCTGCCACTCCTTCTCAAGCAGCACAACGCTACACAAACGTTCTAACTCTTAACACCGCCGGCTCAAACCTGCTATTATTTTCATGTCCCTCCCCGGAATCACTCATTTCATGGGCCGCCGCCCTCCGTCTCTCCGCTTGGGAGAAATCCCGTCTTGAAGAAATATACACCGCGCACTTGATCAGAATATTCCTCAAAGGTGATCGTTTACGTCTCGACCTCGCGATTTTGACTTATCGTTACGCTTAGCTCCCGATATGCCGTCAATGCTCAACCGCGGCCGCATGGAAGGTTGGGCACGCATTCGTATTTCTGGCCAGACCGACTGGAAACGTGTGTGGATGGTCGTCAGCGCAGCGACCGACGGCGAGCGTACTAGCAACGACAGCAACGGTCCAGGTTCACCACCGACACTTGGAGTGGCGGCCAGAAAGAAGCGAATGTCCAATTTATTTGCTCGTGAAGCTAGTCCTCAACGTTCAGGCCCATCCAAGGCTAGTTTCACCATGTTCGCATCTCATAAAGTCAAGGACAAAAAGAAGGCCCTTCTTACCATGACTGACATCACCCAAGCCTTTGCCGTTTATCCAGAGAGGCCTGAATTGATAAGCAGGAGCACTCTGATAAAGGTCGAAGGCCACATTGGTATCGAAGATACTGCCGCTGGAATGCGGAATCGTGAGGGCTGGGTTTTGGTAATGCCGGAGCTGGAACCTGAAATGAGCCAGGCTACCGAGATGTTGAAATGGGTCGAGGGTAAGCTTTCTATCCTTTCTGTATCTCAATAGAGTTTCAACCGATATCATAGCTTTCCATGACGCGTTCGCGTTGTATGGACGTCCGCAGTCATGGGTGTGGGATCCCCGAAGTCCCACGTCCTTGATGTTTGCCTATCCTGTCGGGCCGCAGAAAGATGTACGTTCATATCCGTTATCTCTACAGATCCTCTGTCAACTCTTCTCTACAGCTTCTCTTCCTTGACAGGGAACTGGCCGAGACGCTGGACCCTCGAGATGACGCAACTTCCGTTGTCCGTTCCCGACTTCTCAGTATTCTCCATGATCGTATGCGCGGTATGGACCCTCCGGCGCCTCAAAATCATGGACAAACGTCTCTGATTTCTGGTGGTCCTGGAAAAGGACCGCAACAGTCCCGACCACTCCTATCTGGACCCCAGTTACCACCCCTCAGCTTCGACAACACGCAAAATCAACCTCAGGAACGGCATCTGCTCACGCCCATTACCGAGCAAAGCAGTATCTACACTCATGGTCGATCTATGTCTGTTGATGGGCAGAGCATCCTAGGGCGGCGCCAGTCCGCGAATGTGAATACTGCGCCCCAATCACCTGTACCAGAGGAGTTCGGAGGCCAGACATCCACTTTTCAGTCCCTCGAAGCTACGCCACAATCTCCCACTTCAGTACCAAAGAGTCCAGCGAAACCGCTAGTATCCCTACCGGAGAAAGATGCCATAACTGATACGGTATCTAGTCAAGAACCAAACCGTTCCAGCTATGAAATCCAGCAAGGACCCAAAAGGATATCCTTGGAAGCACCTTTACCCCGAGCGCCAACTTCCCCAAGAATTCAATCGCCAGTCTCACCAAGGCCGCCTCCAAGTTCTCATCCCGTGCCTTCTCCGACGACTTCTCCAGCTCCTGGTTTTCAGGAGAACATACGGCCCTATTCTCCTTCATCGGTATTGACTTCACCTTACTCTGTTGCCACTCATTCGGCGTTAGGTGCATCTGTTATGGCATCTCCATCCGCTCTAACGTCGCCGTATTCATTGGAAGGGGCTCCTGCTTCTCCCTCATCAACAACAGCCGTAAGGCGGTCTCTCCATTCATCCCATCTACCACCAATACCTCAAGGAACTCCCCCGGGAGCGGCGGAACACAGCATTGGCGGTGAGGCGGGGGCATTATACTTCATGCAGTATGACAATAAGGGACCATCTCCAGCAGCATCCCCACGTCTAGTATCTTCACCTGCAGAGAATGAGAAAGATGAAGATTCGTCGTCCATTGAATCAGAACTCAAGCCTACGAGCGCCACAAGTCGCGTGTCTGTAACATCGAGTCCTGCTACAAGCACGCGGTCACCACTTCGAACAGGCACACCGAAAGCTTTTGCGGACCAACCGGTGTCACCCCCAAGGGATCGGATGAGCCCGATTTCGCGGCAGGCTCTCGGGCGTAAGCCATCAGGAGCACGTGCTCAGACTAAAAAGGCGCAACGCGTCTCTTCACCTTCACCACCGCCCGTCGTTGAAGAGGATACACAGAGCGACGACAGCATGGAGCCAGAAGTTCGTAGTCGCCCTTCAGCAACAGACCTTGGACCCGTTGACGAGGGCAACCTCGATGCGCTGGCAGCCTTGTCATACCTCGACGACGATCAACCACCGCCGCCATCTCCCACGACGAAGGGACACGTGGAACCACTACACCCTCGCCATGTAGAGCAACCATTCCCGCAACCGCCGCCACCAGCGCCTGCAGAAGCAGGAGCACCCTATAAATCCTCTTTTGCGCCGTCCAAGTCGGCAGCAGAGCGGAAGGCAAAGGTTCAAGCGCAACAGGCAGCCCAGCAAGCCGCTGCACACCGTCCGGGGAGAGCCAATGGTCGAAAGAAGCCGAAGGGTAATGATGCGTGGATTGAGAGTAGCGAGGAGGACGAGGAGGAGGAAGAAGAGGAGGAGGAAGAGGATGTTGATTCTGATGCAGAGCCTGCCACAAGACCGCCTTCAGCTCCTGCCTCCACCAGCACCCATACTGCCAAACCGCAGTCTGATTATGGACCTGATCAGTCTCAGCATACTCATTTACGCCCGCCTAGGATGTTGCCCCAAGTCCCAGGTAGCCGACCCAAATGTATGCCATTCAATTTTTCACTATCACTCTTACTAATGATCGCCTTACAGCTGCCGAACCTGAAGAATTCCCTCAACGTCGCAGTGGACCTGAACAGCAACATTCTGAAGCTGCTAGGCGTACTCAGTACGATGAAGGCACGCAGATTCGTTCTCAAGCCGATTATCCACAGCTCGGTGCTGCTCGTCAATCTATGTGGAGTCAAGTTCTGGATCCTGGACGTCCTGCTGTTCTATCCCAGGAGCGCGATACATTCGTCCAATTGGACTCGCCTTCACAAACCATGACGAAAGCTTTCACACCTCAAGGTTTACTATCAGCTGGTCTCCAAGACAAACAGGATCGTTCTGCGAAACGTCAAGAAGAACTCGCGCGGGAGAACGGTGCCTCGCTCATCAATGTTCCCAACAAACCTCCACCACCACAGACCGGCCTACTAGGCGCTATCACTGCTCACGAACGAGAGCGCAAACGAGAAGGCGGCGTTGGGGCTGCATTAACAGAACGCGAGCGGGAAAAACGTATGGTGGAGGAGAGACAGCGCAAGTTCGACGAGCAGCAGCGCCAGCAGATGGAAATGGGCTCGATGTACGGCGGACAGTTCAATGGGTTCAATCCAATGATGAACCCAATGATGATGGGCATGATGGGTATGAATCCGATGATGACTGGGCAGGGGATGAACCCGATGATGACTGGGCAGGGGATGAACCCGATGATGACTGGGCAGGGGATGAACCCAATGATGACCGGTCAAGCCATGAATCCGATGATGACTGGCCAGGGCATGAATCCGATGATGACAGGTCAGGGTATGAATCCTATGATGACCGGTTTCCCTGGGATGATGCCTGGTTACAACCCCCAGCAGATGTTTGCTGCACAACAGGCTGCTCAAGCGTACCAACAAGCTATGATGGCGTTCTCCGTCGCTGGTTCGCAAGCGGGGGGTGATGGTGGTGCAGGAGTCCCCCAGCAGCCCATGAATCCCATGATGACAGGTGGGTTCGACCCCCGCATGTCGATGATGGGGATGCCGATGATGGGGGGACAGGTGCCGTCTCTGGGGGTGCAGATGACAGGCATGTCGAGCTTTGATCCGCGGTTCGCTCCGAATAATGGTCTTCAAGACCCCAGTCTCCAGCCGCCGAGCGCGCTTTCTGGTTCACCAAAACAATATGCTTCTAACGCAAGCTCTCCCGTCGGTCGTGGATCTCCGCTTGCTAGGACTGTTGACCCTCCTTTGACTCTTGAAATACCTCGCAATTCTTCTCGTCCGACCAGTCCAAAACCTTGATTTCTTTCTCGCGGTACACACTTACGATTCTTATGACGTTCGCTTTACCTACCTACATCTTTATACCACCTTCATGTGCAGCAGATTACCTCGTCTCTCGAGATGTTAGTTGTTAGTCCTGATTTCGATTACTCCTACGTTCACCTTATATATACAGCATCACGAAATACACTTTGGACCTGTAGGTACATCAGGAATAGAACGGACTCCAGTTCGAATTTCCCTTTTTGAGACCAAGTTCATCAGTCTGCCTCATGGCGAATGTTATCAGTAGCATCTTCTTTCTGCACGTTCACTCCGCTCACTCATCAACAAATCGCAATGGGGCCTACGCCTACGTCCAGGATCAAGCGTCCCGAGATCATGCAAAACCTCATTCAGCATCCCAACTACTACCATCTCAGAATATCTCAGCTCGTCGTGGAAGAGACCGCTATCAAAGAAAACACGCTTAACATCTTCAGTACAGATAGGAGATCTGGAGCAGAGAGGGCAGATCCGCTTGGTATATCGGTCGGGTACACCGACGAGGGCAAGCTTGCTGCGTTGGCAGTCGCCGATGAAGAGCGATGTTGCATTATCGAGTTCAACTCGCGTTCTCCGCCACCTACCAGGCCAGAGAAGATGCAACTCTTGCAGGAACACGTACTCTGCCGCTCCATTGGCGAGATTTATGCCTTTGATGCTGCCCAGATTGCGATGGTCCTCTGGACGGAGCTCGGTGTCAAAGTCGCGCGCATGGTTGATATCCAGTCTGCCTTGAACGATTCCGACTATCCATCAGATCGCAACCCTCTGCTCGCCATCCAGGCCTGTCTAGGTGAATCGGACAACGTCAAGTTGAACGAGAAGAACATCAATCTCGCCTTCAACAATCTCACATATAATCGTAACGAAATCAACCGGATGCGTGTCGACATTCTTGAAAGAGCCTGGATTTCACGCTTGCTTCCATCTCACGAGAACGGAATCTCCACTTTTAGCACTGTGAAGCACATCAATACGAGCGGACTTGGCGAACAAGTGAGTGGCAGTGTCTCACCGGGTGTTCTGTCTTGAACTTATAAATCCATTTGTCTTGGTAGTTCCTAGACGCGCTAAACACGCTGGCTCGCGCCTCAGAAGACTCTCGTCGTGTTGGCTACCTGAGGCCCACGGCAACAAACCATCAATTCTCTGATGCTCAAGGCTCATCATTGAATCTTGATGGGAGATCCATCGACGCTAGGTCTTCAGCATATAAGGACAAATTTCGTGGGTCTCAGGTATATGATAAGACACTTTCTTCCAATTCTACCTGAAGGCTGACAAACTCTTGTTGTAGGATGTAATCACCACATTCACAACTGCATCGGGCGAGCAGTTCCGGCGCCGCGGACAGGTTGCCAATGTCACTGGAAGGACAGCTACACTTACTTTTGATGGTTCCGTTTTGAACAAGAGTGTCCACTCTATTACAAGTAAAGGTCGTGATGGGCTGACCTTGGCAGAAGCTAAACGTGATGGTGTCATCAGGCACACCCTGCAGGGAGATCTGACAGTCTTTCAAGACAACCCATGGATCCACAACATTCTACTTCATTGTGATTCCCTTGACAGTGACACAGACCATGACCTTGAATGGCCTAAAGACTGGTTCCCTCCTTCCAATAGACCAAATGGTCAGATGCGTACTATCATGCCACCACCTGATTCAGGCCACCTTGCCCGTCAACATCTCAATGATTCTCAGCAGCTTGCTTTGGACCATATGCTTTCCTCAGATCCCATTACTCTTATCCAAGGTCCACCTGGTACAGGAAAAACTTCAGTCATAGCTGCATTTGTTCATTGTGCTTTGGCTGAAGGAAAGTCTGGGATCTGGTTAATTGCTCAATCAAATGTTGCTGTAAAGAATATTGCTGAGAAGCTAATCAAGACCAATTTTAGAGATTGGAAAATTCTAGTCTCTGAAGATTTTCGTAATGAATGGTAATCTATTTTTTTCTCAATATTTTTATAGCTCATTAAATGTCTCTAGGCATGAAGATCTCTATCTTCTCATTAAGCCACATGTCATTCCTTCTAAAGAGTTCAAATTCCAGCAACCTCAGAAACTACGAGGAACCAAAGTCTTTCTTTGCACCCTCAGTATGCTTTCAAGCACTTTTATAGACAAGTTCACAAGTGTTGTTTCATTGAGATGCATGGTGGTTGATGAAGCAAGTCAGATCAAGGTTGCAGAGTATATCAATATATTTACAGGATTCCCCACTTTACGGAAGGTTTGTTTCATTGGAGATGATAAACAATGTAAGTATTATTTCTCATTTTAATCCATTCTAAGCTTATTTCTCTTTAGTACCACCTTTTGGAGCTGAAAGCATTGATGATCTCAAAAGTATATTTGAGATTGATCATCTACATGTTAAGGCATTTCTACTCAATATTCAATGTAAGTTTTATTTTAAGCATTTATAGCAGATGCTTATTTCTTTAGATCGTATGCCTCCACAATTGGGAGATTTTATATCTCAGGCAGTCTATGAAAGCAAATTAAAGTCAAATCCATTACATCCAATTAAAGATGACATTATTGCATGCCATTTTGTTAATGTAATGGGTCGAGAGTGTCAAATTACATCCAAGTCTTTTATAGTAAGCTTTATTCATATAGATAACTACTAATTCTAACTCTGTTATTGTACAGAATGATGCTGAAGCAGCTGTTGCAGTACAGCTTGCTACTCATCTTGAAGAGAAAGAAATGGACTACAAAATTATCACACCATATGATGGACAAAGAAATAAGATCTTGAATGATATGAAGACAGATGGACTCAGTTGGGAGGATAAATGCTTCAATGTTGATTCTTTTCAAGGTTAGCTGATTTTATTTGCATTTAAGTTGTGCTAATACTGTTTTACAGGAAATGAAGAAGATTACATTGTAATCTCTCTTGTTCGATCTCGTTCAATTGGGTTTCTCCAAAGCTTGCGACGTACCAATGTGATGCTCACCCGATGCAAGAAAGGAATGTATATTCTTACTAGCCGCAACTTCATTGAGGGTGCTGGAGGAGAGTCTTTGGCAGGAGAGTTGGCTGAGCATGTGGGAAAGGAGGCCTGGTTGACTGTTGATGATGTCAAGCAAGGCAGAATTTAGTTGAAAGTGTAGTTTATTTAAAAATGTTTTCTCTAGTTTATCACTGGTATTTCAGAACCACCATATATTCATTCACTTGAAAATGGTGGTTCTGAAATATCAGTGATAAACTATAGATTTCATTGATGAATCTTGGTCTGTACATGAAATGATGACTCTATAAATGACTGGCAACATTGTCTGAATGTACATCTAGATGAAAGATATTCTGCATGCTTCTAAGAACACCAGCAAGGGTAGATATGAATGTAGATGTAGATGTAAGAGAACTGGAAAACTTAGATTCAATCCCAAATTTTACCACATCAGGACCTGCAAGATCTACACCCAGATATGAATAACCCCTTTGCAGATGTGTAGATATACTCACAGTTTATGCCATAACCATCCTCATACAGTGCACCAAACCTATTTGCATATCAGAGATGTTGAGAGCAGAATAATTGGGCCAACACACCCTGTACCCCGGAAGAGAAGACCAGCACTAAGCCCACTTGTACACAGCTTCCAGCATGAGCTCTTCCCAAACAATGGGTCATCAAAGAGCGGTGCATGCTCTCGGAACTCCAGGGGCAGCATCTGCTGTAAGCCCAGGAGATGGCGATCAATCCCTCTGCCTGTCGCAGCTTCACGTGTTAGCCTAGTATGTACTTTAATAGCCGACTCGAGTGTAGCGCGTTTGGACTCCGCCTGCAGGACTCTCAGTCACACTGGTAAATGGAAATACGGCAGCATACCGTCACTCGACTATCAACCATTGCAAGGCAGAACGCGCGACTCTCTCGGGTCAGCGTCCGGATAACTTCTGTGCGCCCCTTGTTGAACATCCGCGTCAGCGCAGTCTCATACGTCGCGGTGAATTGCCCCTGCATTTTGTACCATGTCAGCTGTAGCGCCATCTGTATGAACGCGTCAGGAGATAGTTTCGCTACAGCACACAATAAGTGCACAGGAAAACAGCGCAATGAATAATGAACAAGTTACCGGCTCCCTTGATCCAATCCGCCCCATAATCTGAGAACCAGAACACGCTGTCATCCGAGTTCTCGATGATCCTGTCCGCACGTCCCTTGGCCTTGACACATTCTTGCTTGACGAAGTCATCGACAACCCAGTCCAGCCGGTCCCATCTCTGGCCTCGCGATGGAAGGGAAGAGGCATCCTCGAATTGCGATGCATCGATACCTTGTATGATACCATACTCGGCAACGATGCTTGGGACTAGCGCGTCGCATGGAGAGTGCTCGCCCATCGCGCCAGAACGCGCCGCGGGATCGACAATGAGCGTGAATGCTTTATCGAACCATCTATTACCGACGTTGCCTGTCGTCGAGCGGATGGTATGGAGGTGAGAGTCGAATGGTTGTTGTTTCGTTGTTGACGATGCATCTTTATGGATCTTGTCATCAAGGCTCAGTACCACGAGCGAATTAGACAATGTCGTGTGTATCATTTTGTTGGATTCGGATAGAGAAAGAAGATGCTGGAGGTTCTGGAGCCAGCTATCAGAAAGCGACGTGCGAAATTCAAGGACGAATACACACATTTGACCATGTATCACGATCGTCTGCACTCAAGACTCCGATCGAGATCGGCTCTTCGCCATTGAGCAGACGCTGTTCAGCGTCCGAAACGACGGCTTCTAGGTATCTTGCCAAATGTCCAACGTCTGTCGAAACGGAAGGCGACTCCATGGCAGTGACTCTATAGAACCACCCATGTACTATGACTACAATGTCATATGCAGATGGATCCGTCGGTGGTGGTACATCGGACAAAACGTCGCAAGACGATCGTGGTATGCGCGCAACGTTGAACATTTTCGACGTGCTTTCTCGTAACCAGATACCTAGCGTACTTCAGACTCCAAATACAAGACAGACAACCACAAACCCTACCTGTACGCGTCGTGTCCGGATACAACTCCTGCCTGGATTTCCTAAGCAAACGCCGAGCTAGGCCAGTTCGAAGATACGCACGATTGGAGCTTTATTTTGAACTCTAATATTCGATGGAGCAGCCAAGCTGCTCTCTTGATCTGCCATCGGGAGAACCCAGTTTGGAAGTGGCCATCCTGGCGGTCCGTCTCTGATACAGAGATATTCGCGTCATCCTCGAAGGCGAGCCACCAGTTCGAGTTGATGAGCAGCGGTACTCTCCATTCCATGTAGGCCTTTTTGATCCAAAAATTGTCATTTAGCCAGTTATTCGGAGATGTCCTGTCGAGCGCTCCGGATGGACTAAGTTTACGAGTATATTTCAAAATGGAGGAAGATAAACGCACCGAGCAACCTATCCTGACAAAGTCTTCCTACACCCGAAGCAAATTCGTCAGCCCACTGAGCACGAAGTCGACGAGACGCATCGAGAGCGTTGTCGTCCAGTCCTTTCTGGGAGGCGTCTTCTAGCAGAAAGGGTTCCAAGGACGTTAGGTATCTGTCCAGCGTTTTTCGGAGATCTGGGACTGGGAGACGGGGGAGGGTGGTGGACATTGTTCGAGAATATCGTCGGATACGGGCTGCAGACCGTGTAGGTATCATTGTTTATAAAGTTCCTCGGGAGAAATCTATGGCGAACGGGAGTGCATCATGACTGTACGAGAAGAAGAGGACCTTCTTCGGCCTATCGGCCGAAGCAACCATGTGCCTACAATATCTGTTCCTCTACGACATCCTAATGCCACGGAAATATTCAACTCGTGGGAGACTCTGAATGCGTATTCTAGGACATTAACTTCAAAAACAATGGGGTAGGCTTTCAAGACTGTCGCAGGATTTGGACAAACGATAACACGCACTTGGTCGGTTGATTCGCCTGGAGACGGATGTTGGAAAACATGGGTGTTGGCCATACCTAGGAATTAACAGGTATACAGGTGGTGCATCCGACTTCATGCCGGACTAGGGGTCGAAAAATAAGCCGGGCTGCCATTCTTAGCATCTCCAACACTGGTATATTCACCGCACACGCAGTTACTATTGTTCTCCTTCATTATCCAACCACGCTTCGATGCTGACGCGTGTCTTCAGCGCGGCCAGAGAAATCCCTCGTCGAGAACTAAGCGACCAGATGAAAGAGGCAAAGTGCGTACGAGCGTTCTTCACAGATCCCGGCTTCAGGACCGTACACATGTCCGTCCAAATGGCATACTTACCCCCAACCGACCATCACATTCTCTCAATCCACCCTTCTGACCAGTGTGCTGTCCGCAGTGATGTCCTCATCGAGGGCAAATGGGAAACATCCCCGATTCGTGCGCTGAATCACTCCCACAACTCCGCTTTCTTTCTCTCGCTGCATACTTTTGTAGGCGACACCGATACTCCCCTATCGTTCTCTCTCCGACCTCTCACTACTTTTTTCTGTTTCAAACCTCAGCTCGGTGCCGATGATGGACCCCTCTATGCAGACGATTATATTGATCAATTGCGACAAGTCGTATAAACCGATGTGTATTGGCCATTTACATGCAAAAATGATCTATGAATCACCATTTCCAGGAATGCTTTGACTTGCTCGGAGTCAACTCTACAAGTCTCACCTCTCGTTCTCTCTCATCGACGCCAAACATGGTTCTCAAGCCATCGACCTCCTGCGACTTTTCCTGCACATGCTCAGTAGCTTCACGAGCGCTGTTTCTGCTACTGTCGAGGGTCTCTGCCTCTGCCTGGAGTTGAGCTTGCGCCGTCTCGTACTTGGTGCGTGCGGCATGGAAGGCGGCTTCAGTTTTCTGCACTGCGGCCAGGGCTCTAGAATGGGCGGTGTGCGCTTGCGACTCGCGCTGTGAGATAGAATAAGCTGTGACCGAAAGAATATCGCGTGGAAGACAACCTTTATGGCGGCTTTCTGCACGGTCTGGAGCTCAGACAACTCTCGCATGGCGACTCCCAATGCTTGCTTCTCGACCTTTCCTTCTGTTTTGATGATCTTGGACAGTCGTTTACTGTCCTTGGCTAGGGCGATATGAGTAAAGGTCGTTCAGTGAATCACCAACACACCTTCTATCTTTTGGATTTTAGCCAGCTGCTTTTCAGACAACAGTGCATCGGCAGAGGCAGCTCTGTGGTGCAAGCTTTCGTCTGGTTCGGCTTTGGCGTTTGGGCCAGTCGTCGCTGCGCCGCCGATAAAGGCAGACCCGGCGATGGGATTTCCATCGGCGTTGGTGAACACGCTCCGTTTGGAGACTGATGCAGTGCGGTTTACGGAGGCGCCTCGGTTGAGCGTGTTCTTGGGGCCTGACGACGTGGACGATTCGATGGACGGCGCGTGTCGGACGGGATGGGCAGGCGAGGCAGGTTCAGCGAGGATGTCTGCAGCCGGGAGCCATCCTTCTGACCCGTTGGGATGGATGGCGTCGGCGTGGGGCGCTGGGTCTGGGGGCGGGGATGACATTTGGAAGGGCGAAAGGGGAGCGTCAAAGTAGATGGACGAGGTCTCGCTGTTGGGTGGTGCAGGCATCATGGCGTATAACAGACCGTCATGTCGATCACTGATGTCATAGCGCGACTCTTACATAACTAAACGCAATTCACCCAGCAAATCTCAGCCGACGTCATCCTTCGGAATTTCACTTGCTGATCTGCTGCCAGAAATGTTGAAATTTTGGTACATTTCTGGGTCTCAAAAACTGTACCAGGAACTGCTACTTTGGGATGGTCAGAAATTTACAAGGAAATGCTTCAGTATTCTGTATCCAGAAATCACTTACAAATGTTTACAAATTTGAAAGATTTTGTCGATATTGTAGATTCCCAGAAATAGTAGATTTGAGTGCAAATTCTGGATCTCTGAAATACGTTCCAAAACTCTACTATTGGAAGCAGTTCCTTGTCTCCGGAAACCTTGACATCCTTCCACCAGAAACCAGATCAGAACACCCAGAAATCTCGTCGCCGTTTCTCACTAACTAATACTGTACAGAAACTCTACTTTTTTCGGAGTGTTATAACCCTCATCTCCAATGGCACAGTTTGGCGTGACTCTGTTTCTTGTCCCGTTTACCGGCGTACTCGTGCGGTACAGAGCCAGTACAGAGGACGCGCCCACATTCTGGGGTATTGCAAAGAGAGTGTATCAAAGGCAGGTGAGTCATGCGTGAAGGTTTGTCTGGGTTCTCATCTCTTGTAGGGCACAAGTGGACTTTGCTATGGCTTGGGTGAGTGCCAGAAATGTATAGCTGACTACTACTCACATGTACGGCAGCACCGACTCTTCTCAGTGTCGCCCTTGCTCGCCTATGGCCTTATCATCTCCCACCAAAATTCTACATATCGCCGTCACCATCAACGATAGGCTACTCCCTCATGTCGGCGCTCTTTGGATCTCTCTACTATGTCTTTGTTCTCGTCCTGGTGTACAGGTGAGCACCACAACTGGCATTTGCGACGAAAACACTGATTCTCAGGTCTATCGCCGCCACACGTCCACTCGACCTATCCAAGCCCAAAGAGTACCTCCATCACCTTCTCAGCGATCACGAACGCGAGAATCCCTGGGCGATCTACCAAATTCCTGGTCTTCTGCCCGCTCTGGTCCTCAACGTGTATACCAACATCAAAGTCATACGGCCTCTCCACTACGCGATATTTCCCGTCGACGTCGTCCACCCTGAGGACATGAGCGTTGCCGAAACGTGCCTAGGGCTGGCCTGCATCCTCTTAGTGACTGCTCTGGGAACCGCAGTACTCACACTTCTGGAGGTTATCACCACTAGGCTTGCGCTTCAGAGGAATCACGGGCCCGGACACGTTCCGCTGCAAGAGGATTCTACTGGAGGCGCGAAAGTTTCAGGGCCCCCCGCGTTTGACCAAGTTGTCATCAGGTAAGTCAGCGTCGACAACAACTTGGCAGCGTCCTGACAGACCATAGGCTACGCGATGAGGACAGACCTTACCCCAATTTCCTCGATTGCGCCACAACAATCGTACAAGAAGAAGGATGGCGTGTTTTATACAGAGGATGGTTCATCACTTTCCTGGGCGTATTATATGTATGAACGTGTTGAGGGCCTATATTACATATTTATACAACTTCAATCATATACCCTCTACAAGATCTTCGCAACCTCAGCATCAATATGCTCCGGAGTAGTCGTCGACGCCCATCGATGTGCAACCTTTCCTTCCTTGTCAACCAGGAATTTCTCAAAGTTCCACTATCACCCCGCCATAAGAATTGAATCGCCAGTAATCACTAACGAAAACTAAAAACGCACCTTGATCCTGGTAAGGCCCAAAAGACCAGCCTTCTCGTTCTTCAGCCACTTGAACACTTCGTTCGTATTGTCGCCGTTCACGTCCGATTTCTTCATAAGGGGGAAAGAGACGCCGTGGTTTCTGACGCAGAATTCACCTATCGCTTCATCGTCTTTGGGTTCCTGGCCACCGAACTTGAAAAGCGTGTAAGCTATATGCCCATCCTGAAGATAATGACTAGGTGCATACCTGATTGCATGGGAAACCGAGGATGACAAAATCGCGGTCCTTATACTTGTCGTACAGAGCCTGAAGACCTACAGGAAGATTGAATGAATACAGCTTCATCCATGACGCCGACAAAGAAACCGCACCTTTATACTGTGGCGTAAACCCACTATGAAGCCTTATGAGCACCAAACCCACCCATCCAAAAGCGACATACACACCAATTCGACGCCGTATTCACAATAAGCACCGTCTTTCCCTTCAGCTCCGCAAAGTCGTATGTTTTGTTCCCAGGCAGCGTAGCCTTCAGCGAGTAGAAGCCGGTTTCGGTAGACATGGTGAAGAGTGATCTCGGTGCAAGCGCAAGTCGTGGTAAGGAGGAAATATTATATAGAGTCAGACGGCGCTTGCTGATGCTGATGAATCCACCCAGCCGGAGCGTGATCGTTTGCATAATTCACTGTGAAATTCGGGCTTGAAATTCAAATGACACTGCTCAATGGCCCGGCTGTTGCAGTTGCCGAGTCTACGTAAGCGGCCCGAGCCGCTCATCTCGGGCTTCTCTAATGGGTTATGTGTGATTCGCTCTCATACCTGGCATGCTACTCCGTCAGACGTCTTTATAGTCGACAGGATTACGCAAAATATATGCGCAGCTTGGACAAAAATGAAACATGATCCTCCCGATTTGTTTTCCATTGTAAATTCTGGAATTCATCATCATCACCGTATTTACAACGGCTTACCAGGTAGATTTGTTAGGCTTATTCACCCGTATCAGCAAAGGCGGTCACTCATTTCATTTCTCTAGTAAGCTATCTGTTCCATGCTTCTAAGCCCTTCAGCAAACAGCCCACGAAACCGCTTCCTACATCGGGAGCCCTTCAGTCTACCTATATCACCACGAAGTTCCTTTAGAACCCACGTATACCGCCTCGGCTTGCGTGAGAGCACCGTATAGAATGCATTGTACCCGAGCCTAGAGTATGATTAATGACCTCGCTGCGGCACTGTGCGAACAGGGACCAACTGACCGGTCAACCTCGGCTCTGCTCACCGAAATTTGCGCATCGAGGCTTTTGGCCAGTTTCGTGCGTGACGTATTTCGGAACGACGCGTAGAAATATGCGATCATTTGTTCTATGGTGCCTGGGGATTCTCTTTACATAGAATGGAACACACAGGGGGCAACGACCACGCACGATAGAGCATTTTTCCACGCTTGGATGAGTCCATACCCCACTCACTAATGTATCCATGCATCTTCATGGCGCTCAAAACAAAGTTCTGATAAATGTTCAGATGGACGACGCGCTCCGTGTTGAGTTTTCGGTCCGAGAAGATAATGTGAATACGCCGTTTGCATTGTCTGGACCGAACATGTCAGTGTGTGGATACCATAGTGTGGACTTGACACACTGGAGCATCTTAAATGCAAACGCAGAGCCTGGTCGCCGGATCTTGTTAACCGTGAGAGTATTTCGCAAATCTAAATTATCTTCACCCTCTAAATGGTTCAGGATATGGTGCCATTACTTACGGACGCCATGGTATCGGGTATAATCACCGGACACAGACAGGTCCTTCATGTCGATTGCGTAGCCACACCATAGGAAAGCTAAAAACCTGTGAGAAAAACACGTAGATAAGAGGTGTACACTCACACTGCTGATGAGGATCTGTCACATTCAGAACATGATGGCCATAATCAAAGTTTGTCATAGTTTTGTCCTTCGAAATGAAGCATCCGTACTCCGGATGACCTTAGAATCCGACGTTAGGATGAATGAATGAAATTGTAAAGGCCCAGGTACCTTCGTTCATCATGTCGAGAAATTCCTTCGCTCGGCTCAAGGAAACCGTGACCAACAAATAATCATCAGTCTGTCTGAGCAATACCTACGGGGATCATGTCAAACACACGCTTGGAGGGCCACCGAGGAGATGAGACAGACGTACACTCCCAGGATCCTCCGTGAACTGTTTGAACTTCTTCTCAAGGTCGCCGTAGAAAAAGGCACAAAGAATGGAGGAAAGAACCGAACCCTGAGGAATCCCAATCACCTGCCGATAATAATCCTGCCCGATCTGCATCGAGTGAGAACAGTTCCACGGATAATGCACGATAACCAACCTTGATAATATTTTCCGTAATATGCTGCTCAAGCAAGTTCCATATTTCGTGCCGTTTAGACCGAGGGTACACGACCTACAGCGGTGAAAATCATATCACATACACGAGATGTTGGAGCTTTACCTGATCGACAAAAATAGTATGGCGCAAGGCTCCCGCGAGCTGGGTGGCGTACTCAAGAAAATGTGGACGGGTGTCTGACGGCGATCAGTATTGAGGACAAGATTCGAATTATGTCCGCCACCTTCGGGAAGAGCGTCTTTGGCAAAAGTACGCTTGATTTTGCCTGCCGTAGAGGACACCTTGCCGTATCTTTGATGGACATAATTTTCCTATACTGTGCCCTGAGATGGATTCTTCGACCGCATGTTGTGTCAACTTGCCTCAGAGATCACATTTCGCAAGATTGTAAGCAGCTTTACTTGATCAATGGTATCAAAGCAGGCTTGAACATCAACTTTGACGAAATATAGTTTGGGTCTTCCACAGCATCAGCAGAGGTTGACACCAGCAGAAATAACACTCACAATTCGTTTCCATAATCTCGTACGAGTTGGTCCTTGAAGTTTCTGAGTCTGACATAGACATCGTCACTTCCTAATACGGATGCGCCCAGCAAGTGAGCTCGCGTTTTCTGTGTAGGTTGAGTTGGTCGTCACCCAGAGTACGAATGGTAAGCACGAACTCTTTCGTATGTGAGAATCTTGAACGCAACCTGGAGTATTTGGTTGATTGATTGCTCTGAGGAATTGAGGCCTCCCTACAAGCTGGTCAGCTTTCAAGAACGATGTTGGAGAGCTGCCTGCTCACCTCGATGGCGACCTGCTTTCGTCTCAAATTCGCGATCGGCCGCACACCCGTTTCCTTGGGTAGGAGACGGACGAAGGAGTATCCTAATTTGCGTTGGCGAAGAATTTCTTCTGCTTCGGACTGTTGGTCGAGACGTGTAAGCAGTATCCAATCGAAATTCAGATTGAAAGACCAACTTTTTTCATCTTCTCAAACGTTCCACTAGTCAGACGGTCTAGAAGTGGCTCGCAAAGTACTTTCCAGTCATCTTGACGAAAGTATAAGACTTTATTCTTGAACGCCGATGACTCTGTTACAAAGAACGTTGTCTGTCCTTGTTAGAGTATGCAACTGCGATACGCAGTGATTGGGCTCACCTTCAGTAGCGATAATACAAAGGAATCGAAGTACCAGTACAAGAAATCTTCTAGCAACTCTCGCCGCTTGGCAGCGTCAGAGGCGCTGACGCGTGTCTGCTTTTCTCCGCTCCCCGGAGGCATCAGCCATTCGCAGTCGGATGTGCTGAATCCTTGGAGAATGTAATGCAAAGACAATGTTTCGAAGCGCCGCAGTGATATGAACTCTCGTACATCTAGAAGGTTTTTTAATCAATACTAGAGGAAAATGATAGAGCATTGATCGGTAATCAACATACTACGACATATATGTTTGAAGTTGCTGTCGCTCCCCCAGAATTCATGTGGTATGACTTGTTGCGTAACAAGAAGCACATACCGATATACCTAGAAGATAGTTAGATGCGATGTGGGTGCTTGTATGTCAGTCGCCCACCTCAAAATGACTACACGAAAATTCTACGAAACGCGGTTTGCTTTCAGCGTATCTTTTGGCTTGCGTGAAACCGATTGGAAAAATGGAATTCCCGGCTGAATCCAATGAAACCTCCTCTCCTAGCGAAGCTTGGGTCTGAAGCTGAGAATTTTCCTCCGACAACAGCTCCTGCGATACCTGTCATCCGAATTCAGAGCGAACCAACGATCACTTACCAGTATCACACTGCTCTCCAGAGGCTTTTCTGACTTTGTAGCAACCTGGTTGTAGCAGAGATACACAATGCCACTCTGTTCGATGCATGGAATTTCAGTACCTTTGAAGGGCAAACTTGGTCATGTAGCAGCTTATATTTACACTTGCTGTGTCTCCATATAAGTGTATCAAGGCGATTCAATGTTTCCTTCAAACGTTTGGGAGTCTTCGATGGCTGTAATACAATTAGCAACCGGCGAAAAGATGCAGTCAGTCATCGTACTCGGATTTCAGCCCCTCGATCGGTGAAGGTGGGTGTCACCGGGCGGCCCCACTTTGAAGTCTTGAACGTGAAAGCACTTGACAGCCCATATTGTCGAGGAAAAATATATTTTGACAGGTGGCGAGCTTTTTCTTGTTGTTGTCGTGGATCATAGTCAGGTACCTCATCGCCATTCAGCTGCTCGCCAACGGGATAGCTGGGCATGAGTCTATTGAGAATGTCTGATCATATTTAGTGCTCCGCGACTTCTGGGTAGCAAAATCACGAACGATTCGGCTGAAATCCGCACAGTATCTGATTCGTGTGGGGTATTGTCGCTGGCCTAGCAAAGAATAATCTAGAACGGCAAATTGTAACATCAGCAGGAGAAATCCTGTGTTTTTATTAGTCGGATGGTGTTCTCAAGATGAATGACACGACACATACACCACAGTCTTTAGCGTAGCGCTGAGGTCGCCCATTGACGTGACCCATAGCTGGACTCTGTTCTCTGCAGCTTAGTGGGCCTCTCATCGTGGGCGGGGAGCTTGGTCGATCGCTTTCCGAGAGATGAAATTCCAGGATCCATGGGCAAACGAGGCGGCGGCAAGTTAATCAGGGGCTCCCCCGTCATTTGACAAAAACATTTGTTGGGCAAAGAAAAAAATATAGCTGTTTCTGTCAAAAGATGTATCATTGCGTCTTCACCAATCCTAAGTAAGGAATCCATTGGTGGCAAATCCAACGCAATGAGAATTAAAACTTGCCGTGCTAAGAGCATTCTCCACTCTTCGCCCTGCAACGCCGTGACGATAGTGTTTAAATTGTTGTTTTCGACGCCTGGACGCGTCATTCCATGATTTCGAGAAACTACTTTGGTGTCCTGGGGAATAGGCGTAAAAAAGGCAGCATGACGATACTGAGGTGAAGGGACGTACGCGGTAGTAGTATCCCGACGTTATGATATTTACTGGGGCTTTTTTCTTGAAGATGACTTTCTGAGCTTGACGTATAGTCTCAAGAAAAAGTTATGTTATGCGGCGTTGCTATCATGGCAGAGTAACGCTCACCTCGGTTATATCAGCCCTAGGCATCTCGACCTTCAAGCTCTGACGCGATGACAACAGGCGTGCTCTGCATTACAGCAACAAAGGACTCTTTGACGAGATACTTGTATCGCTCAGAGTCATCCGGTACTACCAGAAACCAGTCTGGAATCGCGTCGCTATTCAAAACATCACGAAGGTAGGCGTCCAATGTCTTGATGCCAGGGTAATAGCTTCGAAGTATTGATGACGAGATCGTTGAACTCGCCGCTGTTTCCATAAAATGAAAACAGAACCGGAAATCAAAAGTAGGCGGGGGGCTTAAAATAAACTGCGGCGATGTAACAGTAGCGGAGTGAGTGGTGAGTGGGCGTCGGCCCGGCCGACTCAGACCTGGGGTTTGCCGTTTGTGATCGTTCCTCTTAAGACATCGATATCATTTCACACTCTATCGATATCTACGAGGACGAAGGGAATCGTAAGTCTATCTCTTGGAAATGTGTCTCTTCATGGATGTAGCCGCCATTCACCGACCACTGGTCCTGTGCGAGCATCTTCTCTTGTGCTAAGGACTTTGGCAGGTCACGGTCTCGGCAGTCCTCACAACCTCCTCCCAAATACTATATCAATACTGACCCTTTACTTTCAGCCAATCATGCCTCTCAGAATTGGATACGGTCTGCATTAATTCTCCTTTTGTACTTTTAGTTCTCAGATCGTACTTCACTTCAGTTCGGGAGCACTTCTCTTCCCCATTGCTACAATATGCCCAAGCAGACCAGAACAAGACATTCACTCTTGTCGAGTGTCCAAGTTAAAGCTCAATTATACATTGTGCAAACCTCAAAACCAATCTCATCTGTCTAGGCGGCACCGGACAATTGATCTCGCGTCTCACAAACGATGAGATTGATGTTGCAATGTGGGTCTATATCCGACGCTGAAACGCAGGGCATAGAGTATTGATTATACTTATCGTATCCAGCGCTCTTACAGACCCGCTCATCTCTGGCATCGCTAACGGATCCAAGGCCTACAAGTTGGTAGGCAGCTATGTCTCGACGCCGTTAAATTGGTAAGCGTCTACCATCGCGTTTCAGACACCTCCTCCATGGTATCTTGTCGTAGGGCCGTTATTACAGGGACTGAGGCGAAGTACAACTCAATTTCTGATCTCAAAGACACGGCAATAGGAATCTCACGACAAGGAAGGTCCGTCTTTGGCGCAGTTCAATTTGCTTTTAGTCGTTAACCTCAGCGCGATGTCTTCAGCGGAAGCCAGACTATGGCGTATGTAATGGCTCTACAACAAGGCTGGCCCTCAGAGGACCTTAAATTCAAGAGTGCGATTCTAATGTGGTTACATCATATAATCATCTGACATCAAGTTCAGTCAATAACGACATCCATGGACTCATTAAATCCGTTAACGATGGATCAACAAGCGCCTTCATGTGGGAATGGTTCACCACGAAACCATTCGTCGACGCGAAGGAATGCCGTTTTGTGAGCACCATTTTCGCCGACCATCGGTCGCAATACTGACATCATTTTGCATGTAGATTGGCTCGGTGCCGACCCCCTGGCCGTCCTGGCTGATTGCAGCTCGAACGACGACACCACCTGACGATCTTCGAGAGTTTTTGACAGTCGCTGTCCACTTATGTCAAAGCTTTTGATTCTCCCGACAGCCGTGCAAGCCGTAATGTAGAATTTATCAAGACTCACTTCGGGTATCCGGAAGAAGATATATTGGCAAGTTTTCCTCTGGCATCTAGACCACATATCTTACATATACACCTACTTTCAATATCAGGCGTGGTTGAAAACCGTTGGTTATCCCGATAATTGCTTAACCATCGAAACTAAGGTCATCACTGACACCCTAAGGTTGTAGAAACTTCTTTTATGACATGATCCCAAGCTCACAAAGGTCGACAGCGTCCTTCAAAAGGCTGGGGTAGTCAAAGGAGAGTTTGATGTCAGCCAATTTGTCGACACGGCCGTTGTAACATTAGTATAATAATGATGCATCAGAGTTAGAAACAATGAAGTTGTTTCACAATAATATAATTGTAATATGCACTTGTGTAGTTCGTGTGATACATTGAAATCTTTGAAAGCAGGAGGCTGTAAATACATTTGCGACATCAGAACATGAACAACAGAACAAAAGACTCCATAATGACAGAAAGAGGGTTACGATGAGCTCGCGACGCCAGGGGAAACGATACTCTCAATCTCTTCCTCATGATCTGTCGTCGCCGCCGCCTTTGATTTCGACTTTGGCTCTCGCTCTCGTGTCAAGAAGCCTAGGACAATAACAAGATCAGTTCCTTGGTAGCGCCACCACAGCATACCGACGGACCTTTCAATTTTTGTCGCTCGACCTTAGCGCGTGCTTTATCAAGAGCATTAAGACGTGCGATCTCGGCATCGGCTTTGGGTCCATCTGAGTAAGGAAGAGAGTTATACAAAGTTGGGAAGACTTGACTCAGAACACTGACCTTCTGGGCTCTTCTTCTTCAGGTCTTCCAGAATCTTGATAGCTCTCTCGATATACCCTTGTTCACCTAGAGCCTTCCCCTTTCGAAACAAAGCTTTATAGTTCTTCTCGTTCTTCGAGAGCGCCTGAGAAGAGCGTCAACGATTATTCTAATTCATTAAGACGTACACACCTTGTCCGCGGTCTCGATCGTGCGCTTCCAGTTCTGTTGAGAGAAGTGGCACGCTGACATGTTTCCATAAATCTTGCTTATAATCTCATCGATCTAGAATAAAAGTCAGCACGAGCAGATGGCGATGAATTGAGGACGGTGACCTCGGACAGTTTCTTGTCGGCATTTTCTTCTTCTGCTCGAGAAGGTGTGACAGACATGCCAGGGATGGCGTTCCTAGAGTAATCGGTCAGTAACGCATTGAAACCAAGTGTCAGAACTTGAACGCACTTATCGAGTCCTTGAAGATACATTAACGCCTTCATGCCATCAGCGCCACCGAATTTATGCTGGAGATGAGAGAGAAAAGTACCATGTAGTATGCGGACAACGCTAATGGGGAGAAGCTGAAGTCAGCAACAGCACGAATAGGCCACACAGGTGTCCACACCTGCTTTGTAGTCCCCCGTCTTGAAAGCCTGATCACCGGTCTCCTTATGCTGCTTGCCTGTTGCTAATTTATCGGTAGAAGACATCGTCAGCTAGTTTACGTCTTGAAGGTCGCGCGCAGTCAGCTGTAAGTAATAGAATCAGGTCAAGAAAGCAGGCACAAGTGGCGGGCGCCTTTCGCGACAAGTTTACCTTTGTTTGTTCTCGACGCCATCGGAATGGTCGCTCCTTCCCGGTCCTGCACTGAACAACCAAAATGTCGTTGTTCGCAAATGTCCTAGGGTTCTCCCTCTTCGGCCTTGCAGCTAGGCTCGGCCAACTTGGAATTCAGAAACGAAATTTGTTTGATAGTGCGTCAATGTTGCTTCAATTTGGCACACACGTCTCACAGCGACCAATACAGACATGACGGCGCACGCCGTGTCAATGGGTGCTTGGGGAACCTTTGGTTACTTTGCGTGGCAGTGGGATCAAAAGGCTGGCGGTATTATAGCACAGAAGAAGCTAGAGCTAGCAGAACGCCGGCAGGCTCGACAAGAGCTCGAGGAAGAGTTTGCCGCGACCCATATACCAAGCGGGAGCGAGCACTGAACAGCCTGATGCAGACGTGTACGTCAGCTCGTCCGTATTTTTTTGTACATTCGATGCTAATTGCTATTACTCAGAAATAGTGCCGTTCTTTGAAATAGAATTGTCCGCCTTATGTTTGAGATGTGGTTTCGATACGGACCAGTCAAAGCAGTGAAGTAGCACCATTACATCGGTTCCGTGCCATCGCACTAGTCCTTGTTCCTTCAAGTTATATGCCGTGTGCTTGGTCATACTGTCGCTCGCTCGTCTTGGATGTCTCCGCCTACTTCATCAGCATCATGATCTACTTACTTCAATAATACTTGACGGGTGTCAACGGTTACCACAGCATTCAACTCGCAGCTAACTCAGACCCTAAGAAGGACTTTCTCCGATGATTGTGTCCACAACATCCGCGGTGTTCGAACTATTACGCAAAAATGCATATATTATCCGAGGAATTGATACTGAATTTTGTTACTCCCGTCAACTACCGCAAAGATGCATAAGCGTGTTCTTAGCGATATCAGAGAATAGCCCTGGAAATTGTATTTAATGAGCTCGGTCCGCGAGGACGCGTTGACGTTTCCGCAAGCAGTTTAGCCTTCCGAATTCATTACGCCTCGAGGCGGCTTGAATCCAGGAACCCCAATAAGAAAAGGATGGCGTTTTTCAATGCAGTGCGCTCCCAAACTTTATCCCGGTTCCGAACTTAGTTCCGAACAGGTCTGGACAACACAGAAAACACGCATTCGATATCCGCAGCAGGGAAGCTTCAGTATATTGATTGATCAAGAACAAGAGTGGAACGCGTATGTCAACAAGAAAATCGCGAGCATTGATATGTAAAACAAAGATTGGAAGAGACGGTGAATGGAACCAGTGCAATCAGTCGGCATCTATATATCTGTAATCGAAAAAACCAGAAGAAAAATAAGTGAAACTAATAATACACACAGCAAACAGAAAGTAGAAGCAGTTTCGGAGTTGTCGCAGTAAATTGAAGCATCAGATAACACGCAAACGGAAATGATAAAAAAACGCTATAAGTACGCGAGTGCAGAACACTAGATATTGTACACGCCCGCAGGACCTGGCGAGCAATCCAGGAGTAGATGACCAAGAGGGAAGACAGATGATTGGAAATGAGGGAGTGTGATCGAGAACTTGATATTTGGTTAATAATGCAATGAGCGATGGAAACACCAGATGTATGGGCTTTTCGGAGAGCCGATAGGATACTGAAAGAGTGGTGGTGACGGCAGTAGCAATGATATGCGAAGCCAAGATGCTAATGTGAGTGTGATGTTACAACCGTTACAACGGTATGGTGGTGACAGGTCGGTAGGTGGCGGACTAACGATCGGAAGAGGTTAATAGGAAAAGGTGTCAACAGGAGGATCATTGATTCCGACAGCGATTTTGATCAGAAAGAGAGAAGATGAGAGAAGATGAAAACAATTGAGCAACGAGAGACAGACTGTCAAGTATGACATTGATTGATAATGCGAGAAAATGAGAGTGGAGTGGTCGAGCCGATAGTAGGACGGCGGTTACATTGTGTTTGCGTGAGATGGATGTTTGCAATGATATTGAGGGAGAGGTTTTAAATGTGTACGATCTTGGTCGATCGAAGAGCGCGACGGAAGACTAGGAATGATTGTAAGACACGCCAGACTGTGTGAAAAGAGATATATACCTCTTCCGGAAATCTAGAAACCGTGAGTGGATTCCCCGCTCCAACATGAGATTTCATCTCAGTTGAAAGGCACTACCCAGCCCAGTTTCGCCTTCTTCTTCGACATCTGCGTCATGACCTTGATCAAAACGCGACACCACGCTATCCTCGGGAACAACAAGACTTCCAAACGATATCCGCCTCGAAGGCGCAAGGCCTAATCGTCGTACCCGGCGAAGGGTAGGAGTCTTCTTCACTGTGCTAGGACCCATGTGCATAGAATCGATTTGCATCTGATGGTCGGCCGGAGCGGGAATATGGAGATGAGGAAGTTCCGCCCCAAACATACTCGGATTTCGCTGGAGACTCATGCGCTGGACTGGTCTCTGTGACGTTGGCTGCCTTCCGCTGCCAAGATTGGCGTTAGAAGACGACCGATCACCATCCGTCTTGCCACGGCCAGGATCCTTCCGCTCTCTACACTTCTTCGTGCCTTTGGCCTTGACTTCGGGGGTGGGGGTAGATGAAGATGGCTGCGAAAGAGATGGCAATGCTGAAACAGTGTTCTTTGTCCTCGCCTTCTTAGCATGTCTGCTTCTCTTCTTCTCCTCTTCGTCGGAAGAAGGATATGAGGTCGCATCAATGGGCGATTCCATTCCAAGAAGACCGAGGTCATTAGCGACCCTCGCTCGATTACTCTCCTTAAATTCTTGCGCCGCAGCACCGAAAGACGGAGCACGCTTGATCGACTGTCGTACAGGCGCAGGTGTTGCGGGTTGAATAAAAGTATTATGATCGTTAACGGAGGCTGAGGGCCCGCAATACGATTCTGATCGACGGACACGCTGGACGCGTGGATCCGTAGCGGAAGCCATGGAAGAAGGCAGGAGCTGATGATATGACAGTTTGGCGTCGACACTACTCAAGGACTCGTTGGAGGTCATGGACGAAAGAGTGGATCCGGTAGAACGCCTATGATGTGAACATGAGGAAGATAGGGTAGTGAGGGTAGTGAGAGTCGAGGTACTGGGGGTAGATGGGCTAAGGAGGGATGGAAGATGGCTAGGACGGGGGGGCGAAGCTGACCGACGTTGGGAAAGATGATTCGTCGGTCGCGTCCGCGAATACGGATGATAGGACGTAGTCGGTGAGACAAGGCAATCTGACGTTCGCTGAAGGCGGCTGGACAAGCTGGAAACGATAAAATTTAATACAGGCAGGCCAGAGGCACAGTTGGGCAATGACGCACCAAGTAATATTGTCGTGCTCGTCCTGATCTTCAGATATAGACCCATAGAGAAAGTCCATACTGGATTGCCGGTAGACGGGACGACCGGGTTTCTTTCCAACGGCAGGAAGCTCGGATTCTCCACCACGGAAGAAATAATCATCGTTCTCGTCCGCGTATACCTTGGCTTCCTCTTTGGCGCGTGAACGAGCAATCTCGATGAGTTTTACGCGAGTTGCACGGAGGGAAAACGGCCAATCGTCGGGTCCCTTGGCTTGGGCGACGCCTCGGGCAATCTTATCGAGGAGGTTAGAAGGAGGGATAGGTCCATTAAAAGGAGTGACTAGATGGGAAGGAAGAGCATCTAGGGTCTACGGAGACAATGAGCGCGATACTTGATAACAAAGACAGGCGACGCACCCGTGACAGCAATAAAATATGGTCAGCCTTCCAGTCAGCGGTCTCTACATCGTCTCCAAAATCCTGATTTGAGCTGTTCCAGCTGTCTGAACTCTTTCTGTTGTTTGCTTTGATGAACCAATTCGGTGAGCCACAAGCCGATGAACGGGGGGTCCGAGGCGTTGAGGAAGCTGAGCCAGTAGAAAGAAGAGATGAACGACGGCGAGGGAGCGAGGGCTGGGGCAGGACGATGGCGAGGGGGGAGACGCGATTTTGACGCCGCGACATGCTGGGGAAAGACAAGGCCGAGAAAGGGACGAAGGAACGTGCAGTGATTTCCTGGCTCTGTTTTTAAACTCAGCTTGTCAGCGTTCCTTCCAAAGAAGTTCAAACTCCGCTGCTGATCTAATGTCCGATCTCAGATTTGGCGCTTGACACGCTTCCTCCTCGAGTCACTCGGCTACGAAAACGTGTTGATCACTCGCAGCACTCACCCTTGTACCTCGTACCTCTGATTTATTCCGAATGCCGCCTCGTTTCCCTATTCACTCCGGACATCGTCCTTCTGATAGCCCCCCTCCGGTGCGACCTTTGTCCTTCTTTTTCTCGTCTGTTTAAAGATCCCCATCTCAGCGTAATCTCCGTCACCATAGGTAATGTATTTCCATCGTGATAGATCTCTGCGACGGTTGTGATATACTGCACGGAAGCACATACCATCAATTAACGCTTCTTCGCCGCCGTAAAACTCTTCCAATCATGGTTTGTTGGCAGACATCCCATCTTGACTTGCGATCGCAGTCCTTACATATAGTTTGCGAGCCTCATGATGATTCTCCTCTCCTGTAAAAGGTTAGAAAACTGTCCGGAACCCTGTCGGCGTGAAAACCGCTCGGAAATTTCATTCAACAGAACTTCGGATGCGCTTGACTTCTGCTCTCCCACTGCTGTACCTTCGGCTTCCACGCAGAAGAAATAAATCCACTGCAAGACCCTGCCCGAGTTCGTTATTTCTTCGTTCTAGGGAATCGTCTTTTAATCGTTTCATGGAGTTTGTACGCGCTTAGACCTCTCTACTACAGTTGTTAGGGTATATCTCACTAGATGTTGCAATTGTAGGAAATGCTCAAGCTTCGTTCATTAGCGACGCCCTTTCGGCTCTCTCACCATCTATGGATAATTTCTCTCATATAAGGTCCCACGTATATGTGCAAAGATCATGACACTAATTATGCTTTCGCGATTCAAAGAGGGGGGGGGGAAATGTAGGCACACATGATTTGCACAACGGTGATAAGTCGTAATTCTATAGTGGCGCCCGCCTGATGATCAAATTTCATTGTACTAGTGTTTCTGACCCTGCGCCCGCGCGATGGCCACACGGCAATCGGCGACTCCGCTTGGGGTTAGAACGATAGCGTTCAGTGATATTAAACATGCAGGGCTTTGGTACGAACTTTCATCCAATACTAGGAGGAATGACCTTGGATTTAGAGTATGCCGTTATGGAGACACCAAATGTTCACGTTTGCTCCGCGTATTTAAGTCGGATGGGCCATTCGATTACTAGATATTGCTCCATACTGAACTTGACGGGTGGTGCATTATTTTATGGACATTTAGGAGGACCAATAAGTATGGTAAAGATTAAAGATACCACGTAACTTTAGAGCCGCATATCCGGATAATAATTTGAAACATTTTACGGGTACCACTGGCGACAAGAAGACCGTATCCACTTTGTGTAGCTTCCATAGAATGGATGGCGAGATCCGCGCAGAAATTTTAATGGCAGAGAGGAGGATGTGTCGACCAAGTGTTCGCGGCCGGTCTCAGACATACCAGTACGGCAACATTCCCCCGTTCCATAATGCAAGAAAGAAGGCTTTGTGGGCCCTGTGAACTCTTAGTGGCAACCCTATTCGAGGAGCCAAGGCTTCATTGAATCATTGATCACTTGGTTCTTGCGACACTGCGGAGACCGACATCCCGCGACCACAGTTGGTCTGCTGGGTCTACGGACTATGTACGGGCAGAAGAACCCCGTAATGACCGAATTGTGAGACCACGAAAATTCATTCACAGAAACGTCATTGACTGATTCAGCGCGTAAATAGCACAGACTGCAATATGGTCTCACGGCAGCTTTTATGAAAGTATTTTGGGAACATGTGGCACGTCAATGAAGAGGGCGGAGGCAATAGTGGATAGTGGCAACGTCATGGTCCGAGCGCCGGGTCTATGCTTGGCTCTGATTGGCTAACATCACGCTCACGTGGCAGTTGAAGTTGAACAATCGCGACGCGATTCTTTTCATCTCCCCCCACCACGAACCCCGCCTCGTGCTTCGTAATCCTGCAGCATCGGTATCAGTACTCTTGCTAGCTCTACGACATGACTTCAATAGCTTCAGTCACCCGGCAAATCTCGGCTCTCGACATCAACAAGAAGAACACCGCAACGAAACCCACACTGTCAAAACAACCAAGCCAAACGAACGTGGCCAAGCTATTAACTAAATTTGCGGCACCGAACCCTACTAACTCTGCGAAACCAAAACCCACCCCGCATTCCGCCTTGCGAAACCTGACGACCGAGAAACCAGCGGCACCTGAGATTGACATTGGGAGTTATGACGGAGGGTTGGAGCTCGAGAATGAGAAGAGGGGGGCGGCGGTCTCTGGGGATGCCGCAAGGGAGCTGGCATTAGACTCGAGTGTGGCACGGTACGTTTCGTAGTCACATCGAGCAGGTCCTTGCTGACTCATTACCAGGACATCGCCTACTCGAGAATGGACACTGAATTCTTTCGACATGGGCCGCCCTCTCGGGAAGGGCAAGTTTGGCCGTGTCTACATGGTTCGCACCAAAGCTGAACCACACTACATCATCGCCCTCAAGACCCTCTACAAGTCCGAAATCGTCCAAGGACGGGTCGAGAAGCAGATCCGCCGTGAGATCGAAATTCAACAGAACCTACGACATCCCAACGTCTTACGTCTCTACGGCTATTTCCACGATGAGAAACGTATATTTTTAATGCTCGAGTTCGCGGGAAAGGGGGAGCTTTACCGGCAGTTGAGTAAACACGGCCGCTTCAGCGAGAAGAGAAGTTCGCGGTACATTGATCAGATGGCGGACGCATTGATGTATTTGCATGGTAAACATGTCATCCATCGCGATATCAAGCCTGAAAACCTGCTATTGGGCTTGAATGGGGAGTTGAAGATTGCGGATTTTGGGTGGAGCGTGCATGCTCCGGGAAACCGACGCAAGACGATGTGTGGGACGCTGGACTATCTTCCACCGGAGATGGTTGAGAGCAAGGATCATAACGAACGGGTTGACCATTGGGCGTTGGGTGTGCTGACCTACGAATTTTTGAACGGTAACCCCCCATTCGAGGACCAGAGTAGTGTGAACAGTATGTATTTTTGCGCGTTGTCTGATCTAGTCTAATATTGGCTCTCACTTAGACACCTACCGACGGATAGCTAATGTCGACCTTCGCTTCCCGCCTGGCATGTCGACAGAAGCAAAAGACCTTATTGCAAGAGTATGTCGGCCTATTTTTATTCAATATTATGAACGAATCTAACGAGAGTATTGAAGCTTCTGCAACACGACCCACAAAAGCGACTCCCTTTGGTGGACGTGCTTCGGCACCCTTGGGTCGTCAAGTATAGACCCAAAGGTAGCACGAGGGGCAGTGGGCTAGGCCAGAATTGATCGTATACGTTTGATATGTACTAATATATTTAGGACATTGTTATTTTATTGTAGTCTCGTATTCCAGTGTTTGTGTCTTTAACAGAACAGAGAGTCTGCCAAGTTCACGCGCACAGCTGCCAAAACGAGGGTCCGCGGAGGCATATACCAGGTTCAAGACAGGTCCAGGACCAACGACTCTAGCTTGCCTCCTGAAGCTTGAAACATTTGTACTGTCCATGTAGAACGTGCGACTAGATATTTTTGGTTCGTACCCAAGACTCTTCCAAGTATGGATGACTGGTGAGCGGCAAGACTAACGACAATTGGAGATATATTCATATCGGTGGAACATGTACATGTAAAAGTACAGCAGTGGGCTGGACTGGTAACTACGGAGATATTGACGAAAAAAGAAAGGGAACAACAGCTTCCTGGTTAGCCTCTCATAGCCACTTTCCTAGTCAAGGCCCTCAGACGCTCTGCATTCTTCCGCCTTCTCTCCACATCCACATCCACACTAGTATTCGCGCGCATGAGCGCGGCGTTCGCCCTGGGTGCCACGGTGTAGTTACCCAATTCACTCTGTGGAACTGTGACAGCATTCTTGCGGACTCGGCCTTTCTCAGACTCTTTAGCGCGTGCCAAGATGGCACCCAATTTCTCTCCGCCGAACCTGCCTCCGGTCGCATCTCCGTCATCTCGGGCAACAGGGACGATTCTGTCCCGATAAGATGCCGATCTCTTGATGATTGGCCGTGACCAAGTCGAGACTAGCTCACTGGCAATACGTGCTATATCGGGAGTTACGCGCTTGCACTTTGTGTAGAATACGACAATTCTGCCCAGTCCTGACTCTTTGAGGACGGCGGAGTCGATGAATTCCATTTTCTTGAGGATGGGAAAGAATTCGCGTTGAATGTTTAGCGCCTGGAAGAGAGCGATCAGGGAGGGGCTCTAGCCAGCGTTTTACGCCTTCTAGAAGATTGTTGTCGATCATAGACTGAGCAAGGGATGCTCTTGTCAAATGTTAGATTACGGTCTGACGCAAGATGATCACATTACGCACTTTCTCAGAGTTTCCATGGCCTCAGGAAGTAGCCGCAGCTTGGCAGTAGCCGGGATTTTGTCATGATTGGAGCGAATATCCTCGTCAGCTGCGTTATTCATGGCTTCTCGTAACCGGGCGACTTCGTCGTCGGCAAAGCTATCGAGAACCTCATCATTGTTCTTTCGTTTTTTGGGACGCGAGGATTTTTTGGGCTTGAGTATAGCGTCAAATTGCATGTCAAGTCTGATCTTGCTGGCTATGAGGACATTAAGACGTGTTAGATATCATGCAACAAAGACGCGCCTTGTTCTGGGGGAAGATCATTCAAGTCCTCTTCTGTGTATGTGGGCTCCTTCTTCTTCGTTCCCCGCTTCCTCTTTGAGCCAACCTCTTCCCTAACGTCACTGGATTTCTTTTTCTTGATGGTCTTCCGTTTCTTCGGCTTGTCCTGACGCCCGTAGTCATCCTCAGAATCGGGGCCAGAGGACTCGTAGTCGTCCCGGCGCTGTTTTCCTTGCAACTGATTCTGGATTCCCTCTGGCGGTGATAGATATGAAGATGAGACGGTGAGATGCTATGCTCATGCCGACGGCGCACCTTCCTCTTCATCCGAGGATAGCTCCGAGTCAGAGCCACCAAAGATGTCACGAGCGAGCTTTTCCTTTGTCTGAATAACAGAGTTAGCGCAAGATGACTTTGCATTACGACCACTTACTGCGGCCATGCTGGAAGTTGTTGTTTGAAGTGCGCGCTTACGTCAGTGATGGGCACGCTAATTTTGTATGGGTCCTGATTTGGAAACGAGTTGCCGCCCCCTGCCGGTGTCTTTTGCTTACCTTGAAACATTCAACGATCTGCCCGAATGCAACATGAGGCCCTTTAATTAGCGCCAACTGAATCAGTATTTCCTTTGCTGCTTCCCCGCCAGCCTCTTCTTGTCGCCATCTTCCACTCCAGCTGGTCTCCCCTATCTCTCACCGCGAGAGCCGTTGGAGCTCTCGTCGACGTGCTGCACGTTCATACGGTGCCGTTCTAAGACCTTCTGGTCGTCGTACACGATGGCGCTCACCCTCAGTGCAGCCCCCATGCAGCCCGTCTCGCATATCGATGCGCCAGGCTCGGCCTCGAGCTATCCACCGCATCTGCTCAAGCATATGGCCTCATTTGCCGGCTCGGAATCGTCTGTCGCAGCCCCGGAGCACTTGTCTAGCCGTCTTCATCGTACTTCGACTTCTATCAGCGCCTCAGCACTGAGTTCCAGCGTAAATCGACCTCTACCCTCGTTACCCAGGACCCAAAGCGTCACCCGGTCCAGCGCAGCTCCCAGCACCATGGCAATACCCAACTTCCGCCCTTCTTCAAAACACAAGGGCTTAAATCCCCCCGTCTCATACCACTCTCACCTTGTTTCTACCATGCCCCCACGGAAGACTCTGTCTGTTACTAGCATTGTTAACCATCTAGGCACATTGTCCCGCCTCTTGTCGTTTCTCCCCTGGCCTGACTTTCTAGCCCTTTCTCAAACGTGCCGTTCCTTACGAGGCATTCCGCAAAAAGACAACTTGCGGGATGTTATTCTGTCGAGATATGTCGAAGGCTATGGCACTTGCCTCAGGCTACTGTCCGGATCCCGGGAGGGTATAAAAGAGGTTCCAGTCACATTGCATGATATCGATCTGCTCTGTAAGCTGTCTTTCTATTAGTATTTTATGTGCCAACTTTTATTTTCGTAGTGATCTCCCAACGTACTCCACTTCATATTTATCCCACTGCTGCGCTTTCGACACTTTCCTCTCGACACCTTTCAAAGGCCGAAATTTTACGGAATCAAAAACTGGAGAGCTTAACCCACATTCATTCCCGCTTCGTGCTTCTCCTCCAGTCGCTGGTGCACAGTTCCTCATTACCCCCACCTTTAGAGCCGGAGCCAGAACCAGAATCCGATCCCATCTTCCCTGACGCCCGTACTCAATCACAGGGACCTTCCCTTCTACAGCGAGTTTCTGTATTAGATGGACCCGGGACGGGATCTGTACGGGAGCTTATTTTTCCAGCACCTCTATCATGTCCAGATCTGGCCATTGAGTCCGACCGACCGGCTGAGACGGCTGGACGGATCCCCCAGCGTCGTTCAGTCTCTGCCGGTGCTGTGCTTACCGATGTGCGAGATCACAGGCATGCACCCAGTCTGACCAGCTCTGCGTCCTACCTGCAGTCATCGCGGTACCGTCAAAGTCCGAAATCTACGGGACTGCCAGGCAGCCAGACAGGCACCATCAGAAGTCCTGACTCCTCTGCGTCATTGCGCTCAATGAAAAGGAAGAACAGGCTTTCCATATTCGGCAGCAGTTCCACTCATCCGCCTCCGCCACCCGCCGATCCCAGAGACCTTAAATATTATTCGACAGGCTGGAGACGGTCGTTAGCAAACGCTTCATTTGCCCATCAGGCGAAGCGTGCTTCATCCGGACATGGCTCGTCCCTTTCAGAAGGATGGCGGTCGGACGATGATTTAGGATTTTATCGGCCGCACCGTAGGTTCGCTTCATCGAATTTTAGTGGTAGCAATCATTCATTCAGTAGCACCTCCGGATCAGCTTCAGGATCGGGAGGCTCTCCGCTCTCCCGAAGTGAAAGGCACAACTCTCCTTCGCCCCCTTTAACGCCGGTTACAATGCCATCGCCCTCTTCACCCCACGATCTCGTGCTAGCTACGTCGCGCATTCGTGCTCCCGTTTTACGTGTATATGTACCGTGCTCTGAGTTGTCGGACACGCCAGATTTTTTGGACAAGGACTACTTTGCGGCTAGAGCTGGTGGTGGGTTGAGCATCCAGCAGTGCGAAGATCAACTCATTGGATCCGGTCTATGGGAGCATATGAGCACAGGGGACGTGGTTTGTAATCTGGGGTATGTCCCCCCTGCGGGGAATACAGGCAGCGAAGATAGTTCTGTGGAAGAACACTCGCCTAACCGAGAGCTCTCCAGACGACGCGGTCGTTCCGACAGGTTCAAGGAGGCTCGCACATGGCTGATATTCAATGGACACTGCCTTGTGCCTTTCTGCCCTCCTGAGGATTTATTGCCTCTTGACGACCCGGTTTCCTTACCGTCGCCTTTTTATTATGATTATCTCATACCCGCCACTCCTCTTGCGGTAGGTCGCCAGCGATCACCTTTGGCTCCCGGTAGTATCAGAATGGTCATCAGACGACTTCCGCCTCCTGCTTTTGAAGAAATACCGCAGCTACGTCTCGTTCATACTCAGACCAGAGTCCCCAGCCCTCATTCCAGGGGCGGTGTCGCAGTCGTGAAGAAATGGATCTGGATTGCAAGAGTCTGGAGAGGCGGTCTTCATTATGATGCCGCTGGGAAGCTGAACGGCGCTGGAAGTGGCTTCGGGACGTCTATGGGAATCGGCTGGGAAGGTGAATGGGTCATCGAAGGCGACGGGACCAAAGAAGGCCGTCAAGCCTTGTTGGACTGCCTTAGTGGCGAGTATACAGCGCATAGGGAGTGCGAACTTGTCCGGGAGAAGAGCGGCGGTGGAAGGGTTTGGCTCAGGTGCGAAAATTTCCGTCTTCTTTGTGTTCGACTTCCTGAGGTCCGCTTTAGAATGCTGGAATCTTCGGTACAACCGCTTCTTTCGCCTTCGAACTTTGACTCCGTCTCCCCTGGTTCTATCCAGACAGACTTCCAGCCTTATATATGATTATATCTGCTTTTAGATGGTCCAATACTCTGGATCCTGCTTTGAATTTTTACAATGGACTTTATCACTGCAACTTTATTTTTTCAAGCTCTCCGCATCGTCAGGACAATTATATCATTACATACTCATGCGTTTATATTTACATTATTCATTCCATTCATTTATGCATAATGTACTATACGTGATGTGACGTTCACTACATGTACGCTCGTGATTCTATATTATAAGTACGTAGGTTAGTACTTTAGTATCTTCGCGATATGACGCTGTATTTCTCGATTTGTTCTCGATGGGATTCCGAATGTCGATGAGACATTCTATATGACATAAGAACACGCATCGGCCGGCACATTTTCAAGTTCCGACCGGAATTTTTCTGTATCACCTGCAACGTTGCACACTGCCCTTACTCACCAACCACCACTTCCTTGTGAGACCGACATCTCAATTCTGGCATTTTTTGTACCTAGCATCCCCGTAACGCCTTCACAATTTCGTCAACCCACTCCCCCCATCCCCAATATCCCGTCTTCTGTCCTGGCAGAGGATTCATGCTTCGTCCTTCAATCAGTCCTTCCAGACAAAAAAATCTGTTTAACGATTCCTTTCTCGCTTCTGTGAGTATACCTTTCGGATGTGATGGATGTAGTTCTTTCACTGACGAGGCTTATAGCGTTAAACCTAATCCTTGCCCAATATGGCCAGTGTAGTAAATATTCGACGTGATGTCGACGACAAATTCTACCGCTACCGGTATGTGCTTTAGGCCTTTTACTAGGAGTCTAATGCACTCATCTCATGTCTTAGTATGCCCCTTCTCAACACAAAGATTGAGGGTAAAGGGAACGGAATTAAGACGGTCATACCCAATATGGCTGACGTCGCGCGCGCTTTGAGCCGTCCTCCTACCTATACCACCAAATTCTTTGGTTGTGAACTCGGTGCCCAGACCTCCTTTGATGAAAAGAACGACCGTTATATTGTCAATGGCGCTCATGATGCCAACCGTCTCCGGGAGCTCCTGGACGTCTTCATTGACAAGTTTGTTTTGTGCAAATCCTGCAAGAATCCGGAGACGGAGCTTGTCATTTTGAAGGCGGGCCGGTCCGAGGATATCATTCGTGACTGCAAGGCCTGCGGCGAACGTACTGGTGTCGACATGCGCCACAAGTTGACCACGTTTATCCTCAAGAATCCTCCGGTCAAAGTCAAGAAAGGTAAAAAGAGGACCAACAACGGCGATGCTGCGGGAGGTGTAGGAGGAGGAGGCGATGTCACGCCCGAGAACGGTGATGATGAAGCCAAGCCCGACGGCGCTGAGAGTGACGATGAGCTGACGAAGAAGATTAAGGCGGAAGCTAAAGAGCTCAGCAACGACACGGCCATCGCCAAAGAGGATTGGTCTGCGGATACCTCTCCCGAAGCTGTGAAGCAGCGCATCAAAGCGCTCGAGGGGGGGTTGGCGGGAGTAGCCCTTGGAGATGACGAGGGCAGCGACGAAGATGCAAACAGCCCGTATGCTGTACTCGGGAGGTGGATCGAGGAGAACAGAGACACAGGTGATGCAAAGGCTTTTGCTGTCTCGATTTTCAAAAAAGCGGAGGAATTGGGTATTGATAAGAAGCACAAGACTATTGTTGTGCTCGTTCAGGCACTGTTTACGACCGATGTCCTGGCCGAGATCAAGAATTATTCGCCACTATTTGTGAAGGTAATTTGCTTTTTTCAGTTATCCGTTTCATATGCTCATGTAGCACGTAGATGGTGACTTCGGAGAAACATCAAAAGTCCTTGCTGGGCGGTATCGAGCGTCTCGTCGGGCTTACCTACCCGAGTCTTCTACCCGCTGTCCCAAAGATCCTAATGGCGCTTTATCAGGATGATGTCCTTGATGAGGAGGTTGTCACCCAATGGGGCACACACGTCAGTAAGAAGTATGTTGATAAGGAGACCAGTAAGACGGTCAGGAAAGCCAGCGAACCATTCTTGAAGGTGAGAATATCCATCCTTATGAATATTGAAGGTCTAACTTTAATTGTCACAATAGTGGCTTGAGGAAGCCGACGATGATGATGACGAATGATGAGTCAATTTTTTTAATGGTGCCCTATCTTCGTATGGACTTCTTTGTTATTGTTGCATGTATGGTAATTCTTTGATTATGCCAATCCTCTTTACGCCCTACTGGGATACGGCTCAATGAGGGCTCCGTTACTTTATCTGATGGATCCTAAACGTGATTCACAGCCCTTACTATTGTTTATTGTAAAAAGGGGTAGGGGCGCCTCCTTAGGCTCTTGTTTTCTTTCAGCAACCCCACACCCTTGCACCCCAGGTAAAGCAAGTTTTTTGTGCTGCTAGGCGACGTTAGTTAAAAGATCGCACAGCACAATAGAAAGCAGAGTGCTCCACTACCGTTGTGTATCACTGCATCGCTATGGTGAGTGCATACTATCCGATTTTCGCTCTGGTGACTCATTGGGTTGAAGGCTTCGTTGAAGTTATCCAACGAGTATGACATCTACGTGGCGCAGTTCGGCCATCCACTTCTCCGTGGAGCCAAGCATTGGTCCATCGTGGTCATGACGGATCCCAGAAAAATGACCGGAATCGCGTATCAGATCAGCGGGGGTACGGAGACATATGAAGTCAAACCCCCTGAAGGTGTAGACCTGCTTGACACGCCGACATACATGGGACGTGTCAAGGTGGGGAAAGTCGCGAGCAATATGGTGCATGGCGATAACGGGGTCGTTTCACTCGGATCCATACTGACGAGGACGCCTGTTGTGTTGGGAAACGTGCATTGGAATTGTCAAAACTGGGTTGCGGAAGGTCTCAAGCGGTTGAAGGATGCCCATCATTCGATTGATGATGATGAACTGGAAAGTTTGCAGCGGAGACTTAGTTCGGTCCAGAAAGAAAGCCGAGACTAGCTGGATAAAATAAGCCGCTTTGATTTTGATGTTACAAAGCGGGCTACTTACTTATACTTTCGAGGGAATAAAGCGCGTATTTCGTAGGGCTTCAATGTGATGGTGATAATTGTAATGTCTTGTTCTTCTCTCCAACCGACCATCGTTGGACTCATGGCTTGGCACAGTTTCATGCTTCAAGGTCCCGCAAAGATCCGGACTATTATAAAAGAGGTACCAGACTGTATAATTCAATGCAACACTAGATCGCTTTGTTCTCTGCTCTTACCATCATATCATCATTGCAAACGTGAGTAGTTGATTTTTTTTCGACGGTCAACCTGTACCTTACTCGAGGTCGCGCTCGGCCTTGTTTTTCTAGACAACCGAAGTAATAAACGGGGCCCTTGTAATTACATGCTAGCCCGTTGTTCCGAGCCAGTCTCCTTACCATCGCTACTGTGAAGCGTTGCATGATACGACGTCAGAGACTAGGTTTATCTGAAATAGATAAAGGGAGCTTCCTAGGTCAAACCTAAACATCATTCCTTGTCTACATCCTTTTCCAACGGACATATCTGTGGGTCTTTCGCTCGAGCCGCATGGAGCAAAATTCTAGACTCGAGGCTGACGCCCTTTTCTTCTTCAGACGATAACCTGAATATTCAGTGACTTCGCCACCTTTCTGCAATCCTCATCTGGTATCTTTTTCTTGCCCTCCCGTAATCCTTGTTCTTACGTTGTATAGCCATTTTCTAGCATGAGTGACTACGACGATCTATATGTGGCACACTATGGTCATCCGAGTCTTCCTGGTGCTAAGCACTGGGCAATTGTCGTCATGACGAAGCCTCAGCAGCTGACTGGAATCTCCTACCAAATCAGTGGTTCCGCGTATACGTATAGTGTCAAAGAACCGGAGGACGTCAGTCTGCTCCATTCCAACACCTACCTAGGACGAACGAAAGTCGGCAGTGTTCCCAAGGGTTGGCAGCATGCGACCGGGGACAGGACTTTGCATGCCATCCTGACGAGGACTCAAGTCGTCAGAGGGAACTTGCAATGGCACTGCCAGCATTGGGTTGTGGCGGCCCTCGCGCGGTTGAGAAAGGCGGGGTACGCCGTCGATGATCTTTCTCTGCAGGACCTGCTGCAGCGACTTCATACTGTACGAAGGGAGGATCAGTCGTAAGTCGTCGCAGCAGAGCGAAGCATCGGACCTATACGTTATCTATAATATTATATCCCTGCACGCTATCTAATACTTAATTATCATTCTACTTACTAGCAGATAGCACATCTTACTATATCCTCTAATCCATACAAGTCTGCAGCTAGTAACAACGGAAGAGTGAGGCTCCGCGGAAGCAAATGTGTCGGGTACCTCGTTCATCAACCGACGGCATAGATCGCCCAGTAATTTATCGTTGAACATAGACAGTGCCGTAAAATTCAATGTTACACCGGTCTTTTACTTCGGCATCAACGCTGTCTCGGGCTTTTTTGATCGACAGGATTTGCTTGACGGTCGAATGATGAGGTTCAAGTCAGGGACATTAATCTCGATTTACTCTCGACTGAAGATTCCAACAAAGTTATTTCACACATGTGTACTGGTTTCAATGGATCACGGCCTCTAGGTCTTCTCTAGGCTACGTGTTTTTTGAATTTGTACTTCCTAGAGTTCTTGCACCCATTCATTTCAGGTTTCAATCCATAAGCGGAAGCGAGAGCCTGAGTTGCCGTAAGTACAGATGCCGGCGATGCACAGCCACATAAAATAAAGGCTTTTCAGTGACCGATTCATCGGGCGACTTCATCTCAATGGAGGAAGGCTCACTAGCACCCACAGAAGGCTCACAGCAGGCTGTTGCCACATTTCGTGAATCCATAGCTCAATTTTCTTGTAAACTCGAACACACTAGTCCTGTTCCTGCCCTTCGTCGCTCATCTCGCAGACCTATTCCGCGGCGATCTTATACTGAATTTGAAGATATCACGTCTAAAAGGGAGCCGCTGGAGAAGAAGCGACCACTCCTTGATCTTGATCATGGTCTGGACCAGAAAAAAGCATTCCTCAAAAGATCGCCCAGTGCTTCGCCGTCGAAGAAAAAGCTGAAACGGGGTTTTGCACCCCCAGAGACGTATGCTCACCTGAATCTTCTCCCGGACCATCTTCAGCTACATCTTGATAGTGTGTAGAAATTTTTTGTCCCCTTTTATCACCGGGCATCTAACCCTTTTCGAGTTGTCTTTTGCGGCATCAAGTATGTCTGAACGACTAGAACGACTTGGTGAGTATCTTACAGATGTCCTTTATAGCCCAGGCCAGAAGTCGGCAGAGATTGGACATCACTTTGGACACCCTACAAACCACTTCTGGACATGTCTACATGCAGGAGGTTCGTGAATTTGACTTCTTTGTTAATGTACGAAACCTCAGTTCATTCGTTAGGATTAACATCCTCTAAGGTACCTCCCACCGAAGACCACACATTACCGACACTATATAGCCTCGGACTGGTAAGAATGCGCAATTGTGTCCATAGAAAGGCTGTACATGGCATGCATCACTAGACAAACCTTGTTGAAAGACCAACAGCCGAGGTATGTACCTGGCTACTGTACAAGTTGCATATCAATACCCACTGCCATCCTTCAGCAAAACGAATTGTCAGATGCCGAAATGCGCGCGGCCGCTCCGGCATTCCTAGCGAAGATTGCTCGATATCGGCCCCGTATCGTCTGTTTCGTTGGACTAAAGATCGCAGCAGCAGTACAACATTGTGCGGTTCTGGTGACTGATAGTGTTTTTCTCCATTTGATTTGCATCCTTATGCTCTATCAGAGGAAGCATAGGGTCGCGAAACTGATGCCAGGTTTGATGTGCTTCAAACTGGTCTACCCGGAACAAGGTCAGTCTCTTCTATCGTAGTTACTGATAAGTGATGACATCTACTTTGGCAGAAGACACGAAAAACGAGGCTTCTGTTTCCGAAACCTTGTTTTTCGCGATGCCTAGCACTTCTGCGAGGGTAATCCAGTACCAGGTAGGTGTCGCTCTTTATGTCGTTCCTGAAACGTCGAACCAACCCGTTTCAGGCGAAGGAAAAGACAGAAATTTTCGCTGACTTGAAAAGATGCCTATCCCTCGTCAAAACGTCGAGTTTGGACTGTAGTTCTGTGGTCGCAGTCGACCCAAACCTATTCTACTTCGAGAAACCCTAGAACTAGCTTCTAGTTCCTCAATGATTCCGTTGACAAGCCGCTCAATATATCTCAGATAGGATCGCTACTATTAGCATCATCATGATGGGAGTTTCGTTTCATGATATCTGAGAGCTTCTCCGCCACGGCGAACGTTGCTCCGGCCTGAAGAAAAGTTGAGTTCGAGTCACAGCAAAAAGTCTAGAAACCTGCGTACAGTGTGACCTGATATAATGGAAGGAAAGATCGATGCATCACAGACTCTTAAACCTTGAATTCCATACACACAGAATGAGACGTCCACGACACCACCTTCTTCCAAAGGAGCCATACGACAGGTACTTGTGGGATGATACAGCGTCTCCACGCGCGATCGTATCATCTCTTCAATTTCAGCATCGTTCTTTGTACGATGGTGGTGATCTAACTCGGCATCCTCGCAATTTTGATCAAGAAGCGCAGCAAGAGGTGCCGTCTCAGATATCCTAAGGCAGAGCTTAAACCCGCGCACCAACTTTTTGACGTCCGCTTCAGACTCGAGATACCTGGGTTCAGAAGTCAGATGAGAATGTTACCAGCCTCTAAGCAATATACTAGCCGTGGATCTATAACTGGATCGTCGAACGGGCTGGGTGACTTCAACCGAATGCTTCCAATACTTAGCGGCCTGAAACACGGATCATCAGGGTGTGTACTACGAGAAGACGACTAAGAGGTAGGCTAGACGTACTGAAGCAACACGGAGTGGAGCGAAAATGTGTGCTTGGAAAAGGTTTTCATCCCATGCTCCTTGTACCCCATAGCTATGGTGAAGATCTCGATGTCTGGACTGCTAGGGCTAGATGTGCTATCCTCCAAAGGCTCCGAAGAATCGGGGAACACTGATGCATCGTCCGTTCGCACAAAGGCGGCCCCCTCGCCTAACTGAAAAGACGTAAGCTCGATGGCTAATTGTGTATGGAGTTATTAGCTTACGTTTGTCGCGGCTGGCCCTCGTCTCCAAACCAGATATTGTATAGTAGCAGAGATATACTTGATTAGATCGAGAAGAGTTGTAGGCTTGAGGTATTTGGGAGAAGTGTTGGTTTTATCTTTGAGATTACAGTCGATCACTGGATGATCCATAAGATGGGCGCCGACGCCCTGTAACTCATGCACGACGGGTATATTGAATTTCCCAAGTTCCTCTGACGGACCGATACCGGATAACATGAGAATCTGATGCCTGATGAGCTCAGATCAATATTTGAAGATATCAAGCTCGCCTGCGGAGAATGGATAGCTCCGGCCCTAGAAGACATAGTCAGGGCCATTATGCATTATTGAATACCACAGGTACGAACGACAAGATGACCTCCTTCCGGGCTCTCGCACAATACACGGGGCCATCCCGGTTGTTGGTAAATTCAATGGCATATGCGCGCCTTTCCTCGCCGGTCTTCCGGACTAGTATCTTCGTGACTTGCGCGTGAATAGCTACTTTGAGGTTAGGCCTAGCCAAGACTCCAGGCGTTAAATAGGCCGTTTCAGACGTCACCCGTTCCAGTTTATCGTCGACGTAGGTCACTGCAGCAATGCATTTAGCGTTCCTGGGAGATATGGATATGGATAGACACGTACTGAGCCGGTTGACACCAGTGGGGCTCTCACCTGTGTTGAAATCTGCGCTAAATGGTATGCCCAGACTCTTGCATGCGTCAATAAATGCTTTGCCATGCTTGGTTAATGCTGGAAAATATCCGACCCGCACCGGTCCTTTCGTACCCTTGTCAGACATTTTGACATTGGGGTAGTCCGCATTCTCAGTGTAGGTCTCGAATTTTGTGAAGTAGCTTGGTCGACAACACTCATAAGCAAGCGGGCACACGAAGATAGAGGGATGCTTACTGCTTAAAGTTTTTCCATGACCAAGAATCATCCCCGGTTATGGATGCCCATTTATCATAATCACCAGGTACACCGTATTGAGCCCTATATATTGTCAGTAAAGTTGTACGATCACCTTGGTGTACATACATTTCCGCGTTGATAGCAGAACCTGATTCTTGGCGTCAGCCTCACTGAACACTGCTGAAGGATATACAGACTAACATCCTCCCAACATTTTACCTGCACGAGGTCAATAAGACACATTGTTAATAGACGTTGAAACTTTGACAAACCGCTGGGCCAAAACTTCTTTTTGTTCTTAGCGAACTTCTGAGGTTCGGTGTACAACTGGTACACATGCTTGGTTGGGAAAAGCAGTGAAAATGCGGACGGAACTACGGAGTAAAGGAGGCTCTTGCCGCTGATGTACAAAGCTTGAATATTATACCCAAGGCGGCAGACGGAACAAGAACACACCTTCCTCCAGACTCGAGAAGAAGAACATTAAGAGAACTGTCCTCACTCAAACGAGAGGCCAGCACACAACCAGCAGTGCCTAGTAGGGAAAGTAAGCATTATAATACTACACGGTCAAGCTCTGCTCACCTCCTCCCACAATGATTACATCATATTCATCATACTTGTCATTGCTACTCTCTTCGCCGACTTTTCGGCCAACTGCCGACAGATTAGCGATCAAGCTGCTTTGGTTAAAGAACATCGAAAATGAGAGACGATACGTCGTTGCATGGCTTTATATACCTCGAGTTTTCCACGGAGGACGTCATGAGGATGAGTACATCAGATACCTGTGATATACTGTTCCGTGGGTTGATTACGTGAAATTCACGTACTAATGTGCATCAGAATCAATGTAGATTCTGGACTTGAGGTTTTTGACGCTGTGAGGAATTTACAGTAGCAGATGTAGGGTCTCAGTCGAACTCGCTTCAGCGACTACTAGTCAGTATTGGACAATCCGAGGCAGGTTCCTTTACGCTTCGAGGGAGTACGAGATGGCAAACAAACATGGTCGAATAGAGCGAATATCGGAACCGTTCCGAAAGCGAACCGCAGAAATAGGTGCAAGGCAGCATGATTGTAGTATTACATGAGAACAAGTTTCGACTTCTGCAGACATGCTTGTGAAATGAATTCGAGTCTCTAAGACCAGTGAGTCGACGGTCGAGTCTGCTTCTCACCGTCGACCCAGACATCAACTTTTTCGTCATAGAAGGCAACAAAACCCGTGATAGATGCACATTCCAGGTTTGCGTTGCGATACCACCATACGACGTTGTCCTTTCGATTGTCGGGTGACAGCTGAACGTGATAGTAACTGGCTTCTCCCTGATTTTTAAATGTGAATCGAATTGTACTAAAAAGGAAAGAAGTAGAACATACCTTGTAAGGGCACGAGGTCTTCAGGTCAGAAGGAACCAATAGATCAAGCCTGCAGTCCGTCTTTGGGATGTAAGTACGGACAGGAAGGGACGTTTCGAACAACAGGCGTGGCTTTGTGGAATTAGCGACTTCGACGCCATCAATTTCGACACGGACGTGGCGGGAAGACTGAAGGACGTCGACACGCTATAATATTTGTCATCAATGATTTTGATTGCAACACATAACTTATATGCGCGCCTTGTAGGGATCCTTGGGATGCACAAATATTTGCTCTTCTTCTTCAAACCAAGCATCCATGGCACTGAAGTTGAGCTTGAAAAACCCTGCACACTCGCCAGAGCTGAATAGTTGCAATGCAGCTGGTGCTTTCCGCACGCCTACGACGACATCGTACTGGGAGCCGTCAGAGGTTGCTTGCTTCCCTTGGAGATATTTCTCAGGCAGCTCGCTGACATGGAAGTAGTAGAATGGGTAGAATGGCGAGTCCCAACTAGTCCAGAACGTTAACATTCAAGCCAGACAGCATGAGATGGATGCGCACATCAGTGTTGCACTCTTGGTATCTACGATGACAACACCTCCAAACAAGACACGGATTCGTTTTGGGGAGGATTCAATGCGGACAGTGGACATGGTGTTTTGTAGGAGGTACCATGTCTGTCCTGGGAGACTCTTTTATATGTGAAAGACGGTTAATAAGCGATGTGGTCATCTGTATCATCTGTATAAGCAATTTCCAATTTATATGCATTGGATAGATCATTACATATCGGACTAAATAATACGTATCGACTGACTGGAGGGTCGTGACATTCATACAACAAAAAAATCAAACTCGTTATTCTTTCATAAATCTGCAAATTTGTCTGTGGCCTGTGGAAGGAAGGCTTTCAGAATGATAAGGCGTGGTAAGGCGGTCATCTAACCTCAACAAGTAACTTCGCGATACCAGGCTCCCGTGAGGAATGTCCTGCGTCAGGTACAATGTGAAGATCTATCTCGGGCCAAACCTAGAATAAATAGTATTAGATGATGCGCATGTTGTGAAGCAATGAGTCAACCTTCTTCAAGGCATAAGCTGTTGTCGCCTTCAAAGTTCCTTAGATATGGTACTGTAATTTAACATGGTATACCTACCGGGCAAACGACGTCATATCTCCCTTGAACGACAACAGTCGGTATGTGACGGCTGATTGAGAAATAAGTTGATAGACTTTGGGCTTCGAGGCGATAACAAAAGTCACATCTTGTCGATTTCTTGCTTCTCCAGCAGTTGACCGTCTCTCATAAATCCCTAGAGCAGGTGAGAATGGCGTCAACGATAAAAGTTCGAGGACTTACATCGTTGACAAAGTAATGATTCTCAATCCTAGCGAACGCACTGACAGTACATCTCAGAACTAGCGCGAAGGAAGATTGGGTAAGGAAGGTAATGTCATACTTGGCGAAGTCATCACTCTCGGCACGAGCTATATGCGAGGGATCGACATATAGTTTAGAGGTGGTCATTCTATAACCGTGACGATAAGAATAACAGGACTTGGAATATTCAATACGAAAGTCACGTACTCCCACTTGGACCAGGCCCGAGCAGCCTTGAGTCTTGTCGCGTCATCGACAGAGTTGAGCTGGGCGTGGTATGCAAGCATCATGTCGTGCCTTTCAGCTTCGGGGATGGGTGCGATATAGTCGTCCCTGATGATAGTATTAATAGTTGCCCGTACAGACTGCAGCCGTGTGGTCACGCACCATGCTTCCGGGAACAAATGCGATGCGCCTTCCTGATAGAAGAACTTGAGCTCGCTACGAGTTAATAAATTAGTAGGCCAAGTGATAATGTTGTAGTTTACAGAACCTCTTTCTTAGCGTGAAGATACCGCTATCAAAGATCGGTGTCAATGTCCGAAGAAATTTAAAGATAGTTCAAGCAGACCGCAGAACGAGACTCTTGACTTTGTCCGGGTGGGACTGGAAAACAAGACCAACTGAATATCAAAACATACAGAGTGGCTTATTTACCTGAGCGTATGCCAATGAAAGGGTTGATCCCTAATCAAGTAAGGTGTAGGGACATTGGAAATGCAGCAAGCAGAACGACGTACCCACGATCCTCCGAAGACATGCCAGATAGGAATTTCCAAGCGCTCCCTCAATTTCTCTATATCTTTGACGAGATCCCATGTAGTGTTTTCCTCAAGATGGGCGCCTCTGCAATGGCGGATCAGGAAACAAAAAATAAGGAACTAATGGATGCTGACGGCGTCGATTTCCCTGATCCTCGTTGATCCAATAGGACGATCTAGACCACCAATACGGTCACCCGAGTGCTGGAAAGTGACAAGACTACCCCACCTTGTACTTCTCAGGGTTGAAGAATGACCGATCCTTCTCATCACATCCTCCTCCTGGCCCGCCTGCTTGACCGGTTAACCCAGGTTATCCTTGACTGCGGACTCATAATGGACGAACCGTGGAGGAAGATGACTGGAATGATATTGAACGAGAGTATTGAAGGCCGTTCAACGACAATAACGCACCTGGGACACCATCCTTGTTACCGCAGAGCTCGTAGCTGTGAGAGTTCAGGGCCAAGAGGCAAGTAAAGGCACTAGATAGACTCACTGCAAGTCGTGGATGTCGGATACCTTGAGTCTCCCGGTCTCGTAGGGCTCGATGTGGGGATACATGGATGTATGCAGTTGGCTAAGTCTGATGTGGGGTAATGGTCGAGCTCGCAGGATCGGATAACGGATCGAGCAAGTTAGGGGCTTTGCACCCAAAAGTGTTCTTAAAGGAGAAAGCATGGAAGAAGAATCGTGCCATAAATTTACACTTTTCTGCCGCAACATGGGAATTTACAATTTAGTCCTCCTCCTCCTCGATCCATTTGGGCGGTGAGAGTACCTTTTTCGGCATGATCCCTTGATGTGAACGCTGACAGCGCTCAAGTCGTGTACCTCGAGGCTTGCCCTTTGACGGTCTTCCACCATGTCGAAACCCATGTATTTTCCTATCCCCCCGCCCCTCAAGCCCTCAGTCGCCCCGCATGTTTACCCTGTGACGGAAAAACAGTCGGCCATGTACCAGACAGTGTACGACCATTTTGCCAAGCCTGACTACAAAATTCTCAGACTTGAAGAGAACGCTGAGCTCATGGAGGAAGAGAAGTTTTGGATGTCACATGAATGCATTTTGAGGTGCGGGGTTCTTTCTCTTTCGTTACATCCTCACTCATTCTTCCAAAGATACCTTCGCGCGTCTAAATGGAAGACTGAAGCTGCAATTCATCGAATAGAAGACACTTTGAAATGGAGACGCAGCTACGGTCTATATACTACTTTGACCTCGGAACATGTAGAACCAGAAGTGAGGATTTCGGTCCTTGTGCTCCACTTGTTGAGACTCATGCGACGCTTAGGCTTCAACGGGGAAACAAGTTATCTTTGGTTTTACAGTCGATGGAAAACCTGGCTACTACATGTTTCCCAGTCGGCAAAATACAGAAGAATCTCCACGCCAAATTGAATTTGTTGTCTGGATCCTTGAACGCTGTATAGACATGATGCCGTCTGGTGTAGAGTACGCGTCAATTTTCGATCTTACGTTGCTTTTCTCACTCTTTCGTAGGACCGTCGCCCTCTTCATTAACTTTGCAGACAAAGCAAAGAATCCTTCTTTGGGTACAGCGAGACAGTTCCTGAATATCCTTCAGAACCACTATCCAGAACGTCTCGGCGTGGCGCTCATCATCAATGTTCCATTCTTAGTCAATGCCTTCTTCAAGCTCGTTTCCCCCTTCATTGATCCTATCACGAGAGAGAAGATGAAGTTCAATCCCGACGTCGTCAAAGATGGCATCGTCGCCGCGGACAATGTTATGAAAGACCATTGGGGAGGCGATTGCGAATTCGTTTACGAGCATGAGAAGTATTGGCCTGCAATAGATGCGATGTGCAAGGAAAGAAAGAAGAAGTTCCTAGAAAAGTGGCGAGAGTTAGGTGGGACGGTGGGCATAAAGGAGACCGATTACAAGGCGGAAACTGATCTGGTAAACGAGAAGATAACAGTTACACAAGATACCATCGCGGTTGTGGATAATGAGGTGCCGGTCGAAGTTGCCTAGTGGCTAGCCATACATATAGAAGGGATTTTAGGGTAATATATTAGACATAACATAGGTGAAAAAAGGTTCAGGGGTAATCGTCTGTCTTCATGTGTCCATGCCCCCAGAAACTCCTGATTGATGGGATGGTACGAGCAAGTAGCTGCATTGATTCGCCATTGAATGGCGAACCCCCACTCCATATCCCAAGATCGTGTAACTTCCAGCTGGGGAAGGAGCGATCCTTCAGGATGTCATCAAACGATTGCTACAAACATACATGTCAGCAAGTCTACATGTCACACAACGCTCAAGTTAGGCTTACTTGGTTATCCCCAATGTATAACTTCAGTGATACCAAGCCGAGCAGCTTTTCGGCCATCGCGCTGATGACCTCCCCCGTGAGTGCAACCATATTGAGACGCAGTTTTCTCAGTGTTCTGTTGGGGCCATTACATGCCAGGGCATCTATAAGTTCAATGGTTTCTTGAGGTGAGAGATAATGATCTCGCGAGATGAGGTTGCGAAGTGTATTGGCGGAACGCTGTATTGTGAGAAGGAAGGCGTTGAAACCATTATGGTGATGGGTGGGATAGAATTGTAGGACCTTCAGTACTGGGAATTCTGGAATTGGGTTTACGGTCGCCAACAACCAGTTGCTGAGCGGTTCCTCTAACGATGGGTCCACTGCAGATCCAGTGGGACGCAGCCACAATTGCAAATCATCCAGTGTGCTAGCATGCCCTCGAATGAAACCAGATAAACCGGAAGGATCTATCAGAAACCCCTTATTGAAGGCGGTACGGATGTGGAAATGATGCAACAGCGGGAAGTGGTTCAAATCAACAAATAACCTCGATATATCTGTGGCTGCCCATGACCACAACCCGAAGGTCTTCAATCGAGTACTCGTTCCATTGACGAAGTTTCTGAGAGCCAAGACGGATTCATTCGATTCCGCTTCGTCCGTTCGAGGGTAGATGGATGACGTTAGCCGGATGCTCAGCGAGTCTAGCGATTCTAATTGAACACCGGACCCGACGATGATGTGGAACGCATCCAAATGCCCCAAAAGAGAGAGGGTGCGGATCTGTTTACCAAACGTCGACCAAGCGGCCTTGAGGAAAGGTATCAATTTGTAGCTGGATGGATATCCCAAAAACTCGATAGAAAATGCATGTAGGTTTGTGAATCCCGGGAGGACGTCTATAAGGCATTGGGTGGCGCTTTCTACTGTGACGTCAGGCTTACGGCGGACAAGGCGTGCGAACCGAAATGCTTGGACGTCGTCAATCAGCTGGGTGCGAGTGGTGCGAGAGATGATGCTTAGGCGCAAGACTCGGCTCGCAACCTCCGGGTCCCTACAAGTATACGAACGTTATTAACGCAAGGAATACACAGCCAGTCCACCTGCCTTAGTCTTTTCAATAAGGCAAGTGTCCGTGTGTTTATGCCCTCAATCGTGATCTCTTTATATCTGACATTCAGCGCGACTTCGTAGAAGACACGGCTGACATCAAGCATATTTTCAAGTTCATGGTCTGGGATGAACTCTGTTATATAGAGCCATAATTCGGTGGGCAGTTCGACCATGGGAGTAGTTGAAAACAAGGGGTGTGTGCTGCGGACAACGTACCCCGACCCTAGCTCCCCGCAATGGCTGTGCAGATGGCGACCGGCCCATCTGGCTAGATGATATCTTGTCAAGTAGCAGAACCGGCCTCTGGCTCCCTTCTGGCGTCAAATTCATATATAGTTCGGATGGCCAAGTGTCCTCGTAACCAAAACTCTCATTACATGTATTAGCGGCTCAACTGACATGGTCCACAGAATCATTGTCGACAATGGTGACCCAGCCATCTCGTATTCCTACACTCCAGGACACTACTGGATCCCAGGCAATGATTCTTATACCTACGGCACTACGTATACAAATGGTTCTTACTCTAGCCTCAATGTGACTTTTGAAGGTTAGATTCATGTCTGATCATATTCCTCCTGCTTATCATTGATGCAAGGCACCGAAATACAAGTTTTTGGTCAAGTCGCGCAGGCGCTGTACTGCACCTATGAAATCGACTCGGTTCGAAGCGGTGGCTCGACCAGAGCTTTCAATCCGGGCTACTCTTCCGCAAAGGTAAGCGACACCTGTAGCTTGATTGATTCCGGACTAAGCCTCTCAAGACCGGGGTAGAGTGGTTCAACGTGCGTGATTATTATCATTCCACCGATTATTATACTTGATATACTTCTCATGCTAGCTAACTGGTCTATCATCCGGCTCTCATAATCTCAGTCTGACTTTGGGAGGCGCAGATGTTATTCTGGACTATCTCGTTATCACGCCCTCCACAAATATGTCCTTGGACGGCTACACGCTTATTGTCGATGACAATGAAACAGACGTTGTCCTCAGTGGAAACTGGACCGTGCAGTCTGGGCAATCCTATGGCTACGGCTTTCCTTTCAACAATACCTTGACAGGTACTGGGGACAACAGCTCTACCGTCGAGTTCAACTTTACGGGTATGGCATCAAATTCTTCCATTCTGTGCTCCATCTAACTCAATCGAAGGCGTTTCGGTGTCCGTCTATGGCGTCGTGCACTCAGCGACAGGCGTTTCCTCGTATTCTGTCGACGGTTCATCACCGATGAATTATACTCCACCCTCAAATCTCACTGACGATAGTTGGTATTTGCATCAACAATTCTTCCACACCGAATTAGAGCAGGGAAACCATAGCCTGGTCATTTCTTTTCCCTCACTATCGGGAAGAGAACGATTCTGGCTGGACTATATCTTGTACGGCCCTACAACGTCAACCAATATCACGCATTATCCCACTCCATCCCCCGTTCCTACAGGCCCGACGTCAACACACAAGTCTAGGCTCCATGTGGGAGCGATTATAGGTGGATGTATCGGGGGTGCAGTGCTTATGATCATCGTATTTGCGATCCTTCGCTACCGTAAAGCACGTGCGAGGAAGGGCAGCTCAACTCCGGCTCCTTCAAATTATCGGCCTGAATACTACGAAGGGATCCAGAACCAGAGTGAGTCCCACAATCGAGTCAAGTGTCAGCGTGCAAACAAGCATCACAGGTTCTTACATATCTGATGTTCCTACACCTGCTGTAGTCCGACAAAGAGAAGCAGATGCGTATAATCAAATGACAGCCCAACCCCACCGCTCTCCTTCTGCGACTTCGTCCGCGGAACGTTGGCCACTTATTGCTTACGACCCTCCTCATGAGGCCAATGCAGCGATTCCTCCTGATATGTCTGTCTTGCAGAGGGAAATTGAAAGTCTACGGGCAGAGAATGAGGAATTGCGGACCTTCGGAGTAGCCGACCCTCCTCCCTACACCGAGGGTCCTGTTCGACCATAACATATACATGAACTGAGTCGTTATTTTATTGTCGATAAGTTATATATACCCTTCCCGTTCTGCGGTCACATTTAGCATACAAACTTGTCCGAGTTTAAAATTATTCCCAATCCCAAGGTGGCTGAAGGTGAGTAGCATCATCGAAGTATAGTTGAGTTGAGCCATATGCCGTAGCTGTTCTTCGGCAAGCCGCAACCGCAAGCAGCTGCCCCAAATGGGACATGGCTCGTGTTTTTGCTCGCTCATCACTACTTCCAAGCTTTCTGCCACCTCACATACATCAACGTTCGGATCTTCGGCCAGCCAGCAATGGCCATTGAAACAATGACTGTATCTCATCTGAAGCAAATCAAGAACAATGTCATTGGGAATCCATCCGTCAAGCTGCAGTGTGCTCGGGACGAGGTATTTATTCAAATGTAAGTCACATCTGACTTCTAATCTTTCTTTCCAGAACGCTGTGTTTACTTATGTGAAGGCTTGTCGAATGTTTGAATCGCGAGCCTGTAGCAGATGAGCCCCAAGGATCCAAGGACGATATTCGCATCGAGGCCGCCCATATCATAACGTCGATATCTTATGGTTGTTCTTTCGTTGTCAGAACTGGTTCTTCGTAACTGACGAGGTTACTTTGCAGGTTCTGAAGATGCACTGGGCAGTTTATTGAGGGCCGACGTTCATAGAGTATTGCTGTTTGCTATTGCCAAAATCCAGCCAACCGATTCGACATCCCTCAAAGCTGCATTCGCGCGTGCACTGAGGGCTATCACCGTGGCCGTTGCAGAGACTGTGGGTCCGTCACAGTGGGGTCTGAGAGCGGATTCCTCCGCTATCAGAAACGAAGCAAAAGTCACTCTGGATTTCCTGTTCCATGTGAGTGCCAGTTTCTTCTCCAGATGGCGTAATATAACAGGACCATGTCTCAAAGATCGATTCTTCGGACATATATCTACCTCTTCTCGTTGATTCGTCGGTTCAGACCAGCACATCGATAGCTCTACTACTTGGGAGCGCTCTTCGGACGGCACAGCACCGAACAGCAGTCGCAGAGTGGCTACCTATTGCGGATCGCGCGAGAGAGGTCAAAACAAAACGCGGATGGGAAAAGACTTCGACAAATTCAAGTTCATTGCATCGTCATGGTGGTTGGGCTGCAAGAAATCTGAGTTCCCTGTTGCTTACTAGCAAAGATTTCAAAGTACGTGGGCAGCATCCATCACTGGAGAGCCTCGCGTCTAATACGGTTATAGTATCAGGAAAGTCTTCTGTTAGCCCTAGCTGCCCTCTGTAAGGACAATGCAACCGTGGCAGTAGCTCTAACAAAACCCATCGCTGACAAAGACGGTGAGTCTCCAGCCTGGTTTGCCTGATTATCGCTCAGCTCGTTTAGCAACACTCTTACACATTCTCTCGCTATCAAAGTCCAGGATCCCCGAGGTTCAGTTGGCTGCTTGCTTATGGTATCGTCGTCACTTCTCAGTGTCAACCACCAACTTATATTTTCTCAAGTGCGATACATATTATTCGATCCAGCGCAAGCCATTCTGCGCCTGTCGACGACTATTCTGCGAGAACGATATTAAGTGTCGTCAATCGCATGATCGCTACACCGCCTACAGATACGGTACAGAACCGGTGCAAAGCTTGCTTCATCTTATGTATGAACTTGATGTACGGTTCCGCATGTGCTGACATCATGTCCTAGATTATCTTGTTACAGATGAAGCAATTCTGTGTCACATAGCATGGGAACGCGGATCTCTTCGTCGACTTGCGGCCTTGGTTCAATCGATCACACCTCAGGATTTGAACGAAAGGGAAGAGGAAGAACCAGAAAGTGTATCTGCACTAAGAGAAGTAAGCACGGAATGCCTCTGTCTAAATGAAAGCTAAGCAAACCATCCCCTTATGAAGGCAGCTCTTACGGCAATAGCAGCAATTTCAATGTTTGACAACGACATTCGTAGATCTTTGACTGATGACTTGAAATTACTTCCGACTATTCATGTCTCCCTGTCGCATCGTCATGTGGGAGTCCGATACGCTGCTTGTCAGTGCATACGGGCCCTGAGCCGGGCTGTGGCAGTATTACGTACCAATCTCGTAGACAGTGGTTTGGGTATGGTGGTCTTTCAAGTATTCAAGAAGGAAGATGAAGATAGAAGAGTATTGTCTGCTGCGCTTTCCGCGGTGTGTAATATCGTCAACGAATTCTCTCCGTTGAGACCGGTATGTTTTCATTTCGTTCCATACATCCCGGTTACTTATGATGCAGGTATATCTCGATCAAGGATTGCTACCACGCTTAATACAACTTTTGGGCTCTGGGGATCCGACATTACGGTTAAGTGCGTTATGGGCAATCAAGAATTTACTACGCAAGACATCACTAGAGATCAAAAAAGAGGTTATGAACCAAATCGGTTGGCCCCAGCTTTCAAGGTATGTCGTCTGTGTTCGCTGATAAATTTGTTCACCATAAACAAATAATCTAGATTACTTATTGATCCTGCAGAAGGTATCCAAGAGCAGGCATTTAACATTGTGCGGAATTTAGCTGAAGACGAAGATGCTATCGACATGGTCTTTGAAGGCTTGGGCACGCATATTCTACTAGAGCGACTCGTAGAAACTTTGGAATCCCGCGACGAAGATGTCGTCCTGCAGGTGTGTCTTTTTTGAATGGGTCTGTAGAGATTGAATCTTATTTGTCCCTAAGGCGGCTTCTCTTCTGGCGAATCTCGCCAATGGTTCTGACGTACAGCAGGACCTCATCTTATCTTGCCCCAAAATCCTTGTGTCCCTCAAAGTATGTTTGGCGGAGTCGAAGCCTGAAATCCGTCGGCCAGCAGTCGGATGTATCCTTGAGCTCGCACGGAGAAGCTCAAAGGGACGGAAGGAGATGGTTGAAACCGGCATTCTCAACACATTGCGGCATATCTGCGAGTGGAGTGGTGGGGGGTTGACTATGAGCCATGCACACACGAGCAGTGCTATCGAAGAAGAGAAGGACATTATCGAGCATGCGCGGTTGGCATTGAACTGGCTTGAATATGGTCCTTGATTTCTATCCAGTTCACGCTTCACTGAAAATGAAATTGCCGCGTCCCTGCTTTGACAGTACCTACTCACGATGAGGCTTTCTGATTTTCCAATTGACAACTTCTGCTGCAAGAAATGATACAAGTACATTACGAACTGCTCGTACATTTCTCCGGAGTTGGAACGTACAGCTCAGCCCCGGATAGTGGATCAGAGAAATGAGGTACTTTTAAGATAGGCAATAATTTCCCACAGGGCAAACCGCGTCCCCAAATTTTGCTGGCGGACTTTTGCCGGGGGCTGACCCACATTTTGGGCATTGCTCTTTCCTCATCACCATGGCCTCGCTGGTTCGTCTTCGTGCCTCCCAAAGGATATTCAGAGCGGTATGTTCTCTCCTTGCTGTCCTTGATGATGAGCAACCGAGTAACTCTGATGTGCTGTAGCCCTTCGTACGCGCTATCCAGACTTCGGCCGACACCACAACTCTTCATGACGATGCCTCTACCTCTGGCCCATTCATGGTCAAGCTTCATGAAGACTCGTTCCAGGCATATAACTGCGAACTTCCTTCACTGGATGTTCAGGTCTCCAAGGACGAACTCATAACGATGTACAGGCAAATGTCGACGATGCGTCGAATGGAGCAGGCTGCTGGCTCGTTATACCAGGCCAAACTCATTCGTGGCTTCTGCCATTTGGCCATCGGACAGGTGTGTTATCTGTATAGAAAATCTCGACCGCTATTGAAGCTTGTTATCAGGAAGCCGTCTCTGTCGGTATCCACCACGGTCTGACGCCAGATGACTATGTCATCACTTCCTATCGCTGCCACCCCTTCGCCGTCCTTCGTGGTGGATCTATCAAGGGTGTCATTGGTGAGCTCTTGGGACGAAAAGTTGGAATGTCCCACGGTAAAGGTGGCTCGATGCACATCTTCACTCCTACATTCTTTGGTGGAAATGGTATTGTCGGTGCCCAGGTTCCCCTCGGAGCCGGTCTCGCATTTGCCCAAAAATATTCTGAGCACCCTCGTTGCACTTTTGCTCTCTATGGTGATGGAGCTGCTAACCAAGGGCAAGTGTTCGAAGCTTTCAACATGGTAAGTTTAGTTCACAGCGTAGTCTCAACGCTAAAGTATGCTCTAGGCCAAACTATGGGATCTCCCTTGTGTCTTTGTTTGCGAAAATAACAAGTATGGGATGGGAACATCTGCAGAGCGCAGCTCAGGAAACACTGAATACTTCAAGCGGGGAGATTACATTCCTGGTCTCCAGGTAATACGCGTTCATCGTCTACAGAACGTGATGCTAACTGCCATCCCATAGGTTAATGGAATGGATATCGTCGCAGCCAAACAAGCTGTAGAGTACGCCAGGAAGTGGACTGTCGAGGACAAGAAAGGACCTCTCCTTCTCGAATTCGTCACCTACCGTTATGGTGGACACTCGTAAGTTGACCAATGTTTTGTGTGGACTCGTTAGATCTGATTATTCCCAAATAGGATGTCTGATCCCGGTACTACTTACCGCACGCGTGAGGAAGTCCAGCGGATGCGAAGTACCCAAGACCCTATACACGGTCTTATGAAGTACATTGAGGAGTGGGGTCTCGCCACCGAGCAAGAACTCAAGGTAAAACATTCCTTTGAAGTATTTTTTTTCAATTGCTGATCAGTTCCTCAGCAAATCGACAAAGACGCAAAGGCCGAGATCGATGCGGCTGTCGAGGAAGCTAAGGCTTCCCCGGAGCCCGATGAGAAGGAACTTTGGACTTCGATTTACTACGCTGGCACTGAGCCGCCTTTCATGAGAGGTCGTGAGCGGGAAGAGGTGAGATATTCGACTGCATGTGTTGTGCAATGAGGCTGACCCCACACTTTAGGTTCACCACTACTAGACACTCCGACACTCATCCCCTTAGCTTGCCTAGATGTCTTCTTACTGTATTTATCGTGACAGATGTGGATTTCCCCCATGTCATGCCTGCGTTGTCGTTATGCTTATCGTTGGATCTTTCCTTAATGCAATCATGTTCCATGCGGAAGTGAATTAAGAAAGACATTATACCCAAATGCATATCGTAAGTTCTATACGAAAAGATCACGGCCAAGTCAAAGAAAGTGCCAGCGCGCCCCTACTTCTTACCCTTCTTCTTGTTCCTGTTCTTTTTCTTCTTTCCACCTTGGTTCTGGGTGAGTTCTTCTGGCTCTTCGTCTTTTGTCTCGTCACCCTTTATCTCGTCATCCTTGTCCGTAGTTCCAGCCTCTGTGAACGATGCATTGGCTGCGTCAGCCGGCGACGATGGTCCTGTCGTTGGTGGTATGCTTGTTGTATCCAACTTGAGCGGTGTTTTCGGAGCGGGTGATTTGGGCAAGTCAGCTGCAGGTGCCTCTTCTGCCGCCGCCGTATCTGTTACGGGCGTTTCGGGTTCAGCAGAATTGGTCTCCGCAACGACGGGATCAGGGCTAGTTGCTTCTGCTTCGGTGGGATGTGCGGTTTCAGTAGCAGCCGCCTCGCCTGTGGCTGGTTCACCCGTTGTCGGTTCTGCTGGTTCCACAGTTGTCGGCTCTGCTGGTTCCACAGTCGTCGTTTCTGCTGGCTCAACTGTTGTTGGTTCTGCTGGTCCGACTGTTGTCGATTCTGCTGGTGCGGCTGGTGTTGGTTGTGCTGCCGCTTGTGCAGGCGATTCTTGTTCTGCTGATGCGACCGTTGTTGGTTCCGCTTCCATAGGTGCCGGTGGTTCTGAGACCGGTTCCCCTGCTGGTTCTGCTTCTACCGATTCTTCTGCCATCAGTGGTTCCACAGAGCTCTCGAGGACCTTGCTCTGAATCTCTGGTTTCGGCGAAGAGGGCTTTGATGGCGCAGCTGATGTCGAAGCAACAGGAACAGCAGATGATAATGCCTCAGGTGGTATCTCATCAGCCTCAGTCGTTCCTTTGGGTGACGATGCAGCTGGCAGATCTGTCGGCGGCGCTGAAGCCTCTGCAAGAGGTTCCGTCGGCTCTTGTCTGGGTGAGTGTGCAGTAGATAAGGGTGCTGTTGGCGACGAGGCTACGGATTTTGCTGCGACAATTTGCGGTGATGCTGTTGCCGGAATAGGTTCAAGAGGGAGCGTACTAGTCTCTGCTTGAGGAGGAACGCTGATCTCTGCGTCCTGTGCAATGATAGGAGATGAAGAGGATCCTGCATGTGGTGAAGCTGGCTTAGAGGCCGACTGTGCCTTGTTGCCCCCACTGTTTCTAAGAACCTGACTGGCAAGAGCTGCTAACGATAAAGGCCCTCGCTTTGGCGTGGATCCTATCTTTGGTGTAGCTGCTTTGGGGGTCTTGCTACCGCCCAACGATCTTGAGAGGTCACTGCCGCTTGCAGGCGGTTCGGTAGAGAACAAGACGGATGTCTCCTCTGGAAGATTCGATGTTCCAACGTCCTGAGCACCGCCCACACCTGTCCAAGGGTTAGACTCGTGATTGAGAACCAGAGGCGAAGACAATGGGGCTATGACAGGTGACATTGGCTTGAGTAGAGTTTCAACAGGCGCTGGTGCGGCAGGTTCCGACGATGCGGGCGGAGTAGAGTGGCTTTCAGCCGCCATTGGCGTTGCTGCTCCAGACTTCTTGGGACTTGCAGCGACCGAAGCTGCACGAGAGACTGAACGTGCATTATCAATCTGGTTGTTGGCGGGTGGTAGAGAGGCTGGTGGTTCAATTGAGAATCCGTACACATCTGGAAGACTGGGAGCAGAATGAGGTGCAGACTGTGGGACATCGGCATTGAGGGAACCACCGTCTGGTGGAAGTTCAGCTCCTCTGACTGACGGTGTTCCTGCTACGGAAGCAAGCCTAGACTTCCCTCCCTTCATAGAAAGCGGGCTCTTCATAGGCGAACCGCCTGATCCCCAAACGGATGACAGGGCTTCGGCAAGCGCGGAAGAGCTATGAATGCTGGAAACTTCTGTCGCCGCGTCGATGTCTCGGGCCCGTTCTTTGCCTTTGTCCTTCTTCCGCCCACGGTCTTTCTCCCGAACACTACCATTGAGACTTCGGGAGGTATCAAGTCCTCGCGAACGATCCTCGTCTCCTCTACTACGGGAAATGGACCGGTCAGGAACGACTTCCGGGATTGCTGGATATACGGATTCCCTATTGGAGTGTCCTGTATGCGATGAACGGCTGCTTGCAAAGCTGTCCGTGGGTGAACGACGGAGATCAGGTGTTTGAGTTCTTGATCCTGGCATAGACCGCTGTCTTTCTGACTGTGCATCGACCGTCATGTCATCATCAGGATTAGTGTCAGATTCTTCTTCTTCTGCTCGATGTCCGCGCTCGTTGTAAATGATGGATGCGGGTCCGCTGAAAGACGTGTAAGTGATGTTGAGGGAGTTAAACTCGATACGCACTATTTGATAGTCCCCTTGAATTTTAAAACGGAATAAGGACGAGGACAGCTATGCCACAATTAATCACTTACGTTATCGACCCATTTTATACGCGCTTTGAACTCCGTGAGACCAAAATGTATCTCGATGGAGAACACGATGGTCCAGTATTCTTTTCCGTCTTTGCTCATCTTCGACTGTACTATGCCGCTGAGTGGAGACAAATCGGCACGAACGAGACATAGCGTAGAAAAATTATCTTTCCATCGAGTTGTTCAGTAGTTTGACACGAGAAAAAGAGTGACTGACCTGCATGACGCTGAATCCATTGTGGAATTACATCCCCTCCTCGGTAACACCAAATTTCAACCTCAAACACCGACAGCATTGAGAGATTCGTGAGCTCGGTGCAGTATTTTCTGGAGAATACCGTCGACTCCTTCACTTTGACACCCTAGCGAGGAGTTGAATAAGTATATACTTCGAGGGAGGAATGCGCTTGCCCTAGCCAAGATACAATCAAATGCGTCTGCAAGAAGTTTGGGTCCAGAAGGTAATTCAGTGAGCCTGTCTTTACGCCCAACGTGGTCCGGATTATCTGCATTGTATGCCCGAAGATATTCAACGCCGTACATGAACTTTGCTATTCGAGCGGAAACATGATGGTCACAATAAAATCCAATAGCACCATCTGCGACAGCTTTGGACCTGGAAACACATGAGATGACATTCCACATATATCGTCAAGACATACGTTTGTGTATCCGGACGACTGACCGCGACCTTCACGTGGGCGAGCCTTTCTTGAAGCTGTGTGAATAGCCATGAACTTGCAGCATATCCGCCAACAAGGAATACAGACTACATATCACATCAGTGATGAGAGGGAATAGTAGTGTTTCTTTGTCACCTTGATGAGCCCTTTCGAAGCAACTATCTGTTTCATGATAGCTTCCACGGCAGCTAGGAACCGAAGTCGATCAGTCCCATTAACGTAAAGAGAAACTTAATTGACTAACCCTGGATAGACGGTTCAAATAATGCAGCGACTTCTTCGCTGAAAAAACAAAATTGTAAGCTAAACCAAGAATATAATGTTTCTCACATACCCTTTTAACTTCAGCTGCCCGTTCCGTATTCCAACAGCAAGATCTTTGTCAAGGGGCGAACCAAACGGTATGAACTGAGAACCATCCTTGTCACGAAATAGACGCTTTGTGGTTTCGTCAAAGCGCTTTGTGATGTGATCCAGCGAGTCAGGCGATCCGTATTTAGAATTCTTCAATTTCTCTGGATACGAGTCAGGGCCTGCGGCAGCAAGGCAGCAGCAAGGCAAACGCACCTTTCAAAAACTCCCTGGCACGCCGGCTCACAAAGACAGATCCAGCAAAGATGCCTGTACCGAAATAAGCCTCGCAGTCGTTGACGCCGGAAGTATTGACGTACAATCTGGTGGCGCGATTTCTTCAATTACTAACGGATGCTGCGCAAGAATGGTGTAGGAACTAAGGTCGAAAGTCCCACCGCCGGCATCTGCAACTAAGAAACCAGCCTGCCCAGAGTCCTATAGAGTAGAATTTGAAATGCGTTACACCACGAATTATGGAATTGCATTCAAACTTACCGAAAGGACGTCGGAGGCTAGGCCGTTTAGAACACACGCATGAAGACTCGCCTCACCCTCGGTTACAAACCGGATTCGCGCCTTCCCTTCATTCGTGTCTGGAATGAGTTGTCCGTAAACAGCAGCCCGACGCATCTTCGTCTGTTGGGCTCCTTCCCAACCATTGGGATGAGAAAGCACAAACTGTATGTCGTGTTCGACGGCTTTCCATAGTGCATTTCCGTTTGCATGCGTATCCACAATAAACGTCTGGGTACATTGATAGAGATATGAGAGGAAGTCGCCAAAGACATGGACAGCAGTTTTGCGGTATGGAAGGGGGGCCAAGCGCATCCCATTCATCTCGAGTTTCATTGTTCTTGGCCGCAGGCGTAATTTGAATCTAAAGGATGGGTTGAGTACGCGGAAATGTCCATAATGTTCGAGTCGAGCGCACAATTCTGCCTTTATCCATCCTTCGTCTTCCGCCGACGATACAATAGAGCTCGCTTCAGCTTCTGCGCCAGCTGCTTTGACCCTTCCGTGTTTATCATAGTACATGACCGACGGTATCTTCGAGTTGCCTGCAACATGTTCTTGTCCGGGAAATCTGAAAGAGAGTTAGATGTGGCTCGTAGCTGACCTGGCGGCGGACCTCGTAACACCATGGATCATGGGAATCTCTCCCGGCTCGAGGATGGCATAGGAGACCTAGGGATACATGACAGTGAGCAAGGGTCCAAAGGGGCGTGTATGACGTGCTTACTCCGCTAAAAGTTGTTCCCACATCAATCGCCAAAACCAGCGAGCGGGATGTGCCCGTGTAAGGTTTTCTCGTGTCTGCCGAAGGCTTCATGGTGACATGCAGGTAAATGAGATAGAGGTGGGGCAGATAGAGATAGTGCGGAAAAGTTGTGGTGTATTAAGATCGTGGAACAAGATAGAAAGCAGCTTCCAACACGCGGCACGAAAGCGGTTGAAGACGCGTTCTTGCCTCGAGGTGATTCAGGGTAATGCGGAGTTGATGGAATTCCCTGGAACCTCGTTCCGAAACGTTCCAGAAAAAAATGCGTGTGCAATGAGGCTGTCGCGTGGCGGCCGCATTGTCCAGATGTTTGAAAAGTGCCAGTTTTCGGGGGGGGAAACCAAGCAAATCTTGTCTTCTCCCGGGAGAGTTGCAGGATAACAAAATCACTGATTATCGCATCGCACCGGTGTTTGGCGTTGTCATTTTCACAATCATGCTGCCCACTGCTAACCTGCATCTCAGAGGGTTGTACGATACAACAATCGAGTTTTTTGCACTCCGTAGTCCCACCATCTCCTCACGCGCTGTGTCCTCATCATCCTCTCACGCTGACAGTGACCCTCACTCCAGGACCCTGACCCCCGTGCCCGACCCTATCGCGAAATTAACACAAGAGTGCGCATCTTTACGTGAAAGACTGGACGCCGCTGACCGTCGGCAAGGTACATGCACCTGTTTCTCGCCTGGATCAAATATGTCAAGTGTCCGTCGAGAATTGGAAGATACGCGGAAAGAGCTTGTACGGGCAAAGTTGGAGGTGTCGAGGCTGGAAGCGCGTTGTATGACGCTTGAGAAGTCGTTGAAGGAGACGAGAGATCTACTCCGGGCACGTAGCCCTGATAAGATCTCGCAGGGACCCCAGACAGAGAGCCACGGGAGTGATGAGAGTGTTGATGAGGACGAGCTAGATGATGTTGATGAGAAGGCTGAGGAGGAAGTTACATCTCTCTCATCAGAGGAGCAGAAGGCGCAACTGAAGAGCGAGGAGGTATACATGACGAGGACGGACAGTTGGTCGGGCGCTCAGCTGCTCCAAGCGGTTCAAGATCTCAATTCTGAAATTCTCCAATTTGCGGCGGCTGCGACGGAGCTCTGCACTTTCGACAAGCAGGCATACGCATCATCATCGAAAGTCACGAATCAGGCGATACAAGATACTGGGACTCGACTAGGTGGTGATCTGGCGCGAATACTGTCGACAAGAGACCATTCGCAGGATCCTATGTTAGTCCAGCTTGCCTTGCAAGGGTGTCTCTCTACTTGCGTAGCAAGGGCGCTGCTGCCATTCTGTATGGGGTTCCCATCGAAACCGGACAGCGTATTATCTCAGATATATGCGCACATGTATATGGCTGGTGAGAGGGTATTCCCGAGTAAATGCGGCATTTTCTAAAGACCAGACAATCAGAACCTCAGCCAACGTCTTCCAGATGGAGGGCCTTGACGCACCGGCATATCCACACAATGTATCCCTATCTTAACGACTACTCCATCAACGAACTTTCCGAGACCATGTTTCGCTGGTCGGCCGACATTCTTTTTATTGCAGGTTGTCCGACAACGGACAGAATATCGTTGTCGACGCGGGAGGGGCTTCGAACACGGTTTGGAGATCAGGTAAAGCGTATAGCAAGGACAGTCTCGAATTTAGCCCAGGTGACGAGGGAGGAGATAATGTCGACGCGATTCGACATCATTGCTATTGAGAACGAGTCGAGTTTTGATCCTAGGAGAATGGTAGACGCTTTCGGTGACTACGGGACGTCTAGAGGTAGCATTTTGATAACGACAGAGGTGGGGTTACGCTGTACCACAAGAAAGGACTTGCTTGACTTGAATACGGAGAGGCCCGGCGGGGAGGTAGAGCAGCGATTGTTGTTGCCGCCAAAGGTAGTTCTGGAATCGGTGCTAGATTTCATGGAGCGGTGAAAGCGGCGTACGTAGCGGTTCAACGGTAATGAAGGGCTAGACGGCGGCGACGCAGTCGACGGCTTAATGACATAAAGCAAAGCGGGATTCTCAGACTCACACTGACAGCAAGATTATCGAATTTTCTAAGTGCGCACGTCACATGATCAAATCGCGGCGCGAAATTCAAATTACTGTCATTACGCGTTGCAAAAAGGTAGAAAAGACATGGATACTACAGATACAGGCCTTCCGGTGTCCCCTCGTTCTTTCGGTACAATACCTGTCAAGTATTGTGAGATCCCTGCTTTGATGAAAAGTTCTTAGACTAACCTTCTCCCTTGCCGTCGTAAAGTCTGTTTTGGTGACCTGCATCCGGCGCTCTCTCAGCGCAAGTAAACCGGCCTCTGTACATACCGCTTTAATGTCGGCACCGGAAAGATCGTCCTTGGTCATGACAAATTCCTCGAGGTCAACATCTGCGCTCAAGTTCATACGCGAAGTATGTAATCTAGGAATGCGGTTAATGAATGAGAAGGAAGTATTACGAGAGGCCCTACTTGAAGATATGTCGCTTTGTCTTGACGTCGGGTAGAGGGAATTCAATCTTTCGATCGATTCGACCTGGTCGAATAAGGGCGGGATCTAGTGACTCGATCCTATTCGTTGCCATGATCACTTTGACGTCTCCTCGGGTATCGAAACCATCCAGCTGGTTGAGCAACTCCAACATGGTACGTTGGATTTCACGTTCTCCTCCTGACGTTGAGTCATACCTTGAACGGCTTCAGTCTCAGTCGCAACCAAGGCCCACAGGACGTACCGCTTTGTACCAATAGCGTCGATTTCATCAATGAAAACAATACTCGGCGCATGCTCTTCTGCCACTCTGAACAGCTCGCGAACAAGCTTCGGACCGTCTCCCAAATACTTCTGAATTAGCTCAGACCCAACGACACGCAGGAAGGTTGCTGATGTTTGGTTAGCGACAGCTTTAGCCAGAAGCGTCTTTCCCGTCCCCGGAACACCATACAATATGACGCCCTTGGGTGGTTTGATACCCATTTCTTCATACAGTTCGGGATGTGTAAGGGGCAACTCCACAGATTCCTGCTCAAAATGAGTAATACGAAAAAGTGTATACGTTGATTCCACATACTTTGATTTCTTGAATTTGGGATTCCAATCCACCGATATCGGCATAACTTTCCGTCGGTGCTTTGTCGAGTTTCATAATACTGACAAGGGGATCCGCGTCATCCTGTAGAACACCGACGATTGATTGCGTCTTGTGATGGAGGAGGACTTGACAATTGGGTTCCAAGAGGTCCTTGTCGACGTAGGACATGATGGAGACGTAGAATTCAGGACCTGAGGCGGTACTGATAATGGCATGGTCGTCGTCAATAATCTCCTCCATTGTGCCAACCGCCATTGGGCTTCCGCGCAGGTCATCCACCTTTGACCTATCCTCTTCATTCTTCTCCTCTCGTGTAGCCTCAGGCTTCAATCGCTCCTGGTTCTGCACAAACTCCTCCTCTAGCAGCAAATAGTCCTTAATGCGTTCCATCTTCAGTAGCTTGAGCCGACATCGAGTTGTAGGGTAAACTGCTGGGAGTTTCGAAGCTGAGGATGGACCACGTCTTTTCTTCTTCCCAACTCTCGTCGGAAGAGGAGGCTCCCATTTCTTCTTCTGTGGTTGTTGGTCTTTCGCCTTGTCTTTTCCGTCATTTCCTTGGCCCGAAGGCGGTAGACCCGATGGCTGGTTACCCTAGAAATCAGGATTAATTGGAAGACTTGTATAGGTAGAAAGGCTAAGCAAACCATTTCTGCACACTATGTGTACTGAAGCTGGATAAGGTTAAGGAAGATAGAGGGAGGTGAGCGTGTAGAACGGAACAAGAATGTAAGATCCAAGGGCGACGCGTCAGTGTCTTGATTTGGATATGCGTAAGCGTGACGATGTCGAATGATTATGTGACATCTGTCACGACGCACACTTAACGTGTCGTGGCCACTACCGAACGCACAATGAATTCAGCGACGACGCCATTGACAGCAAGCTCCCAGTTCATTCAAGCGGGTACGCCCAGTCTTGAACCTCTATATCCTTTCTTATACCTATTCTAGATGACGATGATGATTTGGACGAGGAAAACATCCCGGGATTTACCCATCCATCTATGCAGTCACCACAAATACCAGATAAAGGGAAGGGTCGTGCAAGGGAGCCCGACAAACTGGCACCCCCTTCGAGTAATGGAAGGGTCTCTAGTCCTGTACTTTCTGGGAACATAGGTAGTTCTGCGAGTGGAGGTGCGTCTAGGTCAGGAGCGCGGCAGACTGTTGGCGGCATCAACGTGGAGACACGGTACGTCGCTCAATTCATATATTCTTTTGCCTTCTCAGTGAGATTCAGATACTCTGGTGTTGACACGCTTGACGAGCCGGTCTTGACCACTATTGTGAGTAGTTGTGGGTGTTTTTGCTTCCGCCTGTTCACCATGCTTCTTCAGGCCCGGGATCTGCTTTCAATATACTCGAAGCTTGTGCAAGTGCTATATCCTCGTCGGTCAACGGGTCGTGAAGTTCTAAAGTGCTTTAATCTAACGTCATACACTATCTCGTTACTTAAATGATCCAGGGATTGGGATCTATGGGGCCCGTTGCTACTCTGTCTATTTCTTGGAATAATGCTCAGCGTGAACGTATGTAAAGTTTCTATTCTGCCTTGTTAAACGTGTCTAACGTTTCCTCTTGGCAGGCACCACCCAGCCAGTCATTGGGTATCTTTACAAGTGTCATCGTAATATGTTCCCTGGGTGCTCTAGCAGTTACGGTGCAAGCAAAGGTTTGTAAAATTAAGCATCTGAACCTCTGATCCTGATACTTTTTGTGATAGCTCCTTGGTGGTCGAGTGTGAGTTTCTCTCGGGGTTATATGGACATTTCTAACCAGGCTTCCTGCAGCTCGTTCTTCCAAGGTCTGTGCGTATTAGGTTATTGCATAGCGCCCCTAGATATCGCTGCCTTGATTTCGTGCTTCGTACGCATCATTTACGTGCGCGCACCGATTGCCCTCGTGGCGTGGGCTTGGTGTGTATGGGGTAGGTCTTGTTTCTCCTCGAACCAGGATCACTCTGAATGCATGATGCCTGTAGCTTCCGTTAATTTCCTCGATGGAACAAAAATTGATGCACAACGGATCCTATTGGCTGTATACCCCTTGCTGTGAGTTGCACGTTTTGCACTATTCGAGATGTGTCAAAGTGACGGTTTTATAGCCTTTTCTACTTCATTTTGGCGTGGATGATTCTCATACAATGAGTCATGATTAGGTCGTTTATTTATTAGTTGTCGAATGTTAGGGCCTTCATTTTTGTTGTGTTACTCCCTTAGCATTTGCACATAAAACTCTGGAACGTCGGCCTTTTATAATAGAATCGTTTACTAGGATTAAAATCTGTAGCACTAGTGCCATAGCCACGTTGGTTGGCATATACTCTGATGCATTTCTGCTCAAAGTCGCAGTACCGATGGGTATCCACATCTGCACGGGGAGACCCCGACAAGTGAGCTCAGTAATCTCGGTGGCGAACGCACAGTTCATTGGTCCGCCAATGCACTTTGGTTCGCTAGTTCCCTCAATAGTGGGTGCGTGGAGAGTGAGCACAACAACACGCCGGTGAGACTCGTCACGACGAATGGCCTCGACAAACCCGCACAACCAGGCCAAGTAAGTCAGTCCGGTGGAGGGTATTGTGCGAAACTGCACCAAGCCCGTAGATGTGCTTGAAGTCGGCGAGATTCCAGGGAGGATGTCGAGGCAGTCTGGGTTGAGAGCTGACCAGAAGGTGTAACCGAAAACGGCGAGTGTCGGGGACACATCGAAGCGGGTGTGGTCGAGGACGATGAACTTGCCTGATGACTGCTATTGGAAGCTGTATATTCGCTCCATGCTGTCCTTCACGGCAGCGTCGATGCTGTATGGCTCATGGTCTCCACACGAAGAACGCCATCTCGAACTGCACCAATGGGGCTCGCAGCCAATCAAACAGTCGGTCGTCGCATTCAGCCAGTGTCTCCTAGCATAGCAAGATTGGGCACATTGGAGAAGAAGCCGTGATGAAGATGACTGAGGATCTGAAGGCGGAATGGATCCATGGTGGTGGTTAAAGGCAGATCAAGAAAACACGACCCTGCATCCTGACCAAATACCAGCACGTCCTTCATCTGTTGGCGTCCAATGGAGAATGAAGTTGGTGATTTCGTGGTAAACAATATTCTTCCCTGTTCTTTTTGCACCTCTGACCTGTCTCTCAGGTTCGACGAAAACGCAAGCGATACGCTGTGGATCCTTGTCTTGGCTTTTACACAACCCCAGAGCCGCCAGTCAAAACAGATCCCGTTTCAAATGCGCTCCCCACCTCTCCTGCTCCTCACCCTAAAATTGAAGAATGCAACCCGTCGCCTATTGCATCACCAGCCATGGACCAGCAAGTCTCCGTTCACGAATTTTTGACAACGACAGCTGCAAAAACATGGGCAAAGCGGTATAGATCAAAGCGTCGGGCTCGAGATATGGAATACGCGCCTTCACCCGAGAAGCTCCAGCGCAGAGGTTCGAAGAAAAGTATCGGGCAGAGACTGCTCCAAGCAGCCATCGAAACTGGCGTAGAGCCTTCTGATAGCTTCATGCAAGACATAGTAGATGCAACTACTACTCGTCGACCGCTCCAATTTCAAGCCGTTTCTGATGTTGGTCGAAAGAGCAGCAACCGTCGTCGATGGAGTCTCGTTGATCCGAAGAAAACCACCCCCTTTCCTCGAGGCACCTCTTTTGCTCCGAAAACGAAAACGAAACAGTCCGACGTGGATGGTCCCGTCCGGGTCAAGCTACGACAGCCACTAACGCAATGGCATACTATCAACCATCGTTCGCCAACCAAAGAACCGCTGACACGTAGCAAATCCCGCATTAAGCTCTTACCGTATCCTGCTCTATCCTTTATTCCTCTCTATGCCGCGGAGGAATCGTACTCTCGCAGCAAAGAGCAATTTAAGTCAAGGTCAGATTATTTCTTGCAATGGTCATGGTGATCAGCTAACGCGAGCATAGGCCCACGAGATTACTTCCAGAAGTTGGCCGTGAATCTTTGACATTTGTAGAAGAATTGCGTCCTCAGAAGCTCCTTCCCGCGCAACCAGCTAGTGACAAACGTATTCCCGGTGAACCCCAGCAAATCAATCCAGAGACTTCCTTGCCCAAGATTTCGTTTTCTCCCGACCTTCAGGCTGACATTCAAGACGACCCCTGCTCTTCTTTCAGTATATCCTCTCAACCTCTTGTATCCGATGATACTTTTATACTGCCTGCTCTCCCAATCGCAACTGACAGTAACGCACAGACGATGCGACCTTTGGCTTCTTTTCTCGAGAGCTTCCTGGAGACTGTACGTACTGCTACACAAATGCAAGAATCTCAATATTTGTCGAGAACTAGTACCGCCGCCCGAGGCACTCGTCCTCGCACTCGCACTCGTCCCACCCAACAACGTCTGGCTTTCAACTCTGATGATTCCCGAACTTATGCTAATGGTTCTTTTGCACACGATTCGGATGTCTTTTCTCATGAACTGGATTTGGAGGGAGGTGATATTGATTTCTTGAGTGATGCGCCAGTCGCGACGAATTTGGCTGATGTATTGAGTCTTTCGCTGTATCAGGTTGTATTGAAGTAGTTGCTCATCGTGAATGAATTGTGATAATAAATTGTAATTTTATTCGTTTTATGATCGACGGTGATGTAACCTGATCATGACGGAGTTTGAATTGACTCACTCTCTATCCTACTATCATGTCAGACATGAAGGCCTACTTGGCCGAAAAGTACATGTCTGGGCCGAAAGCGGACGCGATTCTGTCACGTCTTGGCCCTCAAAAAAAGAAGAAACGTAAAGCGAATGAAATATCGAATCCACAAGCAAGCAGTTATCTGGTTGTCGACACCGACGGGGGCTGGGGCGACGAGGCGAAAGAGGAAGTGGAAGATATATCGGAAGCTGTTATTGAGAAGGACAGGGGATTCAAGAAGCGCAAGAAGGCGGGAGCAGAGGGTTCAGGCTGGACAACAGTAAATCCGGGAAGAGAACCGACACCACCACCACCTGAAGATGAGAAGCCCTTGGTCGTAGAAACGGATACTCCGTTTGTGGGCGGCCTGGTCACTGCTCGACAGCTGAAGAAGGTTCTGCCGCAAGTCAACTCGGCTACGCAGGCAGAGGAGTCACTTACTGCTGAAGAAATTGCAAGGGCTCAGGAAACGGTGTACCGTGACGCTACTGGACGGAAGATAGACACCAAAGCTGCGAGGGCTGAGGCAGCAAGGAAGAAACGGGAGAAAGAGGAGAGGGAGGCACAGAAGATGGAATGGGGTAAAGGGCTCGTGCAAAGAGACGAGGCAGAGAAGCGAAAGCAGGAGCTGGAGAGGCTCAAAACCAAGAACTTTGCCCGACATGCAGATGACGAAGACTTGAACGAGGAGCAGAAGGCTAAGGAACTCTGGAACGACCCTGCCGCTGCATTCCTCACGGTGCGTTGATACTTATTTTATTCCATGAAAATATACTGAATCCGACTACAGAAGAAACGGTCAAAAGGGCCACAGAAACCACAATATACAGGTCCTCCACCGCCTCCAAATCGATTCGGAATAAAGCCAGGGTATCGATGGGACGGTGTTGGTGCGCATATTATATCTCGGTACCTGTATTCGATACTCATACATACAATAGATCGTGGTAACGGGTTCGAAAAGAAACTGTTCCAAGGCAAGAACGAGGCGAAGCGGAAAGGGCAGGAGAGCTACCAGTGGAGTGTAGATGACATGTAAGTACAGTACGAGTCAATGATAATGACGCATTGCCATCAGTTCGACCGCGTGATATCGACACACGTTTGTGCCCTGCGCAGGTACTCGACTCAAGTTCGGGTATCTTGGATTCGCTTGGCATCCTGATAATTTTTATCCGAATGGTGGCACCGAACGGCCGAAGATATGCTACAAACGTGCATTGACGGCGATGGAGAATACGCCGGCCATCATCACAACGTGGGTATCAGAAGCTGCCTTATATATATAATACCATGGAGCTTGGCTGTCTGACTTTGCTCTACCATGCAGGGAAAAGCAGTCGCCCTCCTCCTCGGTGCCAGCGCGCTCACTTATGTCACTGCCCAGACCTTCACCCGTCTTGGCGCTTGTCCATCTCTGGGCTGTGTCTTTCCCCCGGACCAGGCTAGCTTCCTCGCTGGCCAGTACTTTGACGTTCGACTCGAAGTACATGCCCCAGTCAACGGCACCGAAGCGTACAATGCCGGTGTCCCAGACAAGGACTTCACCTTTTGCATTCAGACTGGTGACGATGGCAATTGTGAAGACGTGACGACGTTCTTCTCCGTCGCTGACACTGAGGTGGATACCTACAACTTCACGTGAGTCCCAGCTAGCTGGGTATATACCATCAACGAGCCATTTTGCAGGTACTATGAGGATCTGTTCGCGCAGGACGACGACACGCCGTCGGTGGTGAATGTCGCTGCAAAAACATACCGTGGAGTACGTGTCTCTCAAGTCGCCTTTCGCTGGGGGCTTATTTCTATCATCAGCTTGCCCTTTACACCCCCGGATCATACAAGGCAAAGCTAAAATACTACAACGACTGGCAAACCGTTGCCAACTGGTACGTTCGGGAACCGGCTACACAGAAAGCCGCCAAGAACGTCATCCTCTTTATCGGCGATGGTACGTCAAGTTTCTGACTACTAGCGCGTCTCGTGTCAAACAGCATACAGGCATGACCCAATCAATGATTACTGCCGCGCGTCTGATTGGGCACAAGTCCATTAACGGAGTGTATCAATCCCTCATGCAGATGGATCAGATGGAAGCATTGGGACAGTGAGTCGCATCTCCTGTCACGCGACCCCCCCCAGCTCAGGAATTGCCCAGCCAAATGACCCATTCGATCGACTCATTCATCACCGATTCTGCCAACTCGGCCACCGCGTTGTACACGGGGAAAAAATCGACTGTGAACGCGCTCAATGTGTATGCTGACAGTGTAAGGATCGATCACACGCCAGTCTATTCTTGTCCCCTCATGTGATCGCGTTTAGTCCAAAGATCCCTTTGATGACGCCAAATTCGAAACTATCGCGGAGCTGTTCCGTCGACGGACTGGTGGTCCCATCGGGATGGTGTCAACAGCTTTCATTACAGATGCTACACCAGGTTAGTGCGGATCGGTTCTTTATACTTACTCAACGCTAAGCCTTGAACAGCGGCGCTATGCGCCCATACCCGTGCTCGTATGTACTTTGACTGTTGGCATTGACATTTCGACAACGCTTCTATCGCAGGTGATGAACTGGCCGCCATTGCGTACGAGTACCTTTATGGTCCTTCCGCCTACACCCCAGATATCTACTGGCCCACTGGCTGCGAAGGTCCTGATGTCATTTTTGGGTAAGTAAGTATAGGTTGACTCTATCCGCGACCTTCTAACATCTTTATCAGTGCCGGTGCCGAACAGTTCATCCCTGGGTCTGGCTCCCCCAATGGAACAGATTTCTACAAGGCCTTCGCGTCCGAGGGATACCAGGTTGTCTACAACAAAACCGAACTTCTGGCCGCCGGAAACGATTCTAAAACACTTGGCATCTTCTCCAGTACGTCTTCAAAAACTTCTAATGAATTTCTGTACCTAACCTCCTACCCAAGCTAGCAATTTGTAAGTATCATCGTAGTTGCGCTATCGTTGATTTAACGGGTTTCCCATAGGGCTAAATGGATTGATCGTAATGTCAGTAGCTAACTTCGTTGCCGGTATCGGGTGTGTATTGACTCTTGTGCAGGTCTATCCTCATAACCTGGTCGGACTCAAAAACTCTCCGACTGGTGACGGCACCGATGCTCTTGACCAACCGAGTCTCAAAGAAATGACCCTCAAGGCCATCGACATCCTTCAGGAGCGCTCTAAGGCTAATGATAGTGGTTGGTTCATGATGTAAGGTGCCGCATTCATATTATCTGTGCATCTCCTGATCTCCGTGTCAGGTCCGAGGCTGCAAGCATCGACAAGGTTGGTTTTAGATACAAAACCCATAGGTGCTTTACTCACTGAGTCCTCCCGCCATTAGATGATGCACGTTTTGGATTACGATCGTGCTCTCGGAGAACTCTTGGAACTCGACGATACGATCAAAGCAACGATCCAGCGTGAGTCGGATGCCAAAGTTTATAAGGAGCTTCCCTCAATGATTTTCTTTCTAAGATCTCAAGGACATTGGCGAATACGAGAACACCCTGATTGTCGTTACCGCCGACCACGGTCACGGCTTTGTACGCTATCATCCTTCCCTCTAAGTTCTTACTGATGGACGTATCTTTCATCAGGATGTGTACGGTTCCGCCGATACCAAATATCTTGCTGCTCAAACCTCCGACCGCAAGAAACGCAGCGCAAGTAAGATAGTATCACACCTGTTCGACCTTCCTTGATGCAGACTCTTACTTTTCAGTCGGTGTCTACCAGAATTCTGGCCTGAGCGGATACACCGTTGAAGCGGATTCTCTCCCCAACAACGAGACCATTGTCTACGGGGCCGAAGGACCCAACTTCCCCGTCAACTGGGCTCCTCGTTACGCATACGTTGTATGTGCCTTCCATTATCACTTCTTATCTTGCACTTATCTTCCGAATTTGTAGCCCGGCGTGGTTGCATTCCCTGATCAGTGAGTGACACCATGCTTTTCCTGCACGCCGTGTTGATTTTTTTGTCACAGCCGTGAGGCATACGGCATCAACCAGACTGGCCCTCGTCTACCCGCTACCGAAGGCGCCGATGGGAGCTATGAAGCTAACCCCTACGATCAGCCCCATGGTACACCAATTTTTTCATTCTTCGTGTACAGTCGTCTGATTTGCTCAACAACACAGGCTACATCATTAGTAAGTAGCGACAAGTCGGACAATGTACGTTCTATGGATGCTTAATGTCTGAAACAGATGGAAGTCTTCCCACTGATGAGGCACAAGGCGTTCATTCTCTCACCGGTGAGTCCTTAGACCCTGAATGAGCCGCATCCCAACTCATGTTTGTCTAGACGTTTCTGTCTTTGCCAACGGTCCAGGATCAGAAGCATTCAGAGGAGTCTGTACGTGCTAAACATAATCTTATTCTGCAAATTTCTGATCAAGTCGCTATAGACAACAGTATTGATATCTTCTTCAAGATTGCAGATGCCCTTGCCCTGGGACGTACCAGCGAAGACTGTTGATTATTTCTTCTATTTGTATTTTGTCGATGATGTGAAACCACGCGGTCGCACTCGCTCGCCGCAAAATCCGCAGAACGCGGAGCTGACTTGCCGCCGCCGCATCGTTTGTAATTTTGATTTTCAATGCCATTCCCGTGTGATACACTTTAGAGCGCAATTTCAACACAATTATGAGGTCGAGATTGTTCACTTTGAAAATCTAGAGAGCAGCCGGTTTGTATCTCGCGTCGACGTGGCTACCCAGTGCACTTGTTACCATAAGGTATAGTCCCAGTGTACATACCTCCGTTTCTTCGATTTGATCCGTACATTTCCTCGTGTCAAACGGTGCGGTTGCGAGAAAAGCAGGGACCAACAACAACAGCGGGCTCGCTACCGGCGAGTCCAGGGCCTCAAAATGAGATCTGTAAGGATCTATATGGGCGTCGCGAGGTACTCATCCGATCGCCACATCCCTGAAGGACTTTGCTTTATTAGCCGACGGGCCTTGGGAGCTCCTTAACAGACTTTAACGGACTGTTTCGAAGATAAAAGTAGCCCCCTTTGGAATAAGACCATGCTGTCGCTCAATTGCACCCTTTCCCTGAACTCGGAGTAACCTCCCAGCACCGTGAAATCCGGACCTTGATACGATTAGGCATAACCGTATGTTTCGCCTCCACCCAAAAAAGGTGTTCCCGAGTCTCCCGGAAGCGCAAATTCCTCGATCGTATTCCGAAAGGTCTGTATTGCGGGAGTATAATACTAAGTGTAACAAATTGAACAATAAGTAAAAGAACATGTATACATTACATATAATACAAAAGAGTGACGACCAGGCAACAATACAATTAAATCATCTCGACTCATTGGCTAGCCAAGGCATGCCTACTGGCATACTCCTGGCTGTATCCGTACTGGAAAATGGTCTCCGCTCCAGAGGTGCCGTCAGTGGAGAGGTGCTCGTAGAGGGGGTGGTGTTGCTCCACTCTAGTAAACCACTCGACTTGAGAGATGGAAGGAAATTAGAGTGGGAATGTGAATTTGTAGAGGGTGACTGAGGGGCGGTGGAGTGTGACGAAGACGACGACGCGTACATAGGAATAGGTAGCTCGGCGGAATTATTCCGCTCTGTGAGGGGCAGTAGTGTAGGGTCGATATCGGGATTTATGTGCCGGTCAGGTTTTGGTGTCGAATACGTCGTTGAACCGGACGGGCCCTGGCGCCGAATGAGACCTAAGGTGGAGCACACGTCTGGAGTTCCCCATCTGTCGCGTATGAGCCTGTCTAGACGGACGCCCGTCAGCTCTTCGTAAGCATCGAGCCAATCGAGGACTTGTTGGTCGTCTGTTAAGTTCAAATATTTGATCAGTGGCTAGGGGACCGTCAGCTCAATATCAATGAATATGGAAGGAATGCATGTACCCATATGACAGAACCCTCTGCGTAAGAATCAGCATCTGTACTTATGAACGGTAGGCAATACTCACGAATGGGGCTGTATTTAGCCCTACAACCCAGCATCTCCATGACCGCGTATATGCGATCGGTGATGAAGCTAAAATCTGGGACCTCGAATAGCTGATGATCGTGCTCAGCAAACCTTTGTTTTGCCTACATGAATATCAAGTTGAATCTATGGCTCTGACAGGGACGAACTGAAACTTACCACGAGTAAAGCTAGTGCACAGCTGGCATGCAGCACATGAATGGAAGCGTAGCACCAAGCACCGAAGTTCGAGCTCGTCTCGAACATAGACTTCTGAACTGTCAAACATTGGTTCGTAAAGTGAAGATGAGTGGGCAGAGCGGATGCCCATTCCTACGATTGGGGTTAATACTATCGAGTAGAATAATATCTAGCAAAAGGCTTACGTCCAAAAATTTCTGACACTCCATAAGTATGTCTCTGGTTTGAGGATCTTGCAGCGTGTCCATAGCGGCCTCTATTTTCTGGTAGAGGGTAGCAACGCGGGTCAGGTGCCCCATCTCTGAGGCATAGTGTGTGCGAACGGCGGGCAAGTATAAATATTCGGGCAAACTTTGATGGACGACGCCTAGTTCGAAGCTGGTCTCATCGGCAGGTAGGCGAAGTCGAAGTTCGGCTTCGCTAAAGCCCATGACACCACCTCCAATACTGAGGCCCTTGCCACTTGGTGACGATCGTGTCATGCCACCCCCTTCCCATCCGTAATACACACCGCGAATACAATCAACAAAATAAATAATCCAGAATATTCGACGAACGCATTCACGTTCAATACTTTCTGAGACATAGGCCTGGCTGGGTGTTGGCGTGAGAAGGGGATGTTCGGGAGTGTGTACGTTGAGGGCTTGGATCAATTGCAAAGTCAGGGTGCGGAATCGTTCCCCTGTGATCCATCCAGAGTGGCTTTTATCCTTGTGCGTAGTGTCAGACATATAGCCTTTTTGATCCACCACCTCGTAAAAGTAGAGCAGGCATAGGGCTTGAGCCGTTTGAACGGTGGCAGGCGCGGAAAGACGACCACCAGAGTCAAACATAAGGGAAATAGCAGCATCAGCGAACCGCCGTCCTGCGTGTCGTTGCGGCGTCATTTTGAGCGAGGTCTGCTTGGAATGGGGAGCAGCAACGGCAGATACGGCGTGTAGGAGATATGGGGGTATTTGGTTGTGTGATAGAGATGATGTGAAGGTCGGCTTGTGGATTATCGTCATAGCAGGATGACAGTGAGTGAAAAATACTACAAGGTCAGCTGAGCAACGAAGCATGGTCGGGGAGTATACGGCGTACGGTTCGTAAGTTCCCTCGTCATCAAGGGGTCCAGGGTCTCTGGGGCAGCCTCGGAATGGGAACGTTTGCGACCTGAAGGACTTGGATATGACTGGGAAGGCTGGGGGAACTGATATTGCTGCGTTTGCTGCGTGTCCGGTTGGCGGGGGGGCGGGACAGGGCGGCCACTGGAGTCGGTGTATGTACATGGCTTGCTCGCGAAGTAGCTGGCGACTTGTAAGCCAGATACGGAGGAATCGAAGGTATTTCTCACCAATTGCTGCAAGGATCTGGGCGAGTCAGTCGACACCAATGTAATATCCGAAGAATTTACCTGTTCCGTCGCATCTCCTCTTGCTTTTATGGCAGCCGTCGCACGCCTGTCGAGAATTCTTCGATACGCGGTCGTGCTACAGAAATCCAGACGACTGACCTTTGCAAGCCGCTTTCGTTTTGGCTTGTCCATGAATGTGAAGAAGGTTTAGAAGAGAAGGAGGTCAAGAAGAGAACGGTTGTTGCCGCTTGGCAGCCGCTGTCACACTGCCGCACATCTCGGCTCATTCCGGCGGCTCTCTGAGACACGCACCGCCGGCGATATAAATGCGATTTACGTGGTTTGATTCCAACAAATGACCGCCGCCGGTTCAGCTAGGCAGGAATCCCTGCATATTGTTATCGATACAGGAACATTGAGGCCAGATCCGTTGGATAGCGGCAGCACTCAGCAAGCTCCGCGACTGACTTCCGACGGCCCCTTGCCCAGCAAACATTTCTATGGGAACTTGACATTTAGGAAGTGCCCGTGAATCTGGAAAGCCTTTGTGGACATCCCTTGTTCTGGTTGTAGGTCGTAACCAGGCCACCTGCATTCAGGTACATTCCTTTTCCGCTTGTTCTCCATATATTCTGGATAATACATTTTTCCTGTCTTTTGAATTTCTGAGCACTTATCAGATAACTGTCAGGTGACTCAGATTGAAAGACACGTATATCTGATTAGATAATCAGCTGGCCTTTACCGTGAGATTGTACGTAGAATTCGCATAGGAAGCAAATTAGCTCTACTCTCGTACAAATTTGATGAGTTTTCTCCCTTACTGAACGAGGAATCAGTTCAAACTCGTTCGGAACAAATCTTTGCTACTTTTACTGTCACTTTGCCTTCACAATTACTCATCCAAAAACTACCGCCAGGCCCCATATCGGGATGATGTCCTTGCAATGGCTCCAATCTCTCCTAGTTTGGTTTCCTGTTCCCTACTACCATGAACTCTTCTGAGGCTACTCTCGAGGATACTCCGCTTATTTCACGGCGCCGACAGAGGCAATGGAAAGCAAATCCTTACTGGTCAGTAAGCATGCTGTTCTCATGCTGTACAATGCTGACCGCCCGTCAGGCTGATTCCGGTCGTCATGCTCGCATCAACAGCGGTGGGTGTGTTGATTCTGGGCGCATTTGTACTCTTATCATCGTTTTCGTAGCGGGGTCTTACTATGGCTCCACGCATTCAAGTGTACACCGACATTGCCTGTCGCGCCCTTAAGGATCCATTCCCCAACTCAGGCACCCTGGAAAGCATTGTAGACTGCTCGTCGTCACCAGCAGCTCAGTCCCGTGCGGCGGCGATACAAGCCTGTATGCCTATCTTCATAGATATTCGGGTTAAATTAATCAACTCTCGCAGCGATAACGACAGTCATGAGTATCCTCAGCGCTACGACCACTGGCCCGTGGAGTAGGCTCGGTGATTCAGTTGGACGAAAGCCAATCTTGTTCGCTAACCTTATCGGCGCAATGAGCTTGTATATTTCCATCGCATCTTTTCAACTTGTGTATTAAGGCATGTCTTCTCAGGGAATTGGTTTTCCTCCTCGTCACCACGCCCAATTCTATCTTTTATGATTATGCCGAACAGTTTTTGATGCTGGGATTTATTATTGATGGTCTGGTGGGAGGTCTCTCAGCCTTCAACGGCATTTATCATGCGTAGCCTCTCTTCCCGGCTTTCCGCAAGCTAAAACTAAACATTTCTCAAGGTACATTTCGGATTGCACTGAGCATGGCTCTCGGTACTTCAGATTCCGGTCCTGTTGTATCTCTGGTCTAACGCCGTTGTCTTCAGCTCCAAGATCTTTAGTACTATTCAGGGACTGGTTTTCATCGGACTAGCTGCCGGGCCGTCGGTAAGAAGTTCTGCTCAATCAGCTTCTTGTGTTAGACTTCAATCGTTAACAGTTCGGCGGTATTATAACGTCACTCTTCACGAACAACACTTACGACCTGTTCTATGTTAGCGTCTTTCTCCTTGCGGCGCTTCAATGCTACCTCGTATTCCTTTGTCCAGAATCTCTTCAGAAGAACAACCAGACGATAGATGATACGCATATACCCATCCTATCGCAATTACGCTTGAAGAGACTGTCATTAGCGTCGGTAAAATCCTACTTGGCAAAGTTCTTCAAAGCCCTTCTCTCGCCGATATCCATGTTCGCTCCTCGAACCAATATAGGACGTGCTTCCAGAGACTACAATCTAACTTTCGTCGGACTGGGACTATTCCTATACCTGATCTCAATCGTGAGTGAAACTTAAAGAATATCAATTGACTTTCTCATCAAATATTTTCTAGGGTATATATCAAATTAAATACCTTTATGTCAAACATATCTATTCTTGGTCAAGCTCTGAGGTAAGGTACTCTTCTGACGTTAAAGTGCGGTTGCAGATGATTTATTTCCCAGCTGGGCTTTTACATGTCACTTTTGTGGATATCAAGGGCTATTAATCTTCTCGTAATAATACCTGGTAGGCGTCATGTCTCAGGCCGTAAACCACTCGCTCACATGAAGCTAACGTTAGTGATTGTTGCCTATTTCAAGCCTAAAGCCGGGTCAGAAGGTTTCTCCATCTATTCTGAGATGAATTTCGACAAGCGTTTGGCTCAATGTTCGTTTGCGATTGACGGATTGGCAGATGCTTTGGTGGCGATAACGCCAGCATCGGCTCCAATGTTCACAGCACTGTCGTGTTTGAACTCGTTCACATCCGGCGGCAATCCTGCCGCTCATTCACTCGGGGCCGTATGTCTACATGCCAGTGGGCATAGCTCCGAAGCCGGAGCTTTGTTTGGTGCTATGGCAGTTTTGTCTGCTATTGCCCACACCATATCGGTATGTACAGTTCACGCTCATGCCAAATTTAATCCTCTCTCATCAATCATAAGCCCACTATCTATGCCATCACATACGGGACGACTGTGGCGTACTTTCCCAAAGCGATCTTTGGTCTCGCAGCCACAATTCTGGCAACAGTAGTATTCTTATTAAGTTTGGTCCGAACCTCGGGCCGTTCAACAGGTCCTTACACGATGCTCCCGTCTGATGACGAACCCGGACCGTTGAATAGCAATGATGATCACCGTATTGTGTCATAGTCGGATATCTTGGCACTTTCTTTCGTACACGTCGCACTCTTGGGTTTCGTGATGAGATTTCCGAACTGTAATTTGAATACCTTGTAGCTATTATGTACACTACTTTAAGCCAGATGTAATGCCTTTTACAAGAATGGCTCCAGAGACTGAGGAAGGATAGTAGCGACAGCGGGGCCACTTGTTGGCTCGATAGATTGGAAGTACTATCATAGAGAGGCAGTAAGTTAGTACGCACCAAATAAAAATCGTGGGAAGTACTCACGTCTCCCCACCATTGACCCGCAGCCCACCAAGAAGCACCGATCCACACACCAGACTGTTGCATAGAGCAAAGGGCACCAAAGACGGCCTGCATACTAAATGGGTCGTGAACATTCGGCTCTTTCAGAGCAAGAGATGAACGCAAACCAAGCAGTGTTAGATCCAGCTCCGATTTCACCTAAGAAACCCTTGAGGCCTGTCGATTGTAGCCATGCAGTTGCGGCTGCCAGGCGCTCCGCTCCGATGGTGGAAGAAACACAGGTTGCCGATGTACCCGAACCATCGGAATCAAGGTATTGATGCATCTCTGGAGATGACGTCTTCAGAAAAGAAGGTGGACTATAATAAAACAAGGTTGACTAACCGATAGCAGTGTTGTTGGCGGAGTCTTTAATGTTGCCGAAATAGTTCGAGTTGCCAGAGGTCGTCCACGCTGAGGCCAATTCAGTTAAAGATTCTCAAAGGTGTATAGGATAGGCTCACTCCAAGCTCCAGTCCAAGCTACACCAGAGTTGTTAGTAGTGTTACGAAATTGAATGCAGTCACCTACATGTTCCTTCAACCAGAATGAGCTGCTCGGCGCCAGTAGACCTGATACCGTCGATAGCGGCTTGGTTCTAGAATCAACAATATGGCTTTTGAGTTTCGAACCACGCTGACTCCTCGGTTGCATACCATGTTGAATACGATAGAGGCGTCAACATCATGAGGCTCGTTCATGATATCTACGAAATCATGTTACGTTAGTTGTTTTAGGGAACAGTAGTGATATATACTAACCAAAGACAACGTGATCGTTGTCAACCTTTCAGGCAGTAAGTAGGTATGCGTGGTCTGTGTGCGTGATTGCATGCACTCACGAACTCGTTTGCCAGGTTAGTCCAGACTGAGGTGTAATCGTTACGCGTAACTCAGCTAGAAATAAAGACAGACTTACATGTCTGGAAACTACAATCAACCAAAGTTAGTATGAACACTAGTGCAGGAACCAGTTAGCTCACTCCGAAGTGCTGGTCAATGTCGCCCCATTGTAAATCAAATAGTTGTGGGGGTCCAAAGCGATGTATGCGCCTTTTCCGGTGGCATAACTGACCGTCTGTACGACGTCGGGAAGTTAGTGCCACTGATGCGACGAAAAGAATGGACGGCGAACTGTTTTGATCAGGTTAAGGTACGTAGCGTTGAACGCGCCTGTTATGCCGGTTGCAGGGGGAGCAAGCCGCTCCATCAAGAAAGGAAGGCGGAAGAAATTGAAGCCCTTTTCCACGAAGAACTGGTGCAAAGTCAATACAGTCGACTGCGATATTTAGAAAAGACCGACATCGATTGAACTGTGAAACTGGTCGGCAAGAAAACATTAAGCACAAAAAGAGAGCTTTCCATACCTCGTCGCTGGGAAAATGTAGTCTTTCCCCAAAGTTCCAGGTATGACACCAGAGCCGAATTCAGCCCCAGATTCATTGACACCAAAGAAGTCGAATTTGGTCAAGTCTCCACTGCATGTTCCAGCGGAAGAGGTGACCGTAGAATTGGTTGCACGAGAAGACAGGGTGGCTGCATTGACAGAACAAAAGAGAACGGCGAGGGAAACGAGAGCAGACAAGCACTTCATGATGAGGAGTGGGCTTGGTCAGAGTAACCGTTTCCTAGCGATTAAATAGCATCCTCGACTAGATGAAATCAGAGAGGAAGCGACTATCCGTCGAAATACCGAGATGTTTCCTGGTCTGTTGTCACATGAAGGACCATATGGGTAACACTGTGCAAAGACAGTGGGTTCGGAGGGCTCGGATATGCTACTGCCAATCGTCGATCCGGCGGAAAATTGTATCTGAAGCCCGGACACCTATGATCTTGGTCAATCTTACGCGATGCGCGACTGGACTTCGGAATATTCTCTTTGGGATTACAGGGCGGTGTCAATGTATGATTCTGAAAGAATAGACTGTTAAGAGCTCGTGTTGCCACCGAGGATTACCCCCCGGTCTCCGCCCTTCTTCGTCATGGTAACATGACGCCGACCCGTCGGGTAGATTTCGGTGTACACTTCCATTGATGGCGATATCGTCCTAAGTTCGGCGGCATGTAAAAAATGGGAAAAATACATGTTATTCTAGTGTTACATATCCGTCACTGAGACGGAGGTACAGTCTTCGGTCTTGGAAAGAGGATCAGGGCTTGCACTAGACCGTCTGGCATCATACTCACCCTCATTCATCTGACATTGGAACCACCAAGTCCGGTACTAGTTCTCATCGTTCCAAGGTTTGAAGGTCCCTCTCCGCGATCTTCAAATTCGTAACTTGTTCGCCTTCTCCCGAAAACGCTAGATCCCCGACTATTTTCCCAGTCCCACAACCGTCTTGCTGCAGGGGGTGGAGGGTTGGCGTCGTTTCTTGGACGGCGATTATTGAAGAGATGAGCACCCAAGCCACCTAGAGCTGCTCCAGTCCAGAATCCAGGCGTCCAACCTTGATCTGCAGTCCTCTTTGTGTACGGGGGAGGAGGGGAATAAGAGTCGTCACCATAACTCCCCGGAAACCATCCAGAGGAACCACCCGGGTTTTGTGGGCGACGATTGATGGTGGTCCTTCGACCACAACACGATTTCAGAAAGCTGTATGCAATCAGGGCAAGTACGACAATCCAGACAACACTGAACACAATCTCGGAAACATCGCGAGCTGAAAACATCATCATTTTAAAGATACCGGCAGTGAAGCAGGTCCTAGTACGCACAACGAAGCCAATCTCTTGTGCTGCTCCACGACGAGTCTGAGTTCGCCTTCCTCAAGGAATCAGGAACGTGAACGAGGCGATATTCCAATCCACAGGAGCCTAGAAATTACTTTAGTTGGCAGACAGATATTGCAGAACATTCTCTCACGCACCTTTCAGAACAAATGGGTCGCCGGGTGCTGTCCATCCTTCACAAGAAACCTGAGAACGCCGTCGGGCATGGTCAAAAGGAGAAGAATAAAATGGCCGAACTCACTTGCACTCTACCGAACCGCAGAGATTCCGGCAAGTCGGCCTCACACTTTTGCGGAGTTGTCGTTAGCCATGTCTGATAACGGTTTCAAAACAAGTACCTTCCAGTCGACATCTGTACCGGTGCCTCCTAGATTGGTGCAGCGCACGACGTCGGGGGTGTACCATTTACACGGTTTCCCCACACACGTAAGCTGTGATATCGGGGCTGTGCGACGGGATTTCGTCCATTCATCTTTGTAGAATGTCAAAGCGGGGATTTGCGCTAATTGCTGTCGCGACATGAGGGCATGAATTTAGGAAACGCCACGCGCGCTTATAGCCTTTCCAATATGGGTGTCGTGGCATCGACGTGTTCCAATCAAACTAGACGCCGACTCTAGTACCTCTAGATTACACAAGTCTACACAGCAATGAAGAATACATCTCATGCTGGACACCCTCCACACAGGCCGTGACCGCACCCCCAGCATGAGGCAACACCGACACCAAATGTTCGAAGTATCAAAGATACAATACTCGTGACACCTTCGCCTAGTACAAAACCACTCGCAATAACAATAAGGCGAATATCTGATTTGTCTTTAGCGTATCGAGTGCGATAGACATGGTCGATGACACCGCCAATCAGACGCGCTATCGAAAAGGACGGCGTATTCAAGAAACCTATAGCAAAGGCTACGCCAGATGGTATCCATTTGGCGTACCAAAGATGCCTCTGAGCAGCATACGTTTTAAAGGCTGCCACAGCCCCGAATACGATGGCAAAAGCTAGCATGAACACGCCACTTTGCTCCGGAAGTTGCCCATCACCTATGAGAAATCAGACCTAAAAAACCTATTCGGACGTGCTGCTTACGCAAAAGTCGCGCCAGGCTTAACCAAACATATGCCGTAGGCGCAGGAAACGAAGGTCCTGGGATATCATATGCTCGATTATATAGAGTATAGGCAGTTGTTGTGACCAAGATAGAAAATGCCGATCCAATTAGTTGACCGTAAAATTGAGCCCTCGGAGAAGCGTGACACAGATGCCCAGTCTTCAAGTCTTGCATGAGGTCGCCAGCCCTCGATGCTTATCAGTTACATGTTTGAACAACAAAACAAGGTGCTCACTGTTGGGCTCCAGCCTCTGCCACCCCCCCAGCTATGATATTCGCTACTATGTTTCCAGGCTGTATCCAAGCAAAAAACAGCTGGGAAATTTTCCCTAGACCGGAGACAGGATTAATATCCGTTTCTCCGAGGGCGCGTACTCTGCAAGACCCGATTAGCGATGTGCTCCACCTAAAACAAGTTTACATACGCAAGAATGCTGAGCATCCCTCCGATAACGAAGCCCAAGAAGGTAGCCCACGGTTTGATTCCTTCATGTCCAAAGACAATCCAGACCAAGAACGTCCCGAGAATGACGCTAATGCTCCACCCTATTAGAACCCAACTCTGCGGCACGAGCCTATCGGCTGTCTCGCATTCATTATCTTCTTTGGAATCTGAATACGAGCTACCTCCGAGATTTGTCCCAATCACCTCCTTGACATAACCAAAAACGACCGGAAGTAAAGACACAAGACTGTCAGCGCACATAATCGCTAAAGATGTCCATAGAATCCATCCCCGAGCACCGTCCGTCATACTGCCGACTGGCCCAGGAGCCCAACCTAAATACTTCGAAAGAGGTGATAAAGTCCCCCAACCAACGAACATGCCCTACAATTACGTCAATGAGTCCTGATATATAGAAAGGTTTAAAAGATCATACTAGATTCATTGACAAGGTAATGGGATAACCCATTATAATCCCTATTGCTGTTAGTCAAAATTCAAAATAGCGTCTGAAATTCACTAACCTTGACCTACATAAGACAGACTGGGAGTAAAGGACCATAACCATTCTTTAGCGAGATGATTTCCAAATAGCGGAATGGAGAAAATGACTGGGAAGAAGTACGCAGAGAGCTGAGAAAGATGTGAGTGGGTGAGAAGTGAAAGCAATGACCAGGATTTGTCGTACTGTCATAATCCCGGACGATGCGAAACTCCACAACAAAGTTTGCCAACCACTGTTTTGAACGACTTCTTGCTCATGTACAACTAGTGCAACTTCCTCCTCGTCTATGACCGAATTAGAAGGCTCAGGCACTTCTTCATCGTCGATACGCTCATAGCCAGGTCGTCGATGCAAACTAGTTTCTGGCGGTGGCAACTTGTGTAGCACAGATATGAGATGGGCCGTAGCGGTGCCCGAAGGAAACGCTAACTGCTCTTCAATAATCTAGGAAGGTGAATTAGTATCTTATATTTCTAGAGCAATAGCATCATACCACTTGTTTTCGGATTGGAGGGGACATGAACACTCTAGAAACATGCTTCAGCCATGGTTCGAGGAATTCCTAACGGTCGTACCCAAAAAATGCGACAGCGAAAGACCAGCCCGCGGCGGCTATCCAGGTAAGGTGAATGGGTGGAGATCCATCCCGTTCCTCGTCTAAAAGTCCCAAAGCAGGAAGGATACCAACAAAACCCGCCTATATGTATGGTAAGTCTCAACATGGCCAATGTCTTCTTGAAATCACTTACAGCTAAAGGCATTGTTCCTGTTGCTACAGCAGTAGTTTGTACAACAATTATTTCTTGGGCGCTAAGAGGATGGGGCAGCATCCTTGATATGAGGAAGCCAATCAAGGCAGATTGCAGAGACATCCTAAAGTGGCTATTTTCAGCAATTGCGTTGAGCCAAAACATTATTGACGGACATGCTGATGAAGCCGGTCTGCAGTCCAAAGTATAGATTGGTGAAACACAGTAGACATCCTATCAGAAGACCCAAAATGACAGCAATAGGCGTAAATTCTCTTGAGGCCGAAGATTGTGGGTTTGTAAGCGGTTCCCAGCGCTTCCTGGAGCAAAGTTTAGCGGATTTTTGTGAACTCAGTAGCAGCTACCCACCGAAGCCAGCGAGAGACGTTCATGGCGCTGGAGGTTGCGTGGACTGAAGGAGGAAGGAAGTAAAACGGTTACTTATCGCTTCCACCTTGAAGTCAGTCAGCAATCGCGTCATCCGAAGAACGAGTGTCGCGTGTGGGCCACGTGAGAAACCGCGTTATGTGATTGCCTGCGGCTTTGGTCCCGAGTCATTTCATCGATTTGCTGGTTCTGCTGTATCGCCTTTTCCATCAACCTCGACGTCCTTGCAGCGCTGCCCACTATGTCGGTACAAAAAATTAGATCTGCAGATGGTCTGCTACAGGTCATCCCCCCGCCAGGACACCCTGCGACGTACGGTGCTTCTGGATGTCAGTGGTCGACTATGAAGCTAACAATGCGGCCTATACAGACTGCCAAAAGAAGGGGAGACAAACGTTTTGATCACTTCTGCGCTGCCGTACTGCAACAATGTTCCTCATTTGGGTGAGCGGCCCCGAACGCGGTCTCGTGAACAGCCATTAATTACTTTGTAGGGAACATTATTGGGAGTACTCTCAGTGCCGATGTTTTCAGCCGGTAAGTTCGCGATCTATTCGTTCACCTACGGGCTAACTTCTCGTATCAGCTATAACCGTACGTTTTCGCCAGTTTTTTGTATTCCTTTGCCTTCTTCATGTCCGGACAGGCACCAGAAATAGAACAACGCTGTATATCTGTGGGACTGACGAGTACGGAACTGCTACGGAAACCCAAGCGTTGAAGGAGAATATCACCCCGCGAGAGTTATGTGACAAATACCATCTACTCCACAAAGAAACATACGAGTGGTTTGACATCGGGTATGTGAGCATCCTGTTCTTTTGTTGTATTCGAGTATCAACTTCCGGTTTAGATTCGACTATTTCGGACGGACTTCGACGCCGTGGCATACAGAGTATGCAAACGTCCAGCCCTTTCTATACCGTCTAACCGATTTTGCAGAATATGTCAAGGGATATACAGGAATTTGGGAGCAAACGGTTTCTTGGAGAAACAGGACAAAGAACAGATCTATTGTGAGGGCTGCCCCAAGTGAGTTGTACTGCTCTTTGAAAAACTATGGTTTGCCTATCTCCTAGGTTTTTGGCCGATCGTTTTGTAGAAGGCATCTGCCCACATTGTGGCTATGAGGTCTGGATGAACCTTTTATCACTTTATCTGCGTTCACGCTGGTATCCAGGATGCCCGTGGTGATCAGTGCGATCTTTGTAGCCGGACGCTGGATGCGATTGAATTAATCAAACCCCGATGCTTGGTCAACAAAGATCATCGCGTAACGACTCGAATCTCGACCCACAATTACCTCAAATTAGATCAGATACAGCCCCGAACAGAGGAGTGGATTAAAAAGTCTTGGAAAGCGGGGAAATGGTCCTCCAACTCGGTTATTAATGGAGATGGCGAACTGGTTGACGCACGAGTAAAAGCTGGATTACTTCCTACTCCCGTCACCCGAGATCTGAAATGGGGAGTACCTGTTCCCATTGACTCTGAGGATGATAAATCTATGGAGGGGAAAGTCCTGTGTAAGTTCATTTAAGCCCTACATGTCGACCGTTAATCACCTTTTTTCCTGCCGCGTGATAGACGTATGGGTAGGGACGCTATCCTTAATTAAAAACGCCCATTTTAACACGTTTCTAGTTCGATGCCCCAATAGGATACCCGAGTATCAGCGCCAATTACACACCAGAGTGGGAAAAATGGTGGTTTAACCCGGAGAATGTCCGTTTGTATCAATTTATGGGTAAAGACAATGTGTATTTCCACACAGTCTACTTCCCTTCAGTTCAGCTTGGTGATGGAAGAAATTGGACAACCCTACACCACTTATCAACCACTGGTAAAATCATTCTTTCCATATCAGTTGTGCACGAGGCAGCTGACTTGTGCTTAAGAGTATTTGAACTATGAAGGCGGAAAATTCTCGAAAAGTCGTAATCGCGGCGTCTTTGGACCAGCTGCAAAGGAAACCGGTATACCAGCCTCAGTTTGGAGGTATTACCTTCTATCAACACGACCGGAGACGGCCGATTCTATGTTCTCATGGTCGGACTGTGTACGTCCTTCTATTCTTTGCATTTACGGGTGGACCTCACATTTTTATCATAGATTGCCGCGAACAATAACGTTTTACTGAACAAGTACGTATTTCTCCTATACTGTGACAGTGTATCCTGACCCTAAACCTAGCTTCGGTAACTTTGTCAACCGAGTTCTCAAATTTGTGTCATCGCAATACAACAGTGTCATTCCTGAAAGTGGAGACGAACCAGGCCCACTTTCTGTTAACGATGAGCACGATGCCGAGTTCATCTCAGATGTGAATGGATTGCTCAAGGACTACATCGACGCCATGGAATCCGTAAAACTTCGGCTTGGTCTCCAAACCATCATGCTCATCTCCATCCGCGGCAACAGCTACTTGCAATCCTCAGGCCTTGGGAAGGCTCTGATGACATCAGATCCCATCCGTTGCGCACAAGTCCTTTCCCGCGCCGTTAACCTTATCTACGTCCTATCGACTTTGGTGTATCCTTATATGCCTGCAACGGCAGCGGCCATTCTCGAACAGCTCAACGCCCCGGCGAGATCCGTTCCAGATGCGCTTTCAACCGATATTCTCGCTGGTCATACCATTGGCAAACCCGAGCATCTGTTCAAAAAGATTGACGAGGGTATGGCTGAAAAATTCCGGGCCCAATTTGGGGGGCTGGAGAGCGCCACAGAAGCTCAGGCGCCAAAGCCCGTGGGTAAAAAAGGCAAAAGTAAGATCCCGCCGGCGCCGACTACAGACATACCAACGACGCCGGAAATGCTGGCCCTGGAGGCAAAGATAGCAGAGCAAGGGGATATTGTTCGTAATTTAAAGAGTAAAACCCCCAAAACGAAGGAGCTGGATGCGGAGATTAAGGCCGAAGTAGATGTGTTGAAGAAGTTGAAAGGCGATCTGGCAAAATTGCGACATCCTTGAAGCACCGCTATCAAGAGAAGTATATTATTAGATGTATAAGTTCCTCGGTGTTGATATTATTTTCAGATACCGATCCTGTGCTTATATCTGTAGAATAGTTATACCGGATCAACGTGATTCCGTTTGCCTCAGCCGAACGTGCGTCTTAGATGTCCTAGATGTTAGAACTAAAGGCCTCAGGCCGGTAGCCACCCGACCAGCACGCGATTGTTACTGCGACAGATTCTATAATGACCGGAATGAAAATGGTCCTGTCGGGCCGTTTCCAGATGTGCTTCTGGAGCCGTTAAAGCATGCTGGACATAGATAAAGAAAATTCGGTGATGTATTTAAAGGAAGTTTTACAGGTGCAGTTTACAGTCAACTCCTCACAGTAATGGTCTACGAAGGCAAAACTTTCCGAGGCTCTCCTTCTGGCGAAATCGTCGAATCCTCCTTCACTAGGGAAGAACTTTCTCCCGACGATGTTGTCGTCAAGATTACACATAGTGGACTATGTGGAACGGACCTGCATTATCTGAACGTAGATATGGTACTTGGCCATGAAGGTTGGTATTCGTATTTCATCGAATGGAACGAAAAGCTTCTCACTGGGACAACAGGTGTCGGTGTCGTTCAAGAAGTCGGACCGTCTTGTAAACGGCTGAACGTCGGGGATCGAGTGGGGTGGGGATACATGCACGAGACTTGCGGTTTATGCAGAGAATGCCAGACAGATAACGAGGTGTTTTGCCAGGCCAAGAGGTGTTTTGGTTCGGCCAATCTCGACCAAGGTTCCCTCGGGGAACTAGGTGTCTGGAAAGAAGACTGGCTCTTCAAACTGCCGGATGCTCTTACATCTGAACAGGCCGCGCCACTCATGTGTACGTCAGCATACTCAAGGCATGATTACTACTTAACCGTCTCAACCTTCAGGCGCCGGTTCCACGGTGTTCACGCCCTTGATCAAGTACTGTAAACCTACGGACCGGGTTGGCATTGTCGGCATTGGTGGTTTGGGTCACCTTGCCATCCAGTTCGCAGCGAAGATGGGCTGTGACGTTGTGGTTTTCTCTGGCACTGACTCGAAGCGGGAAGAAGCTTTGAGTCTTGGAGCGAACGAGTTCTACGCAACCAAGGATGTTGACGATCTATCGCAACTTGGTTTGCCGAAACCCATTGACAGACTCATCATTACTACGGCTGGAATGGTGGATTATGACTTGTACTTCGAAGTTTTAGCACCGAAAGCCACTGTCATTCCGTTGACTGTGACGAATCCCAAGTACACGATGGGAGTCCCGTACGTACCTTTTGCCTGGAAGGGTATAGAGGTGGTTGGAACGGTTCTTGCTGGAAGAGTTATGCAGTAAGCGTGGCTTGTAGTCTGATCCGTTCTGACCGTTCTGACACATCTCCCAGCAACGATATGCTAGCTTTTGCCGCCCACAACAAGATAAATCCAATGATTGAAAAATATCCTATGACGACCAAGGGGATTACTGAAGCCATAGACCGATTAAACTCGGGCAGCCTGCGCTACCGAGGCGTGCTTACGAACGAGTAGACTTTGTTGCATTGCATGTGTATGCGAGGCCTTCTAGAACTTAGACTTAGACTTGGTTAGAACACGTACTCACTCGAAAATTTAATATTGGGATATAGACGAGCGTTATCACAAGCCTAGAGAAATGTAATCAGTGAAGGTCTCGTATAACTTTATTCCGAGTTGGTCCCGGGCGGCTTGAATCTCTTGTCGTCCATTGGTGGAGACTTAGTAGATCAATCCGAAGAGCGGGTATCTGTCTTCAAGGTAATGGACGCAAGTGGATTACTCTCCAGAGCGAAGAAAATATGCGAAGTTGCTCCGATCATGATCGGCGCTCGAGATCTATGCTTGGCAGAGTTCGACTTTGAAGTTTCCTTCCACAAGCCATATTGGTAAATTCAGTGACCGTGTAACTGTAAATCCTACACAATCAGCGAAGGTTAGAGCGGTGATAGATAGTGCCCATCGGTGACTCACCGGTCATTTTGGCCACGTCTGTTTATATAAATGATAACCGAAATTTGGATTGTACACGTTATTATCGCAATTAACACCCTTGATAGTCGAGGGCCAAGTGATGGAGGAACAAACGAACGTGCAAAACGTGGTCCGATTTGATTTACTATTTTGGATCGGCGTGGGAGACTGATTTCAGGGCCGCCCCACCAAGTTACTTACCGGGTCTTACTCCCGCCACTTCCTTCTACTGTCTACGAAGGCCGACGACGAGGTGGATGGCCAGCAATCCAGGTCAACAACCTCTCTGCGACAGAGCCGACGTGCACAAGTCATGCAAGTCATTGGAGACTTTGCTTGGCGTCTTAAGCGATTATTGTGAGGCTGCGGAAGCTGTGGTAATATTGCAGAAGAAGTTGGCAAAAGCTCTTCGGGAAAGTGCCGGATTGAAAATCACGACTGACACCGCTGGTTAGTCCGCTCTACTCCCCTTGGTTATTCCGATGGTGACCTTGACTTCCAGCCAACGCGTTGAGTGCTAGTGCCAACATCTTCGAGGCTTTGTCCGACATCGATGCCAAGTTTGCGAAGATAGCAGACAAGGAATACGGAGGAATCAGTGCTGAAGTTAAGAAATGGTTCAAGAAACTTGCCGTACGTGCGCAGCAACGCCCTAGAGAACAACCTCACATTTGTCATATAATACAGAAAGAGGAGAAGGCGCACGACGATAGAATCGCTGCTGCCAATGGCAAGATCAAGCAAGCAGGTAAATCATTCTCAACTCTGTGTCCTCCATACCCGTCCGACAAAGACCCCTTGATTAGGCCAAGTCTATGAGAAGAAGAGCAAGAAGAGTGCTCGCGACGCCAGTGACGAACACGCGCGCTACATCACTCTCATCAGCGCTCTTGGGCCGGAAATATCTCAGGAGAAGTAGTGGGTACAAACTAATCTACTCTTATAACAGCCGTTTTCAAAGTGATTATCTCTAGCAACCATGCCTTGTTTGTGATGCAGCGGCATACATCTACGACATTCAGTGTAGCGGCATGTGTGTCTCGCATAGCTGATGCTGAATGGCTCAGAGCTTGTGAAGGTGTTCGTCGATATTCACCCACTGTGGGACCTTTAGGTGAATGGAGGGCTCTTTGCGAAGGAGGATGGGGAGGCCCAATGCCTCCGGACTTGCCTGACCTTAGTGCACCAGCCCAACGACAGTCACAGCCACAATATGTTCGCGAACATATGAACGGCGCACCAGATGATGACCGAACCTCGCCGCCGATGTATCGGCAAGCAGAAGCTATTAACTTGAACTTACAAGAACCGACAGAAGCATACCCTGGGATGCGGGCCGCATACGAGAAAGAAAAGGAGCAAACATCACCCTTACCTTCGCCCACGCAACCTCAATATCCCCAGACACCCACCGGTGCTGCGCCACAGAAGCAAAACCAGTCAACGCCGCCTTCCTCCTATGACAATCCTATCCGACCGTTTTTAGATCCTAACACGGGATCCGTGAGATCATTGTCTGCATTCCCTGCGCCTCCGACTCACTTCCCGCTTCCTCCCGTTAATCCGCAGCGGCAACAACAAATTTCTTTGGGACAGTCATCTCACTCTTCGTCTGCTTCTCAGATCAGCTTTCCGACATTGTCCCGGCCACCCGATGTACGCATTCCTGGTGGTAACGACAGCATCACTGGGGAGACGACATTGTCGTCACCTGTCTCCAGCCCGCCCTCTCCTCAAAGGAAATTCAATGACAAGCCTAATACAAGTAATCAGTCAAGTGGAAGCACCTCTGATACCCTTAATGGCCTTCGACGCCCGACACCTGTCCGGTCATCGACGGTGCCAGTTTTAGAAGAGCCACCGGTAACTGTAGCGGAGCGTTCGCCCGTCTCTTTCAATACCGCCAAAGCCCATGATGAGCGCGAATTCGGGTCAGGTCACAAGTCACCTACTCGAGGGCTCGACAGTGTGAAAGGTAAAGGTGTAGATAGAAATGACACTGCAACGAGTAGCGGTAGTGTGGTGGCTGCGATGCGCAGCCGTTATTCGTACGACGTACGTAGCGCGTCTTCTGGCATATCTTACGGAATATCTGATCATTTTACTAGTCCGGAGCTTCCTCTCCCCCACCTAGAGATATCCCTCGGTTACCCATGAGCGTGACCGATCTTGCAACCCGGTATCAACCTACAGACGGGCCTTCATCCCCAAGAATCAGAGCTTCTTCCCCGCCTATACCGCGTGCTCTCCCTTCTTTGGACTCTTTCTCACAAGCGCGGCAAGTTGAGGCCTCCTTCCGTGAAAAAAGTCCTCCGGGAGCGTTCCGTGATTCATCTACGACACCCACGCCCATATCCATGCCACAACCGAATTTCCAGACTCACACCTCGGCGCATGATGATGTTATTCGTCGTCAACGGCGTCTCGAGGAGCTAGAAATCAAAGAAAAGGAACAGACACTTCGTGCTAGAGAGCTGGAAATTGAGTTCAAGTCCCGGGAGTTGGAGAGACAAAGAGACTTTTTGATGAGTAGCGCAACGGCACTCGAGAGAGAACGAGACGGGTATGCTAGTGAAGACCGTTTACCCAGCAGCCATGGCCGAGAGTCTGAGAGACAGACGAGGGACTCACTATCTCGCTCACGAGACGACGTACGAAACGAGATCCCACGGCCGCCATACACAAATTCTCTCGCACCTCCGTCATCAACTCGCACTTTGGCTAACAGCAGCGAGGAAAATGGATATTCTGAGAGATCAGGGCAATCACTCAATCAGCTGCACCCGGCCTATTGCACCTGTGATACTTGCAAGAAATCTAAATCTAGTGGAACTACAAGCCGTCCTGGGGAGAAAAGCAAAGGTGGTTGGATGCGGCGATTGAGTATGCCGATTGTTGCTGGAAATGCGTTTTTGGATGCTAAACGACATGGGGGGACGATGAAAAGAGGACTGATGTCGTTGGATGGAAAGAAAATGGCTAGTACGACTATGCTCACACACGAGGACGGACGATTGGCTGCTGGAGGCAGGAGAAGCTATGATGCATCTGGGAACGGTAACCGAAGCGTTACGAATCTAGGTAGGAGGTAGGATGGTGGTTATTTTTGGATACCCCGGAACGGATTTACGCTGTAAATTATGTTTGTACAGGTTTCGCGCGTATATTGTTTACTCATTATACTAATACTTTATCAATATCACCGATAGTGTACTGATTTTCCATGTCTTTTCTTCATGATTTTATGTATTGTAACGCAATTATGATCAGCGACGGGATTTGCATTTGCATTTGCATTCGGAAAATGCTTCAGGTACAGGTGGGCGGAGTCTAACGGAACTATTTGAATGTATATTGCTAGTGAGTAACAAATGCATGCTGGTGTTGGTTATGTGCAGGATGACGGAATGCAAGAGTAAGAACAAAGTTAATAAAGGTATAGATGCGGCGACAACAAGATTAAGAATGAGGGAAGCGACGTAGAAGAGGCCGCAACACCATTAAACGCCTTGGGGCGTAGGCTGCTGCATGGGGCCGATATCTCTTGATTGACCTTGAATGTCCTACACCAAGACATCAGCAGAAAGCCTAACATGAAGCAAAGGGAAGACGAACCATTCTCTGCTTTTTTATCGGTCTTGGCCGAGCGCCCGGAATACCTGCCTTGGCATTTATAATCGCCTTCGGGGGAATGTTCGAATTTATAGACTGCGGTGGTGCTATTTTATTCGAATTCGAAACGGAGTCATCCCGTTCTCTCTTCTTCCCTCTCGGGACCTGCTGTTGTGCGGCCAGCGAACTCGCACTGACGGGTGGGGCACTGAGTGGGTGTGGTGTGGCTGTCCGGGGTGTTCCGCCACTGGTTCTTCCATTGAGGCCAGTCACCTGCACTGGGGGGAGATGCGGCTTCACACTGCCGGGACGAGGCACGGCGCTTACGGGCCGCGGGGTGCCTGTGCGCTGGGCGGCGAGTGAGGCGGGCGTAGAAGGAATAGGCGCTTGAATGGGCGTCGGGGTTGGCTGTGGCGTGTGGGAAGCGGAGGCGTTGGCCTGGGCTTTTTGCAGACGCCGTATTTCTTTCTGTATCCAGATGAGTGGGGTCAGTGATCCATGGCGACAGAGAACGTACCCGTTTCTTCCGGTCTTCTCGTGCTTGAGTCGACTCTTGAATCAACGTGCTTGGATTCCACTGCACGGATCAGATCCAGAACATGAGAAATTGAAATGGAACCTACGCCTTTCAGCCCTTCTGCACTGACAGAGAACGCCTCGCGCTGAGTCTTGAGGTCGAAAGGAGTGATCTTTATACGCTCCTTGCCTGGACCCAGGATCACTTTCGTGAGGTAGTCATCCTTCTTCATGGAATGTTTGCCTGTACGCCACACGCGATTAGTACATAGTAGAGGCATAAAGGCGTAGTGAACGCACCAGGCGTGCCCTTTATGAGGTGCTTGTAGGTGTTCTTCTTCTTCTTTTCTCCCTTGCCACCGGGATCATCGTCATCGGGATCCTGGGGATCCGCCGCGGGGGTTTGTGGAGCGAGCACGACGGGACTGGTGACGACAACCTCTTTGCCCTTCCCTTTGTCGAGGGCGCCCCCCGGCGTGAGTGGATGTGATATGGAGGGCGTCGGTGGAGCATTGCCACCCTGGTCATCGGATGATATGAAAGGCCGCACATACTTGTCGTAGGCATCGAGGAGGTAGAAATGGGATATGAGATCTTCAGTACTCGTGAAAAGGGCGGGTGCTGGAGGATATTGCGCTGAAACAAGGTGAACTGGTGAGATTTGAGGCGAGAGACGGAACAAGAGTCGCACCTGGTGGAGGGAGAAAGAGAGGGCTAGGGCCTGATATCGAGGGCGGCGGTGGTGTCGGGGCGCGAGAAGGGCCAGCGACTGCGTTTTGCATGCTGACCTGGCTGTGGCAGACGACGACAACGGGCAGTAGTGAACGTCGAGGTCAAGTTAATTGCTATCAAGCAAATTGAAACTTGTTGCACTGTATTTGTCATCACCCTTACTCGGTCCTTTTTGGTGACACAACCTTCTCCTCTTACCAACAAGTTCCAAAAAATCCTGTGACGGGTACTGTACAACTTTCCCCTCGTTATCAGGGTCATTTCTGGTGTTTCCAATTTTCCGGCCGTATTACCATGAACACATACGCTGCGCATGGTAAACCTTGAGATATTGTCCATTCTCAGACTCGAATTCGGAAGCCGCCGCGATGTAATGTTCTGGGCGCCTGTACTTTCCGGATGAGAACTCAGGGAGTACACCATCATTAGCACCTGGCTCGGACCACCGGTAACTTCCTCGACGGGTAGGTTGATGACTCTTCTTACACAGAAAAGCGCCTGATTTCATGGCCGACCTGATCTTTTGGACCTCGGTAAAAAAGCCATTCTAATATGATATACGAACGAATCTTACTAGTACACTGTGAGCTTGATATCATACAACATATATCCAAATCTAAGTAATAGTCAAACTGATCCTAATGATGCGAACCGGATCCAGAGGGTCCCGGTGTCTGCCCCCCAAACAGATCCTTACTGGCCCTTGATCGTCCCCGTTCTACTTCCTCATTGTTATCTCTCACCCACCTCATGCTCTTCTTTCCCTTGAATAAATCCACCGGGTTCTTCACAAGCATTACCGCCATTAGGGCAACTACCAGTATTCCCCCAGCAATCGTGAATATCGCCTTTGGGTAGGTGGCAACCGTGCCGCTATAGATAAGGCCGAATATCATGGGCTGCAACCAACGGTGCGTTAGACACGGCCACACGTAAAGGATCAAGTTATCGGTACTCACTCCGAGGATCATCTGCCCGGTTGCCTGTAGAACAGCCAGTGCACCAAACAACCTGCCAATCCCTGCACTGCCCTTAGCTTGATCCTCTGGGACTGTCCCGGTTTCTATAATCGTTCTTGCTTGGGTGATGCACAAAGCAAGGCTTTGCACTGCCGGCACGAGACCAGACCCCATGCTAGTCAAAGAGCTAGCCATAACAAACAGTGCTTCGCTGTGTCTCGACGCCGGAGTAGATGAGGAGGATAACGTGTGCACTTTGTAAATAGGAGCGGGCGCTAGCACCACAAGCACGTTGGAAACTATATCGATGACCAACGACGTCCGCGTCAGGAATAGATCAAAGCGTATTTCCCGAGCCAGGTGGGCCTTCGTTACTTTAGGTTTGGTGGCTTTCCCATTGGAAGATTTGGCCGGTCCTTTCAGTTTCGGCTTGAGCACAGAAATGAAGACTACCTTGATAATCAGCATTTGTACGGGTAGACCGAAAAGGAAACGTACAGGGCAAAAGAAGGAGTAAAAACGCAGCTCGAGCGCCACCCATGAAAGAAATATAGTAACTGAGTTGCTCGGCACCCCAACTATATATATGAACAGCGTACAAGTATTTGAGTTGATAAATGCCCTATGGTTCAAAGCGATCAGTAGAGCAGAATTGTCAATATGTTATTGGACTTGCCGTTGAGAGCATATATCCGAACAACGCTGCTGCCAACATGGTCAAACTCCAATCTCGATGTCTTCTGGTTCCCCCTGCTTCTGTGATGGTCACAGGTAGGAATATTGACAAAGGACTCAAGAAACTACGAATAATGGCAAAGCGCTTGGTCTCCGAGACCTCTTCTTCATCGGAAGATGTACTGGGGCCTTGGTCATGGTTACCCGGGTCCCGTCCACTCAAATCCCTGGCCTTGCCCTTCGCGGAGTGAGTCATCGCGTGTTCTCTCGCAGCTGCTTCTCTCTTCTCGGCGGATAAGGACTCTGGGAAAACAAAGAGGACAAGAAGAAGATTCGTGAAGGAGCATAACACGGCTAGATAGAATACTGCCGTGACTGATTTGGGATGTCCTGGTTGCGCGCCTATACCATTTTTGATTATCCATCCCCCAATGGCGGGTCCCATACTGAATCCAACGTAGAATACGCCTGTGAACCGAGAGAATATGGTCGCGCGAGATCCAGAAGATGTGCAATCAGATACATAGGCACTAGTTGCGCTTTGAAGGGTAGACCATCCACCAAGGAATCCTTCAATGATGGGAGCGATAATTAATAGTTTGTGACCATGTGACGAGAAGGGAGAATTTGGGGTCGAGACAAGAATGAACATGAGGTCCCTGAAATAGATCAGTCAGCGAGGGAACGGGAGTTTCATTATAAAGAATAACTTGCGTGAAAAATAGACCAGATGTCGCAATGGCTAGTACTTTCGTGCGCCCGTGCCTTTCCCCAAAATGACCCCACCAACCTGTAGTGAGTGCTGAGAGAAGGCCCATAGTCGTGACCATGATTGTTTGGAGCCGGGCGGCGGTAGCCTGAACCGCGGGATCAGAAAGACATTGCGAAGAAGGGAGGTCGCGTGGGTCATCGTCGGAGTCGTCGGAGGTGTCGGACGTGCCGTTGGTATTATGGTCGAAGTGGGTGTCTTGAGTTAGATAGGAAGGAGAGAGATTAGGGCCGAGGGGGTCAACAGATGAGGATATAGATATAAGATGATCACTAGAAACTGATGGCACTTCGACAAGAGTGTGGTTGAAAGGATGTGGATGTAGACTAGAACATGCGAGTTGTGTGAAGACTTCTACTCGAGGTGCCGTAGTCATGCCACGAGTCAGCGCCGCCGTGATGGCGAAAGGTACTAGCCTGTAGTATATGCACTGAGTCCTAAGCACACGACATGAAGTAGACAGGTTCGTACCAGAGCGGCCGTGCTCTATAAAATGGCTTTCTCGGCCGACCAGGACCCAGAAGCGGCTCCTGCTCCGAATGTCGCTCAGTCATGCTTTCTGGAGATAGTGCTGTGAGTACTGAATGGTGACCGGGACGAGAACGAGAGGGCGAGAAGGTAGCGGTGTCGCTGCCTATGAGAGAGTCGCCAGCAACAGACTCAAGATTGGGCAGCCTCGACATTGTGGAGGTGGCGTGGTGATGGTGTAAGAGAGAGATAAAGATGGGGACGGGGCCAGTTGTGCCGCCGGAATAAGCGTGTAATACAGTCATACACCGGTCACTTAGACCCCCCCAGTCATGTTAGACCCTGGCCCGAAACTCATCTTCCATGCATTTTCCAGGCCTCAAAAATTCTTAAAAATAGTTTATAATATTTAATTACTTTCTTGATGCTTGGTCTTTATTTTATGAAGTGTTTTACCAGGTTCTGAGGCATTCTGGCTTCAATCAATAGCAATTCCCTTATTAGGATTATGTTATGTAATGTAATCAAGTTAACAATATTCATGAATAAAAAACATATTCCAACAGCCAATAAACCCTCCAAGGAATCTCCAGAGCAGGTTCACAATTACAGCAACTTGAATAATGATGATACCTATGAAGAGAAATGATGTGGCCTGATTTTGGACTGGGGTCTAAGATGACCGGGATTGCCTTTTTTGGACACTCACCAAACTCATCCTCTGTAGCAATCATTTCTCTATGTATAGCTTTGGCAAATTTTTTCAGACTTAATATATTGTACTAGTATTCATTGACTAAAAAAAGTTCTAGCCATTTTGTGAAAAAAATATTCCAGCCATCGATTAGTGTTTTGGGGTCTAAGTGACTGGTGTATGACTGTATTAGGTGCACGCGAATAACCAATAAGCACACGCGTTATCAGCAAGCCTTCAAGGCAGCCTCGCAGCGATACGGCGGCGTCCCCAACGCCTACGGTGGCAGGACGTGTCGTTTGTCGTGTCCTGCTCGACAGTGTCGTTTGTCCGTCAAGTTGGAAGAATGTCAAGTACGGTCCCGGGCTGTGTCATTGGTGACTAAAAAGGCGAAAAAAAATAAGACGGAAAAGGCAGCAGCCATCACCCATTTAGTAAAGACCGGAAACCAACCGCGACGGACATACACACCTTCATTGATGCATGCATTACAGCTGCCCTTTATCACGGCATCGCAACGCCAACAGTGAGCGCTGTTAAGCCCACTTCCGCCTGTTCCGAGGATCTGCCGGAGCGGTCCGCTTTGGGTCCGCTTATCAAACCATTAGCAGTGTATACTTATCTATCTCATGTCATGAAATACGCTGGAACTAGTCTTGAGCCGCAAGAAATGAATTCTAGTGCCTTATAACTCATCTTTCTTTGTGGTTAGTACTGAATCCTAGTTCAAGTTAGCCTCCAGGACCTCTACGCACAACAGGTCACCCTGATCAATTCTCCTTGATCAACAAACTCTGGTTAGCCCTATCCAACTTCGTGAGGATCTAGGGAGGCTTCTTGATACCTCAACCTGTGCGAAAATTGAGTTCATGTCGCACAATGTGGTGAGGCTTTGGTTGGTCGGAAAAGACCGCTTCCCGGCTTATTATCCCCACCCGCTCCATCTTGTCGTTAATGATAACATTGCCGACGTCTCCTCCAACTTTGAGGGAAGAAGAAGCTGATTTAGATGATTCGACCATTGGCCTATGCTGGACCCAACCCCTCACTTCTGCTGCGAGTTAGGAAGTGCGGTTGCCTCTGGTCTGATGTCCAAGGGGAAGTTACACTGCCATAGCTCATATACTACTGATCCAATTTATTACCCATTAATGCAATTCACGTTGTTGTGGTACATGAAAAGGATTTCTCCGGCTGCAATCATTGGCTCCAAGTAGATTGATGAGTTATAACCAATGGCGAAGGTATTGGCGGCAGTGACATCAGGTGCGGCTATTTCGACGAGACTCCAATCCATGACGAAGGTAAGATCAATTGGAGAGGGAGTTGATGATCCAGGGATCACTGGGGGCTGGGTACAAGGACAACAACACCGGGGTATACGAAGATATGAGTGTGTTCTGAGGCTTTATATTTCAATCAAGTGGTAACGTTATGATCAATGCTTAGTGTTGTCACATCCGACACATATCCTAATTTTTGCACAACGCCACGCTGACATTCTACAGCTTCGTTGTGTCTCAGCGACACTGTGGCGATAAGCGAAGCGAAGTGGTTGAACTTTCAATGACTACAATGACATCATCCGATATTTCGATCGAACCTATAAAGCCAATCTTTGGCTTATTGTACTTATCAGAGACAAGGGGCGACAGTCATTCGGTCCTGTAAGCAGCCAATAGCTTGCTGCAGTACAAAAGTCCTTAAGTTTCTGTTCAGGAGTACCGACGACTAATACAATCTCCTTCCTTCCATGCCTCCTTAAGAACATAGAATAAGGTCCGTTCCAAAAAAAACTCCAACAGGCCTCAGAGGACAGGACCTTTGCGTGGTCAAACTTCAGCATTGAGCACCTCACTCAGATCGGTTAAATGTAAAAACATTGATTCCAGACAGACAGCTCGTTGGAATTCCTGGAACAAAAAGAAGTCAAGCCATAGAAGAGATCTCCCGAGAGGTTGTAGCTTGAGACGACTGAGATTCTGATTCTCTCGTCTCAAACGCGACCGGATGGCGGAAGTGGACGGAAGCCGGAATTTTGGGAGAAGCGGTAAGGATCTCTGTATGAGGAACGAATTGCATGTCGCTAGCGGTACTCTGCATACCGACGGTGAGGGGTTCTAAGGACACGACGGGGGCGTCCCAGTTTGTTTGATGGCGCGCAACAATGGCAATTATAACAGTCGGGTAGAGACCCTAGTAGTGAGGCTGAGAAGACTTTCCCCTCAGTAATTTAAAGCGAGAAGACTTACAACGACCTGGTTTCCTGCAGAGTTGAGTACTGTAGCACCGAAGTAGGCTGAAGCCTGGATGGAAGTGCTAAGCGGGAAGTATGTGAAGCTTTTCGCTATCTGAGAATGATTAGATTCGAGTCATTTTGATTGGAATCAGATGACCCACCCAGAAGCAAAGATAAATGAAGCCGGATTCGACGAACAACATTAGAATTTTCTCCGTGAGGGTCCTTGACTTCCTGATGTGCTGCGGAGAGTAAACTCTTGTGAATGACTGTCGAAGTAGCCTGTAGACAAATTAGATTCAAAGCGGAACGAGCAGGAAGGAGCAAACATACCAGGCTTTGTAAGCAATCAAGAACGTTGCGATCGCATTTGTTCCCAAGGATAGAAAGAATGTGGCTTCCTGCGCACGATTGCACAGTACTGCTTGTTCTCCATCTATGAGCTTCCAGCCTGTCTGCCCAGTACAGCCAACAAAGAAGAAGGCCATAACTGGGTGACTCTTGCGTCAGATCTCTGTAACCCCCAAGAGTGATCAAATTACATGCCTACTGCAGCAGTCAGGGAGACTAGAGGGGTAACTATAATCTTGACATTGAAAGCCCACAACGCGCCAGCTCGCCATACGACAACGACATCACCGATCAAAACTGCAGCCCAAACGAGATTAGTCCTCCGGCGACACATAGAGCATTTGATCAAAATTACACTGAATAAACTAAGACATCAGCCGCCCGAAACCATTGCCATGGAAGCTCCACTAACTTCAAATGTGTAGATGATGGTTTGGGCAATCACCCGATTATTTTGGGCGGTGAACATATAATCTGAGAAACGCTCAGAAAAGCTGCCTTGGGAGTCGACCAGTACCGCTTGAAGCGGGCCCAAGACATCGACGATATCCATTATCCACAAGGATGTTGACATCAGGAACATCAGTACGATCGCAAAAATCATGATGAGTCGGGGGCCTGATGTCGTCCTGTCTCTCCGATTTCGACTAAAATAAATGAGTACAGATTTACGGCTACCCACAGGAATTTGATTTACCGCAACAGAGTGCCAAGCACAAACCACATAAGAATCATGTACACGCCTATTAGAAACATCATTAATCAAACATGTGCAGATGAAGACAAATCTTGCCATATAGGACACTCTCCAATATGAGCGCAGTCGTGGTTTGATACAATGAATCGCTTAACAGGTGAACGGTAGTAACATCGGAGGCCGTAGACATGAGAAGACGAAGTTTGCTTCGAGGAAGGCAGAAACCTTCCTCTATAAGACATCGCGCCGGCAGAAAAGAACACCTGGAGTTACGTTCTCCGAGTGCTGAAGCCCGATCAGTCCGCATACTCGTGACTATGTTTCTTATGTGCGATTGGCCTCTGCAACATTACCTGAAAAACTAAGTGGAAAGAAGTCTTCGACAACGTAGTGCGGCGCGCCTACAATTGCTGAGAAATAGCCCTGAATATGCAAGAAGAGGTCTCTCTAGTCAGATGTCCAGTAGTAGCGAAACGCTATGAATAACCGGGAATTCATCTAACCCATCTAGACCACGAAATCGACGAACAGGTATTCCGTATTCAACGGGATACTCACAAACCAGTGACGGATTTTCTATGACCGGCCTACAGTCCGAGTTAAATGAAAGCACCTCCGATTAAAGTTTCTGCGTGGTCGGTAATTCTCTAGACCGACTTGCTGGTTTTGATTGAGGCATGGAGAAGGTGGAGCATAAGAGAACCAGCGATGGCAGGAGTCAAGCGGCCCGGCAGCGCAATCTACTGCCTGAATAAACAAAGAATAAGGTCAGGTCGGTGAAACAACGCGGAATTCTACTGACCAAGCAACGAAAGTGTGTGACCAATATAGATTCATCTATCAGTAAATAACGAAAAATGGGTATGTCCGTAACCAAATGGTATACCGTTACACGCCAATTGTATGGCTTCAATAAGCGTTATTAAACCAACCTGCGCGTGTCATCTCATCGGCCAATCCGTCCCAGTTCCGCCGACGGGCTTTACGCCCTGCGAGCTCAGTCGCAAATCTATGGGGAATTACCTGAGTAATAACTCGGCCCTTAATAAACGCGACCAACCTTAGACATTCATCTAGCCTCCAGCGACCCTTGTCATGATCCATGTTCGCAGGACGAACATCTTCCCCACCTGATGCTGGAGTATACGGAGGACCAGGCAAAAGCCGTCGACTCAAAGAATATATCATCCCCGCTACGAAGGCATCCTGCGCACCGACCTCATCAACGACGTTATCGTCGCTTTCAGGAACTTCAGTTCCTTGAGAGTCATGGTCTGCATCTTCGTTGTCGTCTTCCTCAGTCCGAGCGGTGTTGTATCTGTTACCATGACCTCGGGGCCGCGAGCGCGACCTTGTTTGAGGCGCACCAAGACCAAGATGACTCCGGGCATCACTGCTCGTGTAGTTGCCCGCCGTGAACGCACTAGAAGAAGGCGTACGGCTGCGCCCGTCTGCCCAGAAATCGCTTCCACTTCTTACAGACCGTACCTCGTGCGTTTCGCTAGAGTGGGCAGTGCTATTGGCGGCTGTGTCTCTTCCTTGAGGAAGAGGGTGGCGAGAATCGGAAGGAGTGCGAGCTGTTGACCGATCTTCTACCCATCCAGAGCTTTGGAAATATTCCCGGGTAGGTAACGATAACACGGCAGCACCTTCAGAACCCCAATGCGCTACCAACAATGCGTGCGGAGGCGCGGAACTCATGAAGGACAACAGAAATGTTCGCGGCGTTGCGGAGTAATGTGGCGAGTTTGCCTGAGCATAATGTTTGTTAACAAACAGAACATCTGCATGTGGGATCAACTAGAACGGACAAGTCAGAGCCGTAGAATCGAGGTATAACGAAAAAGCTCAAACTCACAGCTTCTACGCCCTGCCTGCCTCTTCTTCCGATATCTACACTAAAGACACAGTGACTCCTCCATTTACGTTCGCGCGCTAGACCATCCAGGCCGGTGATATTGCTTAGAGTCGTTTTCACTGACCTGCCTTCGAAATGCAGCCAGTCGAATGGGGCGGGACTGTTGGGGTTGAACATGACCGGGGTGCCCGGAGTCCGTGGCGAGGATTGGGAAGACATTGAAAGCGGCAAAGGTGATGACGGTGGATGCGTAGCTGGCACGGGAGATTCTGCTGGCGGGAAGAGCATGTAATTTTCTGGAGCCAAGAGAGGCCCAAGGATGGACACGAATTCTTCATGGGTGATGTCTGGTAGAGGATTGTGATTCACGATCGTACGCGTGTCACTGTCGACTAAGGAATCACGTTCAGCAATCGTGTCCAAAGTCAAAATTGAGCACGACATACCAGCGTGAAAGACCCAGGCGCTGGGAACACCTGAACCAGGCCAAATCTTGCAAAATCGCGTGCTGACACCCTCTGTTTCCAGATCCCGAATTACCATGCTCCCTTCATCGTTTCCACCTAGGGGCGCGACGAGAGCCGCTTCGATATTTGGAAATTGGGCTAAGAGGGATAAAAGGGTGCTTGCAGAGCCGCCGCGGTTCTTCTCAACCGAATGAGCGCGAATTACTGAGGAAGGTGCAGGTTGACACGGTAGAGATAGTGTGTGCGTCAGAAAAAGAGTGCCCGACGCAACAATTCGCAACGGTCGTTCTGTAGAGAAGAGTTGTGATTCATGAGTATCCCGACGCAGTTTCGCCATGCGAAGGGCGGAAGATAGAAAGGAGAAAATGTTTCCAAGGGATGTATGGGAACACAATGAAGAAGAGAAGAGTAAGGATATCTTCTACGTTTCAAATTCATTTGCCGATCATTACAACACTCCGGAATCGGGTATAATCAAATGTTTGCCCTGGATGATTAGATTGTGATAGATACTTTTGCGACCTCAGATGCTACGACATTACTACATCGCCGTCGTCATCTTCACTATCCAAGTCTTCCCACTCTCCTTCCCCGTCATCTTCCTCTTCATCTAACGGGGGCGGTGGCTGTATCCCAAGAGCTTCTAGCTGGCTGATCAATGTACGTACATGGTCCAGGAGCGGTGTATCAGGATGTCCTTCGTTCACATGAAGCTGAAATGATGATAAGGCAACGAAGGAAACCCGACAGGAAGGGAAATCTACCAATTGACACGTCTCTAAGCGGTCTCGCGCATCTCTCGCTAATTCTTCCCAAGCCATGTCCTCCAGCTTGCCCCCAGTCTCCCGTGCCTGTTCAGCCATAAGAAAGTAGCACCACCCTTCAAGATACCAGGCTTCGACCTCCTGGTCATCAGACGACATGACGGCATGCAAGACAAGCAGCGCTGGCGCATATAGCTCCAATTCGAGGAATAGCTTGGCAAATGATATGCGTGTAGCTATAGGCGGAACTCTGGGATCGTCTGATTTTTGTATTAGTTTAGACAAACCGAAAAAACAGCAGGACATGCCTAGGTCCAGGTTCTTCCAAGCTGACCAGGCTTTCTCCAAACAATCTTTCGCCTCTTCTGGGCGCTGCTGTGACATACGAACAGAGGCCAGAGATTGAAGAGCCTCTGAATTTCCGGGATCCGTCTGCAGCGCTGTCGTTAAAAGATTTTCACAGTTTTTCTCTGCGTCGTCTTCAAAACTTGGGTGATGGTAATGTCGCCGCGCACTAACAGAAGAGATTTAAACATACCAGAGATCATATGAAGGATCCATCCATATCTCAACTTGGCCAATCAAAGCACGAACGATATTTGACTTAATCTGAGCCTCGTTGTCTAAATCTTCCCCGGTCGCCTTGTCCTTGCCTTTCAGCTGCGCCACGAGCGTGTCAATAGCTGCTTGATAATGTTGCAGAGCCAACCTGGGCTCATCTTCACAGAGCTGGGCCAAGCAAAGATGTGCAGAGGGAGGAGGGGGGACAGTAGAATTTTCTGCAGATGATATCATAGCTGTAAAGATCTGTCGACGAGACGTTGAGTATCCTTCAGCAAGGCCAGAACAAGGTACGAACCTTTTTCGCGGCATCTATGTCTCCTCTTTCAAGTTCTACTACGCCTAGCAATTCCTGTGCTTCAGTGTTAGAGGGCTCGGTCTCCAATATTCGAAGGATAAATCGTCGAGCGAGATCGTAGTCGCATTGGATGACAAGGCTTTGTGCTTTTTCGAGAAGGGAGGGAATTGAGGGACCTTTTTGAGGAGAATCCTGAGACAGTGGGTCGACTGCCTTTGATTTCGCCTTTTTCTTGGCTTTTGTCCGTCCCATGGTTGGAAGGGAAGAAGTGAAAATTTCCAATAGGGAAGGTGAAGCAGCATCTCGGCCCGGATGCCGCGATGCTTTTTGCGGCGAACTAGCGGTCGTCCGAGTCGGTTGACGACAACAATACCTTGCTTTGCGGTTCACGTGCACGTGTCTGATAATTTCCTTGCTTCAAATTTCTGTGCTTGCAATGCCTTTGTCTTTGTCTAATTGACCGCTATCTCTGCCCGAATAGTCACGTCTATCTCGAAGAGAACTCTGCGATAGTCAGCGAGGTTCATTGCACACGTCTGCTCCTACTACAATGCATGTGAAGTTGGAGGAAGAGTTCAAGAACAACGATCTGACGATCATGAATCTCCCTGATCGTCGAAACGCGTCAAGCTAGCAAATACCGCTCAAGCCGTCGAGGAATTACACGAATTTATTCTCAGCTAGGCGCTCGAGAGCCAAAAGGTCGCACATGTCGTAACCACGATCATTAACAGTGCCCCATCCAGCAATAAGCATGCTGACGATGCGATAGTGCCCAGTTGAAGGAAACGGAGCCCCAGGTGTGATATCTCCCAATTCTCCCAGGACGCTTACTGAGTAATAGCTAGACTCAGTGCTTTTCTACCTCTTGTGTTGTTCAATGCTTTTGCCCCAAACGAAGAATGGTTTATCGACGCTGCAGTATATTGAATGCGGAAGCCATTGCATCATGTCTTGTTCCCAAATATCATTAGAAGGAGAGGCCGACCGTCTCTTACTGGCAAGTCATCTACGCAATCCACTACGCCGAAATTTCAGGTCTCTTCATCTGTCTTACACAAAACGTTCTGGCGCTACTCTACGTGATTGAATTATCCTCACGACGCCTGCACCGTACTCGATTACAACACCGTTTGTCTCATGTTGACATGGACACAAGTATCCCTTTCTGCCTCGTCGCCAAAGACTATCGTACACTTCAAATTGCCACCAATGCCCTAACAACACATTTGAATGGTTCTAGCTATTATACGTTAAGCGCTACAGTAGTGCGGGATGTCGTGACTGTGAGGTCTGCCAACGCATACAGTTGCTGTGCTTCTCTCCCCATCATCCTCCCAACAGCTCAGCACTATGTCAATTCGCGAGATCATCTTACCATATCTTCCTTCAAGCGACACTTAGCTTATCCACTCGTTCGCACCTTTCAGCGTAGCATTTCAATTGTACACACTACTTCTGCAAGTAAAACGCACGGCCTGAGACTTATATTCATACATTGCAGAGAACTACGAAAACAGGACAAGAACAAGAAACAATGGAGCAGGTTTACGGGAATCTGAGATACGTGAAACTATCAACTTTTTTGGTGAGGAGGATTCTGACTATCACCGAGCAGGCGACATTGCCCACCCAGAGCTCAGTAGTGAAGCATTTGAGGCTTATACGGCTCTTCCAGGTACTGTACCTCCGCTGCGGTCAGCACCAAAGTCATACCGCCTACGTAAAATGGACTTCGGATGAGAAAAAAGAAAAAAGAAAAAAGAATCGCACCAAGAGCATTCAAAAGTTGCACAGTCTCAGGCGCATTGATAACCAAAGCGCAAACATCTGAGAGACATAAGACGAAAGAATACCACACGGCTCGGGGCTCACGTTGTTTACCCAAAGACCATGCGATGGCCACCTGGGTCATGGTGGCATTCCTCTGGAGTGCTATCTCTTCAACCCTAGACGTAGACTGTCAGCGTGATGCGATGGCTAGTTTGACCGCCGTGATACCTGTTAATGATCGTATTGTGCCAAACCTTGCGTCCTCCTGGGATTCTGTGGCAACGGATCAATCGAAACACTGAGAAGAGGAGAGGAAACGTACCTGCCATCATGAAGCTCAAATTGTTCGTCAAGCGTCATGACCATCGCCCCACGAGCAAGCGAGGTCCACGGAATAGACCCAACGCCAAAATACTGACAAATCATCAGGGAAAGAGTCACATAACCGATTCATACAAACTTTCAAAGTAGGCAGTATCTCCGTCTCATCCTCGCGATAGAGGAGATTATAGTCGTTTTGCATCGAAACGAATGGTGTAAGGTGATTGGCAATCGCATAGCCTACACATAAGCGTCAGTCCTGTCTTTTTGAGCACTGGTAGGCTTCACTTTGCATAGCATGGACTAGAGAAGATTATCAGAGCAAAATCATACTGCGATAAGGACTAGCATACATTGCCAGGCGCGGCAGTTTGACATTCCAACATATCGAACCCAGCCCAACTGGACGACATCATGCAAAGCCTTCATCTATCAAATATAAGTTCAGCATTGGTGGCTAGAGGGCAACCAAAGAAGGCAACTGTCCCCGGAAGGGCCGCTCTTCGTTGTGACGTCAGAGCAGCGTTCTCCGAGTTACTGGTTGTCACAGATGTCTCCTGACAATTGCTCTCACCGTCTCGTGTATCGGGGTAGTCGTATCATACTCCTGGCAGTGCAGGACGTCGATATAATCCAGCTGTAGACGCTCCAGGCTCTTCTTGACGGCATCGAAGATATGCTGGGCGTTCCAGTCTAATGAGCATAACAGGCTTATACAGAGCAAGGGCGACTGCTGACTTTGCGGCTGAGGCCGTACTGATTCACGTATCGGTGGGTATCGGCATATTCTGTTGCTTTTCCGTCCAGGTGCTCGTGAATGTTTCGACTTACAGGATGGAATACCTGCAACGGGTATAAATCCAGCTCATTCTGAGAGCACACACGAACCTTTGTCATTACAACGATCCCGTCTCGGGGTAAATTTTCCTGCTTAATGGCTTTGCCCAAGATGACCTCGGATTGACCGTTGGAGTAGACCTAGCAATGATCAGCTCGCACATAGGCGCAGGTTCAAACCCAGACGTGCATTGGCAGTGTCGAAAGTGTTGACTCCAGCATCGTAGCTTGGCGGAATCAGATGAGGGATCAAGGACAGCAGGAGATAGGTATGTACGCTGCCTTGATCTGTTTAATGCTCTCTTCTTCATTCTGCACCCAGCTATACCAATCTGGACTCCCGTACACGGCGCAACCGAGAATAATCTTTGATACTTTCAACCCCGAGGATCCAAGAGTCACTTCAGATACGGTGTAAGCCCTGAGTGACACGATAGTTGGAGACGAACCGTAGGACATATTTGTGCTTGCAAGCGAGGTCATCGTGGTGAGGATAAGAGGAAGGTAAAGACTCTGCACCCCCTCCCAGCTAGCCACGCAAACGGACAGCCGAGGAGCCGAGGGTCTTCATTGGGACGAAGCTTGCAAATGACGACCATGAGACGACAGGAAGTGCTGTAGGCCTTGAATGCAGCCTCCTAGCGAGGCTGGTCATCGCCAGCCTTAGTCGCCGTTCTGCTCGCGGCAAGTAAATTTTCTTCGTTATAAAATGTGCCGATGTGGTTGTTCACCGCATCGACAACCAGGATCTGGTAGTGCGCCTAGGTGTCATATCCAGAACGTAATGTTGCACAAGATAGAACGACCCGTAATGCGATTCTTTACCAGCCGGACGTAGATGCCATGGAGATGACAGATTTACCTGGGTGGCGAGGATGGGAGCATTACTCTTGGGCGTACCCTTTGAAGTGATGTAATTTCCTCAGCCTGCCCCGCCCTCGAAGCTTCAAGTGTCGGACCATTCTCCACGATACTACCGATACACTCGACATTGTTTCAGGTGAGATAAGGCTCTAAGTAAATGCTGGTATGGCCATTTCTTCAGCCGGTATTGATGAGGAAAATGCTCTCACCTAGTGCAGATATGTTTCTGGGCGAGACATCCTGAGATGCATCTTGCGTAGCGCTTCCCAGACATAGTAACATTAATCCCACTATCTTGTGGAGGAATGACCTTCTCGCGATCCAAGCGACTCAGATAGCCTGGCCCCATCGTGACCGCGGAATCCCAAATGTCGTGGCGAAGGGCTCAATCATCCAGTCCTCAATGATGTGGTTTGGCAATGAATGTAAGGTCATGAATCATGTCTCGGAATTGGACCTGCTGTCGTGATTCGATGGAAAACGCTATGGGTACCTTGCAGGAAGAGGGTAAGAAAAGTATAGCGCTACTCATATCTGTCCAGCTGTTGGATTCAAAATGCTCTTGCTGACGCCCCTCGAAGAATCGGAAATCGAATCGGATGGCGTGAGTCCTTGAACGCGGTCAGGAATTGAAGGCAGTGTCACAACCATCTGGTCTTTTGCCAAAGCCGAATTCGTCACAACTGATGACAAGTTGATGGCAGGGCCTCATCATTAAATCCGGAAAAGGTTCATATAGGTATCAATTACACATTGCCAGCCAGCTCTGAAAATTGCTAATTTTAATAATATTTCCTAACCCTGACACAGCAAGTAGGAAAAATTCCCCATTTCTATGCAACAAGCTCTTCCAATTTCGAAATGGTATCGTATGTGTTGCAATTGGCCCCGGTCACTTTCATCATCATTATTTTATACGACCATTGATGTAACATCCAGCTGGCCAGCAAATCCATATAATTTACTTCCCAACATACCCACAGACGTCGAGCTCGCCGTTTTTTATGCTGCAGATTGCAAGCAGTGGAGAAATAGCAATAGTTCCGGGAACTCAAATGATTCTCATACTGGATGTTTCAAACTGTAGTAGTATCACGGCTTCGCAAAAAATAGACAGCGCATGGACTCGGATCACTGATAATTACTTGATATTCCTGATAACTACGAACACAAGAACAAGAGATGTTACATTGGGATAATTGAGATGATCACTTCAATAGAGGGCTACCTCATATTCAGTAGCGAAGCTTTTGAGGGACATACGACTCTTCCAAGTAATTTATGTCTGCTGGCGTCAGCAGGACATCGACACCACCGACGTAGGGCGTGTCTTCGATGAGGAACGTAGTAAAAAATGAAAATATCAAGGCTTCGTACGGACAGCATCCAAGAGTTGCACAGTGCTAGGTCCACTGATGATTAAAGCACGAACACCTAAGAGAATTCAGAGGAAAGAATACTGCGTTTCTTAGTACTGACGTTCTTTACTCATAGACCACGCGACGGCCACCTGGGTCATGGTGATATTCTTTTTGAGGGCTATCTCTTCGAGCCTGGTGGTACAATATCAGCATAACCCTGGAAAGTGGCTGGGTTATCGTGTTACCTGGTAATTATGGTATTGTGCCATTTCTTGCGTCCTCCTGGGACCCTGTGCTACCAAGTGAATTGGGACGCGGGGAAGAAAAGCAGAAACACACAAGTTATCAGAAGGCAGCGCGAGTTGCTGGTCAAGTGGCATGGTCATCGCGCCATGAACAAGTGAGTTCAAGGGGAGAAAAGAAACGTCAAGATACTGTGATTAACCATCAATTAAAGGGTCGCGTATCCATCCGATTGATACGAACTTTTAAGGTGGGCATCATCTCGTGCTCGTCCTGGTGATAGAGGAGATTATAGTCGTTCTGCATCGAGACAAATGGCGTGAGGTCATTATTGCGCGCATGGTCTAATACAGCACGTGAGCATTCTGCGCTCTCGCGAATGGGCAGGCTTCACTTTGCATGACATGGACTGGAGACCGAAGGTTATCAGAACATGATCATACTACGACAAGGGCGAACGTACATTGCCAGGCACGGCAGTTTGACATTCCCACATATCGGACTCACCCTGCTTGAACTGCATCATGTAAAGCTTGCATCTGCGAAACGCCAGTCAGTCATTCGCAAATAAGCGTAGACATGAGGGGTGATGACAAGAGAGTGATCAAATGACAAAGACCCGGAGGGCTGCTCCGAATGGCGACCTCAGATCAGCCGCCGTCGTCTTCAGTCGTCACAGATGTCTGTTTAGCTTTGATAAATCCTCTCACCGTCTCGTGAGTCGGGGTACTCGCGTCATACTCCTGACAGTACAGGACGTCAATATAATCCAGCTGTAGGCGTTCCAGGCACTTCTTGATAGAGTCAAAGATATCCTGGGAATTGGGATTGATGAGCATAAAGGACCAGCTGAAAGAGAGAGAGAGTTACACAGACCTCGCGGGCGAGACTGTATTGATTCGCGTATCGGTGGGTATCGGCGTATTCTGTTGCTTTGCCATCGACGAGCCCATCAATGCTGAGACTCACAGGATGGAATACCTGCAACGGATATAGATCCAGCTCACTCGAAGAGCACAAACGTACCTTTGTCATAACAGTGATTCCGTCTCGGGGTAAAATTTCCTGCTTGATGGCCTTACCCAAGACGACCTCGGACTATTCGTTGGAAGTAGACCTAGCGAGAATCAGTTCGCAGAATAGCACAGGTAAAAGCCAGACGCACATTGGACGTATCGAAAGTGTTGATTCCAGCGTCGTAACTTATGGAGATCAGATTGGATCAGATAAGGATCAAGGACAGAGAGAAATGGGCATTTACGCTGTCTTGACTTGTTTGATGCTCTCCTCTTCGTTCTGCACCTGACTGAGCCAATCTGGATCCCCATACAACGGGCAGCCGAGGATAATCTTCGACACCTTCAGCTCTGAGGCTCCAAAGGTCACTGCAGACATCCTGTAAGCTCAGTTGCTGCACAATTATTAACGACGAGCCGTAAAACTTGTTTGTGCTTGCAGGCAGGGACATGATGATGGTGTTGGTGGTGAAAGGAGGAGTACAACCTTGTCATTCGTATGCACACACCCACCCGTGATGTTACCCAAGGAACGGACTGGCCCGGCCATTCCTGTTTAGGACCTTTGTTGCCGGTATAACCAGCCAACGACCATGACACGATGGGAAGTGCGATAGAATAGATTCAACTGCGTCTATCGTCGGGGAGGCGAGGCATTGCTGCTGTCCAGTCTGATCATGCACCGTAGTCTGTGGAGGCCACAGTCTCCCCACCACGGAGGTGCTGCAAGCGCCGGTGAGTACTAGCACATCTCCTGCGAAGTCTCTATAGCCTGTCAGGCAGGTCCCCAGGACGAAGTTGCCACCACTCCACCACACTGACCCGGATGTCCAGTAGTGTCCGTTGTGGTACTTATCCCTCGTGCATGGCTAGAACACCCAGACGCTAATCCAAGGCTGGAAGTCCGTTGGGAGAACAGCTACCAGTCACGATCATCGACGCAGTTCAGCTCAAGAGATGAGGATAACGTTTAGCACAGTGCTTCTATATTAATGGTTCATCCGTTGCCGCCAAAAATGCCCATGTCGCGCCGTAGTCCAAGGTACAGTCTGTTCTCGACGATAGTTGGTCGGCTCTGTCGATACGTAGTGTCGACAGGTCAACGACCTTTTCCAGAGTCCACCGTTCCGGCCGAGATAAACGCTAAGTGAGAAAGGTATGATCATTGGTCGACAATGACGATGACAAAGTTCTTTCACTTCCTCTGCACAGTTACTAATATGTCATGTCCCAGAGTCATACTTGAGTAAAGCGTCCTGGACCGATACGTCACGCACACATCAACAATCGTCGTCCATATTGTCTACCGTGGAAAAGTATTGTGGTACTGACTCCTGCCCCCCACGTCCAGTCCGAAGGATCCTAATGCTCTTGTTGGCGGCTCAAGTCTCTCCAAATCTTGGAAACTTCGAAAATCTTGACGGATGGCGGTGCCACTCACTAACCAGCAGTGCGACTCGATATCGATGGCCCTTGGGATGAGAGTATTTGGCTGACTTGCGGTCCCCGTTCGTATCAGGTCCATGTCGAATTCGTCACAAGTGGTGACAGACTATGGAATAAGGGTCCACGCGTCCAAATGTTCTGTTTCGGGTGTTTCGCCCTTTCTGGTTGATCCGTCACTTCGCATCCTTTACTACGTTCTCTGTTCAGGAGCACTGACAACTACTTAATGAAGGCTATGTTCTTCCTTCCTTCCGCTTTCGGGACTGGATTCGACTGATGACACCAGCATGAGCAAAAAAAACTTTGACCCCATTCATGAATTAAACCCCAATATACACAAGCAAAGAGCTAACCACCATCTAGGATTCCATTTATTCCTCAATCAGCGAACTATTTCCTTCTCCGCTGCTACTCAATGACATGCAGTCTTCCTCCGTCGGAACATATGATACGGGCAGAATCTTTGCCCTTTGACTCTCCAAGATCTCACACCTCAGTAGCGTTCTTCCATCCTTCCCCACCCTCCTCAAACCTATATATACACGCTAAATCTGCCCGCCCTCAGTTTCTTCCACGTCTCCAGTTGGTCAAAGAACATAGCGAATGCTTTCACAGTATGCAGGACATGTTGCATGGTCCTCTGAGGAATTGGAGGGCGGCACTTCCTGCGCGATCTGACGTGTGGTTTGTTCGATGGGAGAGGGCATGCCGTGGGGAAAATCACGCGACTGGATGGCTATCGTAATCCCCAAATTGAACCCTGGGAGACCTTGCAAGCAAGGTAATATATGTATTACAGGCCAGTACCGTTAGAGGATACATCTAGAATTTACCCCTCCTCAACAACATTGAAAACGTCCTCAGTCGAAGGTTGAAAGAAAGTAGTTGTCATTTGGTCACCGCCACATTTGTCAAACACTCAAGTTGCCTCTACACCACCATGTTCGAGTTCGATGCTCTAGCCCGTCCACGACCAGCATCCGATGGACTTTTCGTCGAGCGACTCGAGGCCTTCATGGGCAAATCGCTTGCCGATATACAGACTTTTGCGAATCGGGAAGACCGGTCGTTCGAAGAGGTTGTACCCACTGCTTGCAAGGCCTGCTTGTAAGAACTTACCAGTAGGGTCAGACCCGACGTAGCTTTGCAGAATGGCACAGCAAATATCTATTTCAGCCGCGCACCTCGGTCCCTCTGGGTACTAACAATGTCTCTCGTGAAGATCGCCTTGCATATGGTGCGTTTCTTCAAAATTCTGCAGATGTCTGTTTTTTTATTATCTCTTATGGGAAGCATTTTTCTAGTTAAAGGTATCTTATGCGATGTTTCTAGACTGCTTGAGACATTGCAAGAAATTTCTGGCGTCGAATCATTCGTTCTTGCTGTGGATCCGCCTGAACCAGGAGCTGAAGGGTTTCTCGGAGGATCTTTACTTGGTCGTGAATTTTGGAGGAACCTTCGAGGCGGTGGAGATTCGGGGGCTCGGGCATTCCGACTGCATTGTACGAAGCGACAGACCTCAGCAGCTCAGGGATCTTCTTCGAATCCTGATCCCGAAATCTCCCAAAAGCCGGCACTATCCTTGAAAACAGAACTTTACGAGAAAATGCGCAATGCTCTTAGGTGCGTGTTCCCTTGCCATCTCTGATATCCGTCCCTGACACTGTACGTGTTCAGGACAGCAAGCGGTATTCGAAACGCTGAGATGAAATGGACGAATCCAGATCGACTCGCTGCATACGGTGTTACCCTTGTAGGTTGGCCATCCACTATACCGCTGGTGAACCCCTCCAGCCTCAAGGCTAGCCAAAACAAAGAGTTATTGACCCTTCTTGAGAATGGGACGATGAAATTTATGAGGATATACGTTTCCCGAGAGCGAGATGAGGTGCGACCGCCGGTGTCCAATACCGAAGATGACCCCGACTCGTTTTCGTGGGCTATACAGTTCGACGACGCTGTGCCGGTAAGGTCATGTTAGGCCTAGTCAGCATGTTATTGACGATTACTCCAAGGACCTGGATTTAGATGTCGTGCAAAGACAGGAGGAGACGCCTGGACGTTCACGGTCTCCGGTCATTACAGAAGAACACGATGCACGAGATGATCCTGGAGGACCGAGGAAACGAATCAAGTTGTCAGAACGTGCGGTGGATCTGGAGTCAAATAATGTATACACGCCGCCTGCTGTAGATTAGCTATCGGCGTAGTAATAATCAGGAAAAGGCCAGTAGAGGCCAGTCACTGAGTAGAACTGATCTGGGCGACATCAAATAAATAAGATACCGCGGGCCGAGGGCAATTTAGATTGAGGCAGATCAACAGGCAGGACATTCTCTCCCTGTGACCGCCATGTTCTCTTCCTTCTTTTCGTGAGTTTCGAGCATCGTACTCGCCGTATCTTCTAACATGCATCAGCACCTCGCCTCCTGTTGACCCCAATGCGCCCAATTTCCGCCCTGTCGCGGGGGCCTTCAAGGAAGAGGAACTCTTTGGTGAACTGACCCCTCAGGACACAGAATGGGCCTGTGCCGGTGGATTTATCACGGAGACGCAGACGTTCTACACAACGACTGACGACGGCATGTCTCTTATGTGCCAAGTAATTCATTCGTCTGTAGGGTACGCGTCTGTCTCTTACGTTACCGTCCTGCGCTGATGTTGATTCAGCGTCTGGTATCCGACCATCCAGTTCACTTGTAAATGGCACAATCCCAAGACTGGCGAGACTGTCTGGAAGTCTATCAATGTATCCAACTTTATTACACCACCTCCAGGCCTCGATAAACGATCCAGCAAGGCTGATCAGTTCTCCATCACCCACAAGGAGGCCCCTGGCACCGACTTTCCAGAATCCTACTTCATCTCCGCTAATCTCGCCACCGACCTTCAAATCAGTATCGAGATCGCCCGCCCTGCCTCTGTTCCCGGTTGGAAGCTAGGGAAAGGCGAGAAGGGCGGGTTCTCCTATTTTGGAGCCGATCCCGACAGCCCCGAAGGATACGTTGTTCATCGATTCTGGCCCCGCTTCTATGCGACCGGTCATTTTATTCATAAGGGACAGGCCAACGTCGTTAAAGGGCCGGGCATGTTTGTACACGCGATCCAAGGGATGCGGCCCAATCTTGTTGCAACCGCGTGGAATTACGCCAACTTCCAGAGTTCGGATGAGAACGGCGGCGTATCTGCTATTCAGATGGAGTTTACCACAACCGAGGCTCATGGAAAGCGTGGGGCTGGATCAGGTGGTGTTGTAGTCAATGTCGGCTCGCTTGTCGTTGGCGGAAAGCTGGTCTGTGTAACGGGTGAGACTAGGTGGACGAAAGACGAGTCGCCAGCTTCGAAAGTCGTGTGCAGGGCCAGTCATTCGAAGCATACGTTTGACAACGACACAGGCTATCAGAAACCTCGCGAGCTCTTGTTTGAATGGGCGGGACCATCTATCCTCCCTGGCCAGTTAGGAAATTATACGGCAAAGCTGTTGGCGGACGTAGGCGACGTGGAGAACCCGAAGGGTCTGATTGAAAAGGTCGACGTTCTGGCGGAAATACCGTATGTTATCAAAGTGGCAGTGAACTATGTTGCAGGCACGAAGCCTTTTATTTATCAGGTGGGTCTCTATCTCCCCATGCCGTTGACTGATTTTGATATCTTTTATCAGTGGTTCAACCCCGGTAAGTTGACGATCACTGAGCCTGGATCGGATAAACCGGTAGAAATTGATGGCTTATTCTACAACGAGGCTACATTCATTTCTTAAAATAATGTTACATTTGCAATCGCACTGGATCGACACGTATTCTGTATTCTCCTTTACTTACGATTGACACGACGATTTCCCCCTGCTACGTGACATACAATATTTGAATGTAATAATATATGTCCAGCCCATCTCTGCGCAGTAAAAGGCTGTTAAGGTGTCCTGTTGACAGGAACCCTGTCATGACGCGGCTTCGGCATTGCCTGGCAGTGCTGGGAAACGGATATATAATGCGATTACGTTATACCCAAATATGTTTCACGCCTTGGGCACCGATTTCATGGCCAAATAGATCTTGCTTTTCTTCACTTACAATGAGCCATGTTGCGTCTACTCGCCCGAAATCCCCAAATAATCCCGTATTCCCGCTCGTCGTGTATTCGTTCTCCTCGTCGTTTCCTGTCACTATCTCGCCCTTTACCGCCGCTTCAAACCTCGGCTCTCATCCAGGCTAGGGCCCATCGTCCACAGATACCGCCACTGGCGATAGCTGCAATACATGGTTTTCATTCAACACCACGGCGAGAAGGCCTTCCGTTTTATCTATTAGCCTCAGTATTCAAGGTAAGTGTCAGCGCTCACGGCGTATACACCCTCTCAACTGGTCTAGTCTAGGCGTCAACGACTTTCGAGATAGCGCGCACCGCAGGTCGAATTGTCCTCACTTTCGTTCCTGTTATTCTCCTCAAAAACCACAAATCACGGAGGTACCTAAAGTTTGCTGATCTCAAAGGCATTGCGACCTCAGAGGAGAAAAAAACGCAGCTTCTGAAGAAAATACGCAACCGTACCATTTTATTCCATATTCTCTTGCTCATCCCAGCGACCCTGTTTTGGCTCACGATCATTGCCAGTTTGGAGCGTACTCCACTTACGGGACGGTACGCAGATGGACATCCGTTATTGCAATTCTTTTCTCACTTCCCCTATAACTAGCTGGCGCCTGATCATCTTATCGCCGGAGGAAGAGGACGACATAGCTACCCAGCTAGCAGGTCCTGGTTGGTATAAAGCGGTGGATGATATTCTTGCCCAAGATGGTCCGACACGGTATATACCTCCCAGTGATTGGAGGTACGAATGGGTTAGGAATACTCTACGAAGTCTGGAGGGAACGCTCCCCGTTTTGATCCAGGAGCGAGAGTTGTGTCCTGACTGGGTGGACTATGGGCCTCACAACCAACCGTTACCACCTCCAGCAGAATACCCTCTACGACCACGACCTCGCGCCTCAGAAGCGCTTCGACGGATGTGTTCCGCGATGTGTGAGCGTACCGCCCCCCCTGTGCCACATGCTGTTGCTGGCCCACCTTATTCCCTACTGGTTGTGGATAAGCCGGAGGCTTCTAATGCGTTTTCGTATGGCTTTGGCCCCGACGGGGGCGGAGGTATCGTCGTCTATTCAGGGTTCATCGATGAGATCCTTTCTAGATCACCTTGTGACTCCGTCACGGTCCCGGAACCGCAATCCTGGTGGTCGTTGCTCCTTGGCCGTTCCTCTTCCTCTTCACATCCAATTCCCTCTGAAAGACAAAAAACAGAGATGGCAATTCTTCTAGCCCATGAGCTTTCTCATCTCATACTATCACATCACTTGGAAACGCTATCATCAGGGACCGTCATCATACCCGGAACATTATCTATTCTAGCTGATGTCTTACGCGTGTTCATATTTCCCTTTACCATGCTTTTCGGGCCTTTCGTTAACGACGCACTTGCCCAGTTAGGTAGAGTTGGATCCGGAGAGTTGGTCAAAGTCGGAGATTATTGTACCAGCGTTGCGCAAGAGATCGAAGCAGATGTTGTCTCTGCAAGGTAAAGCTTTTCTGTCTGCTAATATGCTAAGTCGTGGCTGCTAACGTCCTTTGGTTAGACTCCTCGCTCACGCTGGTTATGACGTGCGGGAAGCCGTCAGTTTCTGGGAAGAACGTGCCACCTCAGCTACCGAATGCGCTCATGCCGAGTCCATCGATGGCGCAACAACGAAGGCCGACTCGTTGGCTCGACGCATCATGGGCTCCGGACATCCTATGAATGAGGTGCGCGTGGACCGTTTGAAGTCTGAACTCGTTCGATGGGAGACAGAGCGGCGAGCTGCTTTGTTGAAACGGATACATGGCACGCAGGAGAGTAGTGTCGTCCTCGCGGCTGCATGATCGGTGGTTCGGGGTTCATTGCATATTTCGGACTGGTTGCAAGTTCTCATTGATATCTTCATACATCTTGTTTATTCAATTCCTGTATCTTTATAGTCACAGTTTTATTTGTACTGCAGCTGATATTACAGTCTTTATAACACCTACTACGACGCTCGTTTCAATCTCACTCTCCTCTCAAGTATCAACATGAATAGAGTTGTATTTTACTGTCGTCGGTCTCCGATCATTCGAAAGCTGACTGTCCTATTAGCCGTTCCAAGCCATACCAATGCCCTGCTGCCTTCTTAACTCGTTCTTCTCCGTACCGCTGACTCCCTTTCTGTACATGCCTTCATATAACGCCCGACATTCTGCATCCGTCCTATATCGCAAGATGTCATAATGGCTAGCCCTAGTCAGCATCCCTTTCAGTATGGTTTCTTCCAGTGACAACGACCTTACCCCCAGAAGCTTCGAAAGATCTGAGTTTTGGTCGCAGTCGCAATGCCTCCGTTGCATTGAAGAAAACAGTTATCCGTGTTGGTAAAATGCGGGCTTCATAGAGAAGATACCGTCGGGCCTGCGTGTCTATTCCTCTCGATGGGCCTACTATGAAGTGGTGGTTCCCCTCTACGGCGTGTAGGAGGAGAGGCAGGGTAGTGAGTATTAAAATGGTCTGTGTCGGACTCGAGGGGTCCGGAGATGAAGGCGATTTTTGGCTGGGGTACTTTCAGGGTTTGCATGTTGAGGTCGATTTTAGACGCGTGAAACTGTTTCTTCGGGAAATATGAGTGTTTTATGGATCTCCAAGTAAAGTATGGTATTTTGAGCAACTGAGTCATGATAAGAATCTGTGGTAAGTCATTCATTGTCGAGCGCCCGGGATTCGAAATTCAAATCGCAGACTCAGCAGTGTGTCATTCGCGCTCGCTATCACGGCGATATCTCGAGAAGTCAAGACCTTCAAGGCCTAGTTTCATTCAAAAGTGGACTATACTGTACATGTTCTACATTTACAGGATGCGGGTATACCAGCCAAATGGAGCATCTAGAATAGAAAAATCATCACCTCAAACCTATTACGCTTTGGCGTTCGCGGTGCACTGAGTCTGTTGGTCCCCACAAGCAGCGACAGTCAAATCGCCTTGGTTTCCAGAAGCATTTGCCTTATTAGCACACTGATTGTGTTGAACGTCGCTGATGAGGTCAAGAAATTAATAACAAATGAGTGGCAAGGACAACAATGTGTTCTTACCAAGATCGAACCACTGCGTCCTGGACGTCTTTGAACTCGGAGTTGCCTTCGACTTGGAATTGACCATCGCTGGTTGCAGACACTGCTGGGGCTGTGACATCACCAAGAGCGCCCGTGAACGTCTGAAGGTTAGCACCGGAGGTAGAAGCAGTAGTGCTTGTTGCCTGAGCTGCAGCGGAACTTGAAATCTGGAAATCAGTGTCAGATGTAGATTAATAATTCTGCCAGAGAAATACACTCGCCGATGTTGACGCGGCGGCACTTTGGCTTTGGGTAGCCACCGTAGCAGCAGCAGCGGTTGTCGCATTATCAGCTACTGCGCTACTAGAGGCAGCTCCAGAAACAACGTTTCCTTGGTCGTCGACAGCAGCGACAGCCGCAAAGTCCTGCCACTAATTTAGTCTTGCATGAGGCAAAGATTTGACTTGACTCACAGTTGTGATACCAAAGACGGTATTGAAAGCATCGGCTTGGCCACCGGTCTTAGCGGCTAGCATTATTGACCGCATTCTCAGCTGTTGCACAAGTAGCTTTTGCAGTGGCATCTGCCCCGCAGGAATTGACAAGCTGGTCACAGATAAATTGGGCGATGATTCCGATAGCTTGCGCCGACCCGTGGTTATATGATTCTACCGTCCTGGTGATAAGTATACACCGAAAACACATAATCAACACTTACGTTTATCAACGGGTTCAAAGCTGGTTTCTTTACGACCATCAAATCCGACGCCAAATTCTATTTGAGGGGTTGAACAAGAACCAAAGTTTCCAATGGACGAAGACGTTGAGGTGGATGTTGTCGACGTTGACTGCACCGCAGATGAAGCGTCTGTAGCGGCGGCTGCGGTCGTAGCAGAGGCCGTAGCGGCAGTATCATTTGCACTGGCACTGGCACTGGCACTGGCAACGCTTGTAGCGTTGGTATCACTCGAACTGCCAGAGCCCGTCCCTGCAATGACATTTCCTTGGTCATCAACGGCGGCTATGGATGCAAAATCCTGTAATGTGATAGTTAAGCTAACATCACAAGTTGTGAAGAAAACACTTTACCGTCGTGATACCAAATACGGCGTTGAAAGCGTCAGCCTGACCACCCGTCTTGGCGGCAGCATTGTTGACAGCAGTCTCAGCAGTTGCGCAAGTAGCCTTTGCAGTCGCGTCAGCACCACAGGAGTTAACGAGCGTATCACAAATGAACTGAGCAATAATTCCGATCGCCTGAGCAGAACCATGATTGTAGGATGCTGAGGAGCGTTTCAGTAGGGAGGTATTTAAGTCGATGGAGAAGCCATTTACTTTTGTCAACAGGCTCAAAGCTGGTCTCTTTCCGGTTGTCAAATCCTACACCAAATTCAATCTGGGGGACTGAGCAGGAGCCGAAGTTTCCGATAGCAGCACTTGATGTGGACGTTGCAGCTGCTGCTGTGGAAGTGCCGACGGAAACTGTAACGGCGTCAGTAGCTGCAGCTGTAGCGGTGCCGGTGACTGTAACAGTGACCACAGACTATTCCAAACATTGGTTAGACGTATTTGGTGAGTACCAGTGAGTTCACATACAACACACGGATCAGCGACCAAGACGCCGGTACCGGCGACTTCAGCTGCTGAGTCGGTAGCCGTGGCACTTTCAGTGGCTTGCGCAGTCTCACTGGCTGTACCGTCGGTCGCTGTGCTATTGGTATCACTAGAAGTACTAAGAGAGATGTAAAGTTTCAGAATGGTGCTCTTCTGAAAGAACACCGACAGAATGCTCACCTAGTCCCGTTCGTTCCAAATGGGAAGGTATTGGCCTGTGATCCCAACTTGACAGAGGCACCGAGAGCAGGGTCAAAGAACAGGTTGGGATCGTTCGCAGGATCCTGAGCTTGTACTAAACCATTCAACTGAGAATTCTTGGGTGCAGTCTGACAAAAGACAGAATTGCGAGGCGTTGGAGGTTGAGTTGTGAAATCCTATGGCACGTAACATTAATAACGAGAGAAATTGTAAGAGAGTTAAACCTACAGGAGGGGTATTCTTCTCCGCTTGGCGATATTCAAGGGCCAGTGCTATCATGTTGGCTTGCGTAGCAGCATCAAACTGGGCAGCAGCATCTAGGTCATGGAAAAATTAGACACTTTGAAACTTTAGGATAAAAACAAACTGTACCGATAATTTGATCGGCCATATCTTGCTGAGAACATTCTGGCTGAGCGGCCAGCAAGGGAGTAATGGCAGCACCAGCCAGTGTGCCGCAAACTTGTCCGGGACAGGCAGCACTCAGCTTGTCTATGACAGCCGGATGCTCTTGTCCAAAACGTCGGGGGTGAAGGAAGACAGCCCTATTGTCTCTTTCAAGCCATCTCAGACGGCCAAGAACTTCAGGTGAAGATGCAAGTAAGGTGACTGCCAAGAATCCGACCTTTGAGAACATGTTTGAATAGCCACGAATGAAGAACGCTTCTCAGAAGGAATTAAATAAAAGTGTGCGGGCCAGTGACGTGAAATGAGAGGAAGGAACAGGCAAAGTAGGAGACACCTGGTCGAAAAGAAGGGAAAGAAAAGGCCGAGTCAACGACACAAGAAAAGCCTGAACTGAAAGAAGCGAAGGTGTGGTACATCATAATCGACCCAAGGTTTATATACCTTTCCCACTAGCGCCAAAATACACGATCTTCGTAATGGTGCCGGTTGCTTAGCTAGCACATAAGAATCCGGAAAACCACGCGACAAGTGTGGTGGAAGGAACACGCGAGGTTTATCCGCAGACAACGAATAGCGGAACTGGGACCTGGATGATGGTCTCTGCGTTGGTCTGACGACCGTCATGAATTCGCCAATACGGGACCTGGAAACTGGCGCTTTTGTTCGACCGGAGACCCACCACCCTTCGGAAGCAACAAATTGTAGTGCATGCAGGAGAGCCTGCCAAAAAATATCAAGGTCTCCATGTCAATGATTATCGTAGCACCTATAGCTGCTACTATACGGTTGAACAAAGTCTTGGTATCAGGTCCAACAGTTACGTGGATGTGCGAGAAACCGCCGGCCCAGTGGATGATCTTGATCGAAAGGTACGCGTTGAGCGCAAGGTGCAATATGTTTTCGAGGTGGTTGGAAGGTTGTTGGAAGGAGGCCAGTAATTAATTGTGCCTTGTGTGCCTTAATAACAATCAGTTTGGTAACTGTTTCCCCGCCCGGCAGAAGTCTGTAAGATATTCTCTTCATCATAAAATGTAAGCACTGATGACGCTACCAAGTCGTGTATAAAAATTCATAGGCGCATCATCTTCCACTCGTTGATGGTTGGGGGATGACTTTGGCATCATCTCCTATGCCAACAAAGTCGAACCCGTCCAGATCGCAGAGCTTTGACAAAGCCAAGACTGTATGTATATGTCGTTGATATACCTGGACTCCGATGGAGTGAGATCTGAGAGAGAACCAAGATATCTTGGGGTTCGGCTGTGATCTTCCCACTTGTGAAGGAGGCAACTTCCAAAAATGAGGTAAGACGGGAAAGGCTGACCACGCATCTCAACGGGAGACCGAGGTTCTCGACTGGCTGACAAGCGAGATGCGAGACTCGGATGCGACAGACAAACGAACCTGAACAACTATCTATCAGATACCAAGGGTCACAAGATGACAGGCATGCGAGATGAGAATGAATACGAGAATGAAGCAGATCTGTTCAGCGCGGCGAGTGCACAACAAAATCAGCAGAGCGCGACCCTCGGCTAATAACCTTCAAGGTGTCCCGGTACATACCTCGTGTGGTCGATCCAACTATGTATATTGGACTCACACTGAGTATTGAACGTCAACCGGAGTGTTGCGTTTTCCTGAGACATGTTGAGAGACTACATTGTTCTGAAAAAGAGCTGTTATTCTTTGTTTTTAAGCATGTGTTGTCTCACACCTGATATAGTATTTTGGTTTGGCCTTATAGGAACTGAGATGGGATGCATACATCGGGTCTCCAACTGTCCTTTCTAGGCTGAGAAGTTCCTCTATACCTTCTGAGTCTCATGGCGCAAATAACATGGGCGAATTCGGTGATCTTTTGTGCAAGAGTGAATGAATGGCAGGCATTCGAGGCTGGTTCGTGACATGCCGTACCTTCAATATCTTCTTCTCTTATACTCCTCCCCTGAGATCTTCGTTTGAATCTTGTAACGACCCATTATAGCTATAGCTGTACCCAATACTTCGTCGGGATCAACTACGGAGGACACAGTAGCTGCAACAGCCCTTCGACGCCTTGACGACCTTTTCTAGAACTTCTCCAACCGCGATAATTTCCGAATTAGGTAGCACAACCTACAAGTCTCAATGCCATTTTCTCTCTTCAAGTAGCGTTTCGCCGGGACTTTGAACGAAGTTATTTACGACAGCCTTGTTCTTTTTGTCCGCTAGAGTCGGATCCAGATTCTCTATGGCGGCGAGGTATGTTTGGGGGATTGTACACGGATGGCCGACGTGAACTTTGAAGGCACATCATTTTGAGCAAGTCAAGAAGTACTAGGTAGTTGCTTATCGCGAAGTGCGACAGATTTCTGCCACGGCCACCGTTCGCGTCCTTGTCACCGCACGTGAGAATTTGGTCACAACATCGCTTTTTACAAATAGGTGTCAACCTCTCTTTTATATTACCTATACGTTAGCGCTTCTAATTGGCTTGACACCCCTCTACTACCCTTTCCTCCTCATGGCTGGCGATTCCTTCACTCCCCTCCCAGCCTCTAAGCTGGGAGAGTACACCGTCATAAAAGATATCGCCGAAGGAACGTTTGGAATCGTCAAAAGTACGGTGGCTATCTGGTGCCAGCGCTTACAGGCTCATTTTGTCCTTTTGCAGTGGCCATTCATACAATTACTGGACATCGTGTAGCAATGAAATACATCTCAAAAAAGGCTATCAATCGCGAGAAGACAAAGACAAGAGTTCGTCGAGAATTTGAGTATATGCGAGCTCTACGACATCCTCACATCATTAAATTGCACGTTCGGCGGTATTTCTTTTTTGAAGACATCCTATCTGATCGCCTGTCCTATAGGTACGAAGTCATATCCACTCCAACGGATATCATCTTTGTTCTTGAATACGCAGGTGGCGAGCTATTTAATCATATAGGTTTGCGACATCTTGTGGTCATGCTCCATTGTGCCTCATGTATGCTCTAGTCACCCACGGGAAAATGAAAGAATCTGAAGCGAGACGATTCTTTCAACAGATAATTTCGGGCATCGAATATTCGCATCGTCTCAAGATTGTTCACCGTGATCTCAAGCCCGAAAATGTGCTCTTAGACGATAATCTCAACGTGAAGATCGCCGATTTTGGCTTATCTAGCGTAATCAGCGATGGCGATTTTCTTTCCACCAGCTGCGGGTGAGTAAGTGGCCACGCGCTATTCCTTTGTTGCTGAGAATATTCTCAGGAGTCCAAATTATGCTGCACCGGAAGTCATTCGTGGAGGAATCTACGCTGGTCCCGAAATTGATGTCTGGAGTTCAGGAGTCATCTTGTATGTTATGATATGTGGGAGACTACCGTTTGAGGACGATAATGTTCAGGTACTATTCAGTAAAATTAGTCGTAAGTACCCTATCTTTCAGGGTACATCGATCCTGATCTTTTGCAGAGGGTGTCTACTTCATACCTCCCACACTTTCTCCATCAGCGCAACATCTCATACATGCCATGCTTGCTGTTGACCCTGTGAAGCGGATTACTATCCCTGAAATCTACCGTCATCCATTTTTCACTACCAACCTGCCTCGATATCTGTCACCTTTACCGCCACCTCCCGGACCTGTGCTTGGCACACTCAAGTCCCTTGTCTCGCCACCAACGAAGCCTGTGGACTTCGAAGTCGTTGAGGGTTTTGGCCGGATAGAGCAAGATGTCATCGAAGGCCTCATCGCTCGCATGCAAGGTGTCACAAAGGAAGACATACTTGAATGTTTAAGGAGGGACGATGGAGCTCAAGGGAATGCCGTTAAAGTCGCGTATCTATTGCTCAGGGACAAGCAGCACCTCGTAAAAGATCGTAAGTGGAAATCTCAAACCTTGGAGAACTTACGCGAACCTATTCTCTAGTTGCCGAATTCGCTGAAGAGGAGCGGGATGCCCAGGAAGCTGCTTTAGATGTACGTTCTCTTCCTGATATTGATAGTCCACCTGAAAACTCCCTTCAGCCTCGAAATGCCCTCTCCCCCAGCGCTTTGACCCCCGGCGGGGCCGAGATCCAGGAAAATCCCTTCGATGCTGAATTCAATAGTCAGACGGACGACGACGACGAGTTGTCAGATTCCGACCTTGAATATGACCAGCCGATGTCAGCGTCAACATCTACAAATTTCGCAGTCCTCAATTCTTCCCTTCCTCCCGACCCGTCTACTTCTACGCACCATCTCACGTCCTATGCTTCTGCAAAGCAATCTGCTGGAAAGGAGAGAAAACCACACAAAGCGACGCAATGGCACTTCGGTATCCGGAGTAGGAGTCCTCCAATGGAAATCATGCTTGAGATTTATAAGACTCTGCGAATGCTCGGGATGGAGTGGAAGGAGAAGAAAGACCTGGGTGGTCTGGCTGGGGTGACGGTACGTCCAGGAGCCAATGGAAGAATAGAGCGGGTTAAGGCTCTAGACGGAGGTGGAGATGTGGATCATCGAGCCGCCTCATCGGTATATTTCGTTGAGACGAGAGCGCGCGCGCAAGATGTTGTCGTGAGTATTCTATGCGATCTATGGTATTCCGGTTCTGATATGTGCGACTACAGGTCTTGATGAACCTTCAGCTATATATGGTCGATTCGATTAATTATCTTGTCGATTTCCACCATAAGAAGACTTACCGAGCTTCAACAGAACCCAATGCCGGCCGGTTTGATGTAGCCCCATCACTTAAACGCACTGCCAGCGGCGAGTCGATCAAAGTGGAGAACGGGTTCCAAGAAGAAGACGTAGTGTCACCTTATGTGTTCATGGACGTAGCGTGCAGATTAATTTTAGCGCTGGCGAGAGGTGGGGAATAGTAGCTCGTGAGTTAGCCGTACCTTTCATCGACGTGCTAGAACTCATGTGCGAGACAGGTGGAGGCGGGCTGGAAAGTCTTCATCTATACTGGATCTGGCGGATCTGGCGGAGTCGACTGGTCGACTAGGGTTGTTTGTGTTATCGCGTTCTGTAGCTTTAATAATGTCATGGTCGGAGGGCTGATGTCTTTCTGGTGCACACAGATTCATAAGTGAGTAATGACCATGGGTCCAGAACGTTTGCCGACGTTGGGCACTTGTAACTTATCCTGTACTACGTGCTATCAGTCAGGTAACCCGGATCCCAGTATCGGGAAACAGGCATCATATTTGATTTCCTTGCTTGCGCACTTTATTGCCTCCGTGTACTGTCGTAAGACGTCGCGAACAGATCAATCACGCGCACTATTTCCACGGTATGAACCGGAATCGACGTAGATATAAAGAACTTGGCGCTTCGTGTACCTAGACAAATCCTTAACTAGCGCCTCCATGCCTACAGCCTGCATTGACACTGAAGGCACCGAGTACTCTTTCATGGACAGCGGTCCTGTCGCTGGTTCTTCTGATTATACGACTTTGGTGATATATCATGGAACTGTATTCAATGGAGGTATGATTAATCAACGAATAATCGATAGTAAAAAGAAGCTCATCATAACGCCCTCACACGTATACAGAAAGTTTTCGAAAGCTTTTCCCACTCCTTAATACGACACTGAACAATACTCGCCTGATCGTAGTCAGTCGCCGAAGCTACGGAGAAAGCGCCAAGCACACCGAGGCTGAAATAGCGAAATTGGCCCAGGGTAGTAGTAGCGAGTTCTTGGAAGTGCTGGCCCAAGATGTAGCGAATTTCCTGATCTGGATCATCAACAATCTAGATATTCCAAGAATTGGCGCTGAGCGCAAGTCGGGCGGCCTGGCCATCGTGGGGTGGTCGGCAGCAACGTCCACGACGCTTGCTCTGTTGGGACAACCCCAAGCCATCCCGAAGGAATCATACGACAAAATCGAGCCGTATCTTCGCAAGCTCATCATCTATGGTGAGTGCACTCGTCCATCATTCTTGATGACTTTCAAAAGGGTCAGATTCCCCCCTCATGGCCTTTGGTTACGACTTCCCTCCAGAACCGTACAACCCGCTTATCGACCAGGCATCATTCGAATCTCTGCAGGAGTGGCTCGACCATTTGAACATCTGGTTCAGCAGTTATTACAGCCACCCGGATACTCCATCTCGTGCATTATCCGGTTTAGATACTACGAGTAGACGCGGTGATCAAACAACCATGGACAGATTGACGGAGCAAGAGAAGGAAACCTTCATTGAGGCCACAGCGGTAGCTGCCGGGGCTGATCTTGGTGCTGCTCCTTACCCTGTTGTTCAAGGTGCTGTGAAAGAACAGACAGAACGTGCATTGTTTGATGCTGAAATCCTTCCGAGCGTACTTCCACTAGTAACGGTCGAGTATATCACATGTTTGAGCACGAACTGGGTATGCCTCTGGGGATTTTTCGAGACGGAGAGGATATATAGAGAGCTGGTTGCTAAAAACAAAAAGATCCGGCCAGCCCATTTCATCGCAATCAAGGGTGCGAATCACTTCGTACGTCCTGCGCATGCCACCTGTGACGTCCCTTGAATTGAACCCCTCGACCAGGTCCATTTTGATGCTCCAGAGAAATTCGGGGAAGCCATCGTGAAAGCTTTGATGAAATGAGCATCTAACGAATGTATTGATAATTATTACCCTTCCAACGAGCTTGATCAATTTGTTTTAGGATACGCGGATCCGTAATTGACCGTGATTGCCGTAATTTCCCGACGGTAGTTGACAAAACAAGCAGGTCTTTGACCAATGCTAACGCTACCACTGGATGATAGGATGTTAAAATGAGAATTTAGGAGGACGTTGATTTCCACTGTGTATTTACTCAAGGAGCACAAATTCGACATGATATTTAATGAGCGTGTGCGTGTGCAAGTGCTTCTTCGTAACCCTCCTCTAGCTGAAGAGCATACACTAAATGTTTTATGAGGCATAAGCAGCCCAAACATCACTACGCGACTTACCTGAACCACATTCAGCACATCGCGCCAACTTGTCCTTCTTCACTTCGAACCAGAGGACATCATGAGAGTCAGCGGGTGAGCCAGTGCATCCAACAATACGAGCAGCGGCCTGATTAGGGTCAACGAAAGGGAAGAAAAAATGTGGTAACGATAAGGCATACAGTTGCAGGGACTAGGATGGGGTTGGCTTTAGTTCCAGTACGGCTGGAATCAAGGGGCTCCTGGTCGAAGACGTTGAAACCCTCGATGTCACCGAGAAGCTGGAGACGCTCCAAACCGGTAGCCTGGTCGTAGCTAGTTGGGACTTCACCAGGCTTTACACCGGGACCGAGGAGTTGGGGTGGGGGGTCGCCATGAGACGACGCGACCTGGGAGGAGGCGGTAAAAGTGCGAAGGGCAGATACGGTAGCAGGCTTGAATGCCCAGGTAGCCTGACGGGCAGCAGGACGAGCAATGGCGACGGCTCTCGACAACATGGCGGGGTCAGTGCAAGCGGTTTGTCACGCTCGTCACACCGGCGGCGGATAATTCCGCTGGGCTGGCCGAGAACTTGCCTCGACTGAATGAGTTCATTTTGCGACCCTTGGCCAATATCTTACTACTTGGCGCTAGCGCTTTCTTTCTATCTTTCAAACCTGTCGGGGACCGAGCGAACGAAAATTGGCAGACAGCATCCTCGGGACCCGCTCACGACATGTTCCCTTTTTATCAAGTGGCGTAGTAACAGTATCACCGACTCCGAGGCAAAAAATCAAAGAGCAATGTCCAACGCGACATATTTCTGCGCATATCTCTGTTGTGAGGGCGAGCCGTCGTTGCCGTTGGAGAAGAACCCGAGAAAAAGAAGCCTCCAAAAAGAATTTTCCATCAAATTTATCAGAACTTAGTCCATTATCTAAATCTATTTTTAGACACAAGTGGTTCTTTACAGGCTTGCTTGCTTGCCGTCACCCGTCTTTCTTTCTCTCTACCCGCAGTCACTGGTTGGCGCTGGCACTCACTACAGCTGCCATGTATAATAATCCTAGCAGTCTCGCCTATCCTTCAAATATTTCTCCTCCTCCTCCGCTCGTTCTTTCTCAGTCCACCTCCGAAACTAGTATCGCTGAAATGCATACAGACCAACGCGGTCTCCCGCTTTTCGGCCCATCTGGATCTCAAAGCAGCTTTGTACCTCCAGGATTCTGGAAGAGGCTCTTCAAGGGCTGGAGAGTGATCATCTTTCGCTCCTGTAAGCGCTATTGCCCTCCAATGTCGTCGATGCGCTCATTCAACCGAACAGGGCTGAATCTACTTTTATTTCTCATTCCAGTGGTAGTAAGTATCGCATCGTTTCTCTGTGCCACAACTTAAATATTATTTTCTTTACAGTATGCCCTTAGCGTTACAATGGAAGAATCGCACAGCCTAGTGTTCGGCTGTGAGTGATCTTGCCACACAGGTTTGCGCCTTCCTTGATGATGATGCTCCACAACAGTTTGTTTGCTCGCCTTGGTTCCTTTGGTTCAAGTAAGCATAAAATATTACTACAGACCGCCTTCTTACACCTCTTCAGTTGCACGAACTGTCAACGGCCGAATTAGTCTGCCGCATTGGCGGGTCGAATACTGGCCTGATCAATGCTAGTTTGGTGAGCAGTAGATTTAGCTATACACCCACTAAGATTCTAACGCCATTTGCAGTCAAATATGTGAGCAAACTTCAGTTCTCTATATTTAGAGCTGAACTTATTTGATTTGCCGAAAGTGTCGAACTTGTCGTCGCAGTACGCCGTGTATCAACTATAATTTATCTTTCTTATTCTTGGTTTAGATTATCGCGCTGCGGAAGTGCGAACTTCGCGTCCTCCAATCCACTCGTAAGGTTTTGACATATTCCTCATTGTGTAGAGTCTCACTGGTAGCTCAAGTCGTGGGCTCGATGTTGAGCAAACTCCGTTCGTGCCCCACTCCAAGTCGTCGATTATTAACTCACGCTTGAGTTTCAGTACTTGTATTAGGAATGTGCTTCTTTGCTGGAGGTTTACGTTTTACCGAACAGGTTTTTGATCCTAGTAAGTTCTCCGGCTGCACGGTTTACCCTTGATTCACTGTTCTATCAACAGCGGCGAATCAGATCCATTCGTCACTACTGAGCATCAGCGTTGGCGCAGTCTTACTACCAGCAGCATATCACTTTGCGCTTGGTGACGACGACCCTATGCCTGACAGCCAGAAACAGAATATTCTCAGAATGAGTCACGGCGTCAGTACCAGTTCCATTGTTATATATTTCGATTTCTAATTAAGTGTCGCTAGGTCTCTCTTGTCTTAATGTCACGTAAGGACATCCCGTTACTCTCCTCTGACTTCATGTGTGACAATCATCCTAGTCTATACTGCATATCTTCTATTCCAACTCTGGTCACATTCACATTTGTACCAGGATACAAACAAGAAGAGTACTAAATTGGCCACGAAAGTCCCTTCCCCCGCCTCATTCTTTCGGAAAGTACCGCACAAAACCGAGTCGTCTCTGTCTCTCTCTGCTTGCTACCTCAAAAGATAACCTCCCACTCAAGGACCTGGACAGTTGCAATAGTGTGTCACCGTTCTTCTTTCATGATTGGAAGGTCTTACTTGACTTATCTCTAGATTCGCCATACCTTGGAGCCTATGCGACACAATCCGAAGTCACGCTGACTAATCCTCAAACTTCGGACTCTCAACAGGGATACTCAGTTCGACTTGTTGGTGCAGGTGTTCCCGTTTCCAGATGCCCAAGCAATATTAGTCGTAGCTTCAGTGGATCGACCTATCATGGGAGTCCAGAAATGGACCAAGACAACTTCAAGGAAGTCGACTTCAAGGGCGATGAGAGTATTGACGAATCACGTCCCGTATCCCCCGTATCAAGTACCATCTCAGTTCAGCGAGAACCGCAGCTCAGCGTGTTCATGGCGCTTCTTCTTCTATCAGTTGTCACCGTGGTGCGCCCACTGGTTAAAATTTCGCGCCCAAACCTATTTTTAACTCTACATTGACAGTGCGTGGCATTTACAGCTGATTGGTTGGTGGAAGCTATGAACGGCATCTCGACAACCATCAGCAAAGAATGGGTTGGCCTTATCCTCCTTCCCGCCGTTAGCTCTCTGGCAGGTCTGTAACCTGGTGGTTTTATTTTTGTCAACTGCTAACCTTTTTTTAGAATGCGCCACCGCCATCAACGTCTCTTACAGGGATCAGTTGAATCTTAGTATCTCCGTGGCTGTTGGCTCTACGATTGTCGGTATTTCTGTTTGAACAATCCAAATGTCAAACTGACGCGCTACATATTTGTCAATATAGCAAACTGCGCTTTTCGTAATTCCGTGAGTTCTTTAGCTGGAGGGTTTGGCATGATGCTTAGATCCGGAATGTTCGTCATAGATTCATGGTGACAGTAGCTTGGATAGCCGGAAAACCCTTAGCGCTTCTATTTGATCCATTCGAGTCATTGGTGGGTAACTTCGTAAATTGGAATTTGCGTAGAGACTAAATTTTACATAGGTTCTTTACATTTCTGGTTCGTCTTTTGATTTTCACATCTTGGATCAGGATCATGATGCAAATGATTAGTGCAAACTATGACTTACGTTGTCAGCGATGGAAAATCTAATTGGCTGGGTACGTTTCCAGAAAATTTGAGATCTTTCACGAATCCTGAACGCGACTGTAATTCGTAGAAGGCATCATTCTCATAGGTATGTACTCTCTGCTCCTCGCTTCGGGTGCTGAGTTGATTTTGGTGCTTCCGTAGGCCTTGTACATTATAATAGCGGTCTCTTTCTGGTATTACCCAGGTATGTTGTAGGATGCCCTCTCTCTTCTCGATACTGAACAAGGGTGCAGGCTCTTCGCTCCCTAGTTCTTTGGCGGCCTGTCACGTCGATCTTTCCGCTGTGAATTGAGGACTGCGTATCATTCCCTGCCTATAGACATTATCTGGACTCTTTGTATCACCTCATTCCTTTGGTTACAGTAGAACTATTAGATTTAGAGTAGAAGTAGTAGAAATATAGCCACAATCGTTTTGTTTTGCTCGTCCACTGTACTATATCGATTCTATCGTTGATAGCATCATATCATTAGCGGCTGGCTGTACTGTATATAGATTCATAGATGTATATATTTGGTATCTCGCTATGTCGTGTGTGATTTTAATCGTCGTCAGGGGGGACTAGAAATTGTAGCAAGATGCATATATCCCATAAACTAAAACAAAATCCTTCATCCGTTATGTATGTCATGGTGAAAACCGCACGACGTTACCAACTCCTAGTATCTTCTGTTTATACCTGGTACCCTCGGAATAATTCACGACCGTGCCAGGACCAAAATCTGCTCAGCAGAAACTTCTGTTCATGCCAGGATACATACTCTGTAGTAGGAATCTCGAGTGGATTTGGTATAAGTAATATATCGTAGACCGGTAAATACCCGACTCAGACCACCCAGCTAGTGCTCTAAAAAAACAATACACCTAAGCCGTAAGACTTGGCAAACAGATGAACGTGTTTGGTTACAACTCTGCTAAATCTATCAATGCCTCCGCCTGAGCGGAACGCGCCTTGATCGTGCAGTTGAAAGGCGCAGGCATGCTAAGTGCGAAATTCAACAGGACGTATTAGACATCTGAGCTGTAAGGTGCAGAAGACCTACCTCGTAAAGCCATCTGTGTAGGTATCACTAGGTTCAACGACACGGCCGTCGGAATCTGTAGCTTTGGAAAAAGATAATGTCGCCGCCATAGACGCGACGGCGATCCACACTGTATTCAATGCAAGATGACGGCCGGGGCAGATACTGAGCAGATATCGGCAAAAGCACAGGCTGGATGGAACGGTATCAAACGCACCGTCTTCCAAAACCAAACGCGGCTGTAGGCTCCGGTTGGGGTTCTTTCCCATTCTCAGGCATGAACCTGTTAGGATCGAAGACCAGTGGGTTAGGATAGTCCTTTTCGTCGTGTAGGATAGCCCTAGTACATCAAGTGTCAATGTGAAGCCTAGATGTTAAACACTAATACTCAATTAACACTCACCAAATGTTACCGATGACGGTCATACCTAAAGGGATCAGCATAAACTGACAAAGAAAACGCGTTCGAGTCGTACCCGCAGGAATGTAATAACCTCTATAAACATCCTCCTTCACAGAACGATGAGCCACACCTAGACCGAAAGCTATAAACTCCGGTTCTTGGATATGAAGTCACATACCCATTGGCAGCACAGGATTCCATCTCAATGCTTCCAAGACAATGGCATTGATATATGGCAGCTGTGCACGGTCATCGAAATCTGGCAGTCGGCCATGACCGACAGCAATGTCGATCTCGACCTGTGCCTTGGCTTGTACCTCCGGGTAAAGAAGGAAAGCAAGTATCACAGATAAGACGGTCGAGACAGTCTGTGTAAGAATAAGAAATACTCAAATAATTTAGAAAGGAAGACCTTTACTGTGTCAGTACCCGCTAACCAAGACATAAGATTAGATGCTTAGCAAGAAAGAATGCAACCTACCGGAAAAGGCTACCGCAGCTGTATCCCGGATGACTTCCAGGCGTGTCTTCCTCTCTGATGCTCCGATATTCTTCATCTTCGCGAGATTAACGGAGACCAATGACGACGAAACCGTGTCATTATCCTTGCGTCGAATCAATGCGTCAATGAGGATGAATGAAGATGCAAGAACATACCAACGACTCCGATGCATATATAAATGGTTCTTCTTTCATGGCCTCGACATCTTTTCTCCAGGCATCTGCAAGGCTTATAAATCTCGTACCAGGAAATCACCCTGTATGAACGAGGGAAATTTAATGTGAATCTGACACTTGGCCTACACTTACGCGGAAGGTACTTCAAGCTGGGGATGTAGTCAACGAGAAAAGACCCTACATTCCCAGCGATACGAAGACTTTCCACAGCCCGATCCACCAATCCTACAAACTGATCGCCATTCGGATTCACATCATATCCATAGACGGTTTTCATGATGATTGAGCCAGAGTGACTAGAAGGTCGTCGGTTAGCTTTCCACGAACATAGTTTTGCTAATACGTACTGGCGAACATGATGAAACATCCTGTCGGGAGATTTAAGCAACTGTTGTAGCAAGGTCGACGTCGCTTTCATCTGTACGAGATAGTACTCAGGAACTGCACGAAGCTGGAAGTACTCGTGAAACATCCGACGATGTTCTCTACAAGGAGACGTCAGAAAATATTAACAGAGTTTATGGTGGCACCGACCTCCATCGGTTTGAATATCTCATCAAAGTCACAAATGCCCCCCATCCCGCTAAATGTGCCATGGTGAAATCTATACCGCGTTACCAAATGAGACGTCAGAGAATTTTCTATCCATACCTGGTCTATCGGAATAATTCCCGGAGCGCTTTTCGAAGATTTCCACAGCAGCTTGGGCAGAGTTTACTACAACGGTCGGATTTCCAGAAGTATCCAAGTAGAAGACATCGCCGTAAGTAGCAGCCCATTGAGCGTATGTAAGCCATGGGTGCTCTGCGGGTACGTCCCAGAGGTTGCCTATGAGCGGAAGACCCTTGGGACCTGGAGGGAAAGGCAAACGTCGACGCCGAATTGGGCTCAATAGGAAAAAGAATAATGAGACACTGAGTGCAAGAGACGACACCATCGGAAGAAAGGAATGCATTCTTTAAATGTTGCTATGGTATGAACGGAAGACCCTTGGGGACCAGGTGGGAGAGGCAAACGTAGACGTCAAATGAAGCTCAACAGACGATATAACCCCAAGGCGTCAAGTGGAGCTAGCAGGAAGAAATAATTCACCCTGGATAACGCCATAAGCTATCTATGCCTCTATTCTTAAGGAGTTGCACCATTCCGTCAGTCAAGGACCTTATGCCCTTCACAAATGGGTTTGGAGCAGAGCAGGACGATAGTTTGTGATCAGACGGGGGCATATGGCATCGGGCCTTGCGTCAACCCTTGCACCGATAGCGCGTCGCCTGACAGTAATCATCCGGAGAAGCCTAAATAACCTAAATACCACGTAAGCCATTTGAGCCTCTCGATTTTTCCTACTGATAGAACTTGGTCTTAAAGATGACTGGTTCAGACATCGGTGGTAAATGTAGGTTTCTGCTCGCCTTGGACAAAGGGACGAGGAACGACTAGATCATGACCATGCGGAGCTCGCCGCTAGAGCAGTTGATGACTAGAAATATCATTGCCTTGATATTAAACGCCCAACGGAGTGACATCTAAAAATGATCCTGGTACTGTTTGAACTAACAGGACATATGCCACAGACCTCCAAGGTCACGAAGTGGAACGGGGGCAAAATGCAGTCGACCGTGGCGACAGGTGGAACGTAGAATTTTTGGAAGGAGTGATCACATCGTGGCAGTAGGGCTGCCCTGAGCTGCAAGATATAGTGCAACCAGGTTCCAATAAGGTGGCCGATAAGGTTCGACTCAGTTCCCTTGACTAGATGTGTTGCAATTACCGATCATCTCGGGGTACATCCCATTTTCCCTGTTGCAGCATTCTGCTGTAGTACCATCGAAACATCCGAGCATACAGAGAGAATGGAAAATCGCGAAGGCAGAGGATGGCGGTAGCGTTGGTGAAAGAGGCGTCGCAAATGATTGCGTGACGTCAGTGTTGGGCTGACCTAGGGTCAGGGGTCAGCGATTTTTCGAGACGAAGTTGACTGACCTGACCCCCTCATTTTCTGGGGGTCAGGTCAAGAAGTCACGTGCAAACTTAGTACCTTCGTTGGAGGGAGTGGACATCTACTCAACCTCCCTGGAACCTACTAAAACCATTACCACCTCCCTAGTTGTCATCCGGCCCTTCGCTATCACAAAACCTTAATGCTTCCTCAACAGCATGCTCATTGACTGTCTGAAATATCCACAACGAGCTACCCCATGGGCTGACTACATCATCGGTGAGAAAGTTAAAGATCTCTGGGATAGAAAAGTGCTCATCGAGTAAATGGAGGATGATTCATGGTTTGTGATCGATGATAGATTGGTTGATATCATCATTTGGGGCATCCAATTTTTGTGGTACCATTTCCAGACTTGTTCAACTTTGGGTTGGAAAAACAAGCCATAGATGATGTAGAACACGCAGTAGAGGCAGCCGCGAGCGAGAAAGATCAAAGTGCAACGCGAAAAAAAAGACTACAGGCCACTCCTTCCATTTTGGGACCTGACCCCTACGAAAACCCCCGAAAGGTCAGGCCCCTCCTGACCCTGACCTTTGGTCAAGAACCTGACCTGACCCGCCCAACACTGCGTGACGTCACTCCCAGATACCACCTTCCTCATGCTTAGCGTTACAGTAAATTTAGAGTAGAAATATGAGCATGATCTTTTATTTGTACACGTACTACATCCATTCTATTTTGACAACATCTTTTATTATTAGTCCAGGTGAACATTAGATTCACAGAAATATTTTATTTAGAAATCAGTATGACGCTATGCCGTGTGTGATATTAAATGTCAACGGGGGATTAGGAATTATCGGAAGGTCAAACGAGCGAAAACTCGCTGCCATGAGATCCGCGACCATCCTAAGAGGAAGTTCATTGTATGACCGGTAAGTTGAATATAACAACTCACCTTCCAAAGACGATGGTTCCATTTACATTTAAATCTGGAGAGAATTCATTAGACGTCGTCAGCGAGGACCATAGCTAACTTACGAGTATTGTCATCTGGCAACCTGTTCAGTCGATGAGAAGCATCAGGGCCGATAGCTTCACAATGTTCTATAGAGGCCTGATGCAAATCCAGAAGATGAGTTCCCTGTTGCTTGGCGATCAGGATAGTTTCATCAGCCCAAGGCTGCAAAGTATCGGCGATAGTGCCATTCTCGTTGAAACTTCTCCTCGTGAGACTAGTGACAAGTATCGGTTCGGCTTCTAAATTCCGTATCTCTTGTACCATGATGGTCAAGTTCGCCCCCATAGATTCTGGGTCCGCGATCTTCATGTCGTTGTGCCCGAATTGTATAGTCGCATATGTACGTCGTCCTTTGGCTACTTCCCCTTTGATAGCCGCAACTGCCAATGTATTTATTCTGTTGCACTGCAGTGGACTTGAACACTAGACGACGTACCGGAAATGTTCCAAAAGCCATCAGCGACGAACGTGCCGGTCGTCGCGCCATTATGGGCTGTATTGATGCAAGGCGTGCCAGGTTCCAGTGATGATGGTGTTGACGTGTTCGCGGAACCACAGAAGCCGTTCCCCCATCCACCACTGTTTGGCGTGGTCCTGCAAGGTGTTCAGTGGTGCCTACAGAATATCTGTCATATCAACTACAGACCCGTTGGCATGTGGTGCTATCGCCGATCAAGATAAACGAAGTTGGCGCTGCGATGCTCTGTGGTGAGGATGCTAAGACGCAAAATACAAGGACCAACGTGGTCAGAATCATCCACATTGCTGGACTAGACTGTGGCTTGCTTTCCTCAAGGTTCTAACAGGTTCTTATAGCGCAACAAGAGATCACGCGCAAGTTGTACCGGACCGTCTGCCAGTCAAGTCATCTGGAACACACAGTCATTTGACACAAGCGAAGATTTCCATAGATTTATCCGAACACAAGAACATACATATCACAAGTAGCGATCATCTGGACAGCATGGAATTAGCAAGGCTTCAGATGCTGGAAGACTTCGCGCACACGAACCGAAAACTGGCTATATATTTAGAGGCTAATGTGATGGCTGTATTTGCCATCAGTAAGAGGCTATTCCGTGTGTGTTGTTGTAAGTCAACCCAGGATTGCCAATGATAGGAAGGCCTATCAGGGTGGGGTCCGGGTTCCCTTTCAAAAGATCTGCAACCATTCTGAAATGGTCCTAATAAGCATCGAACATCTCGGTGCTGAAGCGAGTGTATCCTACCTCCCAAAAACTATCTGTCCATGCAGGTTCAAGTCTAAGGAATAACCATTAATAACAGCGCGGATATAGGAGAAGCGACATACGAGTATTGTCAGTCGCCGTCGGATTCAATCGATGAGCTGCGTCCGGACCAATCTTTTCGCAATACTCCTTGGAAGTGCCATGCAAGTCCAACAGAGGAGTCCATTGCTGCCTAGAAACCAGGGCAGTCTCGTCAGCCCATGGCTGTAAGCTATCATTGATGGTTCCGTTGGCATTGATGTTTCTGACAATCAAGCTAGTGACCAGAATTGGTTCGGCACCCAACGCTCGAACTTCTTTGACCATGGTGGTCAGGTTAGCACCCATGGACTCGGGAGGCCCAACTACTGCATCATTGTGTCCGAACTGGATTGTGACTAGAGTGCGCCGTTTTTTCGCTACTTCGCCTTTAATGGCATTTACTATATTGTTAACATGAATCATGGATGGTACTTGCGCATTCGAGGCTCAAACACTCACCAGTGATATTCCACCAACCACCTGCAACGAAAGTTCCGGTGGTTGCACCAGGATGGGCCGTATTAATACAAGACGTGTTTGGTTTCAAAGTAGAAGGGATTGAGGTGGTGTTGTCGCCACAGAAGCCGTTCCCCCAGCCAGACCTATTGAGATAGATCAGTTAAATTGATATGGACAAATCAGTCTACTGACCCGATTGCTGTGGTACTGTCACCAACGAGGACAAACGAGGTGGGAAGACTCGGAATTTCTGGGGGGGAGAAGGGAGAAGCAATTGCGTACGAGGCAAATACTAGACCAGTCAAGAAGGCTAACATCTTTTGTGACTAGTTGTACTTGACGAACACCACTGTCGTCTTTATACAACACCCAGAGATGGCCAGAGTATATACACTGTCATGTACTCAGACTGTTTATGTTCTAAGTCCAATTCCGAATGCCATGGCATATAGGAAAAGCCAGACAACGCGCACACAACCGAACTATCTGTGAAAGATCAAACGCTTTAGAATATAGAACTATATCAAAAATTTACTAGTGCTGAGCTTCATCATGCACAATGGCGCCCACGATTGCATTCATCTGGCTTCTATCGGCCTCATCAATGCGGATACCCTGAAATTGTGATCCAACAACCGTCTGAGAACACCGCGTTTCCTTCCATTCGTCACCATGAAAATTTGGCTTTAGGAGACGCGCGCTTGAGGTAGTTGTCTATTATCGGTAACGGAAAATGGTAGTCCCCATCAGCGACATCATGTTCTAAGAATAAATTCTTTGGTACCGTTGCTAATAAGCATGAATGAGGTAGGCATCAATAAGTGAGAGAGAGGGGAACGCTGCTGCACAAGTAGCGAGTCGATCTATTCGAAAGGTTTTAACATATTCATCTTTGGTCACAATTGTCGATGGAATGTCGTCTTTTATACAGCCGCCGATGTCCCAGGATGCTATCCGAGTCGCAAGTCAAACACCAGAAGAGGCATAACAATGAATTCTCCGAAAGCAAAAGGCGGAGAACATACAAATTACAAGTAATACCTATCACCTGCAACATATCATACATCAGAACATATCTTTCTTCAAGACAAGACGAATGAGACTATACCAATTTGGCCCATTCCCGGCTGCATCACCCAGACTTGGCGTCCATTGTTTACCTGATTTCCATCAACTGCATCATTATCTATGTCTAACCAAGCCTCTTCCATTTCATCGTCAACAGCACCACAGACAATCTTAACATCAGGAAATGCCCGCTTGAGTACTGATATTCCTCCACCACGGGCAACCAAGAATGTCACAAAAATGATATGGTCCTGTCGAACCCCATGGTCTAGAAGGATCCGAATGGCCATAAATGCTGCAGCACCAGTCCCGATCTATGCTTCCTAAGCAGGTTGAATAGAAGGGAGCCTTCGCTGCCTACCTGCGCGTCTAAAAGGAACACAAAAGTTTCCAAAGCCTGGTCGCGATGTCGGATGTATAGCGGTAGCTTCACTTGCAGTAGAATGGGTTCACCGGTCTTCGAATCTGACTGGACTAACAAAGATCCGATGGGCACATCGTTAATGACTCTGCGAAATCCTCGCTCAAGGGCGCCTCCCCTGCAACGAAAAAAGGTTGGACCACAAGAGCACAGGGGTTGCAAGAGGAGACCCACGAGCGTTGAATGCACACCCCGCATATATACTTTGCATCTAGCTTCTGACCATGAGACAACACCTTAACAGGTGTCGTTACACTCTTCGGAGCATGAGGTAGAAGAGACATTGCGTATTCCACAAGGAATGTAGACAGGCGATCCACAAAAAATATAAAATCTTGACGCGTGGTGTCCACAGACCGCAAAATGGTAAAGATGCCTTGGACTTGTGGCGTCGAACGAAGGACGTTCAGATTAAGATCCTCTACCTTGGCTTCTGCTGGAGTCGACACGCCAGGCGAATGAAGCCGTCGTGGAATTGCCATCTTTGGACGGAATTGATTCGAGCGCTCCTGCAGCTGTCGTCGTATGTGCGTCGTGATCAACTCAATGGCGACATCATTGTTTGAACCGGGAACGATCTGAATTGAAAGGCTGAGCGTCAAGGTGCAATCGACAAATAGTTTAACATACTATGTCCGCATAGCCTGCTGTTGGGCGTACAAAGTTGTCATACGATGGCTTCACATACCTCAAGTACCTAGCGTGTGTGATGAATTAATGTCCGAATAAACACGGAGGACATTCTTACTGTTCTAGTATACCGTCTACACTTCTTCCGCGCTCTTTCACATCTCGTGCTATCCGTCTGGCAAGCATGAGATCGGAATCACATTGCACAAATACCTATGCCATCAGCATAAGTTGCAAGGACAAGACGTTGACAGGCTGTTCTGACTTTCAAATCATATAACTCGCGCAATGCAGGGTCATGGAGGGTCATAATGCCTTCCGCTAGATTACTTGATAGAGTCGGAAGACAATACCCAGAAACCTTGGGAACGAACCGATTATGATTGCAGCGCCATAGAGATATTTTGTTTCTTCGAGGCGTTGGTGCTCAGCAAAAGAGTACACAGGGATGTTGGATTGTTTGCAGGCCTTCAAGTCGGCCAAACACTACGAGAACGCTGCTGTGAATCCTATTCGTTTCGGAACCTTTAGAAGTGAAGAGACTCCGTACAGATGCGAACATGGGCATGTCTATTGCGTCCGGGTGATCAAAGTCGAACATACTAGCATTGGCGAGAGCAAGCTCCTCAGGAGTATGGCGCTTGTAGAAGCTATCCTATCTATACTGTGAAGGGCGTCCTCGACGATCGAGGTGACGGCACGTACTTGGGAGACAATGACAATGCTGGGTATGTTCCCCAGAGTACGGACAATTTGTCTGGCGACATGGGTCTCCAAAGGGTCACCCTATTGCATGATGGCTCAGTGAGCAACGCCCACCTTTCCGCTGGCAGAACCACCTAAGCAGAATCATCAATCCCTGTGGTTGCTCAAGAAAAGCTCTGCAACGCACCTGCGATACCGATGACAAAAGCATCACACAACTTCTTGCCATCTTCACCATACCTAGAGGCATGTATGAACAATGAGACTATCCAGTCAGACGATATCTGACCATGGAGGACGACCATGGGAGACAAGAACGGTGTTCTTCTTTGCTTCCAAGGACATGACTGGGAAGGAACCCTTCGAGGCTGGATAACGGGCCTCACCGTTGAGGTAGTGGAGGTCGTGCGACATCGAGCCGGTGATGAAACTCAAATTCAGATAACCGAAATATATAGTAGCCGGCTGAATGGCTGAATGGGTTACACATGTAGATAGACGTTCACACGAGATCATTTATGTACAAGTGTCTTCCAACAGAAAGTCTCCAATAACAGTCTTCATTTCTTCTTCCTTGACACGTCATCTCTTCCAGACCTCGTTGCTTGTCTCATGTCCACTGTCCCCCTTTGTACTATCCCATTGTGCATCCATCAGATGCTGTCCTGTCCATACGGGCAGGCGCACAGAAGTCGTCTTAGATTGCAAACTGCCGCGACTGCTTCGACTGGTAAGAGTTGTGTGGCATGCGTAACAGAGATAAGGTGACAAGTATTGGGTTTCTCTAACGATATCGTTTGTGGATTCAGTAACATCTAGGGTGCGTATTGATGTACGTGATTTCCAATCTTGTATACCTTGCTGCACAGGCCTGGAAGTCACAGTCAAGAGAATAGAACACCAGAAGCACATAGTTCTTTCAACGTACTGTTCGCAAAGCATACATGCTTGGGCCGATCCCACCTTCGGTACGAGTTTTCCACAAGTTCGTGCGATGGTCGAAACAGTTGAAGGGTAGTCCTTTTCAAGGCCCACGATGAAGTCTGTAGGCACTTTAGATCCTGCGTCAACGTAAGGGAAGTATGTGTACCTTTCGTCAAACGAGTGATGTCCTGTTTGCCGCCAGGAATTTTTGCTTTTCCCACAATATCCAGATTATGCCACCAACAGAAGATGGCACATTCCTTCATGCCTACGTCTCTCAATGGTCTGATCACCCGGACAGACTTCTGAGAAGATGACGGTATGTCCAAAGAAGTCCATTCTTCCTGTGCCTCCTCACGAACGGTAAAGCCCGCCCCCTGCGATATAGCCGAGATGAGGGATACCGAAAGCGACGTCAAAGAAGCCCCTAGAAGGAGATGTGATGACCCCGTTGAGCGGGCGGTATATAACAGTAGTATCCGTATCAGCGTCGATACAGCCCGTGATATTGCAGTTTGTGTCGGGAGACTCGACAGAAAGGTCTGAAGGGATGTAATTGGATCCGCGATATTCTCTTTAGAAAGGGACGATATGCAGATGTCTGCACTAGTTTTAGGGATGAGCAGATGGTTTAACCTATGTAATGCTTACCTTCGTTCGAGAGGTCAACTTCCAGCTCTGAAGAAGAGGGCCTTCCGCCAACAGACACCCACCACGAGTTATCGAACGCATCTTCCAGACGTAACGGAATGAAATCGAGGGAACCATATTTTGCTACAGCTGTGCGAATTTGTTCCGTCCTGTCGTTCATCTAGGTCATTGTTCGTGTGTCGCTCTTTTCCTTAGAGTGAAATGCACATACCCCAGGGAATGCGCTGCATATTTCGACATAGCATATACTGCCCTTCGGCCATATAGGAGCGTTTCGAGGATGATCTTTTCCGCCTTGCTGATTCTCGATTCTGTCCTCCGCTTGTCGATTCGCAAAATAGGCCTCATACGCCAGATCCAACAGCAACGTCGAGCCCAATCCACCTGAAAATGCTAAGAGAAGATTACCCGATGCCTTCAATGCCTTCCGCCGCGGACCCTGAGGTAGCTCATTTACGAAAGGTTCCAATGCTCGCCGGAATTTGAAGGAGACCAGAGGTGTAAAGCATTCTCTAGCTTTCATATTAGTGATAGTATTGGCACACCAAGCAACGTCGCACTTGCAATATACAGCATGCCGTATGACAATATTTCCTCGGTTCGTCTTGCATTTTACACAATCCTTAGACTTGTCGAACTTTGGTCGACCTGGGGATCGTTTGATTCAGTCAGATACTGATTGAGTAGGCCGCTCACGTTCCATGATTGCATCTGTTTCCGTAGCAGGATTTCCGCACGACGACATCGTATATCGATGAAGAAAAGGATTTCAACGAATTGCAAGTCGCGGAATGGTAACGAGTCAAATTGAGCGTGGCTGTGCAATTTCTCGGAGGGTATTTACTTATCTACAATCCTCCCCTCCACCGTAGCAATGTCCCATTCAGCATTTTTCTATGGCACCCTCATGCACCCAAAGATCCTCACCAAGGTCATCAGGAACGATGGCTCTCACCTGAAGATATGCTCTGCAGTTCTCCTGGTTTGAATGATCTATCTCGCTATCTCAGCGCGTCCTCACCACCTATCTACGACAGGAACATACGCGTCACAAAGTCAAGGTCAGTTGGTGAGCCACGATGGTTACTGTCCATGTCATTCATCGCCTTCCCAGTCGGAAGAATACCCTGGAGTTATACCCTTTTCTCGAGGCCAAGTACTCCTCGAAAGAGAGCTCACCCAAGAAGAGAAATGTGTTCGGGGAACATTGGTGCATGGTCTAACCAATATGGATATCCTGCTTCTGGATGTTTTTGAGGGAACGGTGAGTCTGTCAGTACCGATGGTACCCAGAGGTCTTATCTTTCCAGGAATACACACGAGGACCTGTTCCTGTCCACCCGCTTGAAGATATCATTAACTTATCTGAATACTCGGTCTCGAAAGATGACAAGCATTTGGTCCCTAATCCACCTGCACCTCTACCACCCGTCGAGGAACTGGCAGAAGCTATCCCAGCCGAGACGTACATCTATCGAGACGTGAACAAGCTGGACGCAGAGCTTTGGTCATTCGGTGAATTTGTCAGGCTTAATGCTTGGAAGTGGTACCAGCCAGAAGTGAGGTCGATGGTAGGAACAGTAGATATCGTGACTCATATAATGTCGTCGCTGAAGCGGTAGCGATCAAAGCCTAAGAGGACGTAGACGCATTAGATGATGGAAATTGCTGTGTATTTTTTGTATTCCACCAGAGTCGAAAGTCAAATTGAAAGTGGGTTCTGATTTTCGTGTGGTGTTGGTATTGATGTTGAAATGTCGAACGTTACCTTGAAGCTTGAAGTCTAGAACCTGAAAAATACGTAAATTGTTGATGTCGGCTATACCGGCCCGGACCACGTTATATTGAGAAAATTTTTCGTCTTCACGTTGTTCCCGACCACCAAGACTTCATGAGGGGTAGCTCTTACAAGTGAGTACATTTATTTCATTTCATGCTAATGATGGGCCTCCGGGCTAGTCGAAATAGCATGTTAGACTACCAATGCACTATAAGCGCTGTGGATACTCTTCCTTGACTCTGAAGTCAATTCTTACGACCTTGTCTTCATTTGCTGATTCTGCGTTTCATAGGCCCCCTCTGCGAGTCCTGGAAGCACATAAAATTACACGTAATACATGCCTAGTAATCATGACTAAGATACAAATGGTCAAAGCAAGCAGCACAATATCGTATCAATGAGAAAGTCCATCTACGTCGGCAGTTTGAACTTTTTATTCGCATAGCCACCCGCAATCCTTCCCATGCCCAGCCTCCGTTTAACACCAGGTTGTGGAGGCGCCATAGGTAACTGAAGCGGTTCCACCTTTACTTTTGACGGCTCCTTATGCTTGACACTGGCTTGAGGCGTCGGCGGGTCGACTATGGTTAACCTCGGCTCTCTCTTAACTGCGGTCCCAGCCGTTGTTCCCTCCACTTTCACTAAATCCGTTTTGGCTGTCTCCCGTTTGATCATTGTCCTTCGATTGACGTCCGGAGCAAGTTCGGTGAGATCTATAATCATAGGCTCTGGTTTGATAGTTTCTTTTGCCTTCGAAGGTCGAGGGGGTGAAGATAAAGTCAGGTCAAGCACGTCCGGATCCAGCTTGGTTTTGTAGGGTATCGGATACGACTGAGGTTTATGATACGATGTCTGAACTTGACCCGACCCCGTATCTCGAGAGGTTGAAGGTACAAGGAGAGCCGAGGGACGCGTCTCATCTGAACTTGACATCGCCGTCTTCATATCAGGACGAGGGGCGACATATGGTTTGATATCGAAGTTTGAATTCGACAGTGGCTTCCGACGGTGAGGAAATGTTGCAGACATGATGTCTGGGTCCGGTTTAATTCTAGGCTTGACATCAGGACCAACGGTGGCACTTGAAGAGGGTGGCTTTATGATTGGTATGATATCCGGTTTGATGTCGATCTGGCTGACTGGTATGAATTTTGCCTCTATCTCGAGGGGTGCTGGGTCGAAAGGCTGACGCATAGCCGTGATCAATGCCGCTTCCCCATCGAAGTCATGTCCAAAAGGTTGTCGGTTTCTGGCTGACTCGTAACTGGATATTATGAGTTAAGTTTAATTTGGTCGTTCATGAAAAGCTTACAAGTGTTCGACTCTCATCCTGACTTCCTCTTCCGGCGGCTCTTGTCTTCCAAGGACTTGGCACAGGGTCGCCCGTTCTTGCTCTGGGAAAGTACAGAGGTCGTTCAGAGTGAGAATGACCTAAAAGTATAATCATCAGGCGCCAATTCCCTTGAAATTTTTGAGGCAGACCTGGTCTCCTTCTATGACATGCTCGACGAAATAAGAGAGACTTCTCTCCATAAGATTTCCGGCGATCTTCCGCTTGACGACATTGAGAAGGTAAAGTAGTCCTTTAGCTCTCGTACATGCGACGTAAAGAAGTCGTCTAGATGCCATTCAGAGGTGTATGGTTCCAGAGGGGAAGAACGGACCTTTCTTCATCGATATCCTCTGATCGATGGAAAGGAAATGTGCCCGCCTCGGCTAAGAGGTACATGAGGAGATATTTCGAAGGCAAGTAACGAAACTTACCCGCTGGAACGATCACAACGGGCCACTCCAAGCCTTTCGCAGCGTGACAGGTTGATATGGATACTTTCTAAAGAGCATAGTCAACAATTAGTCCACGAACGTGAAGATAGAAGCGAACATTAAGATTGTCCTCCTCGTTTTGTTCGTCACCTTCTGATGAAAGCATGGAAGCTTGGAGAAATAGCCGAAGAGGAGTATCCCTGTTGAAAAGGCACTCAGTATTTGTGCACTGACTACACCTGGCATACGCACTCGTCTTCGCCGCCAGGAGATAGGTGGACATCAGTGAGCATCGAACCCTGAACATCACTTGCAAATGTAATCAGTTCTTGGACATTCTCCCATCGAGTTTCCCATTCTTGTTGAGTCTTTTGAAGGTGCTCTTCGTAGGATATACACTTTAGTAGTTTGCGAATCAATGCTGCAGGAAGAACTCCCTTATAAATCGGCCTCAGTACGGAGCGCATAATACAGAGATATGACCGTACTTTGTTGGCATCGTCCCGTATAGTACGAATGGCAGCCACGAAGGACGAGAGCTTCCGTTTGACTGCCGGTTTGATATCGGGAACTCGGGCATCACATATTCTCTCAACTAAATCTAAGGGAGTTATGGTCATTTCATCAGCTCTGGCGAAAAGTTCGGCCAGAGTCTAAATTCTTTAATCAGTATATCTTAAGAGCGGATGGGTAGTATAGAGAACCTTTTCGCCAATGCCTCGACTTGGTACATTCACAGCGCGAGAGAATGCTGGTCCGAAACTGGGATTGTCGACAAGTTGTAGATATGCCAAAATATCTTTGATCTATAGAAGAGAGGATTCTCGTCACAAAGGCATGGGGAAAATGGGTATCATATACTTACCTCTAGTCGCTCGAAAAATCTGTGTCCCCCAAGGATTCGGTGAGGAATGCCTTCTTTCTGTAAGGCACTTTCAATGGCCCTCGACAGTGCGTTAAATCTTACTGCATGACTCATGAAATGGTGTTCGTTCTGACTGAGTTGTTTACTCACGAAGAACTGCGAAATCACCCCAGTGAAGGGCTCCTCCCATATGAGCTATCACCCGCTTGATCTCCATGGCAATGAAAGAGGCTTCATGGTTTTCATTATTACACTGACGAAGAGTAGGTCTTATACCATTGGGATGAGACGAGAGAAGGGTCTTCGGAATGCGCTTTTTGTCTGAATGAACGTGGCCGTAAGGCGTGAGCGAAGAACCTCTCGGAATATCGTCGACAAACCTTGTGATACAATTGCCAGACTAAGTTTAAGGATAGAGCCGGTTGATCGATAATTTTGTTCTAAAAAGATCTGCTCCGTTGCAGGAAAGTCTGGCAGAATGAATAAATCATACAAGATAGCAACAAGATACGAACATACGTTGTTGCATTTTTTCCAAATTTGCCACTTCGGCTGCTCGCCAGCCATATACTTTCAGACAGGTTAATGAAGTAATTGCATTGTAAGACTTTGATGATACTCACTGGACTGGTCAGGATCACCGACGATCGTTACGCAGCGCGCTATACCGATGGCCCGCATAAGTTCATACTGTGTAAGGTTCGTGTCTTGGCTGCAGAAAATGAGAAAAAGAACTACCATGAAAATAAACGTCAATCACGCACAATTCATCGACAAGAACATGTTTACACCAACTTACAGCCTTTCTGTGTCCAGAGAAAAGCCTTAGGCCAACAATGAGCAAATCGTCGAAATCTAAGCTGTTGTTCTTCTTCAGTGTCTCTTGATATCCACCGTAAAGCTCTGCTATCAGACGGTCGAGGATGAGGACAGTGTTATGTTCATTAGGATGGACAGGTGGCGTCATAATGAGAACGTTGTCAGCAGAAAGGCCTCTGGCTTTGAACTTTGATATCTTCGATTGTAAATTTCCTGGTTGAATTTCGATGTCCTTGGAAGCCATGTAGTCTTTTTGTTCCTTCAATAGACCAGATATAATTTTCTTCCTGCATAGAGATCTAAGAGACAGATCAAAAATAAGAAAAGCAGCCAACCCACCCCTCCTCTGAATCACACACGGTAAAGTTTCCTTTAATTCCAACCCGGAGAGCATGTTTTCGCAGATATAAGGCGCACAAAGCATGAAACGTTCCCATTCGAACTTGCGACGTTCTTTCTTTGCCAATGAGTTTGGTGAGTCTTTCACGCATTTCGTTTGCGGCTTTCTTGGTAAAGCTGCTGGGTAATCAAAAGCAAGTAGAGACATGAAGGCTAATCATACGTTACTGCACATATTGATGACGGTGGCAACATATGCTGTATTATGAGATGGGCGATTCGCGACGTCAACACCTAGGAGCGTATTAGAGCGGCCTCAGAATCAGTTACGCAGAATATCACCTTGGTTTTCCCACTTCCTGGTCCAGCCAATATCTGGAGAGGAATATTTGGGTCGTGTTGAACAGCTTGGATATTCAGCTTGAAATTAGTTTGGACCTTTCCATGAGGCAGTTGTCTTACCCTGTAGCTGTGCCGGATTTAGTGACTGCAGGTAGCTGTCCATCTGTGCACACCCTGGACCTGGAAACGCCGTCACGCTGGTAGGGGAGAAGACGCGGCAAAATAATTCAAATTTAACGTCCGCGGGTCGCGTCAGAATATCACGTGAGTGTGTAAGTTTTGCTTTATTTATTTTCACTATATTTATCTTATCAGATTAGAGTTATCTGATACGCAGCGCCCCACACGTGCACGCCCTTTCATTAACTTCAAGGTTGTTCTGATTCAGTCCTTGACTGTCCTTTCAACCGTCTCCCATGGCAACGTTCCGCCTCATTGCGGCATACTCCACCGTTTTAGCTTTTATCATCTATATCCTCATTGAAGGCATTCATAGCGAGACCAGCATTGGAGAACTGTCCCTAACGAGTTCGAAAAACAGTGAGCGCCGTATTTTGTTTCACATCGGTCATAAAATTAAGCTTATTGGTAAAGAATTCCCGGATTTCAGCCTTTACCGGCAGTTAGCTACGCTTGATGAACATGATTTTCCAATAGGTACGAGGCGCTCAATATTACTGAGCGTCGTTAACATGTGCCGCAGATGATTCAAATCGTCGCGTCATTATCATAGGCGATATACATGGCATGTACGATAGTTTACAGTACGTTCGTTGCCTTTCTGCCGAACGGTGCTAACCCCCTTGTAGAGCTCTCCTTCACGAGTTATCCTATAAACCGTCTTCGGATGTCCTCATAAGTGTCGGCGACATTGTCGCCAAGGGGCCGCATACTGGCTCCACCAAAGTCTTGTCTTACATGGCGACTAACAACATCACTGCCGTCCGTGGAAACCATGACCAAAAGGTCATTGAATGGCGTGCTTGGCTGAACTGGATACACACTCTCTCCGGAGGAAGCCAGTTCCTCCAAGAAACCCGAGATAAATGGAAGAAGGCTCAACACCATGGAGACATAGACATCGAAGACTGGGTAGAAGAACAGACAAGACTCGACAAGGCTAACAGCCACTGGTGGAAGAAGGTCCCTGATGGTTGGACTCTTTTTGGTGACCACTTTAAGATTGCTCACTCGATGAGCGACACGGAGTTTGAGTACATGGTTTCCCGGCCGCTCAAACTCCATGCACCTTCCGCTCATGCATACCTTGCTCATGCTGGCATCCTCGCGTCCGATCCGCACTACAAATCTTCGCACAAGAAGCAGCCATTGGCTCGGGTGCCTGTCATACCACCGGGCGCCAAGAGTTCCAATACTCTTCCTGTCCTTAGGCGTTTACAAGAACTTGCTGTTCTTACAAGGATTCCTCAGAACCTGGATCCATGGGTGACGCTCAATATTAGAGGAATCCTCAATAATAAGGAAGTTACCCGGTAAGCATCTATCCGTGGGTACCCGCACGCATCTAATGTTTATATCACAGATCTAAAGATGGTACACCTTGGTCTAAGATATACAACGCGGACGTAGATATGTGCCAAGGATTCGAGCAGAGCGTCCATACCGCAAAGAATAGCGGGACTTTGCCTTGCCACCCGGCAACAGTCATATATGGACATGCTGCCTCACGGGGACTAGATGTCAAACGGTGGACAATCGGCATAGACTCGGGTTGCGTGAGTATCTCGCTTCAACCTCTGCTACTAGCCATTTACATCTATATAGGTTTACGGGAAGCGACTGACGGCGTTAGTCCTCGGCGGTAGAAATAGCCGTGTCGACTTTATCGATGATGACAAACTGGTGAGAGACACTGACGATGACGACGATGACGACGAAGATGATTCAGATGATGATAGTCAGATCGCGTCCCGCTCCGTCATTCCCTTTGGCGATCGCGGGAGAGCTGAGATCGTCAGTGTCTCGTGTAACTAATCGACTGCCAGTGCAGCAACTGTTCTTACTATTATTTTACTTTATTCTTTGCGCATTTTGTTGCATTTGTAGTCCTTATCATACTTGGTTATTGTGTGCACATTAACATACACCGTCTCACCAACATTTACAATACTGCATCACACACGGTACTCATGGCGGGTAATCCAATAGATACTATTTACTACAATCAGTTCGAAACATATCTTAGCATAGGAACATAAGGTTGGTGTCCATAGGATGCGAGCTCGATAACTAGATATACGCCAAGTTGATTGAGCATTTGTGAATAGCCAAGTGTTGATCGTACCCACCTGAGGCTTCTGACTGTATTTCCTCCGAAGAATGTCACGAAGATTATTGAGAAGTTGTTGATAACTTTGTTGAGGGTTTTGGCCTGAGCACGAATGTGAATCAGTCCTGCACCGAAACACCGAGAATAACTCACTTAGCGCCCTCATGAAAGCCTGTCATTCGAGGCACGTAAGAATGTATACAAACTTCAAACGCAAAGACAAACTTACATAGCTCATTGCACCTGTGGCGTTCCCGGCTTCCTGCGTGTCTGCACTGGTCTGGGAGTCCTTGCAACCACTCCACGAAATCTGCATACTGTTGAGCGCATAGTAATAGCATGGAGGATGAGGACACTTACCACGTCTGCAGGACTGGTTCTTGTGGCTCGTGCGTACTTCTCTGCTTTCTGACCGCTGCCTGTTGCTGTTTTGACAAGACCCATGGCAGACTTGAAGACGCCTCCCATGTCACCGCGCGTGTAAGAACCCACAGCAGACATAAAACCTTGACCAGCTTCAGCAGCCATGTTTGGCTCTTTGACTTTACCTTCTGTCGAGTACTACAAGATTGGGATTAGTAAAACTGCGAGTGTACAACAGTAATGAAACGCACGATGTAAGGAAGATCTGAGTAGGGTGAAATATGAATTCAAATGCAAGGGAAAGAGTAAGACCGAATTACCAAGTGCTGACCCTGAATGACAAGACTGGTACAAAAAAAGGTCAGTAAGAGTCGCAGTCTGTCTGAAGTTATGAAGCCTACTCACATCGAAAATGGCGGTAAGGCGGCATCCGGCCGGTAGCGGTTTGACCATGATTTGGTGCATCAGCTGTTTATCCGTAAGATTCGTTAAATGGCAGTCGGCGACAACTCACGTCATCGACAATATGGCCATTTCGTTGATGGTCAACCTGGTAAACCATGAACAACTGCACTGGCATCAAAAGACAGTGAACTTGCCGGGTAGATGACTACAGTCACGGAGCATGAGGAATACGAAATAGAGCTTTGCATATATGCTGCTGACCTTCATCATATCCATCGGCTTCGTCGCCGTCCAAGTCTTTAGTTTGACCCCCATGACCGGAATCTACACGATATATATATATATAAAGCGGAATTGAAGGTGGTGCCATTTTGACTCACAGTGGAAGAAAAGAGAATCGTTGGGCTGTGCCCCGGCGACAAGCCACTGCATCGCGTGCAGCTAGAATGTGACATCAGTCAGAGTAACAGTAAATCAGGACAGGACGAACAATATTATCCCTCGTAGGAATTTGACGAGGGTTGCGAGAGTCATCAGTTAACATAACGATATCCCCTTCCTTATACCCAAATGTCCCTGACCGACCGGGTGAGCAAAAATATCCGAACCTGACCGAGATAATGCATACTGATCAGAAAGCGCTGGATGTTCTGCGCATCGTTGATACATCCACGGAGCTCCCCGTTCTGTCCAACGTAGTTGATGCCGATCTAGATTACGCCAAGTCAAGAAGGTTGTACATCAGATGATGTGAATACACTGACACAAAGTGCCTTTTTCTTCCCCGTGCATTGAGAATACTGGAAGTATGGCTGTTGTACAGGAGCACTATTACTTTGATACTGCGCTCCGTAGTGCTGTTGCTGTGTCGGGGGCCTAGGCGGAGGACCACCTTCTAAATAATCAGTCGTGTGACTTGACTGTGAGAATGAAGGTGCGAACTGGGTGGAGCATAACCGCCATGCTGCTGTTGCTGGTGGTTATGATGGTACTGCTGTCCCGGGTATGTTCCTCTGGCTACAGGCGGGGGTCCGGGGGGTGCAGAGTAGCTGGACGATGAGGTCAGAGAACTCCCGCCTTAAATACGGCAGAGTTTCTTACGGTTGAGGAGGTGGGCCAGGCGGTGGAGGGCCGCCATATCTGTTAACAGGCATTGTGAATCTGATGTTTCAGTCGAGACAGTCGCGAATCCGCTTACCCTGTAGCGCCTGGGAACCTATAGAGGTGTCAGCCCCTGCATATATTCAGGGAAAAGGACATACCCTGGAGGAGGAGGGGGGCCTGGTGGAGGTCCGTATCTTCACCGTAGAAATGAGCCTGTTAGATGCTGGTAGACGCAGAACACATACCCGTGAGGAGGTGGTCCTGGAGGTGGTCCGTACGATGGAGCATAGCTGGGATTGTATCCGCCTTGTCTGTGGAATACGTTTGTAAGGTCAAACTGGATGAATGAAGACGCTCGCGTACGGGCTGGGAAAGCTGAAAGAGCCGAATTCGTTCAGTATCGATGACGGCGAGAGGCAAACGAGCTTGCCTGGGGGGGCCTTGGTTATTCCACATTTTTGGGTGAGAAGGTCAAGCAGCAAGAATGGTCGTTGTTTATATAAGGGCGACCGGAGTCAACGGAGATGATTATCGAAACACAGGAGCGCACAGCACATCACGACACCGCCACAGCTCCTGCCAACGCGATATTTCAAATTCACAATCCAAACTTGTACGCTCGTCCTCTTGACATTGTAACCAACGGTTTGGATATAACACACCGATAATGGTCCCTGACGCGCGTGTTGCTGATATCCCCGAGACTTTCTCTTCAATGGGACTGCTTCGTTCCGACCCTCGCGGTTGCAGTACCCATTCAATGTTAGTCTCCGCTTAATGACTTTTCTCGGTCCGTTGCAACGAAATATTCCCACAGATGTCCTCATAATCTTCTCGGGTGCTCTTTTCTCTCCTCTATCCAACATGGTTGAAGATTCGCCTTCGTTTGTCCATCGTCACAAAACCCTTGCCGGAGCTTCAGGATGGGTGTGTGGCCTTTACCTCAAGTTTTTGATAAATGAACTGATTCATACTACAGGCCGGACTTGTGCGCAATCGCAAAATATTTTCAATTACAGTCTTTGCTTCTCAGGGAGGCCTGTGAGACCATACCTGTCATCTCATCCTTTTCCTCTCTGACCTTTTCCAATAGACTCTACGGTTTGTAAACTGTGCATATTAATATACTACAGCCCTCAAATGAGTTCTGGGTCCTAGGATACAACCAAGTATTACTAATTCTTATTGCTCAATGAAGGCTCAGCTGATATTCCTCAGGGTGTCTTTTCAGGCGTACTTGGGTAAGCTCTGCTTCTGGTTGATAGGGACGAATGAAACTCAACTGTGGCATTCAGAATGTACACTTTCGATCAGAGGTGCATCAGCTGACCCTTTCGTCGATATGAGTACCTGATTTTGTTTCAGGATGCATTCTGCTGTGTCTGATCCGGGAAAGAAAGGTTGGTTGGTCGCTATCCTCGAGTTAGGAGCTTGGTTTGGTGTTCTGGTGTCAGGTAGGTAAAGAAAAACACGCGTTTTCAATCTAATCGGTGTTTTTTTTAGGCTATTTGGCCGATAAGTTATCCCGCAAGTTCACCATCTTCCTGGGTGAATATTTCATTTTGCCCTGAGATTTCCCGATAGTTATAGTTCTACGTTTCTAGCCGCTGTCGTTTTTTCTGTGGGGGTAATCGTTCAGACGGCTGCTAAAGAACCCTCCTCTATTTACGGTGGTAGGTTCGTAGCCGGTCTCGGCCTTGGTTCTTCCAGTATGGCGGTTCCACTCTACAATGCTGAGGTAAATATATTCTCAAGCTGTCATGCATTGCAAAGCTTGATGTAAAGTAGCTCGCACCTCCAGAGGTAAGGGGTAGCTTGGTAGCGCTTCAACAACTAGCTATCATGTTCGGAGTCATGATCTCCCTCTGGATTGACTATGGGACAAATTACATTGGCGGCACCGGCCAAGGACAGAGCGAAGCAGCGTGGCGAATTCCACTTGCGCTTCAACTAGTACCCGCGATCATGCTCGGATGTGGAATCCTTTTCATGCCATTCTCACCTCGATGGCTGATCAACCAAGGACGAGACGAAGAAGCCCTTACGGTTCTCAGCAATCTTCGGGTACTTCCAAAGGACAATGATCTCGTGCGCACCGAGTTCCTGTGAGTGCAATGCGAATATACTGCTACCGTACCGAAACATTTGGTCCGTTATAGCGAAATCAAAGCGCAATACCTGTTTGAGAAAGAGATCTCCGAAACAAAGTTTCCTCAGTATCAAGATCCATCATTTATATCCCAATTCCAGCTAGGATTACACAGTTATTTGAGCCTGATTCTTGATCGAAGTGAGTTCTATTCTTCATGTCCGAATACTAATAATTCTAAGTCATCACAAGATTTACTCTGGCGTGTCACTGTCGGCTCACTGTAAGCGATGCTATCAATGGTCATCGACCCTTTCACGACACGACGTTGCTCTAGAACCATGTTCTTTCAACAATGGACCGGCGTTAACGCTATTTTGTATTACGCACCTAGCGTCTTCAAATCCTTAGGTCTAACCGGGAATACGCTATCTCTTCTCGCAACAGGTGTTGTTGGTATCATGTAAGACACGCAGCCGCGATCGTTTCACTCCCGCTGACGTCGGCTCTAATGCAGCACGTTTTTGGGGACGATTCCAGCTGTCTTGTTCACTGATCAATTAGGCCGCAAGCCCATTCTCATCTCCGGGGCCTTTCTCATGGCTACGTGAGTTTGGTGCTGTATCGTGGAAGATGAGTTGCAGGGTAAACCAATCATACTATATGTAGATGCCACATTATCATCGCCATCTTGACCAGTATATTCCACAATAGCTGGCAGAGGTGCGGGGTTGTCCATGATCAACTCATACTTGCCTGTTCACTGTTTCATGTTTAGCCATATAGGTGGACATCTTTGAAAAGTTGACCCAATTCTGGACATTAATTACTATCTCAGCCGCTGGATGGGTAGCCTGCGCCTTCGTTTGGATTTTTGCCTTATGTACGTCTGTCATGATCCGCCAACCGATTTCAAACTTTACGGCTAACGACTTGGCAGGCTTCAGTTACAGCTGGGGGCCTTGTAGTTGGATCATCATCACCGAAATATTCCCTCTGAGTGTTCGGAGCAAAGGCCTATCCATTGCTGTCTCCGCGAATTGGGTACGCCAGTGTCCTTGTTCATTACTGTGATTTTTCTGATGAAAATGTCCCTTAGATGAATCACTTCATAAGTAAAGAATGAGCACAATTGTTGACCAATTTCTCATACTTATATAATATTACAAGTCGGTCAGGTAACGCCATCGATGCTTCAGCACCTAGGATACGGGACTTTCATTTTCTTCGGAGTACGTATCAATAATTCACAATAATTCACGGTGAAAAAATGGTTCTGAACCACATTCTAGATCTTCTCGTTCTTAGGAGGCTGCTTCATAATGTTCCTGGTACGCCCCGCTTCCTTTTCTTAAGACCCTGTACCACTGACAGTGTCAACTTAGGTTCCAGAAACAAAGGGAGTGAGCCTGGAAGAAATGGAAGAATTGTTCGGTAATAGCACTAACTTGGCCTCGGAGGATCTCCGCCGTGTCGAAGACATCTATAAGCGCCTTGGCTTAATGGCTGTAAACATTCAAGATGACGAGAAGGATAATGAGGAGATTGGCAAGGTGTCTTATGACGAGAACGCAGGAAAGGACTAAGCGGTACTTACGACAGAATTGTTAAATCGTTTTACGTTCTATGATCAAGAACTACCATTTACTTGTTCATGTGCCTTAATTCACGCTCATAATCTCCAGCCGGTCTTGGCTTGTAAGTACGTGCCGATCTTTCGACGTCGACGTGAAGCAATGTGCCTGACAGAAGAAACTGGGGTCATCGGATATCGCTTACTGCAGGGTCATAGGCAAGGCGCAAGTTGATTGTTTTTCTCATAAAAACGTGTACTCGATCTTTGGACATAGCGATTTCAAAGCAGTGATCATTGAGCGCGTACAGGCGCGGTTTCGGTGTATTTACCGAAAGCTCAATAGCCCGGCCCTTCTTTGATTACATCGGGTTAATACATCAAGTCATTTCTTGATCGTGGCTGGAAAATTCCTTAATATGTGCCAGCCACCTACGCGATGTTAAACGCCTTGAACCATGCATATATAGTACGTACAGAATAGGCGCGTATTTCTTCGGTTTGCTTCTGGCCAGGTTCCGGGAACATATTTGAAGCCTGCACCCGAGCTACTTGTTTATGAAAGAAACCGCATTTACGCGGACGAACGGCGGCGCAGAACCTGGTAGAACCCAGGAGCCTCGTGTAATGGCAGTGTAACCAGAATACACCCCCGGTCACCCAGCACAGATAGAATGGAATATCGCTGCTGAGGTTCTGGCCATCCGTTGTGCATACCCTCGAATGGTGCCGCCGGACCCTGTATTTCAAGCCTGACGTCGACATAAATGAATAACGAAACCCGATATGCATAGTTACATCGAGGCATCATAACATCAATCCCGTTAATGACTAGAGTGCTGGGACGGCTGCGGCGGACTGGACATGCACCTAGTATGCGAGTGGCGATTAGGAGTTACCGGTAGATCGTAAGAAAACCTTGCAGATACCCGACTAGGAGATATATTAATCATTCCAGGCCCTCGATTGTGTTTTCAACAAAAACCAGAACACTGTGATGCGCTGTAAAGGGGTAAACGACAGACATAAAAACAGGTAGAAAAACATACTTTATATATCGTAAAAAGCGTAATAAATCGTCAACTTTTGTTGTCTTGTAATACCAAATTCCGTGATTTATTCGGCTTGGTAAAATCCCTTTGTATGCCTGCCTAGGCCGCCGCGACGTTCAAGCGTGGACAACCTGTAGTAGCTATTATAGGCCTCACTAAATCCAGGCAAGGCATCCTTCGGCTATTTGCATTCGATATCTTCCCAGCCCCATTCATCACCTGATTTAGCACTTGAACTTCTTTGGATGGCTCGAGTCGCTGGAGCTGAAAATGCTGCAGAACCTTTCTTGTTCAGGCATGGAGCAATCAACGCGTGGTTATCGTGAGGCATTTCAATGGCAATTTCACTTCGATAATGTATTCCAGAAAGAGGACGAGGAGCACGAAGTTTGCTTCTTTCGGTTGCGGATGGAACTTCCCGCGTCGGTCAGGTATCTGCGAGGCTAAAACTTTATTTAAAGCACCAATGCCAGGTCCGGGATATGTTGGTGAGAAATACAGATCCGTGTCGCTGAAAGGGCCTGGTGAGAAGTGCATTGCTCGTGGTCCCTTTGCCTTCCGAAGTACCTGGGCCTCATCGTCACCATCATTTATGGGTTCCGGTGGATCGTCGATTGCTCATATTTACTTCGCTGAAGACAAATTATAATGCCGTACTGACCCTGCATAGGGACTTCCGTCCAGTGATATTGTGAATCGATAGGGAAGGCGCTCCGTTCGCCGGTCTCTGTGAAACTGGCTGAGAAAGTATAAGAATACCACGAATAGCGGACTATATCGGACCAATATCCGACATATTAGGTTTACCTGGCAGGCAGCCGGCGCCTTGTATCGAAGGGGTGCACTTGAAACAAGCACGCATTAGCTGCTCGCCGCACTCACCGCACTCGGACACACAAATGCGCCTTGTTCATTTATCTGCGTAGAAAAGATAAGATCTGCAACGAATTCTACGAGCGAAACCTCGGAGAAAGGTGAAAAATCCCGAAAGAAGTGGATGTGCTGACATAAGCGACAATCATTCCTTCGGCATCATGTTTCCTTTTTGGACTATCCGCCACCGATTTCATGGCATTGTATTCCCCTGCACTTGCCTCGCTGCTAACACGAGGCACCCGGGTACATTTGGCTCCTCTGGACGCTATTTAAGCCTGCATAGCGACCCGTTGGTGACTGTCTCTGTCGTATTGACAGGCATATCACCATTACTTCCCCGACCAACCGTCGCCAGCACACGGCATACTCGAGGTGCACGTAACACGCGTTCTGTTCCGAACTTGGCAAGAAGTCCATCAGGTGTCTATAAATCATTAATATTCATCTCGGACCGTTCTGTCTTTCCCTTGCCTCGGAAGGTCGAGCAGCCAGCACATCCTGTCCTTTCTTATGTCGGACTATCGCCAGAGTCGTAGAGGAGGAAGCGGTCGTGGTGACGAGTTCTCTCCAGTGGATTCACCTACTCGCGTCACCGTCCCCCCATCACCCGCAGATCGTCTCAATGCGCCGCGGTACAATTACTACGCCCACTCGTCTGGGACATCACACTCCTTGTCCCAGTCACAATCGCACCAACAATCCGAAGCGAACGTTATGCGGGGCGAGTTCTCGTTCTCAGATGACTCCTCGGTGCCTTTAGTGGAAGATCAGGGTTTGGACGAGCTGTGGGGGTCGTTGCGACAGAAGAAAGAGACACAGATGGCGAAGGATAAGTCTAAAGTCAAGTCCCTGGAGGAAGTCGCATTCTCCCAGCAAAGCGCCGAAATACCCGAACCACCCCGGCCTTCAATGCAAAAGTCGGTGAAGAGGACCAAATCTTTGTACGTCGCCTCTCACTCGCCGCCTTGTCGTTGCTAACTGCTGTAACCAATTCAGAACTTCCTTTCGCGAGTCGAGCGACGGGAAAATACTCATCGCATTCTTCGACATGCGTGATGTTGCCAAGGAGAACATAAATGTTACTTTCCAGAGCCATCGCCTCATGGTATCGTGGTTCTCTGTCACTGTCAACGAAACCGAAGACGAAGAAGGCCGCGTTGTGATAGAAAAGGTGGAGAAGAATTATCAAAGAACGTTGCCCTTGCCCGAGGGTACGAAGGTTCGTTCTTGCAAGCTTTATTTAATGCCTTCTAATTGACCCTCTTAGTTCGAAGAAATTAGAGGCACGATGAACGGACGACATTTAGTCTTACGTCTGCCCAATAGCCGCGCCTTCAAGGTTCAGAATGTAACTGAATCGACGGCTGAATTTTAAGTTATTTCGTAGCACTATCATGTCCCTTGTGCTGCGGGATTCCATATATCTGCCTTACCTAGGCATCATGCCAGCGAGAAGTCTGGAAACAGGTCGCAACCAAGCGACTTGACCGGCGGGTCGATGGGCCACATTGATAGTGGATGGACGCATATATGGGGCGTGTTTTTTGTCACCTGGGGTGCGAAGTTAAGTATAATAGTGCAAGTAGGTACATTTTATTTAACTGTTAAGGAGAAGGTAGGAGTAATTCCACGAGCTGGTACGCGTACGATTACTTTGCGAATACATAGCAAATACTTTAACTTGAAGTTGCGTCGATATCCACGTCATGTGATTCGTATACCTGCCCTAAAGTGCTTAGTATATAACTCCCCCTAGGGAGTATGCTGTCCTCTTGTTCGACCGAGATGGTCGCTCCCTTCGGTACGTTGTTTTTTCCCTCCTTGTGCCTCTTTTCCTTACGTCGCATCACAGAGTAAGCACCTAAGCAGAAAGTTGTAGCCGAAGGTCTCATCCGGCAACACGAAATTGAGCCAGGAGTTCCAGATAGAATTTTGTCTGGGCAAAGGTACACGAATGTGTCTATTGCCTGTACAATCAGAGACTTACGCGTTTTACAAGTACTATCTGAGTGGACCAGTTCTATCGTGATGCTGGTATGACTGATGAGGCACGTAACCCCCTAACGGGGCCGGAGTCAACGGCGGTGAGTCATTATCTCGCCTATTCAAGGACGTCATTGAAGTGTGCTTTTAGGATGATAGCACCATCCAGCAAGACGACCCATATAAAAATTAACTATCCCAGGCCATCCTTGCATCGTTGTCTTTCATGTACTTTGCCCCTGTACACTTGTTGATAATTCAGCTGTGACAGCAGTTTCCGGTGTGATTCAACACTTGAGAATGTTCCGGAATTTCAGGCAGAGCGCGTCTGGTGTCATTCGTAAACCCTCATTTAGCCGCGTCGTGACCTACTCATCATATTCTGATCTTCAGCCGACTTGCGAACCTCTGTCTTCTGGACAGGTGTATCGAACGCGCGTGGTTTTCCTTTGTGCTGCTTCGGTTCTCAGCTACGAATCGAAGCCAAAGGAGCGTGAGTCTGAGGCGAGAAAACCTGCCATGATGCTAACCATCAGAGACTCCCGCGACAGAACTTTACATGAAGTCTTCGCTCGTTCTAAGTTTTTTTTTACCTTCCGACGACAATACGGCAGGAGCCATGCGTGTATCTGTATCATTCGCGTCAAGTCACGTAAGTGAAGCTTCTGCACAGAAACATGAGTTCGTACATGCAGACACGGCTGCGGCACCGCGGAGCGGTGGACGTTATACGTGGTGCATCATCCTTGTTAATGTGCCTCGGTGCCTCAAGTGAATGGACTTAGCTGCTCGTGTTCAATATTATTTACTTGCCTCGAGTCCTGCACTATCAGGTCCCCTGGAGCCGGCTTCCACCTAGACCCTATTCACTGCCGCTTTCGTAGAATCGTTCCAGCTGTGCATCAGCGGAGCCTAGAAATGGAGGTTATAGGCTGGGAACATTCAAAGAATATTTCTTGCGAATGTTACTTGCCGCACCATTCTACCGGACCCCAAGTACGAGTCTCATCAAGTCGAAGCACTTCTCACAACGGCTGTTGCCTGCTGTACCTGTGCGCCGTGAGACCTGCCATGCTTGAGAACACATTCATTAAGGTTAATGACGCCATGGGCAGAAGCCGACACGCGAGGGAGATTGATCCATGTGTTCTCTGATAATGCTTGCGGTGAAGGACTTGTCAATAGAGTTTACGATCATCCGTGCTATCTGTACGACGAGGAAATTCAGCGGCATCGACAGCGGCAGCGTGTCGAGGTTGTTCGCGTACTCCAGTAGCTTCGTGCTATACATAGTACGGGGGTCGTACATCTTGTGTTCGTGCTCGAGTTCATAGCAATGGAACATAGCTCTCTACAATGCAGTTATAGGAACTTGGGCTAAGTTATGATAGAGAATAAGACTTACTTGATGTGCACGGGAGGGTGTTCGTTCTTCCCAAGTCGAAGCATCGTTCCTGCGGAGTACAAGACAGAAACCTTCCAGTCACGAAAAAACGTTCTTCGCGCGAATGATAGGAGCAGTTATGCAGCCCACTCGGGCTGCGGGCAACGATAAGACAGATATAGAGGGCATGGTCGTGTGGAACAACTCAATAGGCCTGAGAACGCTGTAACACATGTCAGCTAGATCGTTTTGAACTGAATTGAAACTTTTAGTTTGATCTGGCGAATCGGAATAGGGCTCGAAGTTTATTGTGTTTATCTACCCATCTGGCTATCCAATGGGTACTCGCATATTTTTGGGGCGAGTTCTTCAAAGGCTTAATGCGGCTAGCAACCGTGAAAGTTCGTGGTTCGATCACCGTATGGCCACACGGTCCAGGAATTATCATTGTGTTCGAAGGAGGTGATGCTGCGATCTCGACTGATGTTAGCCGGTTCTACATCCAAAATCTTAGAATTGAAGGCGAAGGATGGTACTGATGTTCAGATCCTATTAGCGATCTGAAAGTATCAGCTACTTTAGAATAGAATGAAAATTTGAAAACCCCGTACTTAGTATAGATGTGGGATGGATCGAGGACAGATTTACTAATGACCATGGGAAAATAATTGAATGCCGATCGGAGATTTGCGGTAAATATTGCCAATTGAAAATGTCGAGAACGCAGTCGCAACTTTGTTCCGGCTTTCAATTCCTCTTTTTCTTCTTCTTTATTGATGATGGTGGGCATATTGGCATCTGCAGAAATTTTATTGTTGACGGAGAAATAGTTTGGGTGTCTCAAAAGGAGCATCTTTTCGCAGGCATTCAGGCCAGGGCGAAACGTGAGTGTACCACTGGCAGCGCGTCGCTTTGCCAGTAGCACTTCCTCGGCGCACTCTATCGACTCGGACCAGACGGAGAGAGCAAAGCCCAAGCCTAAAGCAACGACGCCCCTTCGACGTTCGGCGTCAAGCCTCTCTCCCCATTCGTGCCAACCCGACGCCAACTCGAAGCGACATCCAAACTGTTTTTACTCTGACTACCGCCGAGCGCTACCTACTACCCAAGTTTCGTGCACATCCTAACCTCATTCACAATGCTCGACCATTTCATGAATCCTGGTGGTTCCCTCGTTGGGGTCCCAAACACAGAGAGGGTGAGGTCTTTGTGTTTGCTAACGGCAGTTTCGTCTGCTGGGGGCTTGGCGAGCAGGATGCTCGCACGTTCGCATCGGAAGTACTCCGTCGTGTGCCAGGCATCGAGATTTCACCGTTGAAGGAGGCAGAAACGGAGGAGTTGGAGTTTGTTACTGATCCAACTGAGTGAGTCTGCCTGGGTCGCTAATATAGGATAACCACCAATCTCTTTTTAGGACAACCCGACTACAGGGTGACTTGATTATCCTGGGCCAAACCTCCACTCCTCCAACGTCCTCCGACCTTCCGTCGATGGTTTTCCCTAGCGAAACTGTTCTTAGTCGCTATGCCTTTTCACAAGCTTTATCCCGTTCGACCGCACTTTCAGCTTTGGAAGTGTCACTAGACGAGTACCTTTCATCGATGGCCCTGCTTCCGCATTCTCTCGAGAAGACTGGAAAGCCAGGACTAGGGCGGGAGGCATTGATTAAAAAATTGGGCCAGCTCATGAAATTTAGGCAAGGCCTGAATTTGAATCGTGAAAATTTCAGTGATGTACCGGACTTTTACTGGACGGAGCCTGAGCTTGAACGTACGTTGATGACAAGATACACTGGCTGCTTGCGCTGCTGACTTTACTAGATCATTTTAACTCATTAACCGATGCACTTGAGGTCAAGCAAAGGACAGATTCTGTGAATGACAAGATCACATATGCAGCAGAGCTCCAGTCTGTATTGCGGCAGCTGTTGACTGAGGTACTCGCATCTGCTCCCTCCGCAACCAAGCTAACGACAGGTCTAGTCTTCCTCGCACATGCTTGAGTTGGTGATTATCGCGCTCATCGCCGTGGAAGTTGTCATAGTAAGGTTTTGAGAGTCTCTGGCTGTTTGTTAAATTGACCGCCTGTCAGGCGCTCATCCGCGACGGTCCTGAGCTCTGGCACATGATCAGAGGGACGGGAGACAACGAGAAGAAAGGTGCCGGAGAGATAGATATTTAGATTGAGGCTGAATAGTAGCCACTAGTTTTGAATATAAAGGAATCTCGACCCCAAGGGTAAATTCGGAACCAACGTTGTCACTCTTAGCATTTGATGACATGCAAAGACCTTCGTTGCATTTATTCTTTCCTACACATAGCCTCTACCACGGATTGAGACTGAATCCTCCTTGACTAGTCGTCGTAGCCTTGTGGCACTGGTCGTCGGGGTCGCTGGGGTACTGCAATGGCGTTGAGAACACGACCATGGCACAGGGACGGGACGTACAAGGATAAGATATGGGGACTCTTTCTGCAGGCTTGTAACCAAAGTAATTCTCTCGGATAGAAGGTACGGTGTACGCCATAACAGGACCAGCGATCCCCATTACGAGCGAGTAGAAGATGACAGGTCTCTCATGAGCTTCCCGTTGCTGTTTGCACAGTCAGAAAATGTGCACAAAAAGCGGTAAGGAAATCAGCTTGCCAAGTATCGATATGTTCGTAGAAATGGACCAGCGACGGTGGCCATTGTTGCGACTTGGGATCAAGCTGGAAATGGGCGGTTGAATTCGTCACACGGTAAACAAGTACAATCAACATCATCTCTTGCCTTCGCCCAGCATGTCCATGGAGGAAAGCATCAGCTTGGAGGAGACCAACAAGATCCGTATATCTCTTGGTCTCAAGCCTCTGACTGACGACAAGGCTTCAAGCGACGACAAGGAGAAACAGGCGGAAGACAATTATGCGAAACAACGAGAACGTGAAGCCAAGGATCGCGAATCAAAGTAATCGTCCTGCCTCATTTACTACATTTTCCAATACTGATGAATTCTATATCTTTACAGGAAGATCCAGGATAGAATAGCCAAGTGAGTTTTCTTTTCTTGGACATCAATCTCGTTTCCTATCATCTCTGGCGGTCTTCCTAGAAACATCGCTTTTGTTCTGTAATTGGTTCGCTGCATCGATGCTTATACGTGTGCCTTTCCTAGGGTGAGAAATCGGCGGGAACTCAATGCTTCCCTCAAAGGCTCGACGCTTGGTGATGCAGATGGCGATACCGACGATACTCTAAAATGGATCAAGAGGAGTAAGAAGAAGGAAAAAGAGCTTGCCAAGAAGCGCCAACAAGAATTAGAGAACCTGGACAAGATGTTTCAAGGAGAAGAATACACTGAACGTGAGCATTCCATGTTGTGGTTTATCTAAACTGCTTACTAGCTCTTTTGTACCCCAGGTGATCTTGCCGGCCTCAAAGTTGGCCACGACCTTGATGCCATGGAAGACGGCGAGGATCGTATACTCACTTTGAAGGATAGCCGAATATTGGACAACGAGGGTAAGTTTCTTCCACACTTGCTATGCCTTTCCCTCGTCCTAAATAATTCCACAGAGGATGAACTCCAGAATGTTGAACTGGCGGAGGCAGAGGCCACTAAGAAGCGTAATGACCTGAAGATAAAGAAACGCGATTACACGGGATACGACGACGAGGAGTTTGCGGATGGGAAGCAGGGCATGAAGCGCTCTATTCTGTCCAAGTACGACGAAGAACTGGAAGGCTCACAAGAAATGGTAAGTAGGCTATACTAGTCTTTCTGCCGAGGTTTATTCTGTTTCCCAGGGTTTCCGTCTAGGAAGTGCGGTTAAGTCAAAGAAGGAAGCGCAGGAAGAGGGAAAGCATGCGGCGGCGGCAGCGGTCAACAAAGCCCTCCTGTCCATTGATTATGACAGTAGGTCTCCTACTTCTTTCTCTTGGAATCGCGTCTTATTTTTGTTATAGAAAACATAGAAACTGACGACTATCTCAAAGAAGGTGATGTAGGGTTCAAAAAACCCAAGGTGCGTGTTATTTTACTCACGCCTTCTGCTTGGCCCAATCTGTCTCCTCTAGACGAAGAAGAAACGGTCTTCCCGGCGTGCACCGGCTGAGACCGAACCGGCTGACGCCAACGAGATGAACGTTGATCAGAAGCCTGTAGTTCCTCGACTGCGCGATCTTGACGTGAACTTTGTCGATGATGACGAACTTCAAGCTGCACTGGCACGCTCGAGGAAGACGAAACTCCGGAAAGCCACTAAGCTGTCTCCTGAAGAGCTGGCAAAGAAAAGTAGGTCTGGGACATTATTTTACGTGTTTATTCTCTGACATGTGTATTAGTTGCCGCTCAACGGTCAAAGGAGGAGGATGAAGACATGGCCGTTGATCGAACGGAGAGCCGGGACGATGCAGATCCTGAAGCGGCCTCCACGGAGGGTCTCACTTTTGACGATACCTCGGAATTTGTGCGGTCTGTTGGAAATAACCCTATTGTCGTGAAGAAGGAGCCGAAAGAAATCATTCCTGCTCCTGCATCATCAAGTCGGCAACAGCGTTCAGTGTCCAGAGATGTATCTATGGCTCCGGGAGATGAAGCTTTGGAGGAGTTGGAAGCTGGGGAAGTGGCTATCAAGGATGAGGAAGAGGACGATTACGATATGGACATGCTGAACGCTATCGAAGATGCTCTGAAAACTACCGAAGCTGAGGGTGCAACCGCAGATGACGGCGTTGGTGGTACTTCATCCGAACAAACCTTCAATTCCGGCATGGCGTCTACTCTGAACATACTACGGCAGCAAGGCATACTTTCTGCTCCGAGTGCAGATGTGAAGGACCGAGAAAGGACCCAGCTTCAAAGAGATCTGTGGCTTGCTGATCAGCGTCGTCGCGTTGCTCAACGGGAGATGGAAAGACTGCAGTCACGCGGTGGTAACCGGGATCAAGCACAGCGAGAGTACGAGAATCGTATTCGGGAACAACAGGAAGCCCGCGAAAACCTGGAGTCGTTCAAGAACTACAAGCCTGATGTCAACATCGTGTACTATGACGAGTATGGACGTAGCCTCACTCCCAAGGAAGCATGGAAGGCACTGTCCCACAAGTTCCACGGAAAGGGTTCCGGGAAAATGAAGACAGAGAAACGGTTGAAGAAGATTGCAGAAGAACAAAAGAAGGCTGCGATGGTCAGCGGGGACACTCCTTTGAGCATGAACAAAGCCTTTTTGCAACGGCAAGAGAAGGCAGGTCAGGCTCACTTTGTCCTCTCCGTTGGTAATCGAGGGTGAGTCTTTCGTAAAGGTGTGGTACAATGATTGCTCATGACACTGTAGTGCCGTCCCGCAAGCTGCCGATTTCATTGAGACACAGCCTTTATCGAAAGGCAAGACCGAGAAGACCAAGAAGAAGGAGAGCAACAAGAACGCCCAAGCCCAAGCAGCAGATTCCGGTTTCATTACCTTGCCGGCACCTGCTGTGCAGAACCTCGTAAATGGGGGAGCTTCGGGATCCGGCTTTTCTTCGATTGGTAGTACCGGTTCTCCTGCGCCAAAGCCAGGTTTCTCCAGGATCGGTTCTGCCGCCGAACCATCCTCAAGGGACGGGACACCTGGGGCCTTTGAACGTTCAAAGGTTACGTTTGGGTTTGGGACGAAGAGGAAAGCAGATGGCGAAGCTCAAGGCTCTCCGCCTTCAAAACGTCGGTAACGATGTTCACCTAACCAGGTGATATGTATATACTTGAGTGATGCCTATCCTTAATGTAAATGTCTATAATACATGATGCCTCGAGTATCTGTCATAATGCTGCAATACTTTTGAGACCTAGGTCCTTGGCGACTGCGCACCGGTCCTTGTCCAAACCTTGAGCGCTTTGAAAAGATTTGATAAGTGATTCTTGACCTTCGTCGATCCTGAAAACGGATACATAAATTCGCGATAAGTTCAAAAAAAATGGGAGGATTTACCATTTCACACTGTGCGCATCCCTTTCCAAGATTATTTTTGCAGTTGCCCACGAAAACCGGACGACCTTTGGGAATCCAAAGATGGGGTCCATACAGTTTCGCATCCATTCCTTGGTATTGGGATCTTCAGGATGTATGAGTGTTCAGTTCTTTCATCTGTGCTGGTCGAAAAGAAAACATACCAGATGGATATCCGGAACCCATTTCCGCCATAGGCGGCTTGTAGTTAACTTCTTCAAAAGTCCATGTCTCAATACAAGCATCTCTAGTGACCTTGGCACCAACGCTGGCAGCGCCAACTATCTTGTACTTGAAATCAGCTTTTGTTTCTACTACGAAGTGTATTCCAGTAAATTGTTTCGAGAGGTAGTCTTGATAGTCCTTAGTGTTACCCAGAGCGTCGACGTAAACCTATTGAAGAGGTAAGTAAACAGTAGAACAGCACAGAGTTAAACAACCTCTGCGAGTTGGATTCCTGAGTCAATCACTTCTCGTATAAGAAGAATCGTGGCATCTCTCGATTGTTGGTTCAGATTTATTGGGGGTCGCTTCAGCATGCCACTAGAAATATCTTGAGGGCTGAAAATGTCAAGGGTAGGATAGATATGTCGACTCATGAGAAAATAATACGAACCTGATGACCCTCACAGACCAGCCCAGATTGGCTGGATCCGAGGTGAGAGTGTTGAGCAAAGAGGATCTGATCTCGGGTGTTAAAGTTTTAGAATCTGATTTGACATTATAAGTTCCCGGAGGAAGATGACAATTGCGCAGTATCCATTACCTGCAAAGCCCATGGTTTCCAGGGTATCCTGGTATGAAACAGGACAGTATGCGACTCCATACACAAGAGGGCCCAGCACAGGACCTCTGCCTGCTTCATCTACACCCAGAATGTACGGTCCTGCGGCAGCAGGCGTCGATGAATGGTAGGTGTAGGATTGAGTTAGCGGAACAGAGGGTCCTGGGACTGAGGGTATCGATTCGGACATGGTGGTGAGTTGTTACGCGTTGTTGACGCGATGCTTACAGTTGTTTGAACCTTTAATTCCAAACACAGGTAACTTGCGTAGACAGCGGAACTCGGACCGGGCCGGTGCTCTCTTCTACTGACTGCCACGATCTCACGAATCTGTTTGCTGTATCTCAGGATTTTGCTGCTTTTTCTGTTTATTTATCATGTATTCTAATGACCGCCACTCTCGACCCCATGTATCCATACCTCCAGGCTCTCAGCAGTCAATGACTCCGGCATCTCCTTTTTCACCCTATGCGTTCGAACTTACCACGCCGGCGGCAGGCCAGCAGCAACATATGTCGAATCCATGGGACAACTCCGACCATCTACACGTTCCGGGCGCCTTCGAACCGCGTCCTCATTCTATGCTTCGCTCCCGGTCCTCTAGCCCTGGTCGCGCGAGCACAGTTTCTGAGGCTTGGGAACCTCCTATCGCTTTCCCGGAACCTCAACTATATCGTTCATCTTCTCAGAGAACTACGCTTTCTCCCAGCAATACATCCATGCTCTCGCATCGGCATAGTAGAAGTGCTTTGGGCGGTGATGGTCCACCGCTGCGACGAGAGGAATCACGTCTATCTTTGGCTTCATCTTATGATCAGCCAGATGACAGTGATCATTACGAAACCGCATCTGCTGGTGTACGTGTATATTCCTGTAATCAATGTTTTCCTCCTGAGTATGGTTGCAGTCCCACGGTGACACTGATAGCGCGACTCAACAACTGTCAAATTTGTCGTACGTGTCCTTTAACATTAGACGAGCGCTATACTTAAACTTCAGGGGCAGTCTGGACTCGGAGGAAGGACTGCGGAAGTTTCAAGCTGGAGAATTACCCGAAATTGATCAAGAATGGTATAAGTTAGTCCCTCCAGAAGCCCGAGATGCCCTCGGAAAGAAAGAGACACAAAGACAATCCGTGCTATTCGAAGTGTTCAAATCGGAACGTGATTATGTCTCCGACTTGGAGGCTGTACAAGATGTGAGAAGTATATAACTTTACACTATGCGTAATTAATGAGTTTGTTCCAGGTTTTTATCACCCCCTTGAGGAATGCTTCTCAGCCTATCATTGCCGAAAAAATCTTACCCAGATTCATTGCCGAAGTTTTCGGGAACTTGAATCAGATTCTTACCCATCACCAGCGGCTTTTGGCCGCTCTTTTTGCTCGCCAGCGCGAGCAACACCCATTCGTTCTTAGTATCGCCGACATTATTCTAGAGACCGCTCTGAACCCTAGCTTCAGATCCGCGTATGAAATCTACATAAAGCATTACCCTATAGCAGAGTCTCGTCATCGACAAGAACTAAAGCGAAACCCCTCTTACCAGGCTTTCGTCCAATCTGTATCTACCGACCCTAGAATTCGGAAGCGTGATTTGGTCACTTTCCTTTCTCGCTCCGTAACTAGGCTGCCCCGTCTCAGCTTGCTCCTTGAACAAATACTGAAATTAACGGACAAGGATTCTGAACATCCAGACTTGGAAAGTCTTCCGATTAGTCTAGGGATCCTCAGCGATTTCATCAAGAGCACTCAACCTGGAATAGAAGCTGCAGAAAGCAAGGTTAAGTTTTGGTCTTTATGCGAGAGTTTGCAGTTCCAGAAGGGTGAAACGATCGTAAGCGTGTTGCACCTAGCTGTTTCTCTGCGCCTAAAGTCTTTTATAGGACATGGATCTGTATGATGATAGTCGTACTTTGGTGTACTCTGGACCTGTCGCACGAAGAACTCGTTCATCAACCTCCGGATCTTGGACCGACCTTACTGTCGCTCTATTAGACAATTACTGTAAGATCCCAATTCACCTTAGTTGATCTCTTATTAATAGATGCAGTTCTCTTGACCCGCGAAGAGATGAGGCCAAACGCTGTCGTCAAACGATATCTCATCTCCCGTGTACGTGATCTACCCCCAACATCTCAGATGACCACTAAAATTAGCACAGCCTGTCCCTCTGTCTTTCTTACGTTTGGGTTCATTTTCTGATCCACCTGAATATCGCAAGGAATACGATAAGGACGGTAGTGTCTTAGGTTTGCGATACCACAACGTTCCCATATATCCCTTTACCATATACCACGCCTCAAGTAGAGCAAATCGCCGATATACTCTCTACGTCTTGAGTGATTCGATACGTAGAAAGTGGTATAATTATCTTGTTGATGCCATCGGTGTCAACAAGGTCAGACAGGATGGAAACATGGTATGCTCTTATCACATCTTTATATATGCCCTTTACTTATAGAAATATCCTAGTACTTCGATGCGCAAACACTTTCCGACACTTTCTTCCGTGTTGTGGGACCTAACTACAAGTCGGGCGGACGTTTGACTGGTAAAGTTACCAGTGCGGTACCATTCGGTGGGTCGCTACAAGTTTCATTGTATGATTAGATCTTATCCAGGTTACAGTAAGTGGGGGACGTAACTTTCTAGCAGTTGGTTGTACGTCAGGCATATATGTCTCATTGCGTGGGAAAGACGGTCAGTAGTATTGTGCTGCGCGTGTCTTGACACTTATAATCACTTCTTATCTCAGAATTTCAGAAGGTTCTGGATCATTCTAATCCAACTTCAATAGCTGCTGTCCAGACAATTGAAAAGAAGACCTTCAACAGACTTCTAGTACATCACGACTCAGTCCTGACGTCGTATTCCCTCGACCTCGTTGCACGAGTAGCTCTTGGTCAAGCTCAGCAGAAAACTGTAGAGGCATCACTAGAAAAAATAGCAGGCCATGACACGAATGTTCTTTTCTTTCGGCAAGTGCTCATCGGCTCACGAGTCTTGAGTAAGTGGTTTAGTGTCTTGTTCAGCAAGTGACTCACGCACTGCCAGTCATCTATGCCTCAAAGAAGCTTTTGCAAGTGTCACTCAGCCTCCAAGTACTCGAGGCTGTGGATGTCTCCGAGACGCCCATGTCTCCAAGACGTAGTTCATCGACAACGGGAAGGTCATTCCGTCCTTTTGGTGATGTTCGTGTGCTGCCTGCATCCGTATAAGTTTCTAACGATCTTCCAGGCTGGGTATGTTCCCAAAGATGCATACGAGATTACACCCTTGGTCAAGACGATTGGAATATGCACTGATGAAGGGATAGTTATCTTAGATCCAACTAAGTGCGTCACTTCTATTCGTCTCGTTGAGTAGCTTTGTTGATTTCATGATCAGCTTGGCGCGATCTACAGTGACAGTCGTCCCTAATTTGAGTGACACGGCAAACAATCCCGCTATGGCGACATTGAAATCGCGACTAGAGGATGCTAAACCTCTGGGGCTTGTTCGCTGTGACTCGAGCGAGCTTCTGGTCGTCTGTGATAGTTGGTATTCATCTCAATCGACAGTCTTTGTCTTGACTCTTTTTTCCAAGGTGTCGGCTGCTATATCACAAAACATGGTCAGCCCAGTCGTAACTGTAAATATGTCAGGTGGGAAACGCAAGCAACTTCGTTCGCCCATCGCGGCGCTCATTTTCTCCTCTTTTCGCCGGAGTTCATCGAAATCAGGAATATCGCCACTGGTCGTCTTGTGCAGGTTATAGAAGGCCGAAATATTCGCTTCTTGTATTCTGGACCTGCCGTAAGCTCGAATGATACGATCCTAGTTAGCATGCAGGGCGCCAAAAATGACAAAGACGGTGTCAGCGATCGCATAGTGGAGCTGGTGGAAACAAAGGAATTTGGAGCGAGCAGTCCACCGGTTACGAATGGCGCGCCTGCAATGTGGGCGGAGTGGGATATGCCATAATTGTATCATTCGGGACGTTATAGCTCAACCTACTAATCAGATAATTTCGGACAATCTAACTCATCTGTATCCAGTACACAGACTCTTTTGACTACTTACAAATTTATGCTTAATCTCTGTCAAAAAATGACAGGAGAATTCACAATAATAAATCTTCCTTGATATTTGACCGAGGCGACAATTGGGAACTTCGTACAACTACTGGGCAATAAAGGTAGTCATACCTTGTAGGTTAGCAGCACCTTACGACCTCATAAGATAAGACGGCCAACAACAAAGAAGGGACGCTCACTGATTTGGAGACCAGCCGCAGTAGCAGGCCCTGCGATGTCGAGTTTCTGAATCAACTGAGCATCGCCCGGAGCTTTCAACGAAAGCACGTTGAGAGCTGTCACATTTGGCGTCAAGATGTACATGAAACTGGAGGCTGATGTTTGAGTTCCCATGAAAATGAGATAATATTTGCGCTTACTCATTGTTACCCATAGAAGCGATATCATTGTCGATCGTAGCAGCACCTTTTCCTTGGTCATATTGCTGTATGGAATAACCGCATCAGAAGTGTAGAAATGTGGTGAACTCCAGACTTGCTTTGACAACGGTGCCGACAAGATCATTATCGATGTTAATTTCGGTCACTATAGAGGTTCCAACATCGGTCAAAAAGAAGTTCTTCGTATCTTTCAAAGTTGAAAGTACAGTCAGCAAGTGCCAAATACAACGTCAAACTGTGATAACATACTAGGACTGAAGCTTGACCAGCAAGTTGCGCTTTGACCGTCGATAGCGACAACCGATGACTTGTTACTCGCATTTGAACCAGAGCTAAAGTCAAAGATGTCGAAACCAATTCCAGCATCGGTAGCTAAGATTGCGTTCTTGCCCGGGATGATAGTCATTGAAAACCTGTCACATTAGCTCCCTCAAAAGGGTTCCAGACACACAACCGGTGAACATACTGGAGAAGACCTCCATCTGCGGGTGCGACGGAGGTGAAAGACTCAGACAAAGATCCATTGTCGGCAACGTCCCATACGGCGAGAAATCCAGGCGTCGGTGGCACTCCTTTCACTGAAGCGATGAGTTGCTTGTTGTCTTCCGAAAACACTATATGGCTGACAGATCCTGCGGGACCGGTCGCAGGAGTAGTCTGATTAAGATTGAGCGAGCGGTTGGTACCAGCGACAGGTACCAAGCCATTCTGCTGGTCGACAGAAAAGCAGCTAAATATAGGCGTTAGTTGTTCTCCGAGCCTGACTTTCTGACTAAATTTATTACCTGACGCCATTCACTTCGCCTCCATTGAGAGCACAGACGGTATCGCCAACACTATTGATGGCGACCGACACAGGAAACTCCCCGCCACTTCCAACGGGAGAACCAATCATTGAAATGTCTGTAGGGCTGGAAGGATTGATGCTAAACACAGAGATCGTATTTGAACCAGCCTGTGAAATAATTAAATCAATACGAAACCTATGTACTTCATTGAAACCTACATTAACTGTCGCAAGAATCTTTCCTGATGCAGAGGCTTTGACCGAGCCTTGGCTGAATAAGGCATCGGGACCATTTGCACCTGCATCGTTTCCATGACTGCCAATACCTCCAGTGCTAACAGCCTGACGCAGAGTCTGGATAAAGCAGACGTTTAAACGTTTATTCAGTCAGTAATATTGACAGGATTTACCAGAGTCCCATCGCTGGACATTCCAGCAGCGACGACGAAATTTCCCGACGCTTCATTCGTGATGACTGGATAATGATATTAGCCAAGTAGAATCAGGTTGATTGGAGATACTCGCAATAAGCGGCGCCGACGGATTGAGTACTGGTGGAATTTCCCATAGTGACCTTTTGGCCGTGGCTTCTGCGAGTGGCCCGCAAAGAAACAGGGTAGGCATACCCAACAACGGACAGCGACAGAAGTAAAGCTGAACTTGAAACAAATCTCATCCTTGAAAACAAACGAGCGGAGGTAGAGGCAGGAAATGGCAAATCCACTGGATGCGATTCCGGAGAAGGAAATAAATGAGAGCTCTGCTCTGAAAGAATGTCGAGAGGACGAAGCGAAGAAGATATCTTCCCAGGTATGCGACCTGCAACCACGACCTTTATGCGGCAAAACTACATCACATGCTGCTCATATGAGGTGAGAAGAATTGTTCAGCAGTTTGTAAGTGAATCATTGATTCCAAGGCAACGCCGTACTTATTGATGCTAAAACAATGCATATGCCTGGTAGGGGTAGGATTGGGATCAAATATGTCCTTAACAACTCAAATTCTCTTACACACAAGGCACAGATGTTCTATGGCATTTCCGCTTCTTCCGTTGTGAAAACCAAGCAGACACCATCGTCTCCCGCACTGACAACTACAGATCCATCCAAACCAAGGGACGCACCCAGAACAGGACCTTGGTGGCCTTTGTGCTCCCGAATAAGAGTCCCAGTACGAGCGTCCCACGTCCTTAAGGTTTTATCAGCGGAGGCAGAAACCAAAAGATAACCCTTGGGTGGCGGCAACGCCAGCAGCGTTGTAACAGCATCCTATGAAATGCGTTATGATGATCGATGAGATGTCGCCCAGGCAATAACATACCTCGTGCTCGAGTGTTGTCCGCAATCGCATCGTTGATAAGTCCCATATACAGATCTTTCCGTCAGTTGCTCCTGTAGCAACGATACCAGGTCCGACACTGCCGTTTCCAGTTAGGTCTATGAACTGGACGGCTTCGATGCTTTCGCCTTCGGTATGACCTCCCAAGGTTGAGACGACTTCACCCTTACTCAGACTGACAACGCGAACACCTCCTGCGGCACCTCCAACGACGGCGAGTGTCGAGGAGAAGTTAACAGCTAGAGAGGTGATACCATCAAGGTTGAAGCGCGCATCATCTGCCGACAATTTGAATACAGGCGTCGATTGTCGGGGATCCCAGTATATCAAAGTTCCATCTGCACACGCTGAAACTATTCTCTTGCCTGAAGACGCGTAAGATTTTGATAAGTTGAACCATACCGGCTCACCATCCGGGGTGAATTCCCCACACTGTACAGCCCCGGTGTGTCCAGCAAAGACCTGCATTGTGTTCCCAGAAGGCACTGGACCGACACCGTCAGTAGATATGCAAACTCAAGGGAGAATACTCACGCTGCCACAACCAGAGCGTGGAATCATTCGAGCCTGCGAGTAACACAGAACCTTTGGGATGCCATCGCAAAAACTGAAAGGGCACTCAGAAACAGAAATCAATCATTATCAGAACCCATACCATGACTTCATCAGGCCCTTGAAGCTCTGTCAAAAATTCCCAAGTTCGGTAGTTTTCCTTCCCCACTCTTCTCCATATCCTAACCTTCCCGTCCATGCCTCCAGTCGCGATAAGCTCTCCATCCCGACTCCAGGCTGTACTGGTAACACTGTCGCTATGTCCCGTCAACTTGACAACCACCTCTCCATCTGTGATGTCCCAGATGTATCCAAAGTCATCTTCTCCTCCAGATGCAGCGAGAGCCTCTGTAGGGTGCATGGAAACTGCAAAGACGGATGCTTGGTGATTGGGAAAGGCTTGAACCGAGTTGTCTTCGCCAGAGGAGGATGGTCCAGGCAATTCACCGATAACATCGCCATCTTCTCCATCCTCGTCCTCATCCATGGGGTGGTCGCCGTCGTCGGGTACCTCTGCGAGAACATCGTCGCTAGTTATGTATTGATCGCCTGCATCGACATCGTCGAGATCAAGATCTTGGTGAATAGTGTTGGAAGCCATTATAACGGGGGCCGTAATTTGATTGTTTTCGGGCAATGACTCGCTTTTAAATGTTCTGCAGTGAGAAATTAGAAAGCGCTGTGCAAATTTCCGAGTGCAAGCTGACAGAGCCAGCCCGCTGCCGGACCGGAAGAAAAAAGTTGTGATTTGAAATGTGATCGATATTTCGCACAGCAACGCGTTCCATTCGGGCTATAAGAAAATATCACGTTGGTTGACGACATCTGTACGAAGAGGTTAGGGTGAGTCATTGCAAACCCGTGGACTGTCATATGCAAATCATCCATTGAATTTCCTGGCGTATGACCACCGAAAAATTCCGTCTGTCACCTCGGTAATAGGTGACAGTTTCCAAAACAGTCCCGACTCTTACCGTTTGTCACCTCAATCACATTCTCACGCATTACGTGAGCAAAACAAAAGTATTCACACCTACCAACCCAATCGCGTTGGATTACCTTGTCAATCACCGTTTAAGATATAATGTCATAGCACTGTAAAACCATGTATTTATAAAATCTTTATCGCGTAAGACGATGTCATCAATCTCAAATCATTTTTCTGAAAAATGTCACGCGATTGTATCATGCCGTGCGAAAAATCACGTTACTCGTTGGCTAGAGTAAGTTTCAAAGTCGACCCTGAGAGACCTTGCAAGCAAGGTGATGTGATCGATTAGATAACCACGTGGTAAGACAGGGGTCAGGTCCACGAATAAGTATCTCCCTGCAGCTCTCCGTTTTGGTACTCACAGTGGCATGAGGATGGCCAATATTGCTGAATTTTTTATACAATACGTATCGCGTACAATGCAATGGTAAGGACGCGCAGCAGAACATCAAAATATGTACCTCTGATGACCAATCAACTGACGTGGAGATATTTCTGAGAGCCGATGGCTCGCCCGAGGCTAACTTTTTCTTTCCTCTCTCCCATCATGAAGGTATTTTTTGCACTCTTTGCGACGGCTTTTGTAGCCGGAATCAAGGCCTCTAATGTTCTTGAACTAAAACCTGGCACCTTTGATGATGTCGTAGGTGTCGGAAAGCCAGGCCTCGTCGAATTGTATGTCTCAAGCACTTTCAATGTCAAAGGTATCTAACTGGCTTCTGCGGCTAGCTTCGCACCTTGGTGGTACGTTCGGAACTATCTTGTTTGGTTTCTCATAATAACGGATGTGGAACTATCAGTGGACATTGCAAGGTGTGTCTAGTCCAACCATTTATTCACTTCTTACTAAATCACGAATTAGAATCTTGCACCTGTATATGAACAAGTTGCGGATGCATTCTCCCATGTCAAAGACAAAGTCTTCGTCGCCAAAGTCGATGCTGATGGTGAAGGCAAACCACTGGGCCAGAAGTATGGTGTTACTGGTTTTCCCAGTAAGTAGCAGGCCGTCCCTCTATGTATTGTTCTAATCGTTCCCATAGCGTTGAAATGGTTCAATGCCGATGGTACAGAAGAGGCTTACTCGGGTGGACGTGATCTCGAAAGTTTGACAGCATTGTACGAAACCTTCCCTTGTCTGCATTGCAACAATTTCTCAAGAAATACGCCGACAGTATCTCTGAAAAGGCAGGCGTCAAGTCGAGCATTAAGCCGCCCCCGCCGCCAGCATACCCTATCTTGGATATTTCAACATTTGATGAAGTTGCTATGGTCAGTCGAATGCAATTATATCAAAACATTTGTGATACTTAGTCTTTATCAAGGATCCCACCAAAAATGTTCTCGTGGCATTCACTGTCAGTCCAAGCGCGTGATTTCCTTCGTTATTCTCACGCATCTGTAGGCGCCATGGTGTGGTCACTGCAAAAATATGAAGCCGGCATATGAGAAAGGTGTGATCTTTCTCCTCCTTACTCCTACAGTGAGCTGGCTAAAACTGAAATTTGTTAGTCGCAACCACCTTCCTTCCGGAAAGTGACGTGCGTTTTTAGTTTATTGTCTCTTCTTGCGCATCATTCACGTTTTTCAGTGCATTATCGCTAATGTGGATGGTGATGACAAGAAAAACGCTGACTTGGCCAAGAGATATGAAGTCCAAAGCTTCCCGACGATTAAGTTTTTCTCCAAGGATAACAAGGAGGGTATAAGTTACGAGGGTGGTCGGTCCGAAGTCGACTTCGTTAACTTCCTGAATGAGAAGTGTGGCACCCACCGTGCAGTCGGCGGAGGTTTGACAGGCAAGGTAAACGTGGCCTGGACTGTGTGAAGACATGACTGATCCATGTGAACTACAGGCCGGGCGCCTCTCTGACTTTGACGCCCTTGCTAGCAAATTTTTCGCTGCCGCCGACGACGTTAAGAAGTCAGTTGTCAAGGAAGCGAAGGCGCTTTTAGCTTCCAATACCAGCGAGTCTGCCCAGTACTATTTCCGGGTTATGGAAAAGCAACTTAACGGAGGTGCTGGGTACCTGGAGAAAGAACTGAACCGGTGGGTGGCCATTTGTACTTCTTTGTGTTCATCTTCTGATCGGGCACCTGCTTCCCCCGCACATCCAACGTTATCGTCACCTACACGCTTGATCCCACACTCTCTCCACCAGACTGGAGTCGTTACTGAAGAAACGGAGCCTTTCGCCATCCAAACTCGACGAGATCAAAATCAAGACGAACATTTTGCGTGCCTTTGAGAGCCCAAAGGAGGAGACGATTGGTCGGGAAGAGGCTGAGCTATAGACGCCCGAGCGTGTGGACCCTTGTATGATATCTCAACAGGAACTGTTCTTAATTTAAGCCATCCACACCGAGTAATTGCGTGTCGTCTTGAGGAAGTCAGCGGAATAGACAAAGCTGCCTCGTGTTTGACATGCAGCAATATGACGTGAGCTATCGATTAGACTTGTATCTCCTTTATATCTTCTTGCACTGTAAATACGCTTCAAGCTCCAGCCTTCCTTCACGCCGTCTTTGCATTTGCTATCTCTTCTTGAACAGATCGTGGCCATACTTTAGCTTCAAAACGGGTATCTTCAGTCATCTGTCAGTCAGCTAACGTGCTTTGTTTGAGTTCGCATCTCACGTTCTGCGTCAAAGGATCCCTACCTTTCTACGCGATAGATCATCATTCCCAATGACCGATAGGTCTAGCATCGCTCCCGACAAATCTGTTACAAAGCCCCTCAAAGTCTACCGCTTCCGCCCAAACCACCATGATGCTCAGTGGAAGCACCTCAAACTTCACGGTGAAAGCACCAAGCACATGTTCACTCCCGTCCAACTCAGATTGGTGACGTGGAATCTGGACTTTCTAGCGGATCACGCTGTGGAGCGTTTCAATACGGCTCTAGAGTACCTCCAGTTCGACGTCTTCAGATGTGACGACGGACAGTCACCAGGGCCTTGCTGCATTTTGCTCCAAGAAGTGAGGCCCGAATGTCTGAAAGAACTGCTGAACACTGACTGGATACGGGACCACTTCGCCGTGACGCCTGTCGACCAAGCGAAGTGGCCTGGGCCGCATTACCAATACGGCAATGTCACTCTCGTCGAACGGACAGTCCCCAGTCCGAGAAGCGCAGATCGTTTTTTATGGACGCACCGAGCATGAGCGTTCAGCCATTGTGCTTGACCTTCGTATGGTCAGTACACGGGGCTACAAGCGGAACTTGAGGGTGATCAATACTCATTTAGAGTCCATGGCGACGGGAAGGCCCAACAGGCTTCATCAGCTGAAAGAATGTGCCGTGTTGTTGAGGGCCTCGTCCACGGGGGGGATCGTGGCGGGTGACTTGAACGCGTTTGATCAGGACTTTGATGACGTGCTCTCCAGTCTAGAGCTGAGTGACGCCGCAGCGGAGCTCGACGACGAAGATGCATTTACCTGGGGGGAACAAGGAGGAGGCGAATTTCCCAGGTCACGTATGGACAGGATGTTGTCCTATACGCCAGCTGCGAAGATGAGATTTGATATCACACCGCCACTAAGGATTGGAAGGGGTGTAAGATGTGGGGAGTTGTGGGTGAGCGACCACTTTGGTCTCGAGGCTACTTTGACAGCCGTACGTTGATTTTTGTTAAAAAATGACTTGTTATTGACTGGTACTCGTACAAACCAATAAGCCTGAAGGAATGGATGATGTGAACGAAGAAGAAGAAATAGCACCTGAATCTCAGTAGTTTATGTTCTACCTGTTCCAGTAGTGTAACAAACCGTCTCCTCGATTAGGTGACAGCAGCGTGATCTAGAGGTTGTCATAGAATTCTGCTGAGAATGGCTCAGCATGTTTAGAGGCTATTTATACATAGCGTACTTAAATGCAGTCGTAAGGTAGCCCTCTGTTGTTCGTCTAGACATACAAATACTATAAATTAGTGAGTACGTAGGTATCTGCTGATAAATTAATGTAAATGCAGTCTAAAGTGGAAGCAAAGGAACGAAATAATGATATGGTTAATCATCCAAATGGGCTCGGTAATCAGTATACAGAGAATGGTTGGATTGGGTTCGCCAACAAGAAAGAATATCTACTTCTGACGTACCCGTGCAGCCGAAAAAAATGTACAACATGCGAATTCGCCTATGATATAGTCAGAACAGTACCACACTAAGGGCAAGAAATACGTACCACATCTTTGACAACAACGTTGCCAACCGCATGTATGAATCGAAAGAATACCCTTAGTTGACTTCACGGATGAGCCAATACCTGCGCAATAGACGGGCCTTTCTTCAAGTTCGCTACGTATGCAGCCGCTGGGGTAGGAGTAGACGTCGATGGCACTAACGTAGGCAGTTTTGACGCACGCTTCTGCTCCTTTTCCCGACTCCGGATGATAGCAGACATGATTGCTGGATCACGGGATGACGGTGACGAGAGCGATGTTTGTCTACGTGGTACTGATGGAAGGTCGCCCTCGGGTATAACTGACAACGTTGACGTGGACGGACTCGGTGGTATCAAGGACGATGTCGAAGATGTTGACGCGGCCGAGAAGGCGACGGAAGAGACTGACGCTCGCTTATCCAACGTAGGGACGGAGGGTATGGGTGTGTCGGAACCACCGCCGTTACGTAGAGACGACCGTTGTGAAAGGGTTGGTTTCGCTGGCACCTTACTATAACGCTTAGGTCGTGGCGTTCGCACCGCTGTCGTTGAATCGCCACCGGATGTCTGATGAGATTCAGCTCCCGAATCATAGTCGGTGTTAAGATATCGGTACGTGGGATTTTTTGATACAGGTGGCGAGGAGGGAATGAAGGTGCTCTTCTCTGCTTGAAGTGCACTTGTGGATTTAGAAGCGGCTAGAGTCATGGGGCTTTCCGCGGCGCTCCGATTGTTGACCAGCCAGGTGAGCCCTTGTATCTCCTTTTCTCGTCGAGCGGCTTCTTTCTCCAAGAGGGAAATCTTGTGTTCAAGGTCAGTCTTCTCCGATAGATGCGCTTTCGCAGCTTTGAGCAATTGATCCACTTGTTGAGACCGGTCTTTTAACGCCTGTCGCAGTTGTTCCGCAGACGCCAGGTCGATATCAAGATCATCGTTCTCTTTTTTGGATCTCTCATCATCCACTTCTCTGTCAAAAGATCCATGAGATAACGGCGGGGAGGGCGGAGGGCAAGGCAGTGGTGGCAATGAAACTGAAGACATAGTTTGGGCTCTGCGTCGAGCTTTCACCGTGCTTTTCGAGCCTGTTGACGTTGTCGGGGAGGGAACATCGGGTAGAGGGCGGAGAGGCGGAGGTTCTGGTAGGGGAATGCTGGGAGGCTCGTGAGGAGATGCTAGTTGTGACGGCCGTTGTTCCTGAGAAGAGTGCGGCAAGGATCCTAGCAGTCGACGCGTCTCCAGTGAAGTGCGACGACCGGCTAATGACGGCATAGAAAGTGTGGTGAGTGTCTCTGATTCTTCGCCTGAATGCCTGGAACCATCTTCGACGCGATATCTACGCGTACTCCGCGTCGATTTCAAAGATACGGCATCATCGGTATAACTGCGGGTGTCACGTAGCTTTGCCGGTGGGGATTTCGGTAATGGGGGAATGCCTGGCGTTGATAGCCGTGGAATGGACTTGGTTTGGGTATCGCTTTGATACGCTCGATCGTCATGCGTCAAAGACTGCTGATTGGCGGGGGAATTTTTTTTACGAGGTTGAGTAAAAAGATCACCGTATTCGCTGAGATTGTCGGGAGTTAGGGAGACAGTTATTGTAGGTTGCTTGGGTCGTGGCATCGCCGGACGGCGCTTGTGACTGGTATCAGAAACGGTGGTATCGATAGACGTGGAGCGAGGGCTAGATATTGGAGATAGTAGCGAGTCTGAGGTGTATCCATTGGCTAGAGCACTATGCGATGCTAAACGTGTAGGCTTGGTTGTGGATTTCGGAATAGAATGTGCAATGCGAACAGCGATTTTTGAACCCAATAGCGAATGGGTGTCAGATGCACTGGTTGAAGCATGGGAATGAGAATGGGAGACAGACGAATCCGATGGTAGAGCGTTACTGAGTGTATAAATTAGTACTACCCAATATTAGGATATAATGAAAAGGGGAGACAACATACATCTCATCTGGCAATGATGTCGGCCGCTCCCCATCATCGATAGTGCGAGATTCATAAGTACTACGCCCATCAGATACCGCAGATTTCTTCCTAGCGCGTCCTAGGAATGGGATACGGGAACTCTTACTCTTATTGAGATGCTCCGGCGCCGGCTCTGCGTACACCAGTGAAGATGTCGGTTGCTCGTTCCCAGCACGTCGATGGCTGGTGTGGCCGCTACCATGACTCCGTAAAAAATCGGTGAAGTTCAGTTTGCGGGCATGCGACATGAAAAAATCAAAAAGAGGGTGGTGGTCAAGGTGAAAGGAGCGGATCCGTCGAACGGAAAGAAAGACGCTGTCACTGACGGCGCCGTCCTTCAAGGATATTGAGTCGGAAAGCAATTTCACAGGGCAGGCATTACATACAAAAACAAAAAACTAGACCCTTGCTAGAAAAGCGGCAGTGCCATCTGTGACCGTGACATTAACGGCATTCGGCTCGGCTCGCGGCTCCGAAGGCCTTCAGGGCTGCTATCTTGTTCCTTAACCTCCACTTATTGCAGCGTCGACCTGGAAACGCATCCTACGCGACCCAAAAGCGCTTATACATACATTCTTGCTCTTGTGATATTTCCGATGATGTTTGATTCTAGGGGAACAGTTCTAGGCCTTCCCTTCTGGACCATATGGATATGACATTCAAATTCGACAGTTCTTCCTAACATGGAAGTTACAAGGAGGATAATTCTCATGATGGGTTTATTTACCGTCTCGGGCCCTCGGGATTCTTCCATTCTACAGCTGGGAACTTATGTTTCCGGCACGGCCGAATTTTTATTCCCAACTCTTGTCGCACGTCCGTCAAAAATATCTTCTCGTTCTCTGATGCCATCGATGAAACCACTATAGCGGTGGCCGGCTACAATGTTCCACGGTGCGCCTGATAGAATGGGCTGCAGGTATAAGTTCCCAGGTCCTGCTGGCCTGGTGGACTCTTTGGCCCTACTCGTGCTCTCAAACTTGCATGCTCTGGTCCTTCGTCCTCCTTCTGGGCGCTGCCCCGCCCCTCGGTGTCGTCGCGAACCCATTCGCTACCAAACGCTGGAGTGATCTTGTCGAGAAGCATTCTTGGGCGGAGATTCCTCGTGGATGGGAGCATGTCCGTTCACCCGATCCAGAACATATCCTTGAAATGCGCATCGGACTGAAGCAGAATAGGATCGATGAGTTGATCGACAGTTTATATCAAATCAGCGACCCAAAACACGATCGGTACGTACTCTTGACCTCGCAGTGGCGGAAGTATTGTCTGATGGTTCGGGCCCGGTAGGTACGGAAAACACCTGTCCAAGGAGGAAGCTGATGCTTTGGTGGCTCCTCATCCCGACTCGGTGGAAGCTGTCGAGTCTTGGCTTTCCCATCATGGCCTCAACACTGACGATGTCACGTTCCGTTCCGGAGGAGGAGAATGGATCGTCATTCCAATGACCGTCTCTCAGGCGGAGACCATGCTAGGTGCAAAATATGGGTTATACCGGCATTCTGACTCCTCGGACTACGTTGTCAGGACCTTAAGTTATTCGCTACCTCGTGAACTGCATAACCACATAAATGTGGTGTCACCTACGACCTATTTCGGTACCATAAGGAGCATGAAAGCCACGCATTTCATCCAATCTGACGGTTCTAACGAAGCGGGTTCGGTTCTGTCACCTGAGGCGCTGCCTCCAAGCAGTTGTGCCTCTCAAATTACTCCGGCCTGCCTGAAAGTGCTTTATAACAGTTGGTCTAGATTAATGACATGCCCTGATTACCCAATATTGACACCACAACAGCTACGAATTATGTCCCTCAAGCTACTGATGTCAATGTACTCGGTATTGCAGGTTATTTGGATGAGTTTGCAAATCGCGCGGATTTGCAGGTAAGTCTTCCGGTCCTTCACCTTTCAAAAAAAGCACTTACATATTCTCCCCACGTTGCCTCACCTAAGACCTTTTTTTCTGCCTTCCTACCGAATGCAGTTGGGACTTCTTTTGAAACCATAACAGTTAATGGCGGAGGGGACGACCAAACCGACCCTGGTGTCGAGGTGCGAGTCACCTGTTTCGTGATATAACATACTCACCATTATCCCCGAAGGCGAATCTGGACATTCAATATACGGAAGGAATGTCATTTCCTACTCCGAATATTTATTTCAGGTTTGTAGACCTTCCGATTTTTTTGTAAAGTGTTTCCTTCATGTTGCGTCCAGTACCGGGGGATCACCGCCGTTCGACCCTGATTCTCAGACGCCCACGAACACAAATGAACCATACCTCGATTGGCTGAACTTTATACTTGCCCAAGACACCATTCCTCAGACCATCTCTACATCGTACGGTGACGATGAACAGACAGTGTGTATCTATGCTCGTTGTCGACTTTTTTCTGGACTTACCTGAGCGAAGGTCCCTGACGATTACGCGGTTAGCGTATGCAACTTGTTTGCAGAACTTGGCGTTAGAGGCACGACGGCTCTCTTTTCTAGCGGAGACGACGGGTGCGTATGGCCATGGTATTGATGCCCATTAATCATATCTATCTAGTGTTGGCGGTGGTGACTGTCTGACCAACGACGGCAACAATACTGTGTTGTTCCAACCAGCATTTCCAGCAAGGTGAGTGTGTTCTATTCTTCTAGCGTTACCCAAGACTAAATGTTTCCTTCCTTTGAGTTGTCCATTTGGTAAGACCAACGACACCATCAGAATGGAAGTACTGATGTCGTCCAGTAACTGCTGTCGGCGGTACCATTGGTATCAATCCCGAAGTTGCTGTTGATTTCTCGGGCGGTGGCTTTTCTCGACTCTTCCCGACACCAAGCTATCAACTCAATGCTGTAAACGGCTTTGTGGAAGGACTAGGTAGTAGCTTCTCAGGACTTTTCAAGTCAGTCTCCGAATCGCTTTTGTTACCTTGGATACCAGTTCTTACATTCGGTAGCCCTGGTGGACGTGCATATCCCGATGTCTCTGCTCAAGGCCAGAACTTCATTGTAGTCATCGGTGGTCGCGCTTTCTTGGTGGGCGGAACCAGCGCAAGCGCCCCGGTACGTTAAAAGCATCCTTTTCTCACAAATCTTGCTCAATTTCAAGTGGTAGACAACAGCAGGTGTGATTGCGCTATTAAACGACTTCCGCCTATCAAACGGTCAGAGCTCGCTGGGATTCCTTAATCCGTTGATCTACGCTAACCCAGATGGGTTCAATGATATTGTATCTGGAACTAATCCGGGATGTGGCACTCAAGGTAGATACCGGTTAAAACTCTTGTCTTCGTCGTGGGTTGTAATCAGTGTCTTTTCAGGTTTTTCCGCTGGGATAGGTTGGGATCCTGTGAGTCTCGTTTAACTCTTGCCCGCGTATCACATTGTACTCAATCTGCATACCTAACAGGTGACTGGTCTTGGAACCCCGGACTTTTTGAAACTTCAAGCCATTGTTTCGGCGTGAGTTTGATGGTGGAATTTGCATAAATTTGGAAAGAACATATCACCTTGTGGACACTTGTTCAGTGGGAAAAGACATGCTTCGTACGGATCCGACTGTCAAGTCAAGGGACGAAGTCGCATCTTGACTGCCTCAATGTGCAAATGATCTAGTTCTCTGAATGCCCGTGTGCCCAATGGCACCCAGTGGGACGGTATCATCGAGAGAAAACCGTAAACAACGGTGCTGCGCTGTGCCTAACTGTGCCTAACTATTGTCCACTCCGAAGACTGGGGCGACACTTGCTGACTGCGCAAGGTACGCGATAAGGACAGCGGAGAAGATGCGGATCCTTCATGATGGAACTGTCGGCTTATGAACAGCAGACGCAGGTTCCTTGGTTCTCATTGGAGCAGCACGTGGTTGCTGGGGATTCGTTAACTCTTGGCTTGCGTTAAGGTACTGAGCTGAGTTGAAAGCCCTGTCGTACTGCCGATGATGCTGAGAAATGGTCGCCTCCCTCTTGACTGCAAGCGTACGGGAGAACGTAAGGTATCAGCGGGCCACTTGATGCTGGCAGTGATATACCGTAGTCGGGTGTATAATTGCAATGCATAACACATTATACGAACTAACGTTTTGCCTAAACTTGATGCGTAACGTGCACGTACTTCAGCCTGAAATTGGTCAGTAGCGAAGGGAAAATATTGCCCAAGCCGTACAAACTTTGGTGTAACGTCCTAGGGCCATGGCAACCACAGACTCGTCCACAGTACGGCAAGCTCCAAAGTTAAGTTTCGACTTAAAAATTAAGTTAGCTCGCGTCACCGGTCACATTCTATGGTAATGAGAGCATTTCTTTATTGGAGGAGCATTCCTGGTAGCGGTACGAGACTACCCATAGACACCATCAAATCAGGAGTCATTGGTCTCTGTAGAGCGGTTTCATGACGAAGAAGAGGTAATAGCGATGCCTCAGTACTCGGGAGCCATCGTGCAAGGTTGGCTTTAGATACTTGGCATCCGTGGCGGTCCCCAGAATGCTGCGTCGTCGACCAGGAGATAGATGAAGATATAAGGACGCTCTCAAGATGATATCTGTGAATGATATGTTGTCTGCAGCAGGATATGTGCGACCCAACGCGTTCGGGTTGGAAGAAACTAGTAAGATCGATCATCAAATCGCCGGTAACTAGGCGGCAATATATGATGCCGGGATGCCGGAACAAAGTGCCATTTGAAAGTGCGCTCTTTCTCACCATTATTTTTCCTGACAGTACAGTCATCAATTATTTAATATTGCACTTGATCTTAAAATTTAAAAGGTGGCCCTATACAATATTGTGTATGATGTCTTACATCTAATGCTAAGTTTTGTAGGACTTCGACCTGACTCTAGCATCAGACATGAATGCCGATAATTGAATTGTTTCGGGGTAAAGCGTAGCATCAATGCAGAACCAGCGATCTATGTGAATCAACATCTACCAGCATCTTGATGTACCCCCACCGGGCCCGGGAGGTGTTACCGTACTTGCATCATGGCAGCCGCATCAGCTGACATCACTCCAAAGCTGATGTACTCTATCCAATGGCAGTGTCGCTATGATCATAGCAACCTCAAGCTGAGCGGCTTGCCAACGGAACGGTTACTACGGAATTCATATTTGGCAACGGCTCTTCCGTATAGAGCACCGTGAGCGTGATGCTTTGCTCGCAATCTTTTCAGCTTATATCTTTCCCACATTTCCTACGCTCGACCTTTACTTGACGGCAGCAGGCCCTGTATAGTCCATTCGTTATATCGGAATCGCTCTTTCTTCGGGCTCTCTTCAGCTGGTCTCTGAAATGCTCAGCGTCCTTGTTTATTGACTAGATGGGATTGCCGTGCCTCTCATCAGCTTCGATATTGCGCTGTGAATCGCTTACCAGAATCCAATATGTGGTTCTCGTAATCCCTTCGGCGGTGGAAGTTATTTTTTCGACCTCATTGATTTACACCAACCGCGGCGCAGGTCGGTGAGTATCAATTCATGATCGTTGTCCATGTCCATTTGTGAACGACAATATAATTTCAGGCGACACCTGCTGCTTACAGTCGAAGGGTGGTCGTATTTGACATTAGCAATTCTCGACTTGATTTCTCACATACTACCTGCTGCGCGGGATAACATAAGGACGTTTGAAAGCATGGATGTTATCGTGGGTGAGTGGAACAGATCCTCTCGGACACTGCGGTGAGCTCTGAATCTTCACTTCCCAGGCGCTGCATCTTCACTGCCAATAATATTCTACACCACGTTTCTTTTTCTCTTCACTCGGGCCGAGCTACTCGAATCTCTCCCGAGCCGTTTTCGAAAAATCGCACTGCCTATGTTACTATTCTTCATTCCCGCGATAATCATCCTTAACGAATTGGCATCCCTGCTCAATATCACACGTCGTGGTCAGTACACTCTGACTATGTCCAGAGTCTGCCATTGATCTTTCCGTTCCAGCAACCGATACTGGCAACATTTTTATCGGTTTCAGGACCGACCGTGATCACGATGTGTGGACATTCTTCACCAGCATAACACTTTCACTTTTTACGGCATACCAAGCTATCAACTTCTGTCTTGCCTTCTTTCGTCTCGTCAATGCTTTACGCGGGCAAAGAAATTTAGAAGTCTCGTCCTCCGAGGATCAAGCTTATCTGTTTAGGGGAATTGGCTGGGTTTCTGGAGGCCTGAAGCTAGGTATTGTCGAAACAGTTGTGGGATTTGTTCCCACAAGCTTTTCTGGCGCTTTGATTCGTCGAGTGTTGAGACTGTTGGCCAGAGCCTGTTTATGTATCGGCGTCGTAAAAGGGTGAGCATCCACAACTTTCAAGATATTGAAATCTATCTAACTGTATCTAGATTGGACACTGTCGAGAGCTTTGCAATGTTCCGACCTGAAAACAGATTTTTGGAGAAAAGGAACGAGAAACATGGTGACTCTCGGTTCAGACCTCTTATCTCTAATCCTCAACCGAATACCTTTCGCCAACTATCCCCATCTGCGACGGAGTTTCATACAGCAACTCGCGTTCTTGGACGAGGTATAGCGCCTCGAGCTACTTCTGGTCTGCCAGGAATGAACCAACTGGCTTCCTTCAAAACGGAACCTCCTGCACAACGTGTCACCATTCAATTTGAACAAGGTGCCCCGTTGTTGCATATGCGACGCTTTTCTACCCTGGAGATCGCTAGCCCAAACGTGTCCCTTAATTCCCAGCCCCGTACAGATGAGTCTTCCGCAGGAGACGACTCGACACCTTCATCCTATCAATTCCAGAACGGGCCTTCGAGGATCGATTCTTCCCGGAACACTGAGTGCAACGGCAGAGTCCAGTGGAGATTCATTGCATGCAGTTCATGAGTTAACATCCCAATTTCCGGCATTGCCTCCACGGGCGCTCATCGAACGGAATTCTATGGTACCAACCCCAAGGGAAAAGTCCAGGAGAAAAGTCAGTGGACTCGTTCCTTGGCCGAAGATCGAGGAAGAATTTTCAACAGAGCGAAGAACACCCATCCCTTCTCCGCTACGTTCACGAAGCATGAGAAATTATTCTGTTCCAATTTCGCTTCAAACTACAGACTCGGATGGATACACCTTCACTAGTACACCAGGAATAACCATAAGAGAGTCAGAATCCTCCACTCAGCAAACAACTCCAGCCACCTCCGTCTATGACCTGGACAAAGGGAAGATTCAGGATGAAGTTTACAGAAAATCGTTACTGCGTCCTCGGAACGTCCCTAGTCAATGGCTTGAGTCGTCAACAAGTGGGGTAGTGGAGCGGTATCGACGGCCAAGTGCAATGTCTTTCGTAGCATCACCCACAGCGATCCCGCCTCACATGCGGCGAGACAGTGACGTTTCAAAAGCGCGCAGTCTTTACGACGAGACAGATGCCGTGCCGCACAGTGGCAAAGATCCTTTTGTGGGCGAGATGAACAGGAAGCGGTCATCTGTGGCGAGGATCAAGAGTGTTGGAAAAGTGAACAGGAGACACACCCCGACACCTGTTTGGGGGGAAACAAGAGGCAGTATTTATATCGAGCCAATCATGATTCCTCCGAAGGCAGCTGGGATTTCTAATGTGCAGATCATTCAAGGAGACGAAGGTGATGGGAGGGACTTTGCCGCTGGTAGTACTAGCGGAGTGTATGATTCGTCATTTTGAGGGATGCAGGCCTCGATATACCATGTCTTCATATTCGTCTTGGGTCGTGAAAATTAACAAGCACTTATACCTTCATATGTATCAACGGTTTCCTTCACGTCGTGGATGGTAACATAATGAGACTAGTAAGGGTATACCGGAGGTTTCTATGTTTGATCGGAGCGCCGAACGGAAGAGCCGCGGATTTTGGCCATGACTCATGATAACGAATGATCCACCGCTTATGTTCAACTCCATTTTCTTACAAAAACCCGGCGTCGTCGTTAATACGACTTTCCAATGGCCACTACGACGACGACCGTAGCTCCGTGGTTCACCGTGTCACCTAGTGATACCCTCCACGATGAACCAAGAACTACGGATCCAGAATTGAAACTACCCCAGCTGCCGTCTCTTGCCATCATTATCATCTCAAACCTTTTATGCCAGGTCCGTTCTCAGTCTCTGCGCGTAAAAATCACGCTTATGGGCTTCAGATCTCTTTTTTCATCATCGTGTCATCGTCCAACGACTATGCGATCTACCTGGGGGGAAATTCTACGTTCTCTGGTGTGGTCATCGGTATCCCTACCGTCTTTTCTGCGATTGCGGTAGTGCCTTTGTTGAGATACGATGGAGGTAGGTCGGAAAGATTTTTTTTTTCCATACATCCTCATCATCGTTTCAGGAGGGTACAAGGTACCTTTACACGTTAGCTGTGCAGCGTCCATCGTTGGGCTCCTCCTGTACGCCCTGGCATACCCACTGCACTATCTCTACCTTATCCTTCTTGGGCGTATCGTCAATGGGATCGGCTTGTCCATGTGGATGTACCACAAGCGCTACTGTTCAGATCCACGAATCGTTGGGATTCGCCGCCGGACAACCCTAGCGAGCTGGCTCGTCATGGGACAAGGAGTGGGAATGACCCTTGGTCCATTCGCCGGTGGACTGTTATACAAGGAGGTCGGCTTTGCAAACAAATGGTTCAACGGTTTTACCAGTCCTGCATGGATAATGGTCGGTGTCTGGGTGGCATTTTGGGGAGCGGTACACAAGTGGTACAAGGATCCCGTTGATGAGCAACCCAGAGCTGGAAATGGTCCAGCAGAGCAGGCTGCGGAGGATATCCCGATGACTGTTATGTCTGAAGCTGGAAAGACGCCTTCAGAAGCAACGCCGCATCCTTCTTTAGCTTCCCGTCATCATTCCGTCCCTGCTTCGCCCGTTCCGTCGATTCCACCTCCGGCTCCCCAGCGGCTTTCTTCTTCCCAATGGGCAGTCTCCGTGTGCATGTGCTGGTTCGCCATGACATGTTTCTTCATACTTGGAGCCTGGGAGGCCAATATTCCTGTGTTTGGTTCGTCTTCAATCTCGAACCTGCACTGGACACCATTTTCCTCTGGAAATTATATTGCGCTCGGCGGTCTGACGACATTCCCGTTCCTTCTGCTCAACGTTATATATGCTCGCCGCTATCAAGACCGAACTACCCTAGCGATCGGTTCTGGCCTTGGGATGGCCTCACTTATAGTCTTCGTTGCATTGTTGGAGGCAAGTGACGATCGTGTTCATGCGGCCGCTGTGGTAGTATGTTGGTGGGCGGTTGCCCTTGGGTTCAATTTGGCAAGCACGGTCACCTTGAGCTTGTTGAGTAAACAGACACCAGGAGACTGGAATAATTGGACGTCTCTGGCGATTCAATACAGCAATTTCACCGGAAGGGTTACAGGTGCTGTCTGGGGAGGAAGTGGTGTCGCCGTCGGAATGGCAAACTACGTCGGGTTGGAGATTGCGCTTGTTGGTATCGGCGGTGTGCTATTCACCTCGTTTTGGAAGGATCTCAAAGCAAAAGTCGGTTGACATTGTTCGGATGCATGTAAGCCTAGCGAACAAGGCACTCTAGTTAGAAATGATAGAAATAGCGTGCTTTCAGTGGTAATTAAGCTTGGTAAATACTCGACTCAGGCTGTTCCGTCAATGCTCTCAAAAACCCTACATCCTGGTTGTAGACATGAAAGTATTTGGTTACAAGTCTGCTGACTCTATCAGTGTTTCCGCCTGAGCGGAACGTGCCTTGATCGTGCATTTGAAAGGCGCGGGAAAGCTAAGTGTGAAATGCAAAGTGAAGTTTTGGCCATCAACGTCATTAGAACGTTGTCGGAGGCAGAATGCCTACCTCAGAAATCCATCTGTAAAAATATCACTAGGCTCAATGGCATGACCGTCAGAATCTACAGCCTTGGAGAAAGACAAAGTCGCCGCCATAGACGCGATAGCGATCCACACGGTATTCAATGCAAGATGACGACCAGGACAAATACTAAGCAGACATCAACTACGACTGGGGCTGGATAGAAGTGGGACGCACCGTCTCCCAAAACCAAAGGCGGCTGTGGGTTCCGGCTGGGGTTCTTTCCCGTCCTGTGGCAGGAATCTGTTGGGATCAAAGACTAGTGGGTTTGGATAGTCTTTCTCATCGTGTAGTATGGCCCTATTACGTCGAACGTCAATTTAAATCCTAGCATCTATTCCAATTAACACTCACCAGACGTTCCCTACAATAGTCGTGCCTACGAGGGAGATAAGCATAAACCGACGAAAAAAGCGCATTCGAGCCATACCCGCAGGGATGTAATAACCTTTATATACATCCTCTTTCACAGCACGATGAGCCACGCCTACATCGAAAATTATGAACACCAATTCCGTGGATATGAAATCGCATACCCATTGGTACGACGGGATTCCATCTCAATGCTTCCAAGACAATAGCATTAATATATGGCAGCTGTTCGCGGTCATCGAAATTTGGCAGCCGGGCGTGACCGACCACCGCGTCGAGTTCAGCTTGAGCCTTGGCTTGCACCTCGGGATAGAGAAGGAAAGCGAGTATTGCAGAAAGGACGGTCGACACAGTCTGTGTAGCAATGAGAAGAATTCAAATAATGCGCAAAGCGAAAACCCACTGTGTCGGCACCCGCTAAGCAAGACATAAGATCAGATGCTCGGCAGAAAATACCGAATGGAATTATGGAACCTACCGGCAAAAGCTACCCCAGCAGTATTCTTAATGACTTCAAGGTGTGTCTTCTTATCCGACACGCTGATATTCTTCATCTTCGCTAAATTTACGGAAACCAATGAAGACGGGGCCGTGCCATTATTCTGGGATCGAATCAGCGTGACCTATGAGGAAGGATGAGGATGTGAGAACATACCAGTGACTCCGAAGTGTAGATAAACGGTTCTTCTTGCATAGCCTCGACATCTTTCCTCCATGTTTCCGCAATGCTCATAAATGCTGTACCAGGAAACCACCCTATATGAACGCGTGAGATTTAATGCTATTCTGACAATTAGCCAGAACTGACGCGGAAGGTACTTCAAACTAGGAATGTAGTCAACGAGAAAGGCCCCTACATTCCCAGCGACACGAATGCTTTCCATAGCCTGATCAACCAATCCCACAAACTGATCACCATTGGGGTTGACATCGTATCCATAGACGGTTTTCATGATGATTGAGCCGGCGTGGCTAGAATAACCGGTTAGCTATCACGAACATAGCGATGCCAGTACGTACTGGCGAACATGCTGAAAAATCTCATCGGGGGATTTAAGCAACTGTTGTAACAAGACCGATGTCGTTTTCATCTGTACAGGATAGTACGCCGAAACTGAACGAAGGTGGAAGTATTCGTGAAGCATTCGACGATGCTTTCTACGAAGAAAGATTAAACAGTTGTACCAACAGAGACCCTGATTACACTGACCTCCACCAGTTCGAATATCTCATGAAAGTCAAGATGGTCGCCCATCCCGCTAAATGTGCCATGGTGAAATCTAACAGCATTACCAACTTTAAGACAGCGTAATATTCTGCATCCGTACCTGGTCTATCGGAATAATTCCCGGACCGTTTTTCGAAGATATCCGCTGCAGCTTGGGCAGAGTTGATTACAACGGTCGGACTACCGGGAGTATCCAGATAGAAGACGTCGCCATAAGTAGCAGCCCATTGAGCGTAGGTAAGCCATGGGTACTCTGCGGGAACATCCCAGAGGTTCCCTAAGAGAGGGAGTCCCTTGGGGCCGGGAGGGAGAGGTAAACGTCGACGCCGAGTTGAGCTGAGCAGGCGATACAACAATAAGGCGCCAAGTGAAGCTAGCAGGAGAAGATAGTTCATTGCAAAAGAGGTGTCGCGAATGACACAGTTGGTTCTCTCTGCCCTCAGTCTTAAGGAATCGCACCGTTCCGTTTATCAAGGACCTTATCTCTCATCTATGCTTATGTTCTCCACAGATGGGTTTGGAGCAGGCCATATGACGGTCTGGGATCAGACGGATGCATATGGAATCAGTGCTTGTATCTCACCCCTGCACCAGGATCTCTAGATCGCGTAGCCTGAGAGTATTCAGATTGAATTAAGGAATGACTGGTTCGGATACCGGGAGTAAAAGTTAAGCTCGCCTTGGACAAAGGAAGGAGATGGTAATAACCTGTGATCATGCGGAGTAGTCTATTAGAACAGGGATGTCATTTCCCCGACATTGAACGCCCCATGGGGTGTCAGGAGTATAAGGGAACCACCGGAAACTTAGTATGAACCTCTAAGACTGCGAACTGGAAATGGATGCAAATGCAGCCGAGCCCGGGGACCTTGTATTCCGGTCGTAGAAAAATCGGGCGGTGGTGGTAGGAGTGGAAGACGCGTCGCGACTGATCACATCAACATTACGTCACTTGCCCACAATGTCCCTTCTCCCCCAACTCCGCCACGGAGCCAAAGTGCTCATTCTCGATTCGTCCCTCAACCCTCCGACTCTCGCCCACCTCGCCCTCGCCCGCTGTGGCAATGACTACGATGCCCGGATCCTCATGCTCTCCACGACGAACGCTGACAAGAAACTCGCACCTGGAGACGCCACAATTGCCCAGCGCCAAAGCATGATGTCGCTCCTGGGATTCCATATAGCGGTCATCGATGAACCAACGTTCGTAGGCAAGGCGCGGAGGCTGCATGCAGAGATGCCAAGCGCGTCGTGGGATTTTGTGATGGGCTGGGATACGGTAGAGAGGGTATTTTCAGAGAGGTACTACAAGGACATGGTTGCTGAGCTGAGAGAATTCTTCTTTGAAAGTCGGGCCCGGATCGTGTATGCGCCCAGGACGGGATCCAGTGGGATTGACGTCTGGGCGGCGGTGGAGCGTGTCGGGGCAAGAGACAAGGTCGTACCAGCGGCGATCTCAGACGAATTTCTGGCGCAGAGTTCGACTGCAGTCAGGAATGCTATCAAGTCTGGCAAAGGGACATGGCGGGATAAGGTTCCGCCCGCTATTTCTGAGTATGTAGACAAGGAACATTTGTATTCTACTTGAGAGTTTCTAAAGTGGAAGTTTATTCTGACTAGAGATCGAAAACTTCGAACTGAAAAACAAAAGTACGGCCTCATCCTATCTTTGTTTGTCGTCCTAACGTTATATATCAGGTCTTCTAAGTGAGCAAACAAAAAGACGCCTCCTCTATTGAGGCTCTACTCAAGGTACTCGATTCATCATGGCCAGTCTCATTTGGTTTCATTCGCAGAGATCGCCGTTTTCTGACCGTTGACTTGACCGTATATGACTTTTTCTTTTCCGTGTGTATTTCTTTCTGGTTTTACTCTTCCTCTACCAACGGGCCGACGAACCCTTGCACGTTTCAGTTCTTGTGACCTCGATACTAATATGAATTGTTTCTTTTTTCCTTCGTGGATGCGACAAATCTCCGTCTTCCAGGACATGGCCTAAGCTCGAAGGTACGTCGGTTGCGTCATATTCCTAGAGTGTTGGAGTCTAAACGGGATTTCTTCGCCTAGGAATAAGGTTCTTTTCACGTTCTCGTACACCAAACGATACTGGACGCAGATTCCCGATGTACCGGTGCCGCGATTAACCCAGATGTTGCCTGTTGCGAAAATAAGGAAGTCGGATACCCTCCGGGCCCCCCCTGTTACCCCGCATTTGACCACTTGACTAGCTTGTGATCGAGTGAGGTCAATTGGGTCCGCCTGTATAAGTAGAGAGAACCAGAAATCACAAGCGGGAGCCTTTCCATTCTCTCTTCACATCTTTGACTCATTGCCCTTGCGGTTTTATCATGGCTCCCGGCACTGTTCCCGAGTGGACCATAGTCGACTTTATACATCACGGTCCTTGGTGGACGAATCGCGGTAGGTTTCGTAGCATCTTTGTCCTCAAAACTGCTCATGAAGGACACGTGCAGGCATCCTGTTGCTCAATCTATGTTTATTTCTCCCTCTCCTCACGTCGTCTGTGAATGGTCTTGACTCATCTCTCATTAATGGCAAGCACCTGTCAAAGCGATCTCGGAGAAGATAACATATCTTCATTCATAGGTCTGCAAATTTTACCTGACTGGCAAGATTTCTTCGGGCATCCTGAAGGCGTCACCTTGGGTAAGTCCCTCGCGACAACCTCAAGTCGTAAATGTTCCTCAAATTTTTCTCTCAGGCGTCATTCAGTCTGCGCAAAACATGGGGGCTTTCATTGTACGCGATACTTATGCCCAACGAGACGCCGTCAAGCTCATTTTCTTTTAGTGCCTTCCATTGACGCCCTTCGCTGCTGATATCTTAGGGCGTAGGGCAGCCTTGTTCATTGGCTCCGTTATCTTGCTATCTGGAGTTGCAATTCAGTTTTCGGCATCCTCTGTGAAAGTGTTCATCGTTGCCAGGGTTATACGTACGTATCGTTGAAATACTTTGTGGTTGCTGACCCGGAGAACGTCCTTCGTAGTCGGGTGCGGTCTGGCGTTCTGTACGAATTCTGCGCCTCTGCTCCTGCTTGAATTGGCATACCCCACACAGGTATATTCAATCGCTATACATGTGGACGAAGTCCCTGACAGTAGCTATGAAAGAGAGGAAAAATCACGTCTTTCTACAACTCAAGCTGGTACTTCGGCAGTATAATTTCGGCGTGGGTACGTTCTGTTCTGACTCCGTTACGGAACATTTCGTTTACTTGATGGTAGGTTTGTTACGGGTCCTTCATTCATGCTAAGGGGAGCATGTGGTCGTGGCGCGTCCCCACGCTCATTCAAGCCGTTGCACCGTTGTTGCAGGTCTGCTTAATATGGTGTGTCTACCACATATCTCCATCCATCCTCAAAGTGATGCAAGCGATGAATAAGGTTTACTCCAGAAAGTCCCCGTTACCTTGTATCAAAGGGTTACGTTCGTACAATGTTGATTTCCATTTCTATGAAGACTTCCTGACCCTCAGAATTACAGGAAGGAAAGGCAGCGCGTATTCTCGCAAAGTACCACGCGAATGGTGGAGACGAACGAGACCCTCTTGGTATGTCCGTATTTCGGTTTTCGTCTGCGCCCCCTCTGACGCTGTTCCAGTTGTATTTGAACTCGCTCAAATTAGGCATGCTCTTCGAATAGAGGAAGACATCAATAAGAGTACTTCCTACATGTCCTTAGTGTCTACACCTGGCAACAGGAAGAGGATGATGCTTGTTCTAGCCATTGCTATCTTCTCTCAGTGGAGGTGAATTATGTTTCTCCATTCTCGAGTTTTCTTGACATCAATTTCGTAGTGGTAATGGGTTAGTCTCATACTACATCAACTTGGTGCTTATAGGAGTCGGCATTACGAAGCCAGAGACAAAGGCTGCAATCAATGGTGCCCTGCAGGTTTGCCGTTTACCTTCTCTGTTTCGTGACCTGTGATGACGGTATGGTTTCAATTCAGGTCTTCAACCTTATCGTCGCGTTGTCTGCTGCTTCTCTCATCGACTGGGTAGGTCGACGTAAGCTATTTATCATTTCAAATTCTGGGATGTTACTCGGTAAGTTATTATATCAGTGATCACTTTGAACATTTTTAAACCGCGCTGATCTATCACAGCATTTGGCTGTTGGACGATTACCGAAGCCCTTTTCAATGAACTCAAAAGAGCGTCTGCCGCAAAGGGTATGACGGTCGCACCACTTTATTGTTTTGTACTAAAACTACTGTATCATTGCACAGCTACCATTCCGCTCATCTTCCTCTTTTATTTCTTTTACGGCATAGCCTACACCCCAATGCTTGTGGCCTACACCTTGGAAATCCTCCCATATAAAATTCGAGCCAAAGGGTTCGCTGTCATGGTACTTTTCTGTCCAACTGAATGTCGAGAGATTCACTCATGAAGATTAGAATATTGCGATCATGTTAACATCCGCTTTCAATCAGTGTGTTAATCCATGGGCAATAGACGGTATCGGATGGTGGTATTACATTGTTTATTGTGGGTGGCTTATCATCGAATTGGTGTTCGTGGTGGTCTTTGTAGTGGAAACCAAAGGTATTGTGTTTGATCTGAAGCCTATGGCAATCCTACTGATTGATTTTGTAGGGCGCACACTTGAAGAAACTGCCGCGTTGTTCGACGGCGACGAACAACCCCAGAATCTGGCCAATATGGGAGGCGAGGCCGCTACCTTGACGATGAACCGAGGCCTGGCTCTCCAGCTCCAGGAGAGGCCTTTAAGCCAGTCTGACGACGGAGATCAAAAGCACAACAGTTTCGAAAGTTCTCAGCCCATGCTGAGGGTAACGATAGAACGCTCTGTGTGCATGGACTCGGAGGTAGGGAAAGCGATCTAATTAAAACTCAGGACTGTCGTTCGAACTTTTTTTGTATTTTTATACTTTGTTTCAATATTCGTCCTTGCATGTGAGTAACAGCCCAGCCCAGCCCAGTATCCGTTTGTGTATCAGTAGTTTGGGCACCATTACTGTCCATTTTATACCAGTCCCTCGTTGAATAAACGTTCATACCCTAACCCAGACTTGAACATAATTAGGGAAACAGGTGAAGGTCCCCCAGCCCTCAGCGTCTATGTCCACTCGGCCTCCGTCGGACATCCAGCTTTTGAAGCAGGTCCCGGCATTTTGCTATCCCAAATCAATTGAACTGAACGCATCAAGTTATTGAATCACTTACCACGCCAACGTTCATTTTAACACTATGCACAAAGTTTCCGCATCTACGAGTGTTCCATGAGACATGCGGTGCAGTCACCTCAGGCGAGTACTCACTCTTCCTTGTTGCTCAACAAGACCGCACATCCTTGGTGCGTCGAATCACCCATCCTAACGAACCCTATACATCTTTTATCGTGCGGATATTCATGTGTAGGACCATAAGCAAACAGCTTCCGAGCCGCAATAAGCCGTATAACATTGCGAGCAACTTCTGCATCGTAGCATTCGAAGTGTGGATAGATATCGCCGTAGAAGACGCAACTGAATTATAAATGAGAAGACCGTATTGGAATGACGAGAAAGGAAATACGGGTAGCCTTCTTCTCTCAGCAGAATTAAAGTGTAGGCCTGTATCTTGAAATTGCTACCGACCTGATTGAACGATCAGAATGAATTCAAGCCAACGGAGTGAGAAGCAGATACCCAGCTTTCCAAACTTTGGCCTTCAACCTAGGACCATGCGATCATATACTTGTAGAGACACGCATAATGATAAACTTTAGGACTCACCGTACTGTAATGACTTAGCTGCCTATCGCGAGCTGATGAGAGAGTAAGATGCACTCACTCGTGGTTATCCACAAAGGTGACAGCATCTCGAGGTTTGAGCTTAGCAATAGTGTTATTCAGGATAGTTCTAAGGTCGTATCTAGTCCAATGTAGGCTGGCTTGATTGAAATTCATGTGTAGGGGAACATCGAAAAACGCAGTCTTTGTCAGTGTAATAATAAGCCGTTTGTCTGACGGATGGAAACCTGCGCACGCACCTGCCCTTTGAACGCTCTTATGTACGGCATTATTGATTTGACGCTGGTGGGACATCAGGAGTTGGACGGCGGGGATCCGAACGGTCTACGTACTCTCCGGACCAGTATTCAGCTATCCATCGTGAATGATATAACGGAAGAAGGGAGAGCAGAACGACTCACAAACCACTAGCATTCTGGGATTTAGGGACCGAGCATGCTCTATCTTCAACATCCGTTCAAGAATTCAAGCGTTCCCCGATACGATAACGACTTACAAAACTGATGAGAAATTTCTGGTCTATGTGCTTTACCGCATCAAGACGAAAGCCGACAGCCCCGGTGGTCTGCAGATGAACATACTGTTATTACAAATCAGGTCAAGCTCACCTGCAATATCCAGGAACCCCAATTAAATAGATCTTCTTGAACGGCGGGATGGCGGTGATCAATCTGTGCCGCATGTCAGTACAGGTAGGTAGTACGTCAAATGAGCACCGAATTCACGTCTATACCAAGCAGATAGTCATAATTTCCTAGTTCTCTATCAACATTCTTCGACCACCCCTTGTGGCCGGGGCCCTCTATTCGATAGATGCCCTTCGTACGTGTCCTATCGTCCCAATCAAGGCCTATAGATGATTTCAAAAAGCGGATGTGGAAGAGCACATAGACGAACCAGAAAAATGAGTCTGGTTCCAACGAAATGTACTGTACTTGGGGGAACAATGTAGGCACGTTGATATAGAGTTGAAGATGTTTAAAGTATTCACCTTTCCCCCCCGTCCAGGGAAATCAAAGGCCGTCCATCCCTAGAACGATCAAGTCAAATATTTGCAAATAAGCCTGGTTCATCTTTCACCTCAATTTCTCTTGGTCTGCCCTCGCTCTTTAACCGATTTTCTGGATTGACTGGAACAGCACTGAACGTCTCTCTTCGATCCCCCCCAAGTTTATGCTGATGGAGAGTGGCGTGAGCACATTTATGGGATCAGATCTTTTGGACTTACGTTAAGAACGGCATCAATTATGATGTCGATCTTGTACCGTTTCGCGACATCGCAAGCGTGTAGAAACTCTTCCCTGGTGCCCCACCGCGTCGGGATACTCCCTTTCTGATCGAATTCGCCCAAGTCCCACTATACGGGCCTGATTAGCCGATCACGCCACATGGAGAGCCAGCGATAATACCAAATCATACGCATCGTATCCCCTCCCATCCTACACGCGCAAACGCGTCAAAAGAATACAAGAACAAAAAGCCAGAGAACCCGCCTTCCACGCCGCTTTGTTGGGCGGAGGTAGCCAGACTTGCGTGAAGCCTAGGTTGGACAGTCGGGGTAGTTCCGATTCGAAATATTGCCACCAGCTCGTGTCGGGATGCTGGGAGTTCCAGGTGAAGAATTGGATCTTGGGAGGGGTTCAGCGAGGTTTATGTGGGACGAGAAACGGACCATTAGAGGATTGTCTTGACTGTCGTCTGGACCAAGGCGCATGTGACTCAAGGCCGGGGCGGGAAACAGCCATCGCTTGATGCTCTCAAGAAAGTTCATGGTCGTCGAGGTGCATAAGTAAGGTCAGAATCTATTTGGTTGATCAATATCCGGACGTCGTACATCAACGTGCGGAACGGAACCTCTGCGGACTTTGATTACTTTTGGAGCTCCGATCCACCCTATAAAGGGCCAAAAAAATTTTGATGCTCTTCACTAATTACCAACAACCACGATGTCCTTCCCGTTCCGTGTAGGCGTTTTGCTGAACTATGGGGCGTGATGGGTATTCACTATTCTTGTGTGGATTGTGAGAGTAATCTGCCTCTTTAATCGCTCCGACTGCGATTGCTTCCACGCAGGGAGGAGTTTCATGATGTGGCTACATGTACTGTTATCATTGCTTACCAGTGTAGTTACGAGGATATTCTGTGAATGATACGGTATTTAAATAACGTATAGATGCAACTATTATGCCCGACGTGCAATACTCCCAGTATACTTGCTAAGTGAGGTTAAGGTAGAGGCACGAGGCGGCACCTCAGATTCTTTCACCGGAGACAACGCTGTCGGTATATTCAAACCACTCGCACCCTCCTGCGCACGGATCAGCTTGGCAATAATAGCTGAAAAGCACGCGTACATACCTGAGTGCCAAAATTGAACGTAGGATTGCTAGGAGGAGGGAAGATGTTTATTCTTCGTACTTTCTTCGGCGGCTCGACAGGATGAACACTGCCTGTCCGGCTCACTGTCACGGACCTCGCTCGTTTAGCTGTGGGTATGGTATCTTTCATTTCACTCCCAGCTCGCTTTTTCGTTTTGGGTGCTTCAACCTCGACGATGCTATCGGGACTGGCTGCTTTGCGTTTCGATTTTCCTTTGACTGCAGGTTTCGGAGCTAGCACTTCCTCAATGCCACTATCCTCCGGTACGTCTGAGCGTGATTTGGATCGAGGCTTGGCGCTGCTTTCAATTACTTTGCCTTTGCCTTTCTTCTTCTTTCCTAGCAACAATTCCTCGACCTCACCGCTCTCTTCACTATTTTCCACCTTGGGTGACGAACTGGATTTAGTGCGCGACTTGGGCCGGGGCTGAGGAGTGGGTGAGTGTGAAGATGTCGGGGTTTTATTTTGCTCTTCATCGCCCTCTTCTTCGTCGATTGTCACATCCGATTTGATGGTCTGCACAGCAACATCAGGACCTGGGAAGAAGAGTAGCAAATGATGCGTACCTTTGCCTTTGCACGTTCTTTTTCTAGCGAGGCCTTCAATTTTGCATTCTTCTTTTCGGCTTGTTCAAGGCGTTGCTTTGTTTCCTCAGAAATCTCCTGCTGTGACTCTGCGTGTGTCTTTACGAGATAGTCAGCTAACAACCAGGTCTGATGAAGATTTCACACACCTTCCACTCCATCATCGACTCTTTCAACTTTTCAACCTTGTGCTTCTCCTTCTCCTTTATCTTTTCCAACCGGTTTTGAAGGGCCTGGACTTCAGCTTCGAGTTCGATTCGTCGCTTTCTTTCCTTCTCCATATCAGCCCCGCCTTTTGTCTCGAGATTTTGCCATTTTGAAAGCTGGCGGTCTAGCTCTTGCTTGGTGCGTCGAAGATCATCGTTCTCTCGAAGTAATTCGGCGTGCTTTGTTTCTGCACCCTCAATTTGTAGACGTAGACGACTGAGTTGGGGAGTTGTGGATTGGTACATGTTCTTTTGGCGGGCAGTTTCTTCACGTTGAGCGGTCAGTTCTTCCTGTGGGCGAATGAGCATTTAGACAACGTGTAGAAGAATGTAGGGTACCACACCGACAATCTATCAACCTCCATGGTAGCAGTTTCGAGCCTACTCTCTCTATCTTGAACGCGAGAGAGGAGCTCGGTACTATGGGCTTTCCACTTGTCCTTTTGGACGATCTGCTTTCGGTTCAAAGCGTCTATTTCAGCGGCTAAAAGCTCCTGGCGAGAGACATATTGACTCTCGCTCTGCTGGAATTGTGTGATTCTGTAATCGCGCTGCAGGCGAGCAATCTTTCCGAGCCTAATATCCTCTTCTTCTTTGAGAAAGTTGAGCCTTTCGGTTTGAAGCTCGATGGTCTTGCGCCACAGAACTATGCGATGGCAGGATAGCAGGACGTCGACCCCTTCGTGCCACTCCTTTTGGTCGGCCTGCCACCGTTGGTGTACGTCAGACAAGGCATGCTTTGAACGGGCCTTTTCGCGGTCGAGGTCCTCGCGAACCAACTTGGAAACACGCTCGAGACTGCGATTTCGCTGGACAAGATCGTTGATGTGAGTTTGTTGAGATGCTTCCAAGGACGGGGCGGTGGCCATTTGGGTGCAAGTGGAAGGAGTAAACTCACGTGTTTCCTTCCACCACGATCATGGCACCAGGCAGGCCAGTCAGCACGATTAGCGTCACTGTACCACGGCACAACGCCCCTCGCATAGGCAAGAAGCTTGCTGCAGAGATACAGGCCCAGGCTCGCACCCCGGTCGACACCCACCAAGTACACCCAGACTCGTCGAATGCTCTCAACCAAGCCATTGAAAACGCATCCGAATGGAACTCGCTTCTCCTCATTGCTCGTGCAGACCGGGGCCCTCAGTGGGACATTGGCAGCCAGCAATTCCACGTAGACCAGTATTCTGACCTGTACTACGACAACACGGCGCTTCGCGAGGTCACGAAGAAACCGGAAGACGAGGCCCCCCAGGAGAGCACGCCCAGTTCACAGCCGCATCCACCGTCGCATCACCCCCACACGCCCCATCGCGAGCCCTCCCACAGAGACTTTCCCATGCCAAACATGCACCATTCTGCCGCCCGTGACGCTTCGCCCCATCCAATGCGCCACCAACCCGCCCAGGTCAACTACCCCTACCCTGCTTCCCCCAGCGTACGAGGCCCCGCTCCAAATTCTTTCGTTGCAAGTCCGGGAGGTGCGCCGTTCAATGCTGGCCCACAGAACTTTTTCAATGGTGCCGGGTCCGGCGGGCCTGGGAGAGGGCTGCCTCATGATGCCGGCCCGATCAGAATGGGCGGCATGGGCATGGACTTTGGCCATCCAAATCAAATGGGTGGCATGGGTGGAGGAATGGGTGGTAATATGGGTGGCGGCATGGGCGCTGGTATGGGTGGAGGAATGAGCGCTGGTATGGGCGGGGGAATGGGAGGAGGTATGACTGGTATGGGAGGAATGGGCGGCGGCATGGGCGCCGGAGGAATGGGCGCCGGACTTGGGGGCAGCATGGGTGGCATGGGTACCGGCATAGGCAGCGGCATGGGCGGCATTGGCCCGACCGGTATGGGTGGTGGAGGCATGGGTGGCGGAGGTATCGGCGGTGGCGGCCTGGGCGGCATGGGCAACATCGGCATAGGTGGAATGGGCGGTGGTAATATCGGCGGCATGGGTGGCGGCATGGGCGGGGGAATAGGAGGTGGAATGGGAGGTGGAATGGGCGGCATGGGGTCTGGTGGACTCCCAAGTCGAATACCGGGTGGTATGATGGGCATCAACCCGGACATTAGACGAATGACGCGAGGCATGGGCGACGAAGGTTTTCTACATTGATCAAATTTCTGTTTGACTGTATCTAGATAGTTATCTCTTTCATTTACCACCTTGTATCGTGTCTCTCCTGCCATTCGACGCAGTTAAGCCCGGACGGCTGGGAATCATCCACATATCACACTGGTTGTCACACTGCACAAACCTTTGTGGGTACACCTGAGTGCGAGGTCGCAGTAATGGGACCATCATGATCCTGCACTTGTACCACAAAAGATACTACGTAGCGCATTGACTTGCAAGGCAAAAAAATCCACAAGTCCATAAACTTCCATAGTCAAAATCCATAACGATGTACATCAAGCAAGAAAAGGGCATGGACAACTAATTCTGTTGATAAATGTCAGCTTAATGCGGACCATTAAAAAGCCTATATCACAAACCTCAGGTATCCTAAAGATGGTGATTTCCTACAAAGTAGAACACACGATCAGATTTGAGATTCGCGAGTACTTGATAAAGCACAGTACCTGCTGCTTGAAATAACGCCGGTTTTCCTCATCGACGAGAACAAGATTCAGGTAATATCGTGTACTGAATCTTTTGTTCACATCACGGAATGTTGGCGTAATTTCGAACCCGCCCAAGAATAGTCGTATAGGAACGGTCTCCCCTGACGTTATCATTAGAAGAGTGGCTTCATTTGAAGAACACACCCACCTCGTACTGGAGCACCATCCATAATCTCAAACTTGGTTATCGTTTCACTTTCGTTGTACTGATTCGGTGGCGTGCCAGTTGTCTCCCTCCGAATGATTGAGAGCTCCATATGTTTAATCTTGACGCGGACAAGTAGGAAATATATCTTCCCAACGATGGCGTCCTTCAGATGATACCTATGTCATGCATCAAATTCGACTGAGAAGCCAACAAGACAGAAGGAAAGGACGTACTTGGATTTATTATATTCAAACTCAATGTGTAGGCAGTCCTCTATGCCGACTTCCATCCGTATCGAATTATTGCTATCGGGCGGCATCCTGAACGAGTGTACCCATACTTCCTTTTCTTGCTTCACGTCCGCCATTCTTCGCGAAATACTCACTCGTATGAAGTAACTAGAGAATTGTCAATATTCTGAACGTAGCAACACGACAAGACCATACCGAAGCTTCACGTTTATGCCCCGATAACTTTCGTACTGCTTCTCCACATTCTTGAAATTGAAGTCGAATGTTTGTGATTGCCTCAACTCTCCAGGGGCAGCGAGCTCCTGCGATAGTGATAGGAACTCATGGTGGTTGCCCCGGTCATAGAATAGCTCTACACGCATACGTGTTAGCACAGATGGACACGTCGTTCGCAATGCCTAATAACCAATATTGCCCACGAATTCGACTTTCACGCCCTCGTGGGTTACTTTCTTGCCATCACGAACACGAACGACAACCTGCAAAGGACAATAATGATGAGCAAGCCTCAACATCAAGAAAACAGTCACTCGCCTGACCACCAACAGAGTCACCGTCATAGTATACGGGACAAGACGTTACTTTTTCTTTCTCCTCTCTTAGCTCGACGGATTTCCTTGCCTCCTCGTCGCTGAGTTTGATGTCCACATCGATCGGCGAGGCAAAGAAGAAAGTGGCCATGCCTGCAATTGAGTGACGAAGTCCGTGGCTGTGTAAAGCATGTCAAAGATCGCCCTCCGCAAGACGGTTGCGCTCGATACCATTGCTCGATCCCCTGCACTCATTCAGGAGCATGAGCCGGACGGTGCGACAGCACTGTCGTCCTTCGTCGCCCAGCAATTACCCACGCTCGACGCGTCCTCGTGCCCTGGACACTCACCCAGCAAAGTAGACGTCGTGAACTCCGACTCGTTCGCTGCAGCTCGAAGTTTTGGCGACGAAGCAATAGGAAAAATCGCCGTTCTGAACTTGGCTAGCGATGAATACCGTGCGGGTGGATGGACGGTGTCCCTGAGCCGGACGCAAGAAGAGGCACTCTGCTACTCGTCGACGCTCTATCACACTCTGAGCGAAGAGTACTATCCCTGGCCTAATACCGGTCCCGGTTCTGTGGCTGGCGTGTACTCTCCGGGTGTGGTTGTTCATAGGGATAACCTTGACCATGAGCTCGTTGAATTCCCTCGCGAGTCGGGGAAACGTATCGTTGTCGCGGTATTAACGGTAGCAGCACCGTGCAATCCTCGGCTCACGGAAGACAGGCAAAGTTTTGCAGACCCTAGCGTGCTAGAGGATCTGAGAGGCAAGATTCGACTGGTATATAGGATGGCGGCGTCTCACAGGAAGAAGTACATAGTACTTGGTGAGTTGCTAGACTTATATTGTTTCTGTCAGTGTGTCATGACCGTTATACAGGCGCCATGGGCTGTGGTGCATACAACTGCCCGTCGGTTCTTGTGGCAAACGAGATGAAGAATATCCTTTTAGATAACGAATTCAAAGGGTGGTTCAAGAAAGTGACGTTTGCCGTCTATAGCAAAGGACGGGGAAATTATGATGTATTCAAGGAGGTATTCCGGGATGTCGTATTATAGGTATGGTATCTTGGTCGGGTTCGTACATCTACGAGAGCGAAACGATCAAAGCCAACAATTGTGTAGCACTTTCGTGAGTAGCATATGTATAATGATCGGAACGCCCATCTTCGGTGCGTCCTGCGTCGCTCCGTCTTATTCCAGCACTTCCCGGAGATATTTTCCTAGAGGACGATGAAAAACGTTATCCAGCTCTTCTCATATTTGCTAGCGCCTCTTCAGGCTCCCACCACAGCTTCAATAGAATGCTGAATAATTGCTATCAAGCATACTTGCTGCGCCTGCCGGTCAGTTGACATCCTCTTTGTCTAATTTTGTGTGCCCAGCAGGTATTCTGGGGTCCCCTTCAAGCGTCGGTTGCGCATCCGCCCATAGGAAGGCCCCACACAGGTGTTTTATTTCGGGCACCCGAGGCCACCAGGTTGGTGATCTCGTATCTCGTCTTGGTGCTATAGTAGATATTGTTTTGGGCGTATTTCTCTGAGGAGCCGTGTGCAATCGAACGTCGTTCACGAAAGCCGCCTCCGTGCCGTTTGGAGGCTCTGGTTCAGGGCTCAGGTTTTCATCTGGCGACATCGAATGGATGCGTCCCAGCGGTACAAAGAAAGATTATATGAAAAGCATCCGTATTACTTACGTGCTCAACCTGGGTCACTCCCAAGCATCGGTAGGTATTCATTTCACTTCATAAATTCTTATTATAACCTAGCTGCATTGAATAGCTGTCAGGCGATACAAGAAGTTACTAACGCTGGGGTGAGTTACGAGAACCGATTCCACATTCACTCGTTTGATCACGGCTGGCTATCATCTGTTCTGCTTCAAACCTATATCCGGAAGAACACAAGGGCTAAACGGGTTTCCTTGAATAGAGAACGGTGCGACTTCTTAAGAATGAGAGCATGGAGGACCCACTGCATCAGCCGCAGCATTTGCTTTGCAATGGACTCTCTTCTCCTGCTACTAGCTTCACTTGGTGCCTTACTGTTATACCGCCTGTTGAACTCAATTCGGCGTCAAAGCTTACCTCTCCCTCCCGGCCCCAAGGGTCTTCCGCTTATTGGGAACCTCTGGGATGCTCCCGCAGGGTACGCGTGGCGTACCTATGCTCAATGGACTGCTACTTATGGCGACGTCTTCTATTTGGATACTCCTGGACATCCGACCGTTGTGATAAATTCTGCCCAAGCCGCGGCGGATATCTTCGAAAAACGCTCCGGGAATTATTCCGATAGACCAGGTATGAACAGAAGATATTCAAACGTCTCAGAGCTGGTAACACCGGGTAGATTTCACCATGGCACATTTAGCGGGATTGGGGACTATCTTTACTTTTATGAGATACTCGGACTGGTGGAGGTCAGTACAACATGTTCTCTGTTGGTGATATCTGATTTGAAGCCATTGTGTAGAAAGCATCGTCGAATGTTTCACGAATACTTCCAGCTTCGTGCAGTTCCTGAGTACTATCCCGTACAGATGAAAGCGACGTCGGTCTTGCTACAACAGTTGCTTGAATCTCCCGACGATACCTACCATCATGTTCGCCAGTACGCGTCGTCAGCAATGTTCATGGAAAGGAAACTGACGATCATCTAGCCACGCCGGCTCAATCATCATGAAAATCGTGTATGGGTATGATGTCAATCCACATGGCGATCGATTTGTGGGACTGGTGAATCGTGTTCAGGAAAGTGCTCGTGTCACTGGGAATGTAGGGACATTTCTCGTTGACTACATTCCCATTCTGCGGTACCTTCCACGTGAGTGTAGGCTTGGTTAATTGGCGGATTCGCATTACGCCTCGCTCGTTTATACAGGGTGGTTTCCTTGTATGAACTTCATGAGCCTTGCGGACGGCTGGAGAAAGGATGTCGAGGCTATGCAAGAAGAACCATTTATATACGCCTCAGAGTCACTGGTATGTCCTCGTGTCCTCATTCATGCGTAGCGGTCACATTCACTCCACGCAAGAATAATTGCACTGCCCCGTCTTCATTAGTCTCCGTGAATCTAGCGAAGATGAATGATTACAGCGTGTCAGAGAAGAAAGCCCATCTTGAAGTCATCAAGAATACTGCTGGGGTAGCTTTTGCCGGTAGGTTCCATTCGATGTTTTTCCGAGCTAATCTTACGTCTTGATTAGCGGGTGCCGACACAGTAGGTTTCGCTTTGCACATTATTTGAATTCTTCTTATTGCTACACAGACTGTGTCAACCATCCTTTCTGCAATACTCGCTTTCCTTCTCTATCCCGAGGTACAGGCGAAGGCACAGGCTGAGCTCGACACTGTGGTCGGGCACACTCGACTGCCAAACTTCGATGACCGTGCGCAGTTGCCATATATCGATGCTATCGTCTCAGAAGCATTAAGATGGAATCCTGTGGTGCCCATGGGTATGTGACTTCATATCCAAGAATCAGAATTTATAACTTGCGATTTAGGTGTGGCCCATCGTGCTGTGAAGGAGGATGTTTATCGAGGCTATTACATTCCTGCGGGTATGGCTAGTGCGTTTTCTCAGTCGGTTTATGATTATCTTCCTCGTAGGCGCGACCGTCCTCGGCAACGTTTGGTGAGAGTTAATTTGATGTCAGTCTGTACTACTGGGGCCTTGACACCATGTACAAGGGCCATACTGCATGACGAAAAAGACTATCCAAACCCACTAGACTTTGATCCCAATAGATTCATGCCCCGTAATGGGAAAGAACCCCAGCCGGAACCCACAGCCGCGTTTGGTTTTGGGAGACGGTGCGTCTGGCATTCCATCCAACCGTTGTCGTTGCCAACATCTGCTCAGTATTTGTCCCGGCCGTCATCTTGCATTGAATACCGTGTGGATCACCATAGCGTCCATGGCGGCGACTTTGTCTTTTTCTAAGGCTGTGGATTCTGAAGGGTGTGTCATTGAACCCAGTTATACTTATACAGATGGCTTTGTGAGGTAGGTCTTCCTACCCTGACAGTGGCTGCTTCCTTTCGAACTTTACCCGCAGCTTTCCCGAGCCTTTCAAATACGCGATTAAAGCGCGCTCCGCTCAGGCGAAAGTATTGATAGATTCCGCAGAGTTCTAGCGGTTTTGGAGCACTGACCCACTTCCAGCACCTTGAGCATCAGCTTCATTACTTGTATGTCAAGAAATGTATTTAGTACTGAACACACGTTGTAGAAAGACGTGACCTTTATTCTTTTTCATGCGCATTTGTCAGGGAACTTGTCTCCGCGTATAGCAGTTGAACGTATCTGAATGGGCTAGGCCGATTTAAGCATGAGAAGAGCACCGAATTCGTACAGAACGCCAGATCGCGACGGACTACGCTTTAAGGACGTGATCAAAGTCAGCAAACAATGCTCAGATAGTACCACGAGGGCGACGGTAAAAGACGCAAAGAGGGTGTGGAAGGAAGAGGCTACAAAGTGGAATTTCCAGATTCTCTCGGAAATACGCACGGACGCAGCTGACCTTACTCCATCACAAGCTAGTCGAGCTTTCAAATGGGGGCTAACGGAGGAGCCCAGGGGATATCTGACTTTCCTCTCTTCACAACAGGCAACATCTGAGGTTAATCACGGCGCCCGTACATCGGGAATAGGCGTCCATTATCGTTTAGTGTACGAGAACGGGAACAGAACCTTATTCCTAGGCGAAGAAATTCCATTTAGACTTCAACCCTCCAGAAATATGTCGCAACCGACTGGCTTTCGAGCTTGGGCCATGTTATGGAAGACGGAGATTTGTCGCATCCATGAAGGGCGAAAGGGACGATTCAGATTAATATCAAGGTCACAAGAACTGAAAACTGGAAAACTGGATGGAATGGCCATCTCCGCTGATACAGCTCAGGCAAATAGAAATCACCTACTCCTACCGACTTTGATGGCTCGAACGTGCAGTGAAGGGGTTTGCCGGCCTATTGATAGCGGAAGAATAAAACAGGAAGGAGATACACACAGAAAAGAAAGGCATATGGTCTCTAATGTGTCGAGTACAATGAGTAGAATCTTTGTTTCCTCAGTTTGAAGACCTGATATATACAACGTTAGGACGACGAACAAAGATAGGATGAGGCCGTACTTTTGTTTTTCAGTTCGAAGTTTTCGATCTCTAGTCAGAATGAACTTCCACTTTAGAAACTCTCAAGTAGAATACAAATGTTCCTTGTCTATATACTCAGAAATAGCGGGCGGAACCTTATCCCGCCATGTCCCTTTGCCAGACTTGATAGCATTCCTGACTGCAGTCGAACTCTGCGCCAGAAATTCGTCTGAGATCGCCGCTGGTACGACCTTGTCTCTTGCCCCGACACGCTCCACCGCCGCCCAAACGTCAATCCCACTGGATCCTGCCCTTGCCGCATACACGATCCGAGCCTGACTTTCAAAGAAGAATTCCCTCAGCTCAGCAACCATGTCCTTGTAGTACCTCTCTGCAAATACCCTCTCCACCGTATCCCAGCCCATCACAAAATCCCACGACGCGCTTGGCATCTCTGCATGCAGCCTCCGCGCCTTGCCTACGAACGTCGGTTCATCGATGACCGCTATATGGAATCCCAGGAGCGACATCATGCTTTGGCGCTGGGCGATTGTGGCGTCCCCAGGAGCGAGTTTCTTGTCAGCGTTCATCGTGGAGAGCATGAGGATCCGGGCATCGTAATCATTGCCACAGCGGGCGAGGGCGAGGTGGGCGAGAGTCGGAGGGTTGAAGGACGAATCGAGGATGAGCACTTTGGCTCCGTGGCGGAGTTGGGGAAGAAGGGACATTGTAGCTAAGTGACGTAATGTTGATGCGATCAGTCGCGACACGTCTTCCACTCCTACCACCACCGCCCGATTTTTCTACGACCGGAATACAAGGTCCCCGGGCTCGGCTACATTTGCACCCGTTTCCAGTTCAGTATTGGAGATCCGCGCCAAGCATTTGGCGGATTGTCGTATACTCCTGACACCCCATGGGATGTTTAATGTCGGGACAACGCCATTCTTGTCCTTCTACTCTACTCCACATAATCATAGCCTATCACTACCTCGTTCCTTTGTCCAAGGCGAGCAGAAACTTACTTTTACTACCGGTATGCCAGCCAGTCGTTTCTAAATTCAAGTTTGATAACTGTCATGCGACACGACACAGAGGTGCCGGTGCAGGGGTGAGGTACAAGGATTGCTTCCATATGCACCCGTTTGATTCTAGGCTATCATCTGTTCTACTCCAAACCCGTTTGTGGAGAAAATAAGCATAGATGAGAGATAAGGTCCTTGACAAACGGAACGGTACGATTCCATAAGAATGAGGACATGGAGAACCAACTGCATCATACTCTTTTGCAATGAACCATCTTCTCTTGCTAGCTTCACTTGGTGGCTTGCTGTTATATCGCCTGCTGAGCTCGATTCGGCGTCGACGTTTACCTCTCCCTCCCGGCCCCAAAGGTCTTCCGCTTATAGGGAACCTCTGGGATATTCCCGCAGAGTACCCATGGCTTACCTACGCTCAATGGACTGCTACTTATGGCGATGTATTCTATTTGGATACTCCTGGAAGTCCAACCATTGTAATAAACTCCGCCGAAGCAGTGTCGGATCTCTTCGAAAGACGCTCTGGGAATTATTCGGATAGACCAGGTATGAATAGAAACTACTCTGAGGTCTCAAAGAGTCAGTAACTCCGTGCAGATTTCCCTATGTCAGAGTTGGCGGGATGGGGAGGTTTTGTGACTTTCATGAGATATTCGAACTGGTGGAGGTCGGTACAGTCATGATCTCCGTTGATTTATCTAATCTCTCTTCATAGGAAGCATCGTCGAATGCTTCACGAGTACTTCCAGCTTCGTGCAGTGCATACCTACTATCCCGTACAATTGAAGGCGACCTCGATCTTGTTACAACAGTTGCTGAAATCCCCCGACGGACTTTCTCATCATGTTCGCCAGTAAGTACAGACAGAAATGTCAGCAGAAAGAAACTGATGTCCATCTAGCCACGCCGGCTCGATCATCATGAAAATCGTATATGGATATGATGTCGATCCACACGGTGATCGATTTGTGGGACTTGTAGATCAGTGTCATGATTTTTCCGTAATATCTAATCTGCTCGATTATCTATCACGCGTTTAACTCGCGGTATCCGCTCGTTAACCACCAGGACCCACAGATGGACCTCCACGTAGTGTACAGAACGACTTTACTTATGCATATGACGCGTTAGCGCTCTGCTAACACACGGACTATCTATTCTTAGACCGGAGCCTAAACAGTATATAAACCATGTATTATACGGCCTTAAGCCTTAGCTTCGGACTAATCTCTATTCTCCTAACTCTACTCGAGCCCTACGCTAAGGCTAATACGTTCATCCGTCTGGCAACGCCGACTCTTATTCACACGGGCATCGGTTGTATAACCGGTACATGCTCAGGATAAGATAAGCTGAGTTAGTCGCTGACATTTAGTCCGAAGCTTAAAGCTTACCTTATCGTTTGACACGAAATGCCGCCCCGCAGTCCCCGTCCCAAGCCAACCATCCCCGCTGGTATCCAGCACCGCCGACCAGACTACATGTCCGCCACCCGTCAGGCCTGCCCTGACCGAGACCGCGCCACTCAGAGGCGCAAAGACTATGAGCAGCAGGTGCTCAATGAAGCCGAAGTTGAAGACGACTTCTACGAAGCCGGGACGGTTTTCCGTTCCCCAGTAGTAGGGTCGGCCCGATATGAGGCCGAAAAGAGACCTGTTGTCCGAATCCCCGCAACACCAACCCCGACACAGACCCCCCCCATCAGACCCACTCGCCCTTCAGCGAACGACCCCACCGAGGAAGGCTACAAGACCTTCCTCACCCTCTACGAGCCAAGAGTGGTGCGCTCAGAGCACCCCATACCCTTCGTCTTCACTCCGAAGCCGAAACCCACCCCCGTGGCTCAGCCACAACCCTCGAAACCCGCGGTACACCCGCAATCCCTCCTCAAGAAGCGATCCGAAGAGATTGTTTTTCCCAAGATGAACCGGCCCCTGCCGGCAAACGTCAGCCGGCCCCTACCGGCACAACCCAGAAAGACGGCACCACAAGTGCCACCCCGGAACCCCGCTCGGGGCTTTCCGAAACCATTCGCTGGAGCAGGCCCGAACCCAGGACCCTCACAGCAAACATGTCCCCCAGCATCCTCGAACAAAGGGCGCGCCAAGCTGCCAAACGAGATGAACTGGGAAGAACTACACCTTTGGGTAGCGGAACGGAAGCCGAATGAAATCTCATTCGTAACCTCTGAGGCAGGAGCCCAGTACGCAAAACACAAAGCAGACGGACACCCGGCCTTGGCGGCCCAGGTAATCCAGCAGGAAGCAACAAAAGACGCCGCCACCCTTTGGAATCGATACCATCGGGAGGAACCCATACAGGTCCCGACGGGCTACATCCCCAGCCCCATCCGACCTACTCTCTCACCGCCGGAATTAGCCCCGAAGCCACTGCTTCCCAGGGCATTCCAACCACCGCCGCCGATCAACATGAGGACGAAGCCGGTCCGGAGCTCACCAAAGCCCTGGACCACACCAATCGCGTTCGGAATGCTTGGCGCCAAGACCACTCCCACAGTCAAAGCAGGAAGTCGACTCATGGCAGGCGCAGGAACCCCGCCGGCAAACCCACCGGCACAACCACCAATCCCATCCCCGCAGTTCTTCCAGCTGCCCACGTACCCGCAGGCACCCGCACCGGATGCACCCCCGCCCTGGGTTCTAGCCCAGGGTCAGACAGACCCCTACGGAACCCTAAAGCCGAAGTTGCTAAGGGACGTAGCCCCATTCGAAGGCAAGTCAGACGACTTGAAAAGGTTCTTCGCCCAATGCAAAATGACCTTCCAGGCCCACCAGGTCTATTTCCAGCAGCACTCCTTCAAGGTAGTGTTCTGCGTGAACCGACTGGATGGTGACGCCATGAATTGGTGGAACCTCCAAATCCCCGACCTCACTGATCCAAACAATCAGATGGTCAATTACCCCAAGTATGAAGCATTCAAAGCACAGCTGACGAACCGCTTCCACAAAGACTCCGACACGGAGTTGAAGCAGAACCAATGGGAGAAACTCCACCAGAAGGACTTCCCTGACAGCGAGAAGTTCTTCCAAAGATTCGAAGAACTCGCATATGAAGCAGGCGTGCTGCACCACCCGCTCATGATGCTTTCACAGATCCGCAAGGCAGCAAGACAGACGTTGAAGGAAATCATCTACAAGAATGATGCCCGACGACCCCAAACGTACGAAGACTGGAAGGGCCGGCTCCTCAACATGGACCTCGGCTACCGTCTCAGCAAAGCTGCCGGAGTATCCGGCAATCAGCAGAACAGCAAGAACGCCTCCAGCTCGAAATCGAGTGGACAGTCGACCGGTGACAAGAAGACGAACACCGGAACGACTTACGGCGGCCAGGGCCAACCCATGGACATCGGCAAGCTCCGATCCGAGGGACGCTGCTACAACTGCGGCGAGAAAGGGCACCTGAGCAAGGACTGCAAGAAGCCGCGACGCAAGAAGCCCGCGGCAGAAGTACGGGCCATCCGGGATTACTGGGAAGGCCAAACGAAGCTTCTCGAAGGACCAGCCACAGAAGACACGGCGTCCACGACAAGGATCGAAGAGGTAAAAGACGAGGCTGGGCAGTAGATTCGTCTGCACCGGCCCCTCTTCACAACTCACATTCTCACAAGGCAGGACCTATAAATACTCACGCATTGTCTGTAGGTAACCTCAATAAATATTCGCCCCTCCAAGTGCAAGAATGTGAACAAGAAACCGAATCCGACAGGTCCGACGAACAGGACGACAACCCGACGAGAGGCGGGACTATTCCTCTCACCCTGCCAGAGTGCGCAAGCACATTGCCCGGGATCTCACAGTGTCAGTCGCCTAGCGCATCTGAGGGGGTTCTCCCGGGACTGGCTAATCGAGTGTGCGAAAAGCTAACGCGGAATCACCTCGACAAGGGCTTAGATGCGCCCAGGGGAAGGGACATGAAAGGCACCCCGAGTACCCCGGAGGACACCCACAGCCGGAGGCAAGGTGGCTCCTCGGATCAAGACTCCTCAAGAGCCCGGAGGCCACGCGGGCCTCAATCAAACGAAGAAAGAACGAAAGGTACGGTTCCTAGTGGTACTCGGCACTCAACTCCCATAGATACGCACCCATTGGCCGCAGACAACGCGACACAGGGCGGATGGGACGGCGAGCAACCCGAACCCTCCGAACCAGAAACGCAAGAGTTCTCAATCGACGGTTCAAGCGCGGCTTCCAGCGACAGCCAATCGTCGGGCACGAGAAGTGAGGCCCCTTCAAGATACGGCTCATGCTGCAGCTCGGTAAGTTCTGTCACCACCGTCTCTAGCTCACGCCCCGTTGTTATGGTAGAAGTCCCGGACGAGGAAGACGACACCTCGTACCGACGTTGGATGGCTGCTGGCGCCAGGCAGGAAACTGCGAAGCCAGTCGCATGCGGGTCATCCCCGAAGCGAAAAAGTCCTCCCTTACCGGAGGCAGGACGCCCAACCAAGGGAGCCGATAGCACGGCTACCCAAGGCGGCAACACCTTGGTGGAAACACCCATGGTTCCTATGGAACCTAGACAGGTACCGACGAGGCCGCTGGTCCACGTCTGGTCAAAGCCTTTCACGGCAGACTGGACGCAACAGCGGATTCGGGACGCTAAGTCGCATGAAGAGCGAGTAGCTATCCTGAAAGACTGGGTTCACCCAAAGAGAAGAAATGAAGTGGACGACGCCATGGTCACCGACATAGTCGGGCCGGACGTCTTTGTGTCAGAGCGCTACGAGAACATCGTCAGCTGGCTCCACGACTTACACCAGGCCCCGAAATACATCCGAGGCCGACCAGGACGATCAGTAATGATCAAACTCAGACTCGAAACGACCGATACCCGCAAGGGGTTCGACATCAAGGCTTTGCTCGACAGCGGCTGCACGCACAGTGTCATAAACAGCAAATTCGTCATTGCCAACGAACTCAACACGGTCAAGAACGCATTCGCCACCCCCGTCTATAACGCAGACGGAACCTGAAACGTCGGAGGCGACATCAAAGAACACGTGGACGCACGAATCATCATCGGCAACCACACAGAACGAATCGACCTAGCCGTAACTGACTTAGGTACCGCCGACATGTTCCTCGGACATGATTGGCTCCAATGCCACAATCCCTTAGTCAACTGGGAGACTGGCGAGGTATCTCTGGTCCGGTGTCACTGCAGGAACATTCCGTTCCACCTCCCCGACGAAGACCCGGAAGCCCGATGGGGCGACGAAGTGGAAGCAGGCGATTGCATCTTAATGGTGGATTGCAGTGAAGAAATAGAAGTCAAGATCCGCGCAATGGGATCTAAAGCCAACGACTTAGCGGCCAAAGCCAACGAAGGCAAGACCGTGAAGTCCTTTGAAGAAATAGTACCGGAGTGGGCCCGAGACTTCGAAGATGTATTCTCGAAAGAGAACTTCAACGAGCTCCCCCCTTGCAAACCATGGGATCACGCCATTGAGCTAATCCCGAACGCCAAAGCAAGTCTCGACTGCAAAACATACCCGTTGAACCCCAAGGAACAAGAAGAGCTCGACAAGTTCTTAGAAGAGAATCTCTCGACCGGCAGAATCCGACCGTCCAAGTCGCCAATGGCCTCCCCCTTCTTCTTCGTCAAAAAGAAGGACGGCAAGTTGCGACCAGTACAGGACTATCGAAAGCTGAACGAGATGACGATCAAGAACAGGTACCCCCTGCCATTGATCAGCGACCTTATGGACAAGCTCCAAGGCGCAAAGTACTTCTCAAAGCTCGACGTTCGATGGGGATACAACAATGTTCGTATCAAAGAAGGAGACGAGTTCAAAGCGGCGTTCCGCACGAACCGTGGCTTGTACGAGCCACTAGTAATGTTCTTCGGGCTAACCAATTCGCCCACCACATTCCAAACAATGATGAATGATCTTTTCAAAGATCTCATCGCCGAAGGAAAAGTCACGGTCTATTTGGACGACATATTGATCTTTAGCAAGACCAAGCAGGAACACCGAGCACTTACACGCCGGGTTCTCCAAATATTGCGAGAGAACAAGTTGTTCTTAAAGCCCGAGAAGTGCGAGTTCGAGACTCTGGAAACGGAGTACTTGGGCATCATTATCAGTGAAGGAAAGATCCGAATGGACCCCGTAAAAGTCGCCGGCATTCTCGAATGGCCGACACCCACAAAGAAGCAAGAACTACAGAGCTTCTTAGGGTTCACCAACTTTTACCACCGGTTCATTAAGAACTATTCCAAGAAGGTAAAAGCACTTACCAAACTCACCGGCAAGGTACCATGGAAGTGGACCAAAGAACAGGACGATGCCATCACGGCCATCAAGAACGCAATGAAAGAGGACGTAGTCCTATCAATGCCATCCCCTAGCGGGAAATTCAGAATCGAGGCAGATGCTAGCGAAGGAGCAATCGGCGCAGTCCTCAGCCAGAACAACGACGGACAGTGGAGGCCCGTAGCCTTCATGTCCAAGGCCCTTTCCGCCACCGAGCGGAACTACGAAATCTACGACAAGGAGTTGCTAGCGATCATGCTAGCCTTAGACGAGTGGCGCCACTACCTCATGGGCGCCGAAGAAGTATTTGAAGTATGGACGGATCACCAGAACCTCCAGTACTTCCGTAAACCCCAGAAGCTCAACCGCAGACAAGCGCAGTGGGTAACGGAGCTTGCGGAATACCACTTCACGTTGCACCACAAGCCAGGAACAGCGAACAAGAAAGCCGACTTGTTAAGTCGACGAGCAGACCACGACCAAGGCGCAGACGACAACCAGGATGTGACGGTCTTAAAACCGGAACATTTCCGTGCCCTGATCATGCCAACGCTCGGCGAAGTCCATGACAAGATCCGGCGCGTACTCAGGGACCGAAAAACCTGGGACGCGCATATCGCTTCGTCCCTAACGCGCGAACGAGGAGTCACGCAAGAAGGCGGACTCCTATACTTCCAAAACAAAGTCTACGTACCGAAAGACCAGGAACTCCGCGGGCAGGTCATAGCCCAATGTCACGACCACATCACCGCCGGCCATCCCGGCGCAAGCAAGACGGAAACCCTAGTCCTAAGGGACTGGTGGTGGCCAAGCCTCAGAAAAGACGTGAAGGCATACGTTGCTGGATGCGAAGTGTGCCAACGCACCAAGCCAAGGACCGCTAAAAGGAAAGCGCCCTTAAACCCGAACAAAGTCCCCACATGCCCGTGGGAAATCATTAGCACCGACTTAATTGTCGGGCTACCCCTTTCGCAAGGATACGATGCCATCTGCGTCATAGTAGACCGATTCAGCAAAGCGGCCATCTTTGTACCCTGTCACAGGACATTGACAGCCGAAGGCTGGGCACGAATCCTCCGAGACGAAGTCTTCTGCCGATACGGCATGCCCTCGAAGATTATCTCGGACAGAGGCGCTCAATTCGCCTCGGGATTCATCAAGGAACTCTACAAGGGCTTGAACATCACGCCCAACATGTCGACCGCATTCCATCCGCAAACCAATGGACAGACCGAGCGAGTAAACCAAGAACTCGAGAAGTACCTCCGAATGTTCGTCAAGTACCGACAGAACGACTGGAGCGAGTGGCTCCCTATCGCAGCATTCCAGCACAACAACCGCGTGCATACTGCGACGGGATACTCTCCTTTCTATCTGAACTACAGAAAGGACGCAGCCGTAAGGCCCGCTCACGCTTCCAAAGAAGCTCGACCCGCGACCCACATGTTCATAGCCGAACTAGAGAAAGCCCGCAAGTTAGCCGCCGAATCGTTGGAAAAGACCAACCAGCAGATGAAGAAGCAGTACGACCGAAAGAACGAAGAAAAGACGGAATTCCAACCCGGAGACAAAGTCTGGGTGGAATCAACGCACATTACGATGAATCGACCGACAAAGAAGTTAGATGACAAACGCTATGGACCCTTTGAGGTCGAAGCCAAAGTCGGAGCCTCAGCATACCGCCTAAAGCTCCCCGCTGTCTGGAAGATTCATAATGTCTTTAACGAAGTATTATTAACCCCATACACTCCACCCGCATTCCCCAACCAAGAAATGCCGTTGCCTCCGCCCCCCGACATCATTGACGGGTTCGAAGAACTAGAAGTCGAAGAACTCCTAGGGGCTAGACGAGAAAGAGGGCACTGGAAGTATCTAGTCAAATGGAAAAACCAGCCCTACGAGGAAAACCAGTGGAAAAAGGAGTCGGAACTCCCGAACTGTCAAGAACTCATCAAAGAATACTGGGAAAATCACCAAGAAGACAGTATTGCGATGTTGTCGGGATGACAACCTTAAGAAGGGGGTAATGTCATGATTTTTCCGTAATATCTAATCTGCTCGATTATCTATCATGCATTTAACTCACGGTATCCGCTCGTTAACCACCAGGACCCACAGATGGACCTCCACGTAGTGTACAGAACGACTTTACTTATGCATATGACGCGTTAGCGCTCTGCTAACACACGGATTATCTATTCTTAGACCGGAGCCTAAACAGTATATAAACCATGTATTATACGGCCTTAAGCCTTAGCTTCGGACTAATCTCTATTCTCCTAACTCTACTCGAGCCCTACGCTAAGGCTAATATGTTCATCCGTCTGGCAACGCCGACTCTTATTCACACGGGCATCGGTTGTATAACCAGTACATGCTCAGGATAAGATAAGCTGAGTTAGTCGCTGACAATCAGGCTTTGGAAGGCGCTCGCATCATTGGACTAGGGACCTTTCTCGTTGACTACATTCCTAGTTTGCGATACCTTCCACGTGAGTGTAGGCTAATTGCCGGTTTCGTATTAAACCTCAGTCTTATAGGGTGGTTTCCTGGAACGCAATTTATGAGCCTTGCGGACGGTTGGAGAAAGGATGTTGATGCAATGCAAAGTGAACCATTTGAATACACCGCAGAGTCCCTGGTATGTTCGTTCTTACATCCTCATCTATCTTCGTTGGTCATATTGACTCGACTTGGCAAGAATGCTGGCATGGCCCCGTCTTCATTGGTCTCCATAAATCTAACGAAGATGAATAACATCGGTATGCCAGAGGAGAAGGAACACCTCGAAGTCATCCGGAACACGGCTTCAGTCGCCTTTGCTGGTAGGTTGCATTCAATGTTTCTTGCCGAGGTTCTAATCCCATGTCTTGGTTAGGCGGTGCTGACACGGTAGATTTCTGCTTTGTGTATCGTTTCAATCTTTCCAATATTTTTTATTGCTACACAGACTGTATCAACCGTTCTTTCTGTGATACTCGCATTCCTTCTTTATCCTGAGGTGCAAGCCAAGGCACAAGCTGAACTCGACACGGTAGTCGGTCACAGCCGGCTGCCAAATTTCGATGACCGCGCACAGCTGTCATATATCAATGCTATCGTCTTGGAAGCACTGAGATGGAATCCCGTCATACCAGGGGGTATGTGTTTTGATATCCACGGAATTGGTGTTCATAGCTTTCGATCTAGGTGTGCCTCATCGTACTGTGAAAGAAGATGTTTATAAAGGTTATTATATCCCTGCGGGTATGGCTCGAATGCGCTTTTTTCGTCGGTTTATGCTTATCCCCCTTGTAGGTGCGACCATCGTCGGCAACGTTTGGTGAGTGTTAATTAAATATCGCTGCAATATGTCGGCTTCAACTTAATGCCCGATGTACCAGGGCCATATTGCACGACGAGAAAGATTATCCAAACCCATTAGTCTTCGACCCCAACAGGTTCTTGCCCGAGGACGGGAAAGAACCTCAACCGGAACCCACCGCCGCGTTTGGTTTCGGGAGACGGTACGTTTTATATCATTTCATCCAGTTCTTGCCGTTGCCGATATCTGCTTAGTATCTGTCCCGGACGTCATCTTGCATTGAATACCACTTGGATCGCCGTCGCATCTATGGCGGCGACTTTGTCTTTTTCCAAGGCCGTGGATTCTGAAGGTCGTGTCATTGAACCTAGTGATACTTATACAGATGGCCTTCTGAGGTGAGTCTTCTGCCGCTGACAATTCTAATGGTTGCTTCATTTGCTGTCACACTTAGCTTTCCCGCGCCCTTCAAATGTACAATCAAAGCACGATCTGCTCAGGCGGAGGCATTGATAGATTTAGCAGAGTCGTGACCAGACACATTCATGTGTCTGCTCGGTGGAGTCTTTTTGAGAGCACTGGCTGTTGGATATTTGATGACCACTATATTCTTACTCCTAATTTACTCGAGATCTCTGCTAGAGAATATGTATCTAAGCACGACATGCGAACATAACTTTCTTCAAGACAAGTATTCATCCTGACGTGCTTGCGAAGCGCACCTCTGTCCCTCGCCGAAACAGCATTTCTCGGAAGGTTAAGGATTAAGATCCTTAGTCAATAAATCCTGTATTCATGAGGTTCTTTCGCAATCGTTTGCTTCGCCCGACCAGCTTAGGTTTACGGCGGTCCAGGCAAACCGACATAAAATCAGGAGGTCCAATCTTCAGTGGTCAACCATGTACGCTACGCTCAGACCAGATGACACTGGATTGAATAGCGATTATCTGGCATCTCCGCTAATGCAGCTAAGTAGTACAGGATGGTGTGATCGCAACCTCGGGCCGAGTCATCCGAAACTCCCTACTCCGAACCGCGACTTCGCCAGTCGCGAGGATCTATGACTCCATGCGTCGTATTCAAGAATGACGAGGCAAAAACGACGCTGCAATGATTCGCCTGAATGGAGGCTATATTCATCCTGATCCTAACAATTCGACACCCCCTTCAGCACTGGCTTTGGTAGCTTGGAATAGATAGGTAAGGCTCACTTGGGGCAAAGGGACGAACCTTCGACTAAGAGCGAAGATTTCAGGAAGAACTAGATTACGCGGCTGCATCCCACATCGCTATCATGAACTGAGTCTTCGGTCTGGGATGGTCGAGGAAGCAGATCATTTGTGTCCTTTGTTGGCGTCGAGTGAGTCTAGCTGATGCCATACAGTTACTGAACATTTTTCCCATAACACTTTTCTGGACGCCCAGTATTAAATAGCGGGTGAGTCATGTGGCATTACTACAATGTTTTTTAAACAAGGCGTGGCTACAATGTAGTTAACCGGCCTTCTTATGAAACACCTCGTGGTTCGCCTACACTTCGCAACTCACACCAGATCATAACCTATCGTTTTCAGCCAATTCATAATCGGCTCAGATGCTGGGATGGACAGACCAATTGTCGCTTGATTCCCATTCCTGATTAGACTTGGATATCCTTATTTTTAAGGTGAACCCATGATGATTCCCGCGCTTATCTATGTTCTAAGTCTATTCGCATGGGGAGCGGGGTGGAGATAAGGACTTCACGTCCTTGGCTGAGGAAAACTAGACCTTAAGAGATAAGAAGAGTGATTCAGGTTACCCACTCGACTATCCTCCCATGAGTTTCCTTCTCCTGCTAGTATCTGTTGCACTTAGTGTTTCATTATTCTATCGCCTGTTCTGATACTCGCTAAAATGCCGACGTCTACCTTTCCCTCCCGGTCCCAAAGGTCTTCCGCTTATAGGGAACCTCTGGGATGTGCCAGTAGAGTATCCGTGGGTCATTTACGCTCGATGGTCCTCTACTTACGGCGACGTCATCTATTTGGATACTCCCGGAAATCCGACTGTTGTAATCAACTCTGCCGAGGCAGCAGTGGATCTGCTGGAAAAGCGTTCTGGGAATTATTCCGATAGACCAGGTATGGGCGGAGAATACCCTAACGTCTCAGGCTTAGTAATGACTTACAGATTTCACTATGGTACATTTGTCGGGATGGGGATTCGACTTTGGTTTTATGAGATATGCTGACTGGTGGAGGTCAGCATAATCAGGCTCCCTGAAGCTACTATTCAACTTCTTAGGATGCATCGGCGGATATTTCATCAATACTTCCAACCCTGTGCAGATGAGAGTAACATTGGTCTTGTTACAACAATTGTTAAAAACTCCTGATGATTTTGCTCGCCATGTCCGCTAGTAAGTTCGACGTATTATACGGATAACGTATTCTTGAAACCTCACGGCCTGGCGGTGTCCTTTCAGTCATACAAGTTCAGTGATCATGGAAATTGTTTATGGATACAATGTAGATCCGAATGGCGACCCGTTTGTGGAGATGGTGGATCAAGCTTTGGAAGGTGCTCGTATCATTGGAAACGAGGGGATGTTTCTCGTTGATTACATCCCCAGTTTGAAATATCTTCCGCGTGAGTTCCTGCTTATCTTACCAGCAGGTACGCATTTAAAGCTTATGAAGGTTGGTTTCCTGGCGCAAGTTTTCTGACGCAGGCGAGTACTTAGAGAAAAGAGGCTGAGGAGGTAAAGGAAAGACCATTCAAATACGCTTCGGAGTCACTGGTACGTCCCTGCTTCCCGCTCAATTAATATCGGTTGTATTGATCCTGCATCTCACCCCAAGGCTAGTGACCTCGCGGCGTCTTCATTCGTCTCTGAGAATCTCACAAATATGACAGAGATATGCATATCGGAAAAGGCGGCACAGCTTGAAATTGTCCGGAACACAGCCGGGGTAGCTTTCACCGGTAGGTTGCTTTCAGTGTTTCTCGCTGAGGATCTGATCTTTTGCCTTGGGTAGCGGGTACCGACACGGTAAGTCATCACCTTTATACACTGTGAAAGTATTTCTAATAGTTATAAAGACTGTGGCAGTCCTCCTTTCTGCGATTCTAGCATTTGTTCTTTATCCCGAGGTCCAAGCCAAGGCTCAAGCTGAGCTAGACGCCGTCGTCGGTCCTACACGACTCCTAAATTTCGATGATCGTCCGCAGTTGCCATACATTAATGCCATTTTGTTGGAAGTATTAAGATGGAATCCTGTTGTGCCGATGGGTGTGTCTACAGATCGTGGAATATCCCTGCAGATCATTAATTCAATCTAGGTCTTGCTCATCGTAGTGTGAAAGCGGATGTTTACAGAGGGTACCACATTCCTGCGGGTGTGTTTTGAATGCCATCTTTTGGTTTTTTTGAGTTTATAACCTTCTATAGGCGCGACCGTCATCGGTAACACTTGGTATGTATCAATTATCAATGCAGAGCTTCCCAAGCTGACATTGTCCCTGGATGTAGGGCAATACTGCATGATGAAAAACACTATCCCAATCCTCTCGTTTTCGATCCCGAGCGGTTCATGCCAGAGGTCGGGAAAGAGCTCCAGCCCGAACCCACTGCCGCGTTTGGGTTTGGAAGACGGTGCGCCGCGCGCGTGATATAATTTCATCCAACGTTTTACTAAAAATGTCTTCAGTGTCTGCTCGGGCCGTTATCTCGCCTTGAATATTATATGGATTACCATCGCGTCTATGGCAGCAACTTTGTCATTTTCCGAGGCTGTGGATTCAGAAGGTCGTGTTGTTAAACCTAGTGATACTTTCACGAATGCCGCTATAAGGTAGATTTGTCCGTGGTTCACTTGCTACATTCCCTATTTTGATTTCACGCACAGCTTTCCCGTCCCTTTCAAATGCGCGATCAAGGCACGCTCCGCTTCGGCGCAAACATTGATAGAATCGGACGGATTGTAACGCTTTAACGACCACATAATCCGACTCTTGGAATGTCTGTATTAGTCTGAGACTTGAGGTTATCTCATTCCGAGTCTGTATCGTCACATAAGCTGTATCCTCCGGGTGCAACGGGGTACATATACACAGCAAAGCACATTGACTAACATACTGTGTATTTGAAATCGAAGACTTGTTTTATGTCAAATCTAGTTACAATACGGACGAGTACCTTTGGAAAACGATAGATTGAAAACAGAGAAGTTGAAAACTGATGGTTGTAAGTTTGTTATGATTCATCTGAATTGATCAGCGCTTGCGCTCTAGCAGAGCGCGCCTTGATCGTGCATTTGAAAGGTAGGGGAAAGCTATGCGTGGAGTTAAAATAATTCTTGGCACTTATCGCGTATGTGAAAGAACCCACCTAAGAAAATCGCCTGTAAAGGTATGACTAGGTTCAATGACCCGACCTTCAGGATCCATAGCCTTGGTAAATGACAACGTCGATGCCAAAGAGGCAATGGCAATCCATGCGGTATTCAAGGCGAGATAACGACCAGGACAGATACTGAGAGAAAATCAGCATAGAGGCTGGATGGAAGCCACATTTCACACACCGTCTTCCAAAACCGAATGCAGCTGTGGGCTCAGGTTGGGTTTCTTTCCCTTCTGCAGATATAAACCTCTCTGGATCGAAGACATGAGGATTGGGATAATCCTTTTCGTCATGAAGTATAGCCCTACAAGAAATGTTAATCCGGGGAACGATTATCGATACGCTTTGATATTTACCAAGTGTTACCAATAACGGTCGTACCTACAGAGGGGATAAGCAGGAATAGAAAAGGAGACCCGATCTGGGACGTACCTGCAGGAATGTAGTAACCTCTATAAACATCCTCCTCCACATTGCGATGAGCAATACCTACATCGAAACTTATGAGTAGGGGTAACTTTTGTGAAGTGTAGATAAATACTCAGTGGCACTACAGGATTCCATCTGAGTGCTTCCAACAGAATAACATCAATATATGGCAGCTTCGGACGGTCCTCGAAATTGGGTAGTCGGGTGGGGCCGACAATAGCATCGAGCTCGGCTTGGGCCTTGGCCTGTACCTCTGGGTAGAGAAGGAATGCAAGCATTGTGGAAAGGACAACTGATACGGTCTTTGCGGCATTAAGAAAGACTTCACCAAGAAGCAGAAGATGAGAACCTACAGTGTCTGCGCCCGCTAAAAAACGCATAATGTCAGAAGTTCAACAAGAAATATCATGTACTACCTACCGGAGAATGCTACTGCAGCTGTATTCCGGGTGACTTCAAGGTGTGTCATCCTCTCCGACGCACTGATATCTTTCATCTTTGCTAGATTTACGGAGACGAGTGAAGAAGTATCAAGACCGTTAGCCTTGATGACGGAGTACAGTGTCAGCACGACGAAAAATAATTAATGAGTAAATGTAGATGTACCATTGACTCCGAAGTGTATGCAAACGGCCCTTCTTTCATCTCCTCAACATCTTTTCTCCATGAGTCTGCAAGACTCATGAACTTTGCCCCGGGAAACCATCCTTCATACGATTTCAATACGACCCTAAAATTCAAATTCAAGTCGACTCACGCGGAATATATCTCAAACTTGGGATGGAGTCGACGAGAAAAGTTCCTAAATTCCCAATAATGCGAATACTTTCCAGAGCCCGATCCACTATCTCCACAAATCGATCACCATTTGGATCTACATCGTATCCGTAGACGGTTTTCATGATAACCGAACCAGCATGACTAGAAATCACAGGCCAAGGGATTTCAACATCATGCTGTGGGTACAAGTAATATATATGCAACTTACTGGCGAACATGGTGAACAAACTCGTCGGGAGATTTTTGCAACTGTTGTAGCAATGCTAACGTTGCTCTCATTTGCACAGGATAATACGCGGGAACTGCGCGAGGCTGAAAGTATTGATGTACCATCCTGCGGTGCTTTCTATGAGGAGAAACAGAATCAGGTAAAGTAAGTGTTAAACATGGTTAACGGCATACCTCCAATCCTCAGAATATCTCATAAAACCCAGGTTGAATCCCCACCCCGCCAACTTTGTCATAACAAAGTCTGCACAACATTAGCTTCTATAAGATTTCTAGTCTCCCCCAACCATACCTGGTCTATCGGAATAATTCTTGGATCGTTTTTCGAAGATCTCCGCCGCCACTTGGGCAGAATTTAATACGACGGTCGGATTTCCGGGTGTGTCCAAATACAAGATGTCGCCGTAAGTGGTAGCCCATTGTGCGTAGGTAAGCCATGGGTACTCTGCGGGCACATCCCAGAGGTTCCCTAGGAGTGGAATTCCCTTAGGTCCAGGAGGGAGACGTCGACGGTTAAGAGAGCGGCGGGTAAGACGACGTAACAATAAGACCACAAGTATTGCAAGAAAAGTTATCAACAGATTCGAGATCATTGCGAGGAGTCACTGCAGCTGGTTTCTCTCCCTTCGAACCCACTCCTTAAATAGCACGTCTGATTCGGACCTTCCCTACCCTGAACCGAAAACCTGGGTATCTGAAAAACGATATACGGATGCATTTTAGATAGGGTAAATGCGCGTTGTATCAGCTGAACGCCTAACTGAGCTCCAGGCGAATTGGACATTGTGGATTGTCTTAGCAGTTCGTAACTTATTTTTATATGATGCCATCAGATAACCGGCCCGCTCCGAGTAGTACGGGACCTGGCTACTACGAACGCAACATGTCCAGTCCATTACTTCGCCAGCAGCATTTGTGGTTTTTGTCGTGTCTACCTTTGCTGTAATAGAAATTTGTGTTTCTCGATTCGCAGTTCCCAACAAATTCCACGTTGGTTGACCACTGGCAAAGTCCAGAATTTTACCATAGCGATTCCCACACTATCAACAATTACGCTTTCCAAGCCTGACATCTGATGTCTGGTTTGCCACTCCTACTGCGGACTCGGACTCGGTGCCCGACCCTACGTCAGGTGAAAGGAAGCAGATGGTTTGCGCGTGCTTCTAGTTTACAACTGCTCACAAATACCCCTCAAGAGACTCGTGCCAGGGACCAGCTGATTCTTTTAATCACGCATATCTCTTACCACTGATTATGGGGACAACATGAGGTCAAGGTATCATGATTGTCTTAGTTGTGTTTTACGAATTTGGCTGCAGTCTGGGACATGATACCGTACCCAGGGTGTATTGTATACAGGACCAACACCCCATATATGTCATGCCAGAGTCGCAACCTATTGTTTCTTCGCTGATTCCAAATTTATCGGTAGGGTTTCTAACCTTTCCTTTATCCAAGGCAACAGCACAAAGCAACCTTACTGCCGCCAGTATCGCAATCAATCCTTTTTGATTATATTTCTACATTCTATTACCACTGATGCGATAATGAAGGAGGCATCAATTCTTTGCAATGCGTAAGAACCGAACTCCATATACCCATAGGCACATGTTCATGTCCGTTTGGTCTCAGGCTTACTTGACTTCCGCTCTTCTTGAGACCCATTTGCGGAAACGCGGGGAGTAACGGCGAGGGGAAAGGGATTCCGTGTCCTTAACTTACGGAAAGTGCAGCTTCTTAAGAAACCAGCCGTGGTGTGTCCTCACGATGAGCTCGACACTCTGGAAACATGCATAGTCTTCGGTGTCTTTTAGATGCATCATTTTACCCGATGTCTTCCTCCTGGTCTTAAGTGTCTTCCACTCCAGGGAACCTTTGGGATGTGTCCAAAGAGTATTCATTAGTTACCTATACCCAATGAGCTGCTACTTAGGGCCATAACTTATATTTGGACGCACTTGGAAATCGGACCGTTGTGCTAAACTGTACGGCAGGATTTCTTTAAAAAAGTCCCGGATTTGTTCCGATAGACCAGCTACGTCTGGGAGACGCTGTAATATCCCCTAGAAGCTAGGGCAATGCTTATTTTATACGCCGAGTTCTTGTATTCGACGACAAATTTGCCGACTTCTCACATGGAGGCCTTTTTTCTACTTCGCCGTGTGTGGCTCTATCACTGAATGCGGGTTAACGTGTCTGAAAGTCGCACTACCAATGAAAGCCTCTTCGCAATACTTGGTATCGGATCTAGAGTCTGATTTGAATAGAAGTGAGCTAACATCAGTCTAGACATTGATCACTTACAGTGGCTTATCTCGTGTGAGCATCAGTTTGACTCCGTAAGGCTTGAAACCCGATAATCTTCATACCATGAAAGTAGTGAGACAAGAGGCGAGAAACTTAACTAAGAGCCTATCAGAAGCCTGCTTTCCGGACGCTGATCTGTCGCCTTGGGATGTTTCCGCACCCTACGATGCATTGTTCGATGCAACAGAGGAATGCCTCGCCTCTTAACATCTAGTACAATGTCTTGAAACTTGGCCGTATCGGCAACGACACCTTGGCCTGTGATCAAGAACATCAGCATCAGCAGCGGGCAACGACAACATCCGTAGTGCCAAAGTCGTGACTCACCACTGACAGCGGACTCTCCCACTTCCGACCTAGTTCTCAACGGATCTCGAATATACAGTTGAATTTCAACTGAAATCTTTCGTGTGAAGGTGAAACGAGATGTATAATCCCGTATGTAGCTATAATATATGTACAATATTTTAGGGTTTCAACGATCGAAATTCAATATTCGATCGATCGTTCCGATTTGTTACAATTTGACCGACTCTATCAGCTCCTGTGCCTGGGCAAAGCGTGCCTTGATAGCGCATTTGAATGGCATAGGAAAACTACACGTATCATCAGACTAGGTCGAATTAGTAGCATGTCAACGCAAAAGGACCGACCTCAGGAAGCCGTCAGTAAAAGTATCGCTAGGTTCAATAATACGATCTTCAGAATCTACGGCTTTGGAAATTGACAAAGTGGCCGCCATAGACGCAATGGCAATCCAGGCAGAATTCAATGCGAGATAACGGCCAGGACAGATACTAAGGGAATGTCAGTACAGAGCTGGATGGAAACATATATTTATATGGACGCACCGTCTCCCAAATCCAAACGCAGCTAAGGGGTAAGGTTGAGGTTCTTTCCCATCCTCAGATATGAACCGTTCAGGGTCGAAGACAAGAGGGTTGGGATAGTCTTTTTCGTCATGAAGTATAGCCCTACTTGAGGGTCAATCTGAAACTGGGATGTTTTACGATTGATACTCACCACGCATTACCAATGACGGTCGCACCTGTGCGGAGGAAATCAATAATAACAGATAGAAAGCTTGATCCGAGACATACCTGCAGGAATGTAATAACCTCTATAAACATCCGCATCCACACTACGATGGGCAACACCTAAATAAAGAAAAGGTAATGCACTGCATGGACATTAATGGACCTGTAAACACATACCCATTGGAACGACAGGATTCCATCTCAGCGCTTCTGACAGAATAGCTTCAATATAAGGCAACTGCGGACGGTCATCGAAATTTGGCAGCCGGGTGGACCCGACCACGGTGTCTAGCTCAGCTTGAGCCTTGGCTTGTACCTCAGGGTAGAGAATAAATGCGAGTATCGCAGAAAGGACAACCGATACCGTCTGTGCAACAGTAAGAGGGAGCCTAAGAATGGGAGATAAACGAAGCATACGGTGTCCGCCCCCGCTAACCAAGACATAAGGTCAAATGTTCGATAGGAAATGCTAGATGTAACTTACCTGTGAAAGATACGGCAGCTGTATTCCGAATAATCTCAAGCTGTTCTGCATTCTCAGACATGCCGATCTCCTTCGTCTTTGCCAGATTTTCAGAAACGAATGAAGGTTTGACGAAATCATTAGCCTTGGGGGTGGGATAAATAGTCAGCCCAATAGAAAACAAAGATGAAGTAATGAGGACACACCATTGACTCTGAAGCGTACATAAATGGACTGTCTTTCATATCCTCAACATCTTTTCTCCAGGTGTCTGCAAGGCTCCTGAAGTTAACACCGGGGAACCATCCTTCATACACCGTTAATGCGACTCTGACTGTTGAATCAAAGCTAGCTCACGTGGAAGATATTTTAGACTGGGGATGTAATCAACCAGAAAAGCGCCTACGTGTCCAACGAGGTGCATACTTTCTGTGGCCCGATCTACTAATTCCACGAATCGATCGCCATTTGGGTTGACATCGTATCCGTAGACGGTTTTCATAATGACCGAACCGGCGTGACTAGAAGGATACGACAGACCATGAGCTTTCAAAATCATGCTGTTGGTATGCATGTGACAGCTTACTGGCGAACATGGTGAACAAACGCAGCGGGAGATTTGTGTAACTGCTGTAGCAAGACCGACGTCGCTCTCATCTGCACAGGATAATATGCGGGAACTGCACGGGGCTGGAAATATTGGTGAAACATCCGCCGATGCATTCTACATCGAAAATAATCGATCATGTAACATCAATAAGGAACATAGTAAACTGCGAACCTCCACCAGTCGGAATATCTCATGAAAGCCATGTTATGTCCCCATCCTACTAAGTTGATCATAGTGAAATCTGCACCACAGTTACTACAAGCTCTGAGATATTATAGCCAACCATACCTGGTCTATCGGAGTAATTTCCGGAGCGCTTTTCGAACAGGTCATCTGCTGCCTGGGCAGAGTTAACTACAACGGTCGGGTTTCCGGGTGTGTCCAAATAGAAGATGTCGCCATAGGTAGCAGCCCATTGAGCGTAGGTACGCCATGGGTATTCTGCGGGCACGTCCCAGAGGTTTCCTATGAGAGGAAGACCCCTGGGACCAGGAGGGAGACGTCCTCGGCGAAGTGAGCGTCGGATGAAGTTATGTAACAATAAGACACCAAATATTGCAAGAAAAGCTACCAGGTTAGTTGAAGGCATTGCAAGAACTACTGCATTTGTTCTTCGTTTCTCAGTGCTTATAAAGACACAACTCTCCACGAGACAAGGATACAGTCAGTTCTATCTCCGAGTTGTTTGCCGGGTTTTCCAAAAATATGTGCGAAGAAGAGGATAAAGCTCGAGCCAAACAAACCTGAGGGTGTTGTGATGATATAGAACATCAGTCGATGGTGCTATCAAGAATCTCGTGGATTGTTGCTCCAAGCAGGAGTCATAGTAAAATTTCGAGACCAGATTGGGAAGAGACTCGAACAGAGCAAGCCCCGGTGCCGATAATAAGGGTTCAGGTCATGATGTCGTGTTTGGACAAAAGGAAAGGCAGAAAACACTGTGAATTGACGTAATTGACTAAGACAAGATTTCCAGTGTCACAATTGCATCCTAGGCGATGAGATTCCCTCATGTTAGCTCTAGCGTCATATGAAAGTATACTTGACTTGAGAGAAAGAATCAGCTGTACTGCTTCTTTTCACCTAACCAAGATCATCAGGTGCAAGGCTTAGAGCCTGTACTCATTAAACGCAGTGAGAATTGCTGTGGGACGCGAGCAGCAGTCAACAGACTGGGATAGAAAGACAGATTATGGAATCGAATCAAAAAAGTCACGGTCCACTGAATGGGTGGGCGACTGTATGGTCAATATAGCAACAAGTTTGTCGGATGTGGATGACATCATCCGGATACCGAGTCCGACCTTCGGAATGCTCCGGGGACCGAAGTTCCTGCGCTCTACTGGAACATCGCCGCCATTCCTTTCCTATATACCCCGAAGGCTGAGGGTAATATAAAATCATCTTTTTGGTCGCCAGATAGCGTCCTGCTAATGCCTATCTGTCTACCCTTACTGCAGTCGAAGTTCTCGCGTTTCTCGACTCGAGCTATCTGTCTTTTTTCTCCCACGAATTCCGCGTGGGATGAGCGCTGGTAGAGCTTTGAGTCCCGCCGTGGGCCATTCATGCTCCATTTGACGATTACTCTCCAAGTTACATTTCACGTCTCGCTTGTCACTCATACTGCGGACCCCGGACGAAGTTCTTGACCCGACATCAGATGAAGGGAAGCAGATAATTTGCGTACGCTTCCGGATTACAGCCGCTCACTAATACATTTCAAGAGACCTCGTGTTAGTGTCCAGCTGATTCTCTGCACTCAGGTATATCTCCCTCATATCACATTATCGAGCCAAGATATGATGGTATCACAACCTTCTTTGCAACAGGAGACGGGGCCTAAGGTATATGATGGACCGGCACTCCACATATCACGCTAGAATCGCACCCCATTGTTCCCTAGTCGATTCCGAATTGATTGGAGTACTTTCGGAGTATTTTTGTACATTTTGTTTGTACAAGGTGTGGGCAGCACCCGCAATTGATTCTTCCTAGCCTATCCTCGTCAGGTTTAGACATGCTGTTCCGGCACTGCAGGAGGCACCAACTCTTTGGTGTGTACGAACTAAATCTCCATATACACATGTTCGCGGATGTTTCATCTCAGGCTTACTTGTCATCTGCTCTTCTCTAGACCTATTCGTGGAAACCACAGAAGCAGCAATGAGATAAGGATTACATGACCTTGAATTACTCCAAAATACCCCTTCTTGGTGTTTCCTAGCGATGATCTCAATTCTCCTGGCAACGTTTCTCGTCTTTGGTGTCTTGCTGTTACATCGCTGCCTTTCTCTTAATCGTCGGCGTCTTCCGCCTGGTCCCAAGAGTCTTTCTCTGAAGACGAATTGTAACGGTTTAACGAACACTTAATTGGACTCTTGGAATACCTGCGTTTGTTTGAGACTCGAAGTTATCTCATTCCGAGTCTAAATATCGTCACATAAGCTGTATCCTCCGGGCTTAATCATGCAAAGAGGTAGATATACATAGCAAAGCATATTGCTCACATACCGTGTATGCGAAATCGAAGACTTGTTTCACGTCGAATCTATTCACAGCACGGACGAGTACCTTCGGGGAACGATAGATTGAAATCAGAGAAGTTGAAAACTAATGGTTGCAAATTTGTTATAATTCATTCGAATTGATCAATGCTTGCGCCTCAGCAGAGCGCGCCTTGATCGTACATTTGAAAGGTAGTGGAAAGCTATGCGTGGAGTTAACATATTTCTTAGCACGTATCGCCTATGTGAAAGAACCCACCTAAGAAAATCGCCTGTAAAGGTATGACTAGGTTCAATGACCCGACCGTCGGAATCCATAGCCTTGGTAAATGACAACGTCGATGCCAAAGAGGCAATGGCAATCCATGCGGTATTCAAGGTAAGATAACGGCCAGGACAAATACTGAGAGAAAATCAGAACAGAGGCTGGATGGAAGCCATATTTCACGCACCGTCTCCCAAAACCGAACGCAGCTGTGGGTTCAGGTTGGGTTTCTTTCCCTTCTGCAGATATGAACCTCTCTGGATCGAAGACATGAGGATTGGGATAATCCTTTTCGTCGTGAAGCATAGCCCTACGTGAAATGTTAATCCGGGGAACGATTATCGATACGCTTTGATATTTACCAAGCGTTACCAATGACGGTCGTACCTACGGAAGGGATAAGTAGGAACAGAAAAGGAGACCCGATCCGGGACGTACCCGCAGGAATGTAGTAACCTCTATAAACATCCTCTTGCACATTGCGATGAGCAATACCTACATCAAATCGTATGAGTGAGTGTAACATTTGCCGGGTGTAGATGAATACTTAGTGGTAAAACAGGATTTCATCTTAGTGCTTCCAACAGAATAGCATCAATATATGGAAGCTGCGGGCGGTCATAGAAATTCGGTAGTCGGGTGGAGCCGACAACAGCGTCCAACTCAGCTTGGGCCTTGGCTTGTACCTCGGGGTAGAGAAGGAATGCAAGTATAGTGGAAAGGACAACTGATATGGTCTTTGCAGCATTAAGGCAGACTTCACAAGAGAGAGAAGATGAGAACCTACAGTGTCCGCGCCCGCTAAAAAAACACGTAAGGTCAGAGGTTCAACAAGAAATATCACGTACTACCTACCGCCAAATGCTACTGCAGCTGTATTCCGGGTGACGTCAAGATGTGTCATCCCCTCCGATACACTGATATCTTTCATCTTTGCTAGATTTACGGAGACGAGTGAAGAAGCATCAAGACCGCTAGCCTTGATAATGGGGTATAGTGTCAGCACGACGAAAAATAATTAATGAGTAAATGTAGATGTACCATTGACTCCGAAGTGTATGCAAACGGCCCTTCTTTCATCTCCTCAACATCTTTTCTCCATGAGTCTGCAAGACTCATGAACTTTGCCCCGGGAAACCATCCTTCATACGATTTCAATACGACCCTAAAATTCAAATTCAAGTCGACTCACGCGGAATATATCTCAAACTTGGGATGGAGTCGACGAGAAAAGTTCCTAAATTCCCAATAATGCGAATACTTTCCAGAGCCCGATCCACTATCTCCACAAATCGATCACCATTTGGATCTACATCGTATCCGTAGACGGTTTTCATGATAACCGAACCAGCATGACTAGAAATCACAGGCCATGGTATTTCAGTATCATGCTGTGGGTACAAGTAATATATATGCAACTTACTGGCGAACACGGTGAACAAACTCGTCGGGAGATTTATGCAGCTGCTGTAGCAATGCTAACGTTGCTCTCATTTGCACAGGATAATACGCGGGAACTGCGCGAGGCTGAAAGTATTGATGTACCATCCTGCGGTGCTTTCTATGAGGAGAAACAGAATCAAATAAAGTAAGTGTTAAACGTATTTAACGGCACACCTCCATTCCTCAGAATATCTCATAAAGCCCATGTTAAATCCCCACCTGCCAACTTTGTCATAACAAAGTCTGCACGACCTTAGCTTCTATAAGATTTATCGTATCTCCCAGCCATACCTGGTCTGTCGGAATAATTTCCGGATCGTTTTTCGAAGATCTCGGCCGCCCCTTGGGAAGAGTTTAATACGACGGTCGGATTTCCGGGTGTGTCCAAATACAAGATGTCGCCGTACGTGGTAGCCCATTGTGCGTAGGTAAGCCATGGGTACTTTGTGGGCACATCCCAGAGGTTCCCTATGAGTGGAATTCCCTTGGGTCCAGGAGGGAGGCGTCGACGGTTAAGAGAACGGTGGGTCAGGCGATGTACCCATAAGACCACAAGTATTGCAAGAAATTTTATCAAGAATCCGGTCTGAAGAAAGGTGAGCTAACATCAATTTAGACCTTGATTACTTACAGGGGTTTATCCTATGTGAGCATCAGTTTGACTGCGTAAAGCTTGAAACCAGGTAGTCTTGAAACCATCGAAGTAGTGAGACAAGAAGCAAGAAACGTAACTAAGAACCTACCTGAAGCCTGCTTGCCGGACGCTGATCTGTCATCTTGTGATATTTCCGCACCCTACAATGCATTGATACAACAGAAGATTACTTCGCCTCCTAACATATGGTACAATGTCTTGAAAAGTTGACCGTATCGGCAACGACAACATCCGTAATGCCAAAGCCGTGACTCGCACCACCAGCACCGACAACGCACTCTCCGACTTCAGACCTAGTTCTAAACGGACCTCGAATATACAGTCGAATTTCAACTGAAATCTTTCGCGTGAAGGTGAAATGAGATGTATACGCCCGTATGTCGCTATAATATATGTACAACATCCCAGAGTTTCAACGATCGAAATTCAATATCCGATCGGTCGTTCCGATTGGTTACAATTTGCCCGACTCTATCAACACTTGTGCCTGGGAAGAGCGTGCCTTAATAGTGCATTCAAATGGCATGGGAAAGCTACACGTATCATCAGACTATGTCGTACTGGTAGTATGTCAACGCAAAAGGACCGACCTCAGGAAGCCGTCAGTAAAAGTATCGCTAGGTTCAAGGATACTGCCTTCAGAATCCACGGCTTTGGAAAATGACAAAGTAGCCGCTATAGAAGCAATGGCAATCCACGCGGAATTCAACGCGAGATAACGGCCAGGACAGATACTAAGGAAATGTCAGTACAGAGCTAGATGGAAGTATATCTATCTATCAACGCACCGTCTCCCAAATCCAAACGCAGCTAAGGGGTAAGGTTGGAGTTCTTTCCCATCCTCAGGTATGAACCTTTCGGGGTCGAAGACAAGAGGGTTGGGATAGTCTTTTTCGTCATGAAGGATAGCCCTACATTGAGGATTAGTCTGAAACTTGAATGTTTTACGAGTAATACTCACCAAGCATTACCAATGACTGGTCGCGCCTGTGGAGGAAATAAACAAGAATAGGTAAGAAAACCGAATCCGGGACATACCTGCAGGAATGTAATATCCTCTGTAAACGTCTGCATTCACACTACGGTGGGCAACACCTAAATGAAGAAAAGGTCATGTACTCCATGGACAGTAATGGACCTGTGGACACATACCCATTGGAACGACAGGATTCCATCTCAGCGCTTCTGATAGAATAGCTTCAATATAAGGCAACTGCGGACGGTCATCGAAATTTGGCAGGCGGGTGGACCCGACCACGGTGTCTAGCTCAGCTTGAGCCTTGGCTTGTATCTCAGGGTAGAGAATAAATGCGAGTATCGCAGAAAGGACAACCGATACCGTCTGTGCAACAGTAAGAGGGAGTCTAAAAATTCGGAGACAAAAGAAACATACAGTGTCCGCCCCCGCTAACCAAGACATAAGATCAAATGTTCGATAGGAAATGCGATACAACTTACCCGTGAAGGATACGGCAGCTGTATTCCGAATAATTTCAAGCTGTCTCGCGTTCTCCAACATGCCGATCTCCTTCGTCTTTGCCAGATTTTCAGAAACGAATGAAGGTTCTACAAAATCATTAGCCTTGGGGGTGGGATAAATAGCCAGCCCAATAGAAAACAAAGATGAAGTAATGAGGACATACCATTGACTCTGAAGCGTGATATAAATGGACTGTCTTTCATATCCTCGACATCTTTTCTCCAGGTGTCTGCAAGACTCCTAAAGTTGGCACCGGGAAACCATCCTTCATACACTGTTAATAGGATTCTAACTGTTGAATCAAAACTAACTCACGTGGAAGATATTTTAAACTGGGGACTGTAGTCAACCAGAAAAGCGCCTACGGTTCCCACGAGACGCATGCTTTCTAGAGCCTGGTCTACTAATTCCACGAATCGATCGCCATTTGGGTTGACATCGTATGCGTATACGGTTTTCATAATGACCGAACCGGCGTGACTAGAAGGATACGATAGACCGTGAGCTTTCAAGTTCATGCTGTTCGTACGTATACAGCTTACTGGCGAACATGGTGAACAAAGTCGGCTGGAGATTTGTGTAACTGCTGCAGCAAGACCGACGTCGCTCTCATCTGCACAGGATAATATGCGGGAACTGCACGGGGCTGGAAATACTGGTGAAACATCCGCCGATGCATTCTACATCGAAAATAATCGATCATGTAACATCAATAAGGAACATAGTAAACTGCGAACCTCCACCAGTCGGAATATCTCATGAAAGCCATGTTATGTCCCCATCCTACTAAGTTGATCATAGTGAAATCTGCACCACAGTTACTACAAGCTCTGAGATATTATAGCTAACCATACCTGGTCTATCGGAGTAATTTCCGGAGCGCTTTTTCGAACAGGTCATCTGCTGCCTGGGCAGAGTTAACTACAACGGTCGGGTTTCCGGGTGTGTCCAAATAGAAGATGTCGCCGTAGGTAGCGGCCCATTGAGCATAGGTACGCCATGGGTATTCTGCGGGCACATCCCAGAGGTTTCCTATGAGAGGAAGACCCCTGGGACCAGGAGGGAGACGTCCTCGGCGAAGTGAGCGTCGGGTAAAGTGATGTAACAATAAGACACCAATAATCGCAAGAAAAGCTATCAGGTTAGTTGAAGGCATTGCAAGAACCACTGCATTTGTTCTTCGTTTCTCAGTGCTTATAAAGACACAACTCTCCGCGAGACAAGGATACAGTCAGTTCTATCTCCGAGTTGTTTGCCAGGTTTTCCAAAAATATGTCGGAGAAGAGGATAAAGCTCGGGCAAACGAACCCGAACGTGATGTGGTGATATAGAACATCAGTGGCGCTACAACAAATCTGTGCCTCCTGAATTGTTGCTTCAGAGCAGGAGACACGGTAAAATTCCGAAACCAGATTGTGAACAGGCTCGAAGAGTAGTAGCCCAGGTAAGATATCAAGAGTCTGATTATAATGTTGTGCTCGACAAAAGCAAGGGCAGGAAAACACTGTGAATCGACGTAATTGGCTAAAAAAAGATTTTCAATGTCATAAATTGCATCCTAGGTGGCGAGATTACCTCATGTTAGCTCCGAGTCAATAAAGTGATATGTAAGAGATATACTTGATCTTGAAAGAATCAGCTGGAGCATGTACTGATTAGACGGAGTGGAAATTGCAGTGGGGCGCGACCATGAGTCAGCCGACTGGGAGAGAAAGACAGATTACGAGATTGGACAAGAAAAAAATCACCGTGACGGGCTACTAAACGGTGAGAGCGACCAGACTAGGCTATGCAACGCTCAACGATCGTCAATACAGTCATGGCGAAAAGTTGACCAAACATAGATGACATCATCCACATAACCGGCTCGCTCCGAGTCCGGCCTTCAGGAATGGTTCGGGGTCCTGGGTTCAAGTTCCTACGCCCTATTCGTGGATGCAGTCGAAGCTCTCGCGTTTCCCGACTCGAGCGACCTATCTTTCCCTACGAATGCCGCGTTGGATGAGCGTCAGTAGCCCTGCGTCTCGCCGTGGGCGATTCCTGCTCCATTCGATGACTATGCTCTAGTCAGTTACATTTGACATCTCGCTTATTACTCACACTGCGGACCAGATGAGGTACTTTTCCCAACATCAGGTGAGAGGAAGCACATTATGTGTGTACGCTTCCGGATTACAGCCGCTCACTAATACCTTTTAAGAGACCTCGTGCCACTCAGTGTCCAGCTGATTCTCTGCACTTAAGTATCTTCTCTCTTGCATATCACATTACTGAGCCAAGATATGATGGTATCACAACCTTCTTTGCAACAGGAGACGGGGCCTAAGGTATATGATGGACCGGCACTCCACATATCACGCTAGAATCGCACCCCATTGTTCCCTAGTCGATTCCGAATTGATTGAAGTGCTTTTGGAGTATTTTTTGTACATTTTGTTTGTACAAGGTGGGGGCAGCACCCGTAATTGATTCTTCCGAGCCTATCCTCGTCAGGTTTAGACATGCTGTTCCGGCACTGCAGGAGGCACCAGCTCTTTATAGTGTGCACGAACTAAATCTCCATATACACATGTTCACGGATGTTTCGTCTCAGGCTTACTTGTCATCTGCTCTTCTTTAGACCTGTCCGTGGAAACCACAGAAGCAGCAATGAGATAAGGATTCCATGACCCTTACTCACTCCAACGTGCCCATTCTTGGTGTTTCCTAGTGATGATCTCAACTCTCCTGGCAACGTTTCTTGTCTTTGGTGTCTTGCTGTTATATTACCGCTTTTCCTTTAATCGTCGGCGTCTTCCGCCTGGTCCCAAGAGTTTTCCTCTCATAGGAAACCTCTGGGACGTGCCCGCAGAATACCCATGGCGTACCTACGCTCAATGGACTGCCACCTACGGTGATATCTTGTATTTGGACACACCCGGAAATCCAACCGTTATTCTAAATTCTGCCCAAGCGGCAGCGGATCTGTTCGAAAAACGTTCCAGGAATTACTCCGATAGACCAGGTATGGTTGGCAGATATCACAACGTCTCATAGCTGATAATAGTCTGCAGATTTTACCATGATGAAGTTAGCAGGGTGGAGGAATATCATAGGTTTTATGAGATATTCTGACCAGTGGAGGCAAGTACAACCATGTCCTCGTAGATGTAGTCTGACATCTCTCCATAGAATGCGTCGCCGGATGTTCCATCAACATTTCAATCTTCGCGCGGTTGCAGCGTACTATCCTGTGCAAATGAAAGCGACGTCGGTCTTGCTCCAACAGCTACATAAATCTCCCGACGCATTAGTTAACCATGTTCGGCAGTGAGTCTCGGCAGCAGTACTTCTTTCGTAAAAGCCAACAGTCTTTTAGCCATGCCGGTTCAATCATCATGAAAATAGTCTATGGATATGATGTCGATCCAGATGGCGATCAATTTGTGGATCTGGTGGATCGAGCTATGGAAAGTGCTCGCATCGCTGGGAACGAGGGGGCTTTTGTCGTTGACTACATCCCCAGTCTGAAATATCTCCCACGTGAGTTCGTTTTTGCTTCAGCAAAATATTACGGTCGTATCTAGACTTGCTTTCGTATGAAGGATGGTTTCCTGGTGCAAACTTCCTCAACCTTGCACACGTCTGGAGCCAGGATGTCTGGAACATGAAGCAAAGTCCTTTTGAATATGCGTCAAAGGCATTGGTATGTCCTCACATATTCAATGATCAGTATCAATCCCATTGATCGTAAACGTGTTCCCTAAGGCAAATGGCCATGCGTCGTCTTCGCTCGTCTCTGAGAATCTAACAAAGATGAAGCAGTTCGGCGCATCAGAGAATGCGACCCAGCTTGAAATTATCCGAGATACAGCTGGGGTAGCCTTTGGCGGTAGGTTGTATCTAGTGTTATCTGGAGATTGGCTAAACACCCAATTTCATCACTGCTTTAGCGGGCACCGACACTGTATGTTTTCATCATTTTCAGTCTGTTTCATTGCTCTCATACGCTACAAAGACCGTGTCCGTGGTGCTCGCTACGATGCTCGCATTCCTTCTCTATCCCGAGGTACAAGCCAAGGCCCAAGCTGAGTTGGATGCTGTTGTCGGTCCCACCCGGCTACCGAATTTCGAGGACCGCCCGCGGCTGCCATATATTGAAGCCATTCTGTCAGAAGCACTCAGGTGGAATCCTGTTGTGCCCATGGGTATAAACTTTTAACTTTCAAGCTACGAACGTTCCCTCAGCTCATAGTTTCGTAGGTATGGCTCATCGCAGTGTGCAAGACGATGTCTACGGTGGTTATTACATTCCTGCAGGTATGTCCCGGATCGGGTTTTCTTCTCCGTTCCTGCTTATTCCCTCCACAGGCGCAACCATTGTTGGTAATGTTTGGTGACTATCAAAGCGTATTGACGTCCGAACCTCAGATTAACACCCCGTTTAGGGCTATGCTTCATGACGAAAAGGACTATCCCAATCCTTTTACCTTTGACCCCGATAGGTTTATGTCTGCAGAGGGGAAAGAACCCCAACTTTACCCCATGGTGGCGTTTGGGTTTGGGAGACGGTGCGTGAGACATGATTACATCCAGCCTTTGTGCCGATATTTCCCTAGTATCTGTCCTGGCCGTTATGTCGCCTCGAATACTGCATGGATTGCTATTGCGTCTATGGCATCAACGTCAACGTTTACCAAGGCTGTGGATTCTGAAGGTCGTGTTGTCGAACCTAGTACTACTTTTACGGACGGCTTTCTGAGGTAGACCTTTTCATGCTTGCCGTATCCTACCTCCTTTTGATCTGTATTACCAGCTTTCCCTTGCCTTTCAAATGCACCATCAAGGCTCGCTCTACTCGCGCACAAGCCTTGATAGATTCGGGCGGATTGTAACAAGTCTGGAACAACAGTTTCTCCTCGACTGTGCTATTGTCCACCTGCGGTGAGGCATTTGAGACAGGTAACCACTGCCATATGAGGACACCTCGTATTCAGAAGAAAGCGCAAGGACAACGATTAATAGTGTTATATGTACAAGGTCAGACTGACTGGACGGCTACCATATGGTCTACAGTGTACTACGCTGACAGGGTAAAATGCCCAAAATTAGTGATGATTCCTCCAACCAGCTGTCCGCAAAAATAAAAGCTGAAAAAACCGTCCAAAAAAAGTTACTAGAGCCAATTAAGTTAATCTATGCTTCACTGCGATGCAATATCAAGGGCGTCCATGGCCAGACCGAGAGGATCAGTCATAGGTGCGGTTCTATTTGCCATGATTGTATCCGTCCCAGAGGGTGCGCCAAAGAAGACCTCGGGACTGGTACACGCTGCGACAGCCCTACGCATGTGTGTCGTCAAGAACGACAAGCCGACTTGGTACGCGGCTGATAGCGAAGCCCGACATTAGCAAAACCTTGTGTATAAGGAAAAAAGGACATACAGTTCATCCAACCGAAACCTTCGCGTGGAACCATCTTGAAGTCAATACCCTGATTACCATATTCCGCATCTACGAGGTGCGACAGCTTGACCGCATCAAACTGTATTCATCATATTATTCATAACAGTTCATAATCATGGAAGAGAACCAGCCGACCTTCTCGGGAACGACCCCGTTGAAATCAACGAAGGCAGTGGTCATCCTGGTAAACCCGTGAGCCCACGTTGGCAAGGAATCGTGATGACATACATATAGAGGAAGCGATAGGCGAGTCGTTGCGCTTCGTCAAGGTATCCGTATCGTTCCAGCCCCACCCAAATCACGATCTGGTGAGGAGGCCTATAAATTGGTGTGAGAAACGTGTATTCGAGAGAAGATATGGTTCATACCATGCGTAACTATATCACGGAAAAACATGCATCAGATCGGGAAGACAGCAGCGACGAAAGGGCAGCATACGGATAATCCCATTGTCGGTTAGGTCGATCCAAGGAAATCTTTCCGCGAGACTCTTCGGTACCTGACACGACACCACCCAGAACCTCGAACTTCTTCAAAGAATGCGAACTGGAAGATACAATGATTAGTGAGGCATCCCATTCCCACGAGAACATGAGAAGACAACATACACGAGCTTTCGGCACTGCTCTTCACTGGCACAGCCAGCCCAAAGCGGCCAAAACGCTGTCACGCTCTCATACAATATCTGCTTCTCTTTAACCGTATCATAATCGAAGTAAAGACTCTTCGTTTCGTTCCAGAGGTACTTGTCAATCATTTCTTTCCGGAACGCCGCCCTCTGGAACCATTCATCACTCCGCTGCACTCTCTTACGCGAACTTTCCCTGTGTGGGTTTGCGTATGCTTCCACCGAAGGAGGGAGCGGCGACAAGGGGAAATCCTCCTCCAACTCAAGCTCGTCATCAAATACCTCTCGGATCGCAGTCCCTATGTCAACCTCGTACTTGTACAGCAACGCTTGTAGGTCGATGGTCGCAAGGTTCGCACATCGCTTTTCAAACCTATATGTCGTGTCGTGTCCAGATTCGCGAACAGCACGATCGTGCAAAAAGTACTCGTCTAGCTGAGGCTCCTTCAATGCTCCGTCGTTGTATTTTTCGCTGAACTCCAGAACGGATAGCCCGTGCTTCTCAGCATAGGGCTCCAGAATGTGAGTGAAATGAGACGCCTCTGTTTCGGGAGGTATACCGAGGCCATCTGGGCGGTAACGTGACAGACCGGTTTTAGGATCCATGCGAGGCTCCGCAACCCACACAGTGTGGTACTCCTTGATGGCTGCTTGAATAGCGCGTTTCAGCCAAGCTGTGTTGCCATCAACGTCAGATTGGTCCAGCTGGTTGTAGATCTGAAGAGCCATGTCTGTAAGGAATGGTGGCTGGGTACGACAAAGGTAGTAGCTTCGACTGCCGTTTAGGATCTTGTTGTAATGCCGAATTTCAAAGATGAAATGGTCGACCATACCCTTTGCCATGGTCACCTGGCCATCGACGAGGAGTCCGAGAGATATGAAGTAAGAATCCCAGTTGTAGAGCTGCAGAACGGTGTGAGTGACAAAGCGCATATATGCTATGATGAAGTGACCTCGTTGAATCGTGCACCAGGAACGATGAAAGGAATGCCCTTCAAGGTTTTCCCGCCCTTACCATCATCCACCTCATTCATCGCCAAGGCGAGGATGCCGGGTTTAGAATTTAGGCTCTTGACAAAAGCGGGATCATCAGGCTTCTCTGGAAGAACACATACATCGAGATTCATATGCGGCTTCTCTTTGGCGACCTTGCGATAATATTCGGCCATGGCCGGTTCACCGTAGGGCACGTAAATACGAGGATTGGAGCGACCTGTGCGGTTCTTTGGATCCGCAGTAATGATTTCCAGGCCATCGCCGTCGATACGCCGCGTCAGCGAGTGCCAGAACGAGTTCTTGATCATACGTGACAGACGGTCAACAGGATTCTCGGTGAGCCTGGCCTCGTCAAGAACAATTCTCTTTCGATTGTGGTCGCGAGCGAGAGCAAGCTCTTGCAGCAGATTAGACAGCATATATGTGCCCTAGAGACATTGAGGAAAAGAGCGCGGGGAAATGTAACTAAGGACACACCCGAATATCAAACGTCTTGAAACCATTGCTCGTCGCAGTCCCCAACGCCATCATCTTCGGGCCAGCGTCGGTGACACTTATCTGAAAGTCTCCGTCGGTGTCCTCCTGCTCCAAAACGACTCGAATGGTCTCTTCAACGTCAATTAGGAAACGCCTAGGAGCGGTAACGGCTTTCTCGTCATGAGACATACGACGCGGTCTCAAGTGCCAGTCCTCTTCAAACGCCGGTGCTCGCTTAGGCTTGTAGCCATGGATGTGGGACTAAAATAGAGTGAGTACTCCCTGAAAGCAGGGGAAAAGGCAGAAACCTACGTGACTGTACGTCCGGGAACGAGTGAATGACTCGCCGCCACCGTAATAAGTGGCAGCATCAACATCGACGGGTCTGGTTGCCTGGTCATCAACGAAGGAGACGCCAGCGGGATGGTTAAGAACGGGAGCCATTGAAGATAAAGAAAAGGAAAAGGATGAGGAGACAATGGATAACGGAAAGGCAGAGCGGAAACAATGTGGGGTAAGGTACAGAATCAGATGCGTGGGAATCTACGTCGCTGACAACGATGTCCTCGACGTCGGAAGTAACGCTGGCTCAGCTTCTTTCTGTCTCTACCGTGGGGGTCGGGTGGTCTTCCCTCCGTCGAATCGGATGCTTGGTCCTTGATTCTGGCACCACCCGACTAGGACGCTGAGGCGACATACGGAATGTCAGAGTGATTCTGGCCCTTGTAAGTGTTCCCTGCCAAGCTGGCTTGAACGCCGTCTTCTAAAAGGGCCATCATTTCAGTTATATTAACAGTCACTCCGTTTATTGATGTATGATGGATAGCTGCGTCACCACCAAAATAGCACCGGTATAATCCCTGCTCCGTTCAGGGCATCAAAATTACTATATAGCTGACGCAAGGTCACCGTATCTGACTGACCATGGGATATATCAAACCGGTTATTCCCTTTGCGAATTGTATGTCTCGCGGATCAACGTAAAGGTAAATGTCTGGGAGCACAGCAAGGATAGGCTATGCTGAGTTCACCGCATCTGATGGAACCGTTTTTATTACTGACAGGCAAAGCGGACACCGCATGAGCGTTAACGAATTACCCTTGCGCATGTAAATTATTTGGCGAGAAATATCATTGATTTTTTTTGTTGATTTTACAGCTTAGCTGTAGTATGTATATCCTTGAGAGAAGATTGATAATAGATACGTTATCTATCACGAACTAAAGGGGTGTTGTTGACTCGAGTCGAAAAATTTCGATCATTTTCGATCACCTTCCTCTTCTGATAACTGACTACGTTCTTACCGGCCTTCTCTTTCTTCCACAATCATGTCGAAGGCCAATGAACTGTTTCCAAGTATTGGATCTGCTGCAGATAAGGTGGACTTACTCCCCGAAAATGACAAAGAAATCGGCGAATCAAACGCAGATGATACAGAGGATCGGCCTACCCAAGAAATCGAGTCGCTCTGCATGAAATGCGGCGAGCAGGTCCTTATCATACTCGATCAAAGGTCTAAAATGTCTGACGGCTTTCCTAGTAGGGTGTTACCAGGATGCTGCTCACGTCTATTCCATTTTTTCGTGAAGTTATTGTGATGTCATTCAGATGTGAGCACTGTGGAGCGACGAATAATGAGATACAGTCAGCAGGCACTATACGTCGTGCGTTCACATCCACTTAATCATTAACATTTTTTGATATAATGTAGCTGAGGGCACCGTCTACACTGCGCGTATACTCTCCCGATCCGACCTTAATAGACAAATTGTTCGCTCCTCAAGCTGCGAGATCTTGATCCCGGAATACCAACTCACGCTCCCGCCTTCGACTCGTGGTCAGCTCACGACAGTGGAAGGCCTGATCCGCGATGTCGTAGCTGATTTGAGCATGGACCAGCCGCTCCGACGTATACAGGATGAAGACAGTTACACGAAAATTCAAGCTCTAATCGAAAAACTGAAGGAGATCCTTGGCGATGACGAAGACGAAGACGAAGATGCACAGGTTGGAAAGGCAGCAGAAAAGGAGCATATTCCTATGCCGCCTTTCACGCTCAAGTTAGACGATCCTTCAGGAAACTCGTTTATTGAATTCGTCGACAGCATGGCAGACCCCAAGTGGAATATGAGGACGTATCCCCGGACATTGGAACAGAATGTAGTGCTGGGACTGGTTGCGCCGCCTGAGGTGAAAGAGGGAGCCCTTCAGACTGTCAAGGAGGGTGATGAAGAACTGGGTGGTGGCGAGACTGGAACTAACGAAGAGATATTTGTATTCCATGGACCATGCTCAAGCTGTGGTCATCCTATCGATACCTTGATGAAGAAAGTCAACATACCGTACTTCAAAGTACGTTACCTTTTCATTTCATATTCATTTCTCTGACAATACCTTAGGACGTCATCATCATGTCCATTAATTGTGATCGCTGTGGATATAGGGACAACGAAGTCAAGTCAGGCTCTGCTATCTCGGAAAAAGGCAAACGGATAACACTCAAGGTCGAGGACCGTGAAGACTTGAGCAGGGATATACTCAAGTACTGTCCTCTTCCTTTGATGATATTAAGGACTAATGTATCCTCCAGAGTGAAACCAGCGGTATGACGATTCCGGAAATCGATCTCGTGTTACAGCACGGCACTCTTGGAGGTCGTTTTACCACTCTCGAAGGTATCCTCGACCAAGTCTACGAGGAGCTATCCGAAAAAGTACTCCGGCTTGGAGATTCTTCCACTATCGGCGACAGAAAGACATTCGAACAATTCCTCCAGGGTCTGAAAGAGGTGAATTGACTAGAACATGTCACCACTGTTCTAACTCTATTTTTAGGTGAAAAATGTAGAAAGACCCTTCACGCTTATTCTCGACGACCCTCTGGCCAACTCGTATGTGCAGAACTTGTACGCTCCCGACCCAGACCCCAATATGACTGTTGAGTCGTATGACCGGACATGGGAGCAAAACGAGGAGCTAGGTCTCAACGACATGAAGGTCGAGAATTACCAGGAAGATGAAGAGAAGCCAAAGCAGTCATGACATAGCATATACAAACACATAAGTAGCAGTATTACGATTTACGGCACAGTATTCAACGATCGAAAGCATATAAGTAAGTGTACAATTGCTAGAAGAGGGTTTCTTGTACGAAGTAGAATTACATACCGTAGTATACACTCTCTATTAACCTGGAAGCGACCAAGTAAACTGTAAAAATAAAAACTTGTGATCATATACCAGCTTCAGCGGATATCCCGAGAACTGTTAATGCATCTAGACCAAGCTTAGCCCAGTGAGAGACTACAGCTTCATTGTCGAACCATAGTTTGTCTTTGTGTGCTACATGTGAACGGGAAGAGGGATTAAGGTGCTGATTGTCTGGCGGTTGTGGAGACTTAGAAGTAAAGTTATCTTCGGATTTGCGATCCAGGCCTGGGAGCATAGCTTCAAGCCGGGTGAAGAAGAGTGTGCCGATTCATGCTCAGTGATCCGAGACGAAGGCAGAAAGGAGGAGGAGACGATGGGGGATAGGATGAACTCAGTTTCTTTCTTTTCATTGCTGGGGAAGAGTGATCGTCTGAGGTAGGCCGTGACTGCGCGCGTAGAAGTGGTGAAGAGGGAGGAGCATCATCTACTACCGATTGGATTGAAGGTGCCTTGGGAGATTTCGATGTCGCTTCGGCGGCAGGTGAACTGCTGCCAGGTGTTTCAGTGTCGGAGGAATGAGCTTTTTCGCCATCGGGAACGATGTCATCAATTCGCCTGCGTTTCCTTGTCTCTGAATCTTCAACTTCGTCGTCAGTCGGCGTTGGCTTCTCTTCGTCCTCCTTCCCATGCACACCATTCCATAGGCCACATTGTCGCATCCATCCAGAAACATTACTCTCCCCCTTTATTGTATCAAGCACGCCGATAACAGCCAACAAGATCTGATCATAACCGAGGACCTTCTTTGGCTTTTTCCGCTTCTTCTGAGGAACAACACCTTCAGCATCTTGAATGTCGAAGGAGGGTTTGTCTCTTTCGCGTTGTCGGGTAGAGAGGTCGCGGCCTCGGATTTGAGCAGTGTACTCGGGTACGCAGAAATGGTTCCAGGGTTGAAGTTGAGCTTTAAGCGGGGAATCGTCGAGGAGGAGGGTGGTGAGGGCAGAGTGAGCGTGTGCGGAACGGGAAGGTTCGCTCGTAGGTGCCGGTTCATCCGTTGAATGAGATGGTCCATCGTCGCTGCTTGACAACGTAGAGGCTTCATCATTTTCGTCTGGCAACAAAGAAAGCGCAGCCCATGGCTTAGCAAGGTCCTTGGTAGTCTGCGTTTTCTGGTCTGAAGGTGCGTTCAGTGGAAACGACGAAGCCAAAAACCCAGAAACCCACGATATTGTGCACTTGTTAATCCAAGTGTGTCTCGAGCCCATACAGCAATCAACTTCTCCTTTTCCTCCTTGAAGCACTGAGCCACCATATGGTCAACATTAGATGGTTGTGCCGAACTCCAAACCATGGTGTCCAGCCACTCTAGCGTCTTGGGATGGAATAAATACTGCCTGAATGACCCCATGTAGGGGCGAGGATGCGCGACACGATGCTGAGGTTCTGAAGAGCCATTGACTCTGTCGCGTCGATATCTGCGAGGACCTTGGGGTCTGCCCTCTCTATACAGTAGAGTGCCGTTTAAATCTAGAATGAGAAGCTTTCGGGAGGAAGAGGGGTCGTCTATATGCGTAGAAGGCTGCTGCGAGAGTTCGAGGTAGTCAGAGGAGGGCTCGGTAGGTATTGGCGGAGGTGAAGGCGATGGATTTCGGCGCCGTGGGGACCACCATCTTGCTTCCGGAGCATAATAATCGTATGGTTGGGCTTGCCACTGGCTATTATAGTACCCATAAGTGTCCCAAGTTTGCGGCCAGGGTTGCCCGTTATTCTGTCGGTATGAAGACTCATGGTACTGTGGGTATGAGATACCGTCATTCCATTGACCAGCATAATTGAGGTCATTTGGGTCGACATGAGCGTAATAGCCGTATCCGTGGCCTCGAAAAGCCATTCTATGGAGAGCTCTGCACAAACGGCGAGCGTGCAGATGGAGTCCCTGCACAATGAGGAACGTCGTGCTGAATGGAGAAGGACAACGTGCGATCGTGCGTCCGCTTCTTCGAATTTCCCATCAAGCATGATGCGGCGCTGGGAGTACTTTTTACAGCTAGCTCCTCTATTTCATCGGATTTCTCTTTTTCACTCTGCCTATCATGTCTGACGACCTGGCCGTTGAAAAAGTCCCCAGTGAAGCCGATACAGTGGAGTACACGACAACGCGAAAAGAGCTATGGTCGTATTATCTTTACTACGTAGGTAACAACGGGCTATCGGGATTTAATTTCGGCCCTTCGCAGTTCCAGAATCTTCTGTATCTGGCAGGTTATGATCCTAAGGACCCGCCATTCGTGACGCCTTGCGATGACAACTGCGTCTTGCCATATCTTGGCCATGTTCGTGACAGTGAGTCCATTTCCTTATCAGATTTTAGGTGTGCATTGATTGCGTTCTCCAGTAAACTCTATTGTCCTGTTAACGAATGGCATCAGCTTTGCTATTCAAGCTGTCCTTCTTATATGCATTGGCGCATGGGCAGACTATGGTCGCTGGAGGTCTCAACAATTCTTTGTAACTTCTTTTTTGCATGCTGAGTCTACCTTAGGCCCAACATCACGATTTTCTTTACCCTTGTCGCCGTAGGGGTGTCCTTTGCATGGCTGGGGGTCGACGATCCATCCAAATGGCGCGCCGGCATAGTCTTGTATATCCTGGGATGTACGTCTTTGTTTATCTATCAGTTCATATGTGCTGTACGTCTAATGTATTCAAAGTGATAACTTATCAGGTGTGCATACATACAACAGATTATAGATTGTTACTCAAGATTTTTACCTCAGTGTGCGCTGACCTTTTGGACGGCTGCCTTTCCTGGTCTCGCCCGGGACCTTCCAGAAGTCAAAGACTCCTTGACTGAATTAAATGACGGTCAGAAAAGGTCAATATAACGTACCATATTATTTCTTTACCTGACATTGTCACAGTCAACAAGATCACGAGCGTTTGACCTCACTAGCCCGAAACCGGATATCCAATATCTCCTTTACCGTATGCTCAGCTGGAGAAATTATGATACTTGCGGTAATGGTAGGGATCCTCAAAGGCGTGCGATCGGACGATAGCACAGAGAACAATACAAAAGCGTTCAGTGTTTTGATTGCATTTTCTGGAGGGGTCTGGTGTATGTTATGATTTTCTGTCCGCGGGCTACCAGCCTGACCAACAGTGCTTTGCGCCTTGCCGTGGTTTATCCTGGAAAAAAGGCGCCCCGGTCTACAGCTTCCTCCCGGAACCAGTCTTATGATAATTGGGTTTAAACAAACCTACGTCGCCTTTAGAGAATGTCTGCGGCTCAAGCAGACCTTCTTATACCTTATCTTCTATTTCCTCATGTACGTCATTTCTTTCCTTCTCTTGCTGGCGTTGTTGATCAACTATCTATCTTACAGGGGGGACGTCCTCAATACTACTGTGTTGGTGGTTTCTTCAATTCTTATAATCGATTTACATAAATATTTGAATTGAATAGCACTGTCATTGGTACCCTGCAGAATAGGTCTGTCCATGTTTCCTTCTGACGGAGATCTCCTGACGCCGAGGACATCCAGCGTGGTGGCATATTCGACTCTTCAACTGACTCTGCTCCTCATCGTCGGCATTGTAACTCAGGGTATGGGCATCTAGTACGTCAATACTCTCATAAACAATAGCCGAGCTCAGCTCCATTCAGTCTTTTCTGGCTGGTACAGAAGCGCTATAGCATCAGCACGAAGGCTGTTAGTGGCTCTTATTCTTCATACATCGAGGCTGTTGATGAACTGTTGATCAGATGCTCTTGTTCAACGTATTTTGGATTATCGTTGGTCACTGTGTATTCCTCCTTGGAGTTTCCCTTACGATCTTGTAGGTTCTGACGATTTGGGGCCTTATTGGCGTCCATACGGACAAACTCGGATTTAAGCATGTCTGGGAAATATGGTTCGTTGTCTGCGTTCTTTATTGCTATTATCCTCTTTGTAACGAGTCCATAAAGGTTGTATCAGGCCTTTTATGGTCTTTTGGTTTGTCCTTGGTACGCATACAGCCAAACCATGATCAGCGAAGTTTCACCGCTGCCTCAAATGTAGGGTCCTGGTTTTCAGCAAGTGTAATTTGACCCTTATAATTGTAGGTTTCTGTTCTTTGCCCTGTTTTCTGTCGTAAGTACCAATTTGTTTCATTGCCATTGACGTTGACTATATCTTTAACAGGTGGGAAAGACGTCTGCATTCATTGGTCCCTTTGTGTCGTCTGCCATTATAACGGCTTCGAATAACAACGATAACATGCCTTTTGCTTTTCTATTTGCACTGTGAGCGGATCCCTTTCACTAATTTCGCCTTCTTAACAATTGGTTTAGAGGTGTTTTCAGCTCACTTTTCCTCTGGCTGGTGGACGTGGAGAAAAGTCGCGTTGAATGCGCGGAGTTTGTTCGAGCAGAGGCGAAACAAAAGGCATTTGAGTCGGATTTTGATACCGTGACCGTAGACAACGTAGTTGTCGGTGAAAAGGCCAAAGTCTAGACTTGTATGTTGGATAGACTCGGGCCAGAAGCTTCCACCAGGCTTTGTCTAATTCTTGGCGGCTCTAACAACACAAAAACTATGTGCAAAGTTAACATCTTTTTGGGCTCCAACTAGGGGAACTTTGTCCGAATTGAGCCTATTTGCAGTCTCCGTGGGTGGAACGGCCTAGAAGGCCCTCTGAAGTACAGTTAGTGCTGCAGAAAATGGTAGGATGGAAATCTCTGCCCGGCCGGATGTCCGCCGCCGACAACGCTTACATGAGCCGAATGCTTCCGGACCAAATCGGAAAGTTTCCATTCACGGTCCTGAACGCCAACGTTGCGCATATTCTCTGTCTACCATACCCTTCACTTAAGTACTCCAGGGCTGGAGGTTACTTTCACACGACATGCATCGTGTTGGACTTGCCTCCAGGTCCGTATCGTCGACTGCTGGTCGAGGAGCCGTGCGGATGTCCAGGAGGGTAAGTCCTTCATACTCTTGGTGTTAGATGAATTGGGCGCTGCGGTATTGGCTCCATTGGACATCATTTGGTGAACGAGGGTGACGGAACAGAACTGTAGAATGTTTTTGACGTGTCATACGACCTATAGTCTCTGATTCAATGCTCCCATGCGGCCATACTAATTCGTGTTGTTATCAGCGTCTTGCGACAGAGGCCGCTGAAGCGTCGACGGAAACACCAAAAAAGAAACCTCGGATTTTCAGGCGGATTTTCTGGACCACGGCAACGCTAACCGGCACATTTTACGTCGGCAGCACCTTCGCCTCTTTCAACAACCAGACCTATTATAATTTCTTCAACGATCATGTCCCTCTCGGTCAATCCATGCTTGAATATGCTGAAACGCATAGCTGGGACACCCTCACGGTCGCAACGGCAATAGAGTATACCAAGGACGCCATCATTTCAGTTCAGCGTTTCGTCACCGAGTCGATCAACGGTGCACCTACCGCCATTGAAAACGCGAAGCATGTAGCTGAGAAGAAAGCTGGTGAAGCGCGAGATGTCGCTGTCAAGACCTATGAATCGTCGAAGGAGCGGGCCAAGGCTGTTGCGTCAACCATTAAAACGGACGTACAGAAAGTAGAAGACAAGATCACAGGAAAGCAGGATGCTTTGGAAAAACATCGGGAGCAACAGATTTCTGATGAGCTTCTTCAGCTCGTTCACCAGGCTGAAGACGCGTTGGCAGGAAAGATTCCACCACCTGCTGCCCCTCCTGCTCCCGTCCCCGCTCCCGCTTCAGTCGAGGCTGCGAAAACTCTCGAAACTCCCCCAGAAACCCCTCCAGTGAGTTCGGCTCCCGAGAAAGTAGCTGATAACGTGTACACGGAACCGTTACCTGTTGGATTTGAACCACCTCCTGGCTTTCAGCGCCCCGCGCCGCCTCCCAAGAAAGAGGTGCCTCCTCCTGAACCTCCCGCGGCACTTCCCCTAATCGCGCCATCAATTGCCGACGTATCCGACCCAATTATCAAGCACTTGGCTGGTACCATCGACGACCTAGCTTCATACCTGAAATCCAACCCTAATGCCGCTTCTCAGATCACACCTGTGCTAGAAGCTGCTAAGGGCGACTTGTCTTCGCTCGTGGAGAAGATTGAGACAGTGAAGGACGAGGAACGCCTTGGATTGCAGGCCAAAATGGACGAACAGACTAGGGAATATACTATCAAAATGATTGAGCTGGAGATGGAGGCTCAGGACAAGCTTGATAGTCAAGAGGATGAGTTCAGGAAGGCTTTTGATCAGCACCAGGTTGAACTGACACGTGCTTATCGGGAGAAATTGGATAATGAGCTCAGGACGCATCTCGAAATTATTAATGAGAGGTATGAAACGTTGTCTGGACCTTAAAAGCGGTAGCTAACACGACTTTTATAGACTCAAGGAAGAAGTTATTGCTCAAGGAATTGAGCTCCAGCGCCGATGGATTCGTGAAATCAAGGTCCGAGTTGAACAAGAACGCGGCGGACGTCTTGCCAAACTGGATGAACTCTCCACGCAACTCAAGCGTTTGGAGCGCGTTGCTTTGGATAATTCAGTTTATTTAGACGAGAACATTCGGATACACGCTCTTTGGACCGCAGTGCGCACTCTGTCATCCTCCGCACTGACATCTCCTGTACGAAAACCATTCCGTGAAGAACTCCGGATCCTCCGGCACGTTGCTACTGCCCGCGAAGATCCAGTTGCCTCTGCCGCCCTTGATGCACTCGAGTCGACCGAAGTTCCTGACGTTGGTGTTGAGCCATTTGCCGACCTTGCTTCGTGGTTCACAACATCTGTGGCTCCCAAGGTGTCTAAAGTTGCACTGGTGCCCGACCAGGATGCCGGACTGCTTTCGCATCTTGCCAGTCATCTTTTGTCAAGCTTCAGGTTCAAGAGGCATGGCTTGGTTTCCGGTGATGATGTCTTGAGTGTTTTGGCGAGGGCGGAGTATTATCTGAACGAAAAGGACCTTGATAGTGCTACGCGGGAGCTGAACCAGCTCAAAGGCACTGCCCAAGTCTTGTTGTCTGATTGGTTGGAAGCTGCGCGGAGACGTCTTGAGGTGCAACAAGCGTTGGAGGTATGTGATCCTTCTTTTTGTCTTGAGTCAATCTTCTGAACCAGATTATCATAGGTGGTACAAACTCAGGCTACGTTAGCATCGTTGTTACTTGTGTAGTAGCAACGCAATAGAAATGGTCAAAAGCAGAGAAACACGGAGCATCTAACATTAGGCATTCGTTGAATGGGGTCGACTTGGCTGAGGTGTTGAAGATGCAGATGTGTGAGCTGTGCCATTCATAGCACATTCGCAAATGACTTGGGCTCTCCTCACGACAGTCTATACAAGCAGTTAGTTACGTCAGGTGCTCGACTGATATTATTCTCACCTGTAAAGTTTCTGTCGAAGGCCCATCAGGTAAAGCCGGGGCCCTGGTGACCTTTACCAAGCCCGGAAATATCGTCGCACCAACCCTGTCCATATCCCCTCGTTCACTCTTCAGGCACCGTTTCACAAGCTCGATCTGCCGTGGATAGAGCGTGCTGCCTAGTTCTGGAACAAAGGCCCGATAGAACGCATCGCCCGACGTTGTGTTGGATCCGTGCAGCATCCGGGAGAAGTCGTAAGCAGATTCAAGGATGGAGATCCCTCCCGCGGCAGGAACGACGCCTGCCAGAACTCTCATGAGCTTTGGGACCTGCTCTTCCATAATTCCAATAGACATGTCGGGAGTACATGATTCGACTGCTGCAGAAAATGTCTGTCGTCGCCAGACACAAGCAACAGTGGGATCACCTGTAAATCATTAATAGTAGCTACCTTAGAATTGACCAGAACCGTACGAGCGAATAGATGTTCATGAATCCGCGCTAGCTGTATATTGGCGTCGGTCGAGTTGGTCACCATGAGGCAATTGATTATGCCTTCAGATATCGTCTCCGACATTGCATGGCGCAGCATGTACTGCACCTGCATGGACGTCCCTTTTATCTGGGCAGCGACATCAGGACCGCTTGGTACATCACTGAGAACTGCACTGCAGATAACGTCAAACGAGGCTGGTGGACTTCGTACGATCTCCGATGCCCATCGATTGATGAGTTTGTCTAATTGCGAGGCTGCATTCTACGACCAAGTCGGTAAAAAAGCCCACAGGCAGGATCAGGCGTACTTTGATTGAGAAATCGTCGACGGAGTTTCCTCCCTTTCCAGTCCGGTCGGTATTAGACCCTCCTTCAAGCAATGCTATCCTTGCACGGAGCAGAGCTACTTGCCGCTCCTGTTCTTCTAACTGAGCCCGTTGTTGCTCAACTTTTTCGTGAGCAATTCTCTAGGTTCTGGTGAGTGAACTGTATATCGGGGCTGGTAGATTTCCGTACAAAATTAGTCAGCGCGTATCGATACTGCTCGCCAGATACGACATCTTGAGGTATGTTTTCGTATGGAGCTCCATTTTGCGGGTAGGACATGATAGCTTGAGTGCAAGACGAACTTTGATTATTGTCACTTGCTGGCAGGGTATAACAGGGGTGCCTGTTACAGCTCTCATGATCTACATCACTCCTGGGCGTCTCGCCAGAAATTCGAAAGCTCTATCTAGATAATAATTTACAACACTAATGATACCAGAAAATGATACAATGGTAACGAGCCATCGAAGATCTACGTCTTCTTTTTCTTCGTTGGTCTCTCCTCCACTTTAACCTTGGCTGACGCCGACTTCTTGGATTTGGACACAGATACTTCCTCGTTAGCGCGCTTCTAAAGACAACGGTTTATAATTGCTGATATGCACCACAGAAAAGACACGAACCTTGCTCTTCGACGACGACGTGACCAGATGAGGCATCGTCGTCTCAGCCTCTTTCTCTATCATGCCTAACAGTGTGTTGCATCGCCTCTGCAACTCCTGAGGTGACCGACTTTTGAAGAACCAATCGAAGCGGAAGAGAGGACTCTCCATGATATCCCTCTTGATCTTATCATACACGTCGTCCGTCTGTAAACCGTAGTGATGCAGCCGAAGTAATAGATATCGATCTTCTTCCTCGGTATAAACTTTCCCTTTGGTCGTGGGGTAGTTGAGATCTAGTTCATGCATAGGGTATTTCACTGATTGTATCTTGTGCTGGAGCAGATAGGTATGCATGTCGCGTTTGTTTCGCTTGGCTTCGCCTTCGATGATGCGCGCTTGAATTCTCGGGTACTCTACGCGCCAAAGTCAGCCCGAAGACAACATCAGAGTATCTAGATGAATACCTGCGAGCGTTTTCCACTTCTTCTGGAAAACTTGGAAGTACTTCTTCACTTCCGCGGCAGTCTTGTCTTGAATATCAGATGCGTATTCTTCCCAATCTGCATCCCTAATGAACTCATTGTATTAGGTGCTGCTGCAAACATCAAGTGAAATCGTTACCATCCGTAGGTCTCTAAGCCCTTTACGAACTGCTGGAAATCGCGTCGGCTCCAGTCAGGGAAACCTTGGTCTATGTATGAGTCTTTCAAGGCTATCTCGGCTTCGGTGAGAGGTTCAGCTACGTCACGCTTCGTCAAAATCTGTCTTTGATTTGTAGCAGAAGGCGTACCCGTTTCTATCAGTTGTTGAGCCGCAAGCCTCTCTTCTTCTAACTTTTCTGAGGTATCATCGGGACCTTGAGATTCGCGCAGGGTGGCGGTGATACCGTTTATCCTCTGTTCGTTTGTTCGCGTCAGTGGAAATTCACCAGAACCATGTGCAAACCTTGTGCACAGCAAGCTCGCGGTCCTGTAGTGCAGCCAGTTGGGGAGGGAAGAACTGGAAGTCTTGGCTGAATGAAAAAGTTAGTATGTTTTGATACAAGAGACTGCAAACGAACATTGCGATCTGCTTGGGTGCTCGAGGGATCTTCGCGGGTTTCTCTGGTTTAGAGGGTCCAGCACGTAAGGTATCTTTGAAATAATTGTCCACGGAATAATTTGACTTTCGTTCTCGTTTTGACAATGACAGGAGACTCATGCCCAAGTTTTTCCGCTACCGTCGTGGTGAATTTGGGCAGGACTAGTACCGCTTTGAAATGCTCACCCCGCTCCTGAAGTCTTCACCCTCCCATTGCTGGACGGACGCTTCGGACTTGAAGTTACTCAAATCTTCGAAATTAAGACCTTCGTATCTGCTGTTCAGCTCAACCGTCCTCTCTTCCCCCCGCTGTATAATCGCATCAATGTCCTCGTTTATCAGCACTCTAATGATGAAAATGAGTACTTGTCGAATCGCTAAACGTACGGACTTACTCATCAGACGATGAATTGATGATCTTCTCAGCACCATGAGTGATCATTTCCAGCAGTTCATCCTTGTTAGCAGCTAATAAAACAGATGTTAGTAGAATGGAGACTTAAGTGTAGTAATGTACATTTTGTTTGCTGTGTTCGACCTTGCTGGATGACAAGCTGATCCAGGCGCAGTTTCTGGGCTGCACGTTCCAGCATCCGTTCTTCCACGCTACCTTCGGTAATTAAACGGAAGACATACACCTGCTTTGTTTGACCAATTCGATGAGCACGATCCATGGCTTGGAGATCCGCCTGGGGGTTCCTAAGGGCGTTTTAAGAAACTAGAAAAGGTGGAAGAGTATTATAGCTATACCAATCACTGTCATATAGAACAACGATATCTGCTGTAGTCAGATTGATACCAAGGCCTCCAGCTCGGGTCGTGAGCAAAAATAGAAACTTGTCGCTATCTGGTTTGTTATACTCGTCGATAGCGGCGATACGGTCTTCATGGGCAGTCCCTCCATCAATGCGGCAATAATCTGAAGATGCTAGTAAGTCTGAGTGTCCAAAGGGCACAAAAATTACTGACTATATTGTCGGAAGTGACAATAATCTTCTAGAATGTCGAGAATACGACTCATTTGAGTGAAAATCAGTACTCGCGAGCCTTGAGCTTTCATTGACTTGAGAAGTTTGTCCAAAATGATCATCTTGCCAGAGTTATCGATAAGGTGCTCGTCAGTCGTGTAAGGCGGTCCAGGTTCCTGTTCCTCCCGTCAGCTACATCTCAAGAATGTATAGGAGACTTACGGCGCCGTCAAATAAGTACGGATGGCATGTTACTTTACGCAACTAAACGAAACCGGATAAAGGCAAAGCGGAAGGAACATATGGGAATGCCTACCTGCATTACCATGTTCATGAGCCGGGTTTTTCCCTCTTTCTTGCCAGTCAAGCCTATGAAGAGGGTTAGAAGACAGCACGCGTTCAATGGCACCACGATTTACCGTTGACAGCATCTATGTCTTTCTCTAGAACGGATCTATACCACTTTCTCTGCATGTCCGTAAGACCGACGTAAATATTAATTTCTTTCTCTGGAAGAAAATCAGAAGTTTTATAAGATGATAAGTAATAGAGACGTACTCGGAAGAAGACTTTTCTCTACATCAGCTTTCACTCGCCTTAGCAAGAAAGGCCGTAAAATCTTGTGCAGCGCTTCCACTACTTTTTTGCTCTTCTCCGCTTCTTCGTCTGCCCCAGTGGCGTCCTTGTGCAGGAAGCTGTCTAAGTCAGCGTAGTCGACAAAGATTTCCGGACAAATGAAGTTTAACAAGGCAAACAACTCTTTCAAATTGTTTTGTAATGGTGTCCCTGTTATTAAGAGTCGCCCGCGGGACATGAAAGAGCGCACAATCTGCGATAAGATAGAGTCCACGTTCTTGATCCTGTGAGCCTCGTCGATAACAATGTACTCGAACGAAAACTTCTTGAAAGCAGATTTCTCAATGAGACATATCTCATACGAGGTTATGCAGACTTCAAAATCCTGAGGTATTAGACGCTCGGCGATGATATCAGCGCGTTCTTCCTTGGAACCAGTCAGAACAGCAACATTGAAGTCGGGCGACCACTTTTCAAATTCACGACGCCAATTCTGTAGCGTAGACTTTGGAACGACGATGAGATGGGGTCCAGCGATGTCACAGTAATGTTTGAGGTATGAGAGAAAGGAAATGGTTTGGAGGGTTTTCCCGAGGCCCTGGAAGTAAAACGTTAAGAACAACAGAGGTTTACTAGGAAGCATAACCTACCATTTCATCCGCAAGAATACCGTTGAGACCATTATGGTGCAGTGATACCATCCAATTAAGGCCTTGAAGCTGATACGCGCGCATGATGCCAGTAATGACTGTAAAGGGGTTAGCATCATTAAGAAATCTGACAGAGGAGCGTACAGCTTGGAGATTCCTCGAACACGAAAGGTTGGTCATTACCATCAACAGCAGCTTCGCCGTCTTTCAGTAACTCTTCGTCTTCCTCCTTCTCCGATCGGCGGTGTCGTGTGTTGTTATTACTAGGAGGTATATATAAGAGTGAGTGAGGTTGTTACAACAGGAGGCGTACGCTGCTTTCTTCCGTCCGCGTCCTTTGGGTTTCGGTTCAGTATCCAACATTGCAGCATACTCTGGATCCCGCGCTTTCTAGAAAATCATGACTACAACTTCCTGGCGAAAAAAAAGCACATGCCTTGATATCCACAAAATGTTTGAATAGATCCGTCTGCCCCAGAAGGTACGAATATCGTTTTATCGAATCAGCTTGCTAAACGATGTGGTTCAATAGTGTATATATAATTGATTGCAGACGGGACGTACCTTGGCCTTGTCCATTTCTTGACGCTGTGTTTGCAGCTTATCTTCGGCTTCTAGTCTCCGCTGCTTCCTTTCTTCTCTGTCGAGGGCGGAACGGCCTCGGCGTTTAGGAACTGGCTCCTTCGAACAAGAAAGTCAATTATTGACATCGCGTCACTGCCGCGTGTCACGTACTTCAATAGGATCCGGTTCACTAGCAAGTTCATCTTCTTCAAATTCGCTCTCCCCGCTTGGTCCATTGCTAGCCTGTTGGCAGTGTTAAAAAGTGTAAGAAACGGCCGACTTTCGATCATACCTGGCGGGAGACAATGTTGCTGGGAACGATATCACTCAGAATATCATCATCTAAGGGTGGCTCTGTAGTGAATGTCTGCCGTTGAGATTAGAAAAAAGAACACAGCACGAAGGAGCGTTGACATACACTCATGATGGTCAACAGAGAACAGTGTCACACGTGTGACAATTCGCGTGTCGCCACGGCTGCGGCATACGGACCGATGCTCCGTTGTTGTCTAGTGCCGCAAAACCTGTTTAACTTAGCCTGGTTGCAGGTACCTATCATGTTCTTTCCTGCTACCTTCCGCAATGATCGTTCCAAAGGGCAAGAACAGTGATTCTCATCCCGCGCCGGTAGCTAAATGGCACTTTATCATTGTCAGTTCCGCTGATTTCTCTTTCTTCAGGCTGAACACGAGGAACCACCCCCAGAGTATGAAGAATCTTCTACTCCCATTACAGCTATGGCGCCCGCCAATACAAAGGCGTCAAACTACATCAATATTCAACAATACATGAATAATCTGGAAGAATCTTTCGTCATTGACCCTACTCTTCGCCTTCCCCAGGCGTTGTTGCCTGCTTTGAAGGCCGGAGAGACGGAAGACACACGCAGAAATCTGAGTATCGCCACGACCATGGGCTCCATGAATGTGGACGTGACCATCGTCTACAACGAGGCTTCCTCTCAATCGTCAGAGTCCAAAAAGAGGGTTATCCTGGCAGTGAAAAATACGCTGGGATCGATCAATATGCGATTAGTCCGTTCACGATCCCTATGGTTACTATCTCCTTGAACTGAATTTTGGAACAGCATGCATCAGACTCCCCCAACCGACATCCTTTCTACCTTCATGTGTACTCAAGGACAGGCTCGACGGAGCTTTCGCTTCCGCGTTCATTTAAAGGATTAATCACTATCGCTAATAGCCTCGGATCTGTCGACCTTTCCAAACATCTTTCACAGCTTGCCACGCCGTTGGGCGATGCTGTGAAAGGTGGGAGGAGGTACTTTATTGGCGATCTCTCGAAATCATTCAATAACAATGCAAACGACTGGAGTGGGGACGAAGTCCTCGTTGAGGCCAGCCTGGCCTCAGTGTCTCTGAAACGTGATGACGAATGATGTATGATGAGGTACCATACACAGCCCCGCTGTCCACTTCCATTCTCCATTTGCTCAACGTTGATGTAGGATATTGGTGTATATCACTGACCTATTCAGTTCCATAACTCGTGTACCAGACACCAGCAGGGTTGATAAGATATGAATAATCGAACTTCTCAAATTCTCTCTGATCAAGGACGGATCCTGAAGGCCTGAAGCATCACGACCAACCGATCATACATGTACAGGTACCACAAGCTGCAATCCGCCTTGAAGCATCTAGAAGTTACGCTGCCTTCCGAAGTAAGGCATTTTTCCTAGACCCTTCCGATACTAGTGAGTTGATCGAGTAGCGGTATCCCTGCGTCGTTTTAGTCATTTGGCTTCTGTGGCAGGCGTTCCAAATGGTGGTTTACTAAATGGAGCCATTCAGTCCACCCTGACGAAGATGTATTTAAATACGCCACGGCTCTTTGTTGACCCACATGCTTACTTCTATGGCCACAGATACTATCGATCCGCCAAGTTATCTCCCTAACAGTCCGCATCTATCAAGCGCAGGATCTGACTTTGACCTCCCTACATATACCCAGCACAGACGTGGAGACGATGTCTCGACACTGACCACTCATCATCGATACGAAATATGTACCAACAATCGGAAAGCATGGGCGACTCTGACATTGCAAAGCCGTGCAATATCCGCAGACCGTATACCCCTCTTCTGGCAGGGTGATAATATTGCGGGATCGTTGTCTCTGGATATCGAGAAGGAGGATCCAATCAAGATGATCAAAATAACTGTATGCATCTCTCTTTGAGGGAAAAGATCCCCACATGACGCATTGAACAGATGCAAGGTAAACTTCTGACAGGTCAATCTTCCGACTCTTGGGTTTTCTTGGAGGAAATCAAAGTCCTGTGGGCCAAAGGAATGGGAAACCCACGGGTGCCTCCATCTTCTTTCAACGAAAATTATCAAGGAAAGATGGTTGGCAAATATGACTGGGACTTTTCTCTTCCCATCCCTGCAGAGGTAACGGCGCCTCCTGGAAGCTCGCCATCCATGATTTTCCAGGGTTCTGGTCCCTTCCGTCTCCCTCAAACTCTCCTTGAACAGAACATTCGGACAGGAATTCAGTATGAGCTATGCGTCTCCATCAAGCGTTCACGCTTCCACCCAACCTCAAGGTCTGTTTTTCTCTCACTCAGATGGATCGTCATGTAGACGAGAACTCAGGATACAGACAATGTTCGGTTATGTACCCCTGACACGTCCTGACGCTCCGTCACTGCTACGACAACTTGCCTACCAAGAGAACAGTCCCCTCCTCGGGCCTGACGCAGATCCCGACGGCTGGCAGCGAGTCTCATCCTTTACTGTCAAGGGCACAGTTTTCAAGGACCGTGAAGTCCAAGTGAATTGTGTCGTGTGTGAACTTTACTTCAGATCTATGACTGAACCAACCCCAATACCAGCTCTCACTCGCCAAGCCGGTACGTTAATCTTCCTATTAGTCGAGTCTCTTGACCCATACGGCTAGCTTTGTTACACTAGAGGGACAGTGATACCTTGCTTCATCACTCTTGCATCCGCAGACACTCAAGCACTTAATCTTCTTGCCACACCGTCATGTATTCCGATACGGCTTCGTCGACATGTCACGGATTATAGTCCTGACTTTGCGCCCAACTCTCCTACCGAATTTCGACGGCCAAACACCATAGATGTTCCTAAGCGGTGGAAGGTTAGCAGTGAAGACCTTGGCACAGGAGTATGGTGGCCCGTCAGAGAAGATGTGCAAGAGCATAGTAAACGGCTGAATGGAGAGATAAAGCTCAGCCAGAATCTCAAGTCCACTTGCGTTATCGGGAACTTCATGATTCAAGTAAGGTCCAATATTGTTCTGATAGTATCATTTTTCGCTGAAATCACTTCTTTTTCTCAGTACAGTGTTGTGATACTTCCGTTCAGTGCCACAGCTTTCGTGTCTGAAAAGCACAGCGGGAAGCCGCTGGCAGAATTTGACATCGAGATTGCCACTGCATATGCCAGTGGTCCGAGACCGTTGGCATACGCTCAGCATCCGCGCGATGGTGAGGTCGTAATAAGGGAGAACTACACAATCTTGTCCAGTACTAGTGTGTCCTTTGCATAACTTCGACGATTAATGGTGGGTAGTAGCAGTCCGGCACATATAATGTATACCCGGTCCGAGATAGCCGATAGACAATATTTTTTTTTTTTTTTTTGTGGAACGTTTGGTATGGCATCGTACACCCTGCTCTGCAGGGGCTTCCCGTCTAGCGGGTCGGCACGCCGATGACGTTGTAGTTAGCCCGTTGGTGAAACGAGGTGCGTGACCACGTTGGGGTTTGGGATGTGACACGTAGGGTGTTACCCTCCGGTCCTGAAGGCGATCTCTAGTCTCTACCACACGAGGTGAATGCTTTTACGCACTGACTTCCATATTTATTGAACAAGTCGCGTGTAGGGCTCTATTAAGCAAGCTCCAGTCGGCACCAAGGTGCATCCTTTCATTGCTCACTTAATAATACCTACTAACACCCCGCTATCTTTCGTCCAGTCCTCAGGTAGAGAGCTTTCTCTCAGAAGCGTTCCCTGCCACGTTGTTAGGACGAGGATTTTCTTTATAGCCTTCTTTGCAAATTTTCTTTGGTCTGACAGCAGACAGTCGAGTCTCATACGACGGTTTATTGCATGTAGCCATCGTTGTTCAATTTCGCGCATCGAATAAGAGTCCTTCTCGTTTATGACCCGGTTATTTCTGATTTTCCAAATCAGATGTGCAGATTCTGATATCAGAATCCTGCGAAATCTTTCCGTTCCTCTTTTGGCGCGGCTTCTTCGTGTGTCATCTGGCTGGATGCCGCATGACATTATGAGGCCTTTTGTGATCGTCAGGTTGGTCTTGGTCTTCTGCTCCCATAGCTGCTGGGCGAGTCCCCATATTTCTCTCTGGCCTGGCGCATCACATTTTGTGAGAATGTGTTCCATGCTTTCTTCCACACCACACTTCTGGCATTCAACTCTCTCCTTGCATCCGTTTATGTGGCTCCAGTGGCGACCTACAACATAGCCATCATGTATTAGCATCCACAGGAAGAATCGTGCAGACCTGTTGAAGTCTTTCCTTTGGATGGAGCTCCATAGTTGGTCGGTGGATACCTCAACCCCACAGCGTTCGCTGGCTGCCGCTAGGGCTAGTTCAACGTTTCTGCTCGTGTCTCTTCTATCAAGCTTGACCTGGTAGGGGTCGGTTTGCATTTTGATTTTCCTGATTATTTTGTATGCCGTGGCTTGTGTCATTGCAGCTAGTTTGGCCCCCCTCATCTTCAACTCTGGGGGTATAGTCAGGTCAACAATGTCCGGGTCTTCTTTCTCACTCGCTATCCTCGCTAGCCGGTCTGCGCCTTCATTTCCAGGGTCACCCGAGTGGCCCTTTACCCACCGGAGTCTAGTTGTTGCGGTACGTGCTCTAAACCTCGCAATGGTAGCTTCTGTGACAAGGCTATTACTTATCAGGTAGTATCCTTCGTTTTCCCATTTGATGAATTGTTGGTTCAGGCCATTAAGGACGTGACGCGAGTCACTTACAAGCTCCATCACATTATTCTTTGGTGTATTTTCTGCAGCCGTTTTCGCTCCCACCATTTCGGAGACTTGATTGGTTCTTCCTACTTCATTTGGTAGACATATGCTTTGGTTTCTAATGTCATTTTCACCGTAGAAGACACCAGCTCCTGCCGCTGCTTCGTCTGTTCCGTTTCTGATGGCAGAGCCATCTGTGTACACTACCGTTATTTCTTCCTGTGTGGGGGGATCGTTACTTGGGCTATGTACGTACAGGCATTCATCCGACTCATTTGTGAATATCCTAAACCCATTTGCCAGGGGGCCCTGGGTTACAAGGAAGGGTCTGAATATGTCTACATTTTCGTCATACTCTTCGGGTGTGATCTCAATCATTCCAACAGGGTCCGAATTTGGTTGCCATTTTGGTGGTAGTGAGTCGAGTAGACTTTTCGCTTTTTTGAAGCATTTACGAGGGGACTTGCATCCAGTATGCTTGGTGATCTGGCTGCATATTCCACATGTGCATCTTCCTCGACGAGAGTGCCCATCCTTATCGAGGTTCTCTGCTAGTTTTTCGGCATCACCTACCGTCCTGATTTTGTGGCGCATCTTCAAGCATTTTGCCTGCTCGCCACTATTGAACATTCGTCTGGTTGCAGTGGACTTTATGTGGTACCATATTGGCATCTGGCATACTATGTCTTCCGATAGTGTGAGTCCATCCAGGCACACATTATATTTCTTTGCTACCTTCACCAATGTCTTCAGGTCGTCTGGGAGTTTGGCAGTGCTCGTTCTCCATGACTGTAGGAAGACATTCATTTTTATGTCAGGGTCTATATTCTCCTCTGTTGCTGGGGAGTGGTGTGCTATTATGGCGTCTGCTGCAGTCGCCCATGTAGGGCGTTCTGGCCCAAAGTTCAGGTATGATCGTAGCCATGTTATGGTTATTGCTTCATTTCTCGTTGGTATGTCTAGGAGGTTGCGGCCGCCGTCTTCAATTGGTGCATATACAGTTTCTTTATTTACATTGATCTTGTTTTTGTCGCCCCACAGGAACCTTCAGGTTCGTCTCTTGAGGCGGTTCTCTATGGTTGAGGGCATCCCTTGGACTTTCGTGAGGTATTGTGTCATACCTCCGACCACCATTAGCACAATCAGGCGACGTCCTTCCATCGTGGGGTGTCCAAGTTCCCATCTTGATAGACTTTCTTCGATTTTGTCAAGGGTGCGTGTCCATACCCCTGCTTGGCTGATCCCAGATCCTACCCATGCTCCCAGGGTCCGAATCGCTACTCCATCCTTTGCAATTTTGATGTTGTCTGGTATCTGTGTCCCCGTCATATCTAGACCTGCTGAATTCCTGTGGTTGTACACAGCATCTCGGTGTGATGGGGTCCCTATAGGTAAGATCTCGGTCTTACTAATATTGAATTTGGCACCTGATGCTATGCACCAGCCGTCTAGGATCTCATTCAGTTTATCCAGGTCATCATGTTGGGCAAGGAATACTGTTGTGTCATCCGCAAACAGTGTTGCAATTACTCGGTCCTCAGCTCCAGGTATGTCGAATCCTTGTAGGTCTGATTGTCTCAACATTTCTGCTAACGGTTCTATTGCTAGATCAAATAGTAAACACGAGAGTGGGTCTCCCTGGCGGACACCTCAAGTGACACAGAAGGGTGTGGAGCTTGCTACTCCGTTAATATAGACAGTTGTGTATGCATCGCTGCAAAGTGACTTCACTGTTGATATAAACTTGTCTGGGATCTTATAGGCTGAGAGAATTTTCCATAGATAGTCGTGCTCAATCCGGTCATATGCTTTCTCTTGGTCAAGGAACAATATCATTCCATTTTGCTCTTTGGCTTCTGCCAGTTCAATTATGCGTTTTGTGAGCCAGACCTGATCATAGATATTTCTCCCTGGTATGAATCCCGCTTGGTCGGGGTGTATGAGGGTCGGTGCTACTCATGCTAACTTGATGGCAAGTGCTTTTGTCATTATTTTATAGTCCGAGTTCAGCAAGGAAATCGGTCTGTAATTTGAGATCTCTGTCTTATCATTCTTTTTATAGAGTGGGCACATCCAGCTTTTGGCAAATCTGGACCCTGGCCTCAATCCATGCCTCTCTATATCATTGAAAACGAGCTGGAGTACAGTGATGATATCAAATCCTGGTTCGCCATCTTTTAGGCTTTCTTCATACCATGAATTAATTATTTTGAAGACTTCGTATGGTATCCCATTCAAGCCTGGGGCTTTATTGTTTGCAGATAGCTCTAGGGCTTCTTGAACATCTTCCCTTGATAGTAGGTCTTCAAAGATTCTTAGCAAATCAGGTGGGACTTCCGATTTAATGCATTCCATTGCAGCTTTGATTCTGTCTGTTCGTTCAGCTATGCTTACTGGCCATCGTAATCCTTGTAGTTGGTCATGGTAGTCTCTGCCTATGTTTGCCATTTCTTGAGAGTCTGTAGTGTATCTGGTTTCCGTTCCCTGGTCTGTCCTTTGTCCTGGTTTTTTAAGTCTCTGTATCGTGTCCCTCGGCTTGAGGGGTTTATTTATGTTGGACCAGTATTTGCTTATGACCTCACCTTCTAGGATGTTCCTCGCTTGGACTACCTCACGTCGTTTCCTATGGCGTAGCTGTGTTATCTTGTCCAGTCTTTCATGCAGGATCATCAGGTTCGTCTTACTTGACTCGTCTCCTAGGTTTGCGGAGTTCTCTGCAGCTGTTATTTCCGCTTTGAGTTGGTGGATTTCCTTGTCAATATTGGGTACTGTAGCCTTGGCCCGTTGTCGTGCTAGCTCGCATAGTTTTTCTGTGAAGACTTCCCACAGCTTTTGTGGGTTTTCATCTGATGTTCGGTGTTCACTCTGCACACACTTCTCGATCGATTCTTGCAATTCATGTCCTGCTCTGAGTATAAACCCTTTTACATGGCTATCTTTCACTACATGTAGGGGCATAACCCATCTTCCATGACCTATTTTCGGAGCTGTCGCTGTGGAGAATCTAACAGTTACCATATCATGGTCAGTGGGTACACCTGCCTTCTCGATTCCCCATTCATGACAATATTTTTTCACCTCTTACGGCCATCAAGTTGAAGGACCATCTGAAAAATGTGCGACGGATTCGTCAGAATCCAAAGAAGGTCTGCCACTAAGGTTACAGTATTTCCATCGTTGACATATCTCAGGCCATCGATAATGCATGCACAGGTGGGGGCGCTCCAAGACATTACAGATAAAGCAAACCTATGGCAGGAGGTAATTCTGTTATCTCGCCATATCCTTATCCGCCATCACTTCAGTTTCTTCAGGTACCAGAAATGCTTGCCATGGGCCTCATCGACATGTTCTTCTTTCACTTGTACAAGGAACCACTCACTGATTTCTCTCGCGCTACCTACGAAAAGCCACCAGCCGCCGACCCTGCCTTCATGTTACTCCTCAGTCTCTCGAAAACTTCCAAACTCACTTTACACGGTGGGGATCCTTACGAGCAGCAAATTCTCGATGGTTGGCCCGGTGCCTTCAAATGGAGCGTGCACTTGGCCGCTGGATGCGTTTAATCATCTGAAGTGACACCACAATCCAAGCGCTCTACTCTGAACGTGATAACGGCCCTGCCGCCAACATTGCTCTGTTATCTGTCTCAAGACTCAACACCGCAATTCATAGTTCGCCAATGAATCATATAGCTATTATCGTCTATCTCGATTTCATCGGCCACCCTTGTCGAAAGCCTCGCCATCCCCCTTCGGCACGCGTTCTTGAACCTCAACTTCATCATCTCGATGTTCACCAAAATCGCTTTGAACGCGTCGAAGATGCTCAATGAAGAGGTGTCTGACATTATGCTGGACGTGATGGTATATCTACGTGTCCATAATATTCAACTGTCTGGAATCTACAGACGGTTTTACGTGGGTAATATTGGCCGTCTGACCGCTTGGATTGATTGAAGCCCTCATTCTCATCGACTGCGTACAGAAGACCGAGACATAGTGGATTGATGTCTTGTCTACCGTTCCGTTTTCAACGCGATCAACGGGTAATGACCGTATGCAACCTATATTTGGCCTCAAGCCCAGCTTCCCTAGAAAGGGTGATGCCAAAACTGGTGACCCCGCAAAAGCTGAGTATTTGGCGGTATCGCCAAAGACGTCTAGATCGATTTCTACAAACAGTGCCTGGATCGCCTGCCGGTTTCTATTCACGCGAAAGGAATTAGGGGGAAAGCAGCCACTTGCGACAACGTAAAGGTGTGGCTCATTTCTGTTGCATGGAATTTACTTAACATAGGATGATTGGTACAGTGCCAGAAGGTCGACGCTAAGAAAAACTTGAGAAAATGCTCGGGTCGTGGAACCGTGCTATATTGCTCGAAAGAATGTACGACCATGCGATGCCCGTCATCACCTGCCTTATTTTCATCGGCTCGCTTGCAAAGAGCACCCTGGGTTTATCGTCTATATCGACTACACTGTTTTGCAGACCAAGTTCTCCTTAAGGCTTTTATCTGACTACGAATGGAACATTCCTGCTTCTCTTGACGGTAGCTCGATTGCTGGAACACGGAATGAAGCATTCGTAAAACGCGCGAGGGCACAAAGCCCAGGGAAGTTCATGTTGATCCACAGTCAGCTCAGCAACGGACTGGTTGCCTCGGTTGTCACTGGTGATTCCGACTTCCCGGTGGTTCCGTTTCATAGTGATGACGAGCGCGATTCTCTTGACAACGAAGGCTACGACACAAATATCGACGGCTTGACGTTATGAAAGCTCGGATGATTATCGACCAATTCACTAAGCCGGTGATCGGTAGAGAGGAAGCACTTTTCCAACTGATGCAGAAGCCAGCTGTGTACTATACCAGGTCGCCATTCTAATGATAGCGGCGTCTAACTGGTAGCTCTATTGTTTCCGACTGGAAAACTTCAGCGTAAGCTCGCGGAGGGAGAGCGAATCTTATACGTACGTCTTATTGTCGTGTGTCTTCGCGGCGTTTGCAACCCTTGATGTACTCGGTTCATTCCCCTATTGTTGTGGGGGATTCGTATTGTTTTCCAAGCAAGGTGGTGCTACACGTGACTTGGAATGGACGCATATAGAAGGTTGAAAGCTCCATCCAAAAGCGTCTTGTTCCCAAAAAGTTTCGTTGTTCCCAATTTCCTGGCCATTGACTCGTAGCGGGCCCTTATATTGTCGACAATTAGCCTTTGTCCCAATCCGGCTATTAGCTTGTATCTGGTGGAATCCCGAAGGTATATATATCATATGCAAAGATTCGAAGCGCCCCCGCGCTCTTTATGGACGCTACGTTCCCTCCACGATACCGAAGGTACTCTAGGTCAGGTCCGGCACCTGCATCCAGCACCGATCTCCCTCCTTATTCTCGTCATAATACTCCGACTGGTCGACATACCCCCCGCGAACCTACAGAACATGTCTTTCAGATAATGAGCAAAGATAAGGCCTGGGCGACTCTAAAGGTGTTTAGCAGCGCTAAATCTGCCAAGTCGTTGCCAACATTCTATGAAAAAGAAATTATAAACGGCATTGTTGAATTTGACGTCGAGCGAGGAGATTCCATCCAAGCCGTCAATGCAACAGTACGTGGAGAGTTTTCTTATTAAAATCTGCACATTTACTGAGGAACATTCTCCAAGGTGACGGGCCGGGTTATAACTGGTGCTGGAATGGACGATGTTTGTTCTTTTTTGAACGTCACCATTCCAGTCTGGACAAAGACTGGAAACAGTCGCTCGCCCTCACCGGCATCTGAAAACAATAAGCTCTGTGGCCGGCATACATTCCCTTTCTCTATTGTTCTTCCTCGGACGGTTTCTTTGACCGTTCGGGAGCCAAAGACCTTTCGTTTACCGGAAACCTTTCTTGAACGCCACACGCCTGCAACGGTACAGTATGATCTTATAGTCACAATATCTCGAAGCAAGATGCGGTCGGATAGCCAGTAAGTCACCATTGCTGATTGATGCGATGGCACCTATATTCAATGGCGATAGTATCAAGACCGCTTTCGGCTACGTCCCAAGTTCCCGACCAGATATGCCCTCCGTTCTTCGGCAAGCCTCGTACGCCCAAAACTTATCACTTGTGGGTCCTGATGCCGACCCCGAGGGTTGGAGAACCCATGATCCGGTTGTGGTTCGAGGTGTAATGTTCAAAACGCGCCCTGTCCAAGTTGCATGCACAGTAAACATCTCCATACTTTCCACATTGACAGGTGGCTGATGACCAAATTTCAGATCTCTTTGTCCAAACCTGTGAGCATTACCGTTCTGGTCTTGATATGGCGCTGATGTGATGTCTTGGGGATTTAGTTATCTTATACCCGTGGCAGTGTGATACCCTGTATGATGAGGTTGGAGGGAGCTGATGAGTCTGCTCTCGATGCGCTTTCTTCCCCCAGTTCCATATTTGTTTCCCTTCGAAGACGAGTGAGATATTCCTGTAAGGGATTGTCGAGCAAGCAGAAAGAACATTTTGAAGATGTCGGCTTCGCTGTATGGTGGTCTACTGCCGGCAGTACTTCCCGCCGCCGCTGTCTGGAAGGAGAGATCCGGCTGGCGAAAGACTTAAAGGCATCTTCGGACGTGGGACACTTCAGCATATCTGTAGGTCTCTGTCATCTCCAAAAGGTGTTGGCACTAATACGTTGCTTCAAAGTACCATGTTGTTCTTAATCCCTTCGACGTAGCCGGATTTACGCATCTCGAACCTCAGTCACTCATCATGGATTCTGTTAGTATTACGACAATGCATGCAAAAGGTCCCCGCCCACAGGCTTATTCTCCTCCCGCTTATGACCCCATATCACGCCGAGTGAACGACACCTTCTCAGCCACCCTCACTGCCCCCATCATCGGTTAGGCATTATGACAATCCTTATGATTTTATGGACGTATCGCTGGGTCGACCTAAACGCACTGATGCTTGCATCACCATTTCTATCTGCACAATCGCTTCTAAGTATGTCGACTCATTGTATGTTGTAGCCATTCGCACTCTTATATTATTACTACGTATACGATCTTGTAGCTTTGCAACATGCTTTCCTAGTCCAAACGCCTTCCAATTCAGGGTCATATCCTCATGTTATCAAGTTCCGACTCCCAATATGCTTCTTGCCACAAGAACAGGTTGTTCTGCTAGCTAGCTGGTCGGCCATGGCCAATTGTGGAAAATCTATACGCCGGACTTGTACAATTATAGCAGGTCACACGGCAATATCCAGACAGTGTAAAATTACCCACGGTGCGTATATGATGGCCAAAACTATATTGCTGTAAGCTAGTTGCAAATGATTTTGCGCGCATAGACACATCGAAGCTTCTCGAAAAAAGACTATTTGCCAGCCGCCGCTTGTGAAGAAAGCTGCGAAATGTGTGCCGAACGTGAGTCTAACCAATCCAAACTCAGTGGGGTGTAGGTATGTGCATAGTGACATCAAATCTAGATCAGCGGTCGTTCGACAAATGATGTTCAAGCTTATCCGGAGAATTGCTACGTACAGCTGTCGCAGGAGCACCAGTTTCACGAACTAGAAGTTCCTAATTAATTGGATTTGCGAATAATGTACACTTACTCTCAGATCGGCTTATTTAAAACGCCCATTTTATGAAGCAAATCGGATAGCGCACATGGAATAATAACGTTCCACCTCCGCTGATTACTGGCCTCTTCCTTAGTCACTTCCTGTCATTCTGAGTCATTTCCAGAGTCCGAGGCACCGAACACGGTCACAACATCAACCTCGGTGTGTAATTCATTGTGGACCCCCGTTTGCTGCCCTGTCCCTCGTTTGCGCGCCTATTACGACTGTCTTTTAGTAGTGTTATTCGAGAGCCATATATGTTTCTTACATCCTTTCAGACATCAACAGGCGCGTATTTTCCACTCGTGAAGTCCTCACCCCTTCCCACAAGACTGAAAATACGAGACCCGTGCACCCAATACACGTTTCTCCGCGGAGCATGTGGACAAAGTTTACAGCATGTGCTGCACTTACTTCTGTTATGCCGGAAGATCTAGGAATAGTCCAGGAAGAATAAAACCTACAGAGTCGATGTCGCACTTCCCCAACTCAGTATTTGCCCCACTCAATTGCAGTCTTGGTGATGTCGACTCCCTCTGGTCATAGCCACCAATCAACGCGACCAGATGCTCCATCTGAGTACACGTTTTCACTAGAACGCCACGGCCGAAAGTGGGCGTTCCTGTACGTCAAAAGTCGGTCAACAGCCTCTTCTGCGCCTGTCTTCCATGATAATGCGACTATTTCTGGTCGAGTTGAAGTAGATTTGGCTAAGCCTGAAAATTTCAAGGGGATATCCATCTCGGTATGTTACGGCGTTTCTACTTCGAGCCATATTGTCCGGAAATCGACCAACTTCATATTTAGATCCACGCGGGAACCACCGCGGTTGGTCAAGAAGAAGCTGTTTTCTTGCAGCTAACTCAGGATCTATGGTCGTCGCCTAACAAATCATCAACTCAGTTGAACGGAAAACATTCATGGCCGTTCGAACTCACACTACCGTCCCAAGTCGTTGTAACAGAATCCAAAGCACACACAGGGACATATTTCCTGCCTCCCAATTTTTCCGAGCGAGCAAGTCCTGTCTACATCGATTATAAATTCGTTGTGACATTTCGGAGGGGTAGGTTTACGCCTAATCAAACGTCTGTCAAAGTCCCATCGAAATTGATTTTCCTGAGACTGAGATGATCGTAGGCTCTCGCCGTACTTTGCTTACGTTCCCTTGCGTTTTGCCCAGCCTCCTACTCCACTTCGACAGTTGGCTTTGAGAGAAGGTTCGCCACTACTAGGTCCCAATATTGATCCCGAGGGTTGGCAGACTTCAGAGCCGATCAAAATATCGGGAGTTTTGTTTAACACTAAAAGGGTCGAAGCAGAATGTACAGTGCGTGTTTGATGAAAGGCATCTAAGAATTCTGATTCAGTGTTCATAGCTGTCCATTGCCAAACCGGTAAGACGACCTCATTATGGCGGGTGGACTCAATCTTATGGTAACCGTAGCTCAGCTATGCAATTAGAACACCGATCCCACTTACGATAACCTTCGAATGCAGCGACAGACAAGCGCTTGACCTTCTGGCCAATCCAAGAGCAGTGCGACTATTTCTGGTCAGATCAATTGCGACAGGCGCCAACGCTACAGGTGAAGATATTCCAAAGCGTAGCAATAATTTCTTTCTAGAGGGTGTAGGTCAGGCGGTCTTTTGGCCCTCATCGATTCGACGTTCAACTGAAGAGACGAGGTCTCTGCAAGGAGAACTGAATATCAAGTCTTCGCTGAAACCCACGTTCGTGTTCCCGAGAATCAGCATCAGTGTGAGCGATTACGCAATATTTACTTGCGGGCCTGACCGTGATGCGCAGTACTCATTGGATTTACTTCCTTTTGAACCGACAGGTTTCAGTCCTTCGAGTAAAGAGGGCGCTATATTATTATCCCAAAGGGTGGAAATTATGACTAGGCCAGCACCTGGGGTGATAACGCGGTCTTATGCACCGCCAGGCTATGAGGGTCCTGACGGCGGAGACTATAACAGAGCAATTGGATTCTCGGAGAACGGCAATCAGCGCTTTTACCGCCACCATGGGTTTTGACGTACCATTCATTCACGCACGTACCAGAAGAATCGTCTAAGAATCGTCCATGGTCATTAACAATAAGGACTCGAAGTATTCGTCTCCTTTTGGTGTATCAGTTCCCAATGCTCCTACTCCGGCCAGAAGATCGTGATCGTTTGTGGGTACTTGCCAAACAAATGAATCAGGTCGCCGCTGGGCGACAAAAATGAAGGTGGTATCTTCAAAAGAAGAACCCAGGCGCTGCCAGGATTGATCATGCTGCTCTGAGTCGGCAAATTTGCACCGTGAGAGTACAGGTTGGAAAGAAAAGTATAGACCAAATGCGGCCCAAAAAGGTGTCTCCTTCTCTAGACTGCGAATTTTGTACGATATGATGAGGGCTGGTGACAAAGAAGTCACGGACGGGGAGGTGAGGTGAATGAGAGTTCGCAGTAACGAGGCTAGCAGCTCTGGAAAGTAGACCTTATGATAAGTTAGAGAGAACCTAGTGTTATGACACAGGGAAATTCAGAATTGGATGTGGGATGCGTTGGTTTGAGGCTGTCGCATAGCTCCATAAGCGACAGCGATCGAATTTGTTGGTCTGGCTTCTTCCTGCGGAATTTGTGACTTGTTTAGGTGCTGCTAGTACAGATGTTGCGTCACATCTCGACGACCAGTTGTGGTGCCAAGCCGTTACAAATGTAATTTATTCCCATAAGAGAAAGGCACAAGTTGGTATAAAGGAACAAAGGCACCAGGAAAGAGGGCGGGACCATGTGGGGAAATGTCGGAGCATTGAGAAACAGTCCTCTTGGTTGCGGTGACAAACTCAAAATCCTTTTGAAGGCATTAGTGGAGATATCGTAGCGATGTCGGTCGAATCAAGCATAACTTCTCATATGGCAAGCCCTTCGTGCAGAACCTTAGCCTGTACACCATTAGTCAGTGCACGGAGAACACTTCGAACTTCGTACCTAAGCTAGGAACCTGTCCATTCACAAAACCAGTAACAAAGCGACTTGCAATAATACTAGGTTCATGATTTTGATACTGATGACCTGGATCAGGTCACGAGCAATGACAACCAATACCAAACGTTCGAATCCGCAACATCCAATTCTGAATTTCCCTATTGGCAGGTACTCACCAAATCGCTGCAGATGATGTGGGACAAATGTCGGTTAGCGATGAATTCAGATGCAATATCTGAAACATGCTGGAAATCTCCCCAAGCTAATGGACGTACAAAGACGACCCCCTTTGATTCCCCGCGTAGATTCTCGTCGAGTAGAGGACAAACCTATTTCTGGCTGAGATGCGGCCAAATTGCATAAGATCCACCGCACCTCAGGCAAATCAGTGGATACAATAATATCCCTGCCGCTGGTCAGTGAACGGCTTAAGCTGCGGGCAACAATTCCGGTGCCAGAGCCCAGCTCCTACCACAGTGTATTGCGACGAAGCTGCACTTTCGAGGAAAGGGGGGTCGAACTCCCATGTCGGTGGAGGGTCTACATAGAGCAGCAATGCATAGGCGGCTTCCCTACGCGATCAACGCGTACCAAAGTCAAATCCAATATATATCAGATGACTGGCTGCAGGTTGAACTCGGTACCGTACCAGACTCTGCCTGCAATGCCGTATCGAGCAATCGCCTCGCGCTGGGCATTCAGTCCAAATAGATCCTGGTCACTCGGCTGTGACTGCAGACCGAACAGGTCTACGGAGGGCTTGATGTCGAGGTCGTGGGGAAAGTTGGGATTCACCATGAAGAGTATTGTTGTTCCTTGTTTGGTCTGGAGGTGACCGGTTGAGGGTGACTGCATGTGATTCTTGCTTTACTCTGCGCGAACCGGGGAATGTCAACGCCGTAGAACGGTTTATTTAAACGGTCACCTACAAAAGTTTGTTGTCCTTCTTCCTTTACCCCTCCCTGGTCCTCCTGATTTCCATGTCTGTCCAGTCCAAGCCCGTAAAATTATCGCCATTTGGTGCTGCACTGGCTGGAGCACTAGGAGGATGCTTCAGTACAGCGTGAGTCTTGTATATTGTCATCGGGTGCAGCCGCTAACGCACTGACAGCGTTGTATATCCCTTGGATGTGTACGTTTTCGCGCCATGTTCAGTCCTATTGTCTCTCACTACTTCACAGGGCCAAGACACGTATACAGGCTCTACCCAAGGGCAGGTCCAAGGATGAACAGTCGATGGGGGGCGTTTTGTTGCGGATACTCAAGAAAGAAGGAGTGCTGGGACTGTACAGAGGTTTCGGCGCAACGATGCTGAACACATTTTCAATGCGTGTGTAGTTTACCTGTCCTTGTCGTTTCCAGCTAATGTGCTCCACAGAATACGCCTATTTCTTCTTCTACTCCATGGTCCGAACCTCGTATCTGAATCGACTTGCGAAAAGGCTTCCCCGCGGATCCAAGGCACCTCAAATCGGCACTGCTATGGAGTTAATACTCGGTGCTATTGCCGGTGCCCTTGCACAGATCTTCACCATCCCTGTCTCGGTTATCGCTACACGGCAACAAGTTGGTCGGACAAAGAGGCAAAGTCCCGCTTCATCGTCGACAGACTTGTCGGAATCACCCGAAGATGACTCGTTCTTGGGTGTTGCTCGGGAAATCATCGAAGAGGAAGGTATTGGTGGCCTATGGCTAGGTATCAAGCCTGGTTTGATCCTCACTGTCAACCCTGCCATCACCTATGGCGCTTTTGAGCGCGTCAAGAGCATCGTCGTACTGGCCAAGGGCACGGCCTCCATGTCACCGGGACTGTCATTTATTGTCGGCGCGCTCAGCAAGACCCTCGCGACTATTGTATGATTATCTTCTGTAACTGTCTGATAGTCTTCTCATTTAACGCTTCGATAGGTGACCTACCCTTACATTATGGCCAAGGTCCGGATACAAGCCCGGAGTGCAGATACGGAAGAAGCTACAGAGAACCACCTCGAAGTTCCCCATTCGCACGAATACCACCACAAGCAGTACAAACATCCCGGTGCTCTTGACATACTCCTACGAGTTTGGCGGACAGAAGGGTTCACTGGATGGTACCAGGTATATCATGGTTTAAATTTATCCCGGATCCGAGACTAACGGATGATACTAGGGTATGCAAGCGCAAATAATCAAGGCCGTCTTATCCCAGGCCCTTCTTTTTATGTCAAAGGATCAGTTTGAGAAATACACCTTTGTGTTGATGCTGGTGTGGAATCGTATCACTGCTGCTATCTCAGATATTGCATAACCTGTAGACTACATATCTTCTGTAGAGTACTTTATTGTAACATATTGTATAATCAACACTAGCGGGACTTGGGGAGCACGCCTGATCAACCGTGACCATCCTTGACAACCACTGCCATGTTCTACATTTATTGATGCACCATGTCCACTCTGTCTTCATCGTCTCGCGTACGAACGACGGTCCCTACGACGCCAACAACGTCGCGAGTCGCGAGCACACATGCCACTCAAGCCTCGCCGCACTATTCTACCACTCGACGGCACTCTTTATACGGCGTTGAAGACAGAGTTATCATTGATCCTGGCTCTCGGATATGGAAAGTAGGCTTCAGCGGGGAGGGACGGCCTCGAGAGGTTCTTTATGCTGGCGGCAAGTCGGGCACAGCGCTCTGGGGACTTGAGCGCGCGGTAAATCCGGCGGACAGAGCAGAGGAGAACAAACTACTATCCATCAACCTTGAACGATGCCTGAGATCTGTTTTCCATGAGTATGTTCTGTGTTTTCCTTTCCTTATCTTTGCATTAAATTCGAACAGTTCTCTGTTAACGGATCCAAAAGCACGAAAGGTCATACTGGTCGAGCATCCCCTTCTCCCGTTGTACATCAAGGATGTCCTTGCCCAGATTTTGTTCGACAATCTTCAGGTTTAAACCAGCCTTACCTGATATTGAAGGTCACTGAATATATCGCGCAGGTTCCCTCAATTTCTTTTGCATCAAGTCATCTTCTTTCCCTTTTCACCGTGGGCCGTATTACAGGATTAGTTCTCGACTGTGGTACATTTAGAATCAGTAGCGCTGTCGGTGAGTGGCTTTCTGTCAATGTATGTAGCCTCTTTCATGAATTCAGAGTAGATTTTTGCTGCCAGGCCAATGTTCCCACAGCTTCGTACGACACCTCTAGCAGGTGCACGGTTGTCATCACATCTGCGTGCTCTCATACTCCTCTTTGGAACATATCTATCTCCCCCCACGACTCTCAGTGCCGCTGTCAATATTCCTGCATCCAGTCGTGCCACCCGTGTCCCTCAGGAAGTACTGACTGATGCCGTCATTGAGGAAATAAAAACACGATGCTGCTTTGTAGGAGAAGCCCTAGGGATAGCCGATGAGCACCGAGAAATCACACCTATAGGCGACCTGTCATCGGATATCGATATTCCTCCCAGTGAAACCTCAGAATCTGACTTTTCTTTCACCGGCGGTGAAGGCACGCCTTCACAGGTCGATTCAGACTTTTCTGTCGTTTCCACTCCCCGTGCGCCAATAGACGACCATTCACACGGTGGGGAGGATTACCTGGAGGTTCTTGCAGCAATGTATAAACGAACCTCCACCGCTACGGATTTGACGATGCGTGTCGTTCCGCCTGTTTCGCAACAGACTGGTACTGGGCATGGCACTTTGGTAATACCTGGGTGGATTCGTGAGAGGTCAGCTGAAGTTCTCTTCGAAGGAGGCGATGTGGACGAAAGTAGCGTTGCAGAAACTATTCTGGATTCCTTGTTAAAGGCAATTTCTCCATTACCTTCGCTCTCTTGTGACTCTGATCATTTAAGTTTATCATAGGCACCCGTTGACTTGCGGAAAACATTAGCATCATCAATCCTGGTCGTAGGTGGCACGTCCATGCTCCCAGGGTTCATCCCAAGGCTACATAGTGAGATATTGCGTGCTCTTGCCCCGCTACCAACATCAACCAGGCAGCCTATTCGACCTGACAAACCATTACCACCTCAGTACGACCGTTATGCGGCCTTGAGACCGCTGACGTCGCATTTCGCCATTCTCAATAACCCTTCTCCTTCTCAAACCACCCAAATGTCCGCAAGAGCAAGGTCGAATGCCGGAAAAGCACCCGCGTTCACACCCGCCACCATGGCTTGGGTTGGTGGATCTTTAGCTGGTTCGCTTAAAACCGGTGGAGTCGAACTAACCCGGGAAAGATGGGATGAGGCTGCTTCAGGCAGGTGATGACGATATGAATGTGGATACTTCAGTGACCGTGGGGCGTAGTAGTATTCTTCCGGACTGGACACGAATACTGTTATCACAGGGTGCCCCATCGGCATCTTTAGCCGTACATGGTACAACCCATGCATCACCATCTCAAGCACGAGTTGGTGCGTAATATGATGCTAAGATTTTGATACATTGTACTTCTGCATTAATGAAGAGAGACGTTAATTATGCTAACGAAAGACGTTGAGCTCTATGAACTCGGGAAAGCAGTCCACCCAGGAGAACTGAACGAAAAAATGGGTAAGATGTACATAGAAATCGAAAAAAAGGTGTAAACGAAAATAAGTGAGTGGGAAATGCAAGCCAGAATAAATTAAGATAACCAACTGCATCATGAATAGTCTTCAAATACCCGAAGCATGATTTTACTACTCTTCACATAGGACATCACCCAGCGCCATTCATCAGGCGTGGATATCAATTTCATATCCATATCGACGATTGACGAAAGAGTGCTCAACCGGTCACGAGCATCAGTCGGGGCGGAATTATCGTCGGTCACGACGATGGCCAAAGCAAAGGAATCAGAAAGCCTGATGTTTTCCTGTTTGATGAACTTGTCGCGTATACGACATCGAACGTCGTTGAAAGGGACGTCACGGGTACCACGGAAGACGACAATGGACCCGTTATAAGTAGCTTTAACGGTGATTGGGGCAGTGGGTGACATCGGGGTGTCAGTGGTCATGCCTGAGAGCGCAGTGCCAGTGGTTGCCGAGGTTATTGTAGAGAACATGGACGCTGTTGGAGAAGGGGGTAGCACGGGCCGTGCGGTCATGGGGACATCTAGTGTGGAGATACTATCATAGTTATCGTCCATATCGGAAGCCATAATGAAATCTATAGATTCAAGTGACCGGGCGCCAAAAGAATGGTATCCAATTGAACCATGTGAACGACTGCCGCCATGGTTGCGGAGAATAAGAGAGTCAGGACGTTGGAAGGCATCTAGTGATTGAGGTGAGTATATATCGTAAGGATGAAGCTTGTGATCATACCACGGAAATAAGTGTCGAGTAGATCTCCTTCAGGGTCCGACCATACATCTCCCTCAGACAAGACTGAAGTGGGCCGGCTATAGCGTGGTTGCCTTCTGATGGTGGTACCAGACATAGGGCGGGGCATCATGGACCGAGGAATAATGGCGTCTGCAGAACTATCTGTCATGAACGTAGCAAAGCTGGTGACGGATGATCTTGTTCTTCGGGACGCGTCCTCCGGAGAGGGCGGCATGGTTAAACCCATATCATCAATGATAGAGGCGCCAGACATTGTTGTTTGCCATGATTCTCGGACAGCACGATTTCCTGTGGATACCGCAATTAGCGGATGTCAATGAAAGCCAGTAAAATATCATACTTGTTTGATCTTCATTGAGATTGAGCTCTTCCATACCCCGAATGAAATCCTTTGGTACTCCAATGACCTGCACACTGCGACGACTTTTCCGCTGCAGGGCTGACCGATGTGTCGTGGAGGAATCATCTCGATAGTCGGATTTACTGGAGATCTCCCGATCCTCAGGCAGGGCCTCCAGATATGAGGAGGCTTGATCCTCAGAGAATTGAGGGTTATGACCAAACGATACAGATGTCTCTTCAGCGATAGAAGGGACGGATTGGAAGGAGCCTGAACTTCTTGAAGACGCCGCCGTCACCGTAGAAGCCGAGTCGGAAGATACTGAGCCAGCCCGCTGCCTTTCGACAATAATTGGAGGGGACAAGGCAGCAACTGAGGTTCTGCTGATGGAGGCGCCATACTTGAAGCTTTGAATAGAATCGTTTATGGATGGTGTGGATGACTTCTTTGAGATACTGTCCATAGACCGCCGAGAAGACGTCCTATGGGAAGATGTATCCATTGACGGCAATGATGCGTTGGAAAAATAGCCCGACAGAATGCTATTTGACTTCGACGACCGCTTGGAACGGGTTTGTTTCTCGAGTTTCTGGGCGAGATCGTAATCTCTACGCCAAAGACCGAAGAAATCGGTGACAATGCGCTCACTTCTGAGGTCGAGCAGTAGCATAGGTACGCCATCTCGGAAAAGTGCTTCTGCGAATGCCTGGATTTCAGCAAAGCGCTGGTCAATAGTGGCCTGGCTTGCACGAAAGACAGTTCCCTTCTTGGTTAACTTGGGGATCAGGTCATGGACATCTTGGGCAACTGAGTGTGGATCAGGACCAGGGGGTAGAGATTCCCAAGATGAGGCCATATCCTGCTTATAGAAGCCATCTCTCTTTACGCCTTTGCCGGCCAAAAGACGTAGACGCTTTGCCCTTGCGAGAACACGATACTGCTCTTCAACGGAGTCTTGAAACCAAAGCCAGTCTTCCCACCGCCGCCAGATGTCGTACTCGGAGTTGGACCCATCAGATGAGATGGACGAGCGGTCACCACGAGTAATTGGACAGATGCGCATTCCAAAACTGTAACTCCCACCTGTGTCCTATGAATTGATGAACAGTACAGCCGTGCACAAACCAACTGACCTTGCTTGGTTGGGGTAAGCATTTCTACAGAAAACCGAGCTGGGGGTTGTCGATATACCGCCCTCTTGTAGTTCTGGAAGCCTTTAGGTCAACCTTTGAAGGATAGAATGGTGTGAAAGAGGTATTTACGTCGGTTGGGGATGGTCCAAATTCATTCCCAACACCACCCTGAGAATGTATCGTCAGTACGCATTCATGACCAAGAATAAATTCCAGCTCACGAAGTGATTTGCGTCGAGCATATTTATATCTACAAGCGAGAAGATGGTTAGTAGTCGAAGAAGTGGCGAAAGAAAGATACTCACATATGCTCCGGCGTGTATTCCAGCTGATAACCGTAAGCACACGGAAGGCTTATCGGTAGTAATAGGTGCCAAAGGGCAAAATATCGCGAGATTGAAGGTATCCCAGAGAGTAGGGAAAAGAGGGAGGGAAGAAATAGGATTATCCTACAAAAACGGGAGGCGCAACAAAGGGACGAAACAAAAGAGCGCGACCGGTGAGTGCCAGACATTTGGGCACAATCCTTATTGTTAGTGACGGAGCGGGACATCCTACCCTGTCGACCAGCCTAATTGGTCCGAACCGGTTCATATTTCTGATGACTCATCCGATCACTTTCCCTTCTTGGACAGTCCCATCTGAGTCTGCAAGTCCCAGCACATGGCCTTTGACCATTTTCTCCAGGATCTTATCATCCAACGGTAAGCTGGGAATTCTGAAGAACCTCTGCCATTGTACAGCACTTGCTGGCATTTCTGGATACCTCCATGTCCTTTTCCCACCCCTAATCTCAACTCTAACAATAAAAACGAGGTGGCGATGGCCGCGAGGCCCGAGGGTTCATGTCTTTTTTTCGTAACGACCGCGTTAACATCTTTTTTTGTTTTTGTTTTTCCGATGTATGTCGTGATTTGGGAAGCAAAGCTTAAGCTTCCGCTTGTATTTCAATTTTCAAAGCACCGGGCCGTATGCCTGGAATTTCACTTCTGTTCTGTACGAATGCTCGGTGTCCCAAATCCCGACGCGTCCTTTGTGGATTTTCCACTTCTTTTGCACCCAGCAGCTGCGAATATCCTGCCCACTTATTCTGAACCGGTTCGACGCGATCAACGATGACGCAACACTTCCCGACTCGTGTCCTTTGCAGTCAGAAAGTTGGTCACACAGGTCACGACGTTCTTCTTCCTCATGTCGACTAGTAACGACCCCAGCACCGTGCTCAAGGTCGGCTCTAGTGAATTTCTTTCTAAAATGTCTAAGTGCTTATCTACTTTTTTCCCCTTTCCATATCTAGGCTGAGAGCGAAGCATCCTCTGAGGATGATCGGGAATGGGAGGATGAAGATCCTGATATCCCTAAAAACATTGCACCTCCGGCAAAAAAAGAGGTAGAAGTTTCAGATACGGCATCGCAAAGCGACAGAACAGTCGCGCATGCATCGCAGATGCGTAAGCGGAAAGCAGCTACTGGCGCACCCCGTTTCGGTGCTCGAAAGAGCTATCGCAACCTCGAGGAAGCTCGAAAGCGACAACGCCGTCAAATGGCTGCTGCCGCAGCTGAATATTTTGATGCCGTAGTCTGGTTCGAAGGAATGCTGAAAGGCATTGCCTTTGCCTTTTGGTACATTCTAGACGTTGCCAACCATACTGTCCGTTTCCTTAAAAGGCCACTCTCTTTTCTCATATTCCTATGGGTGCTAGCCTTCTTGTTTGGGAAGATATCCGGAGCTCTCCAGACGGCCTTTCAGCCGTTCTGCTTCATCCCTGGCATATCCCGTTCATCGCTTTGCGTATTTCAAGACGCTCGTGATACACGTGGCCCTAAACAAGCTGACTTTTCGGCGCTTATGGAGGTTGAAGGCAGCGCCTTTGAGCAACTGCTAGATGGCTCCGTCGAGGGTTCCATGCTCTCGCTAGACCTTAGAAAGGCGCAGATGGCCACGTCAAACCTTGCTACCCTTGTCCGCGTTAGCCAACTTAAGAGCCGAGAGCGACTCAATAGCGTGCTGGCGGACTTCATTGAAACAGCCAAAGAGACCGCTGTTGGGCTGCAAAGATTTAGTTCTCACGTGCAATACACCGTGGATCGGTGAGCGATTTTGTGTTATACACACGTTTCTTTCAAGTCCTGATCTGCTACGCTCAGTATTGTCGCCACCAATGACTATGCGATGAATACCATCGAGGGCGCGCGTGCCAAAAACACGCTATATTCCCTTCAAAGTCTGATCCCATGGTCGTCTTCCCCTTCATCCGACGAAATAATCCTAAAGACATTCAGTGAATCCATGGACATGCTGTCGCAAATGACGGAAATCCTCGTTCTCAAAGCTCAAGTGCAGTTGAAGAACCTTGAGGACCTAGAGGGGAATCTTATTATTATCAATGATCTTGTTGCCACTGAGGACAAGGAGATCACCGTCGACAAGGACCAGCTCCTGGCCCAGTTATGGACTATCCTCGGAGGAAACAAGCATCTGTTAAAAGAGCATGACTATAAACTGAATCTGCTCAAAAGCGTTGGTGAATATCGAGAGAAAGCTCTACGACATCTCTACGAGGCGTTGCACATGCTACATGAGATGAGCGCAAACATTGATGCTCTTCGAGAACATGTCTCTGAGCCGGCGTTATTGGGATCTTCCATTCCACCAGAGGTCCATATCAAGAGCATCAAGAAAGGTTTGGATAGATTGGAGACGTCCAATCGCCAAGCGAGAGAACGGGAGAAAGATGCTAGAAAACTCCTTGCGTGACTTTAGTTGTAGATTCTTTCTTGACTGTCGTCGAACACACTGAAGGTAGTGGTAGAAGGACCTACGTATATTCAAGTACAGAGAGACCGTTTCCATGTATATTTACTCATTGACAATCGTTTTGATATATGTTGATTGGATAGAATACCTTGCCATTCCCGTGATGTCGACAAGCCTGTTCAGCGTCGCAGTAAGCGCCGCTTAGTATCCTCTTGGCACATCGCACTTGACGATCTTGTAAACGACGTGATCGAGATCTTGGACAACAGTCCCACCCTTGGAGAGATCTTTGTCTGTCAGCCTGCCAGAAGCGCGTCGCGTATGTCTTGCAATCATTGTCTACTTCTAGTCTTCTAAAGAAATGGGGTGACAACAGGGTCGAATACTTCCGTTTTGTTGTAAATTTGTCGAAGCTTATCGAGCTATCCCCAGTGCCTGTAATTCAATAGACAAGGCCTTGGTCGGCGGCGACCTGCACATGCGATGAGACTCGGAGTATCAAACAACTAACGGCATAAGGACACGGAAAAAATGTGAAAGTCGCGTTTTCAGCGTAGCTTTTAGGAAGCCGGAAAACATGTAATGTTTAAGGTCGAGATGGCGGCGTGCGAGTGCTGGGGCGCTGTCCCCTAGGGTGCGTAAAAGGCACGGAAGACATCTTATGAGAAGATTGGTCCCAAGTGCTGGTGGCGTCGGCCAGATGCTAGTCATGTAGACCCAAGGACGTATGAAAAGCCGTTGAAGAAGCGAGAAGCTTGGCTCGGATCCATTTCCAGTTTATGAAGTTATGGAAATCGTGAACAGGGACAAGTAGTGAGACCACAACGTAAAATGAAACTTGCGTGTGTGAAGACACGATCATTGTCCTCAGCCGAAGACACACTGGTCCAGGTGCTACAGAAGAGGAATTAACTCAATGAAGATTATGAATGACAAACTCAGATGAATGAAACGGCGGGTGTATCCAAATACTTCGTTTAATATATGTTTAATATATGTCTACGGAAGACTGTACCGAGTTATCGGCTTCAAGAACCGGTGTTTGCGTTTGCAGTTACCCTTTTTCGAATATGGAAGTCGATCTATCAAAGTAGCACCGATAGTAAGTATACAGATAACAAAACAGTAAGATCTCTCAAAACAGGTCTCCTTGACCCTGAACTAAACCTCCAAAATAGCACGTCAAAGCTTTCAGCTTTGACCCCATCCACTCTTCCTCCACCTCGATATATTCCTTTGTCTGCGCGCCATCATCTATTAAGAGGGCCCCAAGCTCTTGCACATCGGTATTTCTTGGGAGATAGTAAGCCACGTTGGGCGTCATCTGACGAGTAAGACGGAATAAGTCAGCGCCATGGATTGGCTGGATTGATGACAATGAATAGGATGGGTATTCTGTTAACTGATCCTGGGATGCGCCACCCATTTTTATTGGAGATGGTGTTCCTGCTAGATATGATGGTCCGCCCCACGGAGGACTCAGGAACACGATGTCGATGGTTCGATGCGGGGATCGTTCTCGTAGAGTAAGGTACGATTTGGCAAAGGAAAGATAGTCAGAAAGAATGAATTCGATGTTATCTGCGACTCCGTATATCTGTGCGTTGTGCCGGGCCAAGGCCAGACGTGTGGGAGAGGTATCCAGCGCTATTACTATCGGCGTGGTGTTGTCAGTAGTATCGATGTAGACAACAGCCCACGCCACGCACCTCTCTGGCACGTCTTTGCAAAGGCGATTGCGTTTCCTCCGACGCCGCAAAACGCGTCGAGAATGGTGTCACATCGACACCGTTCGGCAATTTGGTCTGCAATGAGTTCCGGGGTTACACTGTACCAGCCTTCCTCGTCCAACAGACAGCCAGGAGGGGTTGAATAGAGAGAGAAAAAACGTGTACGCTGGGAGAAATCTGATTTGATTGATTGCCCTTAGGGTCAACAATGTATGGGGACCAACGTAAGTGCACGAACATTTTGTGAGGTGCTCTGGAACCTGGGAGAGATCTGTGTAGTGTTCTACGAGCCCCGTGGCGTCGTACTTCTGTATCCAACGAGGACCAAAGTCATTTTGTGGAGACACTCTGGGAGTCACACTTACGGGTCGCTGGTCCGGTTTGTGCTTTTTCAGCGGTGGTTCCGCGGTCTCGACCTCTAGGTCATTTGAGCTTCCTGAACAAGCTGGGGTCGGAAGGGCATTTACTTCGGTAGAGACCTGGTCGAAGGAAGCCTCAAGAAAACGGGAAAGTCCAGTGAAGGGAGCACTACGTTTGCGCGACTTGCCCATGATGGCAAGAGGTAAATCGCGAACCAGGCTTCCTGGCTGAAGTCGGCATTGAATCGGCACGCGGCCCGTCATCAAACAGACCATAACACAGCAATTCCTCTTTCATCATGTCCGAAATCCCGCAAACCGATGTACCCAGGCCGTCCGCTCTTCCAACCGCTAATCTCCTGCAGAGAGGAAGTAATCTGCAAAGCCTTGTCGATCAAAACTCGTCCGAATACCTCGATGCTATTGAAGAAGAATGGAACAAAAAGGTAGATTTGGAAGTAGAAACCCTGGTCGACGGTATGGTCGACCTCGTCAGCCTTGCTTCGGTGTGTATACCAACTCCACTATGAAGGACACATCTGACACCTTCTGCAGATAGGAGATAAGGACAAGTTCCGAATGGCCCAAGAGGCCTTTCAAGCCCAGTCTCGAGCAGAATCCATGGTACGCCCGTTCGTTGCGTGCAATGCCCCTTCTGGCCTTTCATGCACAAGGGTATAGGTTCGGGCTGCGAACTCATTGCTTTCTATAACCCATTCCATGAAGCTACTGCTTCTTCTATCTGATGAATCCCAGATTTCGCAACGACGAGATGCCGAACTTAAAGCTGTCCGAAAGGAAAAGTCCGAAGCAAGGCAGAAGGTAGCCGCGCTGCTTGATGAATTGTTGTCAAGTTCACAGGCATGCGCCGAGAATCGTACGAATTCTTCTTAATCTTGTTGTGAGTGCTTCAGCGTTCCCCGGACACACGTCTAATATCATCGGACCTATGCCGTACGAACAGATATCCCCCCCTAGACTCGCCCTTGAGATGTTTGGATACCGATATGTAGCCGGCGTAGTTTAATAGCTGCATCTCCCGCCATGAAGGTACCGATTGGAACGTTTCGTATCTAATAGACTCTGGAGCCACGATCGACTGGAATCGATGCGTGAGATCTTTTTCTGGATCTTTTCTGTGGGATCGAAACATTGTGATCGTGTGATCTCGCACGGGTAATAGTATGTACTATCGCGTGGCAAGCCAGGGCGTGGCCGGATATTTCGAAGCGACTTCCCGCGAACGTTTAGCAGCGAAGAGTGCTCTGTTTGGATTTCGGATGATTTCATCTCGATCTCTGGAAGATCTCCGAGTTGGGCATGTTCTGTGACCAATGTTCCTCCAATGGCACCACAGGTCCCGCTACATGCATTCATACGCGACGGTGCGAGTCAACCATTCCGTCATAGATGCATTCTTGAAAAGTCGTCCACTATGCTAAAAGTACACCAGCAACGTTGAAACCGCGGCCTGTCGCGGTGTTTCCGAGGATGTCATGAGGGGAACTCAGTATAGCTTCCTGTCAGAAACGTAGCTTCGCTGCTGGTAGAGACCTTCGAAGAGCAACGAGTCGCCAGTTGCATTGTGCATACCCGATTATCGTGGCGTCTTCATCTCCGCAACGCTTCCGTCATAGCAAGATCGGCTATATTAAACCTGTGCTCTACATTGTAGCACAAGAGACTGATGCCGCGATGCTGATGCCGGGCAAGAACTTTCACAGAGGGTCTATGATAGGAAACAGCCAAGTCTGGGAACAGGACTTTAGGCTCTGGTGCTTGTACTGGCCTTTTTTTCTATCAATCCTGTCGAATAAGCATACCATTCAAGATGTCTCTAATGAATCGTCCGTTTTTCCCCCGCAGGCTCAGGGATTTCCCCCGAGTAGAAATAGAGTTCAGTGGTAGGCGAACTTGTGCGCGAGTTCATAAGTGTACCGGATTCCAGGACGAAGGCGAGCGGACCTTCACTCAGATATCTATGTTCAAAGCCTATCCAAATTTAATTCGCACTGTGCTGAGATCTTACGGAAATGCATTGGGATCGGCTCGGAGCCGTTGCAAAGTTATTAGGCCCTTCCGGATTGTCAAGTTTTCCGGATAAATGCCTGAACAGCCTATACTACGCAGAGGTATGTTTCGGTCTTGCTGTCAGTTGAGGTACCTCATAATAAGATGAAATTGACCCCCTATAGGACGAATCTTTCTGGGAATGAAATTGCCTGATATTATTGCTCCCGTTCCAACGGAAACGGCATCTTTGCCGAGGCGACAAGTGACAATTCATAATTGTACAGGGTTGACGCCCATCAAGCCCACTTTGTGGGCGTAGATGCAAACTCGCCCAAGATCATACAATACCAGAGGGCGCAGCTGATACAGTGCGAGTGCCACAAGGTCTGGACCTCGTGGCGTTCGCGGAGAGAAGAAAAAGAGCAGATAGCAGCAGAAACGGCATGTTGTAAGAGGTAGTCCCAGTGGAGCAAATGGAGTAAGCGCACCACAGCGAGATTCGGCAATTTCCAGGACGTCTGTTCCCATCTGACCTAATGTGATCTTGGTCAGGGCCCTTGAAATTACTGGATCTGATCAGGTACATGCACGCGAGGGAAAATGCAGTAAGGACAACGACAGTTCAAGATGGTTCCTAAGGGTACTGGAGCACATACGGAGAGCATTTCAAAGGTGGAATGGGCGGAGGAAACAGGAGAAGAAGACACCGATTTGCCTTTCGCATCTGAGAATAAAAGTCACGAACTCGGTCACGTAAGGGTTGATTAATCGATCTAGATAGGACAGAAGTGGATCAGAGATTGCGTGTATTGGCGTTTCAGCGTCTCCAAAGCGTGAAAGAGGGCTGACACGGATATCAGAGGAAATAAAACACCAGTGTAGCACTGGATAGCTTGTACAAAGGTAATATCCAAGGACCGAGGACAGCTTTCGAGTATTTTGAAGCCCGATAAATTTATGCAGAAAATAACGAAAAATAAGGTAATTTCAAACTCCGACCGAGCGAGATCTGACGGGCTGAGGTGACTTGGTCCAGGGCGCATTTCCGTCCGCTCAATTGTTGGCAACTCTCCTTGCCTTCCACCGCCATCGACACCAGCGCCCTCTTCTGCCCTTGCCGTCCTCGCTGTACTGCGGGCTGTAGCATCTGCAGTCTTGTTTGCTCGCTGTCCGATTCGTCTCCGACGTGGTCGTCTTGCTTGCGGGTCGTCAACGGAAGGAATTGGTGCTCTCGTGTGGAATACAGGTTCTTGTTCCCTCCTTGCCTAAGCAAAAATACAAGTCTGTTGACTTGTATGCATTTCAAGATCCGCCGTCATCGGGAGATACATATATCCAGATTCGAAAACCTCATCGAAAACGCTGCATCACCGCTGCATCTCCTGATCTCAGTCTTTAACAGCCGATACTTGTTAGCCCACTCATGGCTGCTGCTCACCATGCAGCTCAGGACTCGAGATATTCTCTTCCTCCCCCGCCGAACCCTTACAATAACAGGCGTTTGCCCTCACTAAAAGACCTCAACTTTTCCTATCGCTTGCCTCCCTTGGCCCAAGACAGTCCTTCTTCTGGACATGTATCAGTAGCTGTCGATCCCTCTACCCAGTTACAGGACCATTCTGTGCGTCAGGACCATGCTATACGACAAGAGCACCCTATGCGACCGGACCAACCCATGCGCCAGGACCATTCTGTACGCCAGGACCATCAAGTTCGTCAGGATATCCGCCAGGACCCGACTCTCCGTCATGTTGAACAATGGCGACGCGCGAATGCACATGCTTCTATCTCGCCGGCGTCGAATCATCATCCCGAGCCTCAGCAGCAGCATACGCCACCTTTATCTGCAAACCACGAACAATCTGCACATAAAATTATGGAATATTCACACCCGCCTCCAAGACATGAACACGGCGGCTATGTTACACCCGGAATGCCGCTTTCTGGCCAAATGGCTCAGGCGCCAGCACCTATGGCCAGCAGTAGTGGAACTGTGCGCGGTGGCGACGATTTATCCCATCTGCACGGTAATCACAAGCGGCCACGTACAAGTAGTTCATCTTCTGTTGAGGTACCTCGCGATGCTCGACCACCTCCTGTAAGTCTGATGTCCTACTTGATATTCGACCGCTTATCATGCAAATAGATGTCGTATTCTCCTGCTCATTATGCACACACACCTTACATGCATCCTCCCCAGTCTCATCAGGCGCATCAACAGCCGCCGCCACCGCCTCCTCACCCGTCTCACCACCAGCATCAGCAGCATCCGGCAAGCCCATATCCTCCCATGCCTCCGGGCCCGCCAGTTCATCCTAGTCCTAGTCCTCATACTCATAATATGCATCACCATAGTCCGGTGCAACCTCATCCTGGATATGCGTCGTATCAGCAATCGTACATGCCGCCTTCGCAGCCGCGACCGCCAGAAGTTCATGCTCAACATCCTCATCATATGAATCCGGCCTACCAGTCACCCGTCCATCCTCCACCGCCACCGCCTCAAGATCATTGGGAGCAACCACATTCTCAGTTGCATGCTCACCACCATCCTCCTGCGCCTTCTCATCCTATGCATCAACATCAACATCAACAATCTATACCCATCCCTGCACCTGTGGCTGCGCCTGCGCCTGCGCCAGCTCCTCCAGCCATACCAGCGCCAGCGCCTCCCCCGCCAGTCCAGCAGCATCCTCACCAGCACATACAGCCTCAAACGATGCATGTCCCGGCACCACCTCCACCACCTGTCCAGCAGCCACAACCACAACCTTCTTTTACCAGAACAACGGCCTTGATTCCCACTGATGTTGATACGCGAACGGCTTCTTATCCTCCAAATGGCGCCTCTGCTCGCGACGGCTTAGTTAATGAGGTAAGAGATGCGTCTCCATAACTTTCGCATCATTTCACCCCTTGAAATAGATCAGAAAGCATTGTTCGATTTTATATAATTTTGCCAACCGTTATGGTGAGCCTCTTGGAATATTGGTTATCGAGCAGAATTAAACATTTCAAATGTAGGACAAGTGCCCCATTCTCAGCCCTCTCCTGCAGAGCTGGCTGATATGCAGCACCGAGCCAATTATGTTGTCCGACTTTTGGAAGATCTTCGGCGACAGATGCAACCCGACAGTGAGCGTGTCAGAACTGACAGCCCGGTGACTGTCAGGTCTCCCGATGATCATCGGCAACCTAAGCGTCCATGGGAAGATATGTCTCATGATGGTGCTGCGGGGGAAACCGAAGGATCCTACCCTGAGGTGCGTACTGGTTTCTTGAAGGTCGGCGTTAAAGATATTCACGCCACGACCCTGATCTCAATAGGAATATGCTTCGCCTGATCCCCCACCCAAAGCACCATCTGCTGCTGAACTTGACATGGAGCTAATACGCAGCAAACGTGCCACAAGTACTGCTGGGGGTGGTGGTTCAATTGGTCAGACGAAGAACAAGTATAGGAAGCGAAGCGTGAGTATATTATATATTTCGCCACCGTTTGAGGCTGACTCGTCTTCCGATGCTTGGTCTGGACAGCGGGCCACTCCTCCGGGAAAATGCCATTCCTGTAATATAAGGGAAACGCCAGAATGGCGTAGAGGACCTGACGGGGCGAGGACCCTATGCAATGCATGTGGACTCCGTACGTATTACTTCCTATGTTCTTTTTTTACCCAGTTGTTGATCTATATACGGGGTTCAGACTATGCGAAGCTAATGCGGAAGCAAGATAAACAGCACAACGGTGCTGAGCCGCCCCGTATCGATATGGATACACTTCGTGCTTCTGCACGGGCAGCGGAGCAGGACAAGTCGCATTCTCGGTCAGCCAAGCATCAAGCACGGCGAAAAACCGAGCCGGAATCGCCTATTGAGAGACCTTCGACGTCTCAACAGGCGCAGCACCATCAAAGCTCCTTTCAGCTTGTGCCCGTGGCCCCCACCCAAGAGCAGTCTCCGATCTCTGATGCTAGTCGTTTATCATCGCAGCCAAGTATTCACCCTCCTCCTCCAGTGGCGACTTCAATGGCTGCTCCTCCACCGCCCTGGGCGACGAACAACCGCTCATACTCATCGGACCAGATGCAGCCCCAATCTTTTGTAAGAACAGCCCACTCTCATCCCCCTACGCGTTAGGAAATTTGTCGATTTATCAGTTATGACTCCGACGTCTCTTTCCCTGTTACCCCGTATTAATTGAATGCCCTTCATCGTGCGTCTAGCGCGTCATCTCCACCTCCGCTACCTTCCTTACCTTCATTCCCTGCATCGTTGTTCCATTGGGTTCTGTGCATAATCACCTGTGTTGTTCATCGTGTTCAGATTTTTACGAGATCTTATTAATGCTTTAGTGTTAGCATAACATCCTTTTGTCCGTTGAACGTTGAACACTTGTAATGTGTAGTAAGTACATAGTATTTTCACATGCGTATTATTTTTTATCCTTGGGGATGTGACCGTTCGTGAAAGGTTGGATCTAACCCGGATCTAATATGGATTACACCAAATATGAATATAGTATCAAGATAGGTAGGCGCCACCGTGGAGTAAGTAGATCTAGTTCTGACCTGTGATCAATTGGTCGTTCGATGGAGGCTGGAGCCCTCCCCGTGGGGGTTGCGAGGCCTGTTTGGAAGATCAGGCGGCATCAAAGAAAGAATACTAGTGGCTGGTCATTCACGTCCAAACAGAAGACACATTCAACATATCCAGACCCGTCCGTTAAGCGTTATTTATGACCAAGAGGCTCCGAGTCCTCCACTAGAACATTCATGTCTTCCGGTCCGACTCTCGGCCCGAAACACCGCTGGAGAGTGAAGGAGAAAGTGATCGATCTGATGCTCGTATGCAATCGGATCAGATGCAAGATGGATCTTGACCTTTTCCTCGATAATTCTATGAAAGTTTTTACAACATACAACATACGAACTCTTACTATTACATCAATCATTGTAGCCACGTACTTTCCCGACAGTTTTGGAAGGACTATCGGCCTTCAACCCCTTTTGTTTCCAAATCTCAAGTTGTCGGTCTTGGGCTACCTTACCCGTCGTTCGTTCATACTCTTCTACTGAGATCGGCTTTTCTCCATGGGGGGTAGCTCTTAGAGCGTGCCTCGTCTCGGGCCAAAAGTCAAATGTTGCAGAATGTGTTACAACCTGGTCGAATGTTAAAGGAAACCCTTAGATGATCAAGCCGAATACTTAGTTTACGCACCCTGTTATCCCAGAAGACTATAGAACCTGGTTCCCACTTGATCCTGACTTGATGGTCCGGGTTGTCGCTGATCTGGTGGAAGAGGAATGCTAGAACAGCGTCGGACTCCGCCTTTGAAACGCCCACAATGCGCCTGGTGAAACCTGTGGGAATAACAATTAATTCCCGTCCATCGCAAACGCAGATAAGCTTACCGGGATTGACGTAGACACTCTTCCACCCTGTTGCCGGATGTACTCGAACAACTGGATGAACGCTTTCCACTTCCTTCCGGCGCACGGGTAATCCTGCGGCGCGCGCACCTTCCGCCTGCGCAACGCCGCTATGAACGGCTTCCAAACCTTCCAAATATTTCTGAAACCCTGGGGAGAGCGAAGAATACAATGCGTAGCTTAAAGTCAATGTCAACTGGGGTAAGTACAAGGGTATCTCGATTGGTCGATTCATCACTCACCCAGAGGAGAACAGGGTATCACCGCCTGGCAAAGATTAGGCAACATTGATAAGGACAAAAAGCGCCGAACTCCATACCAAACTCGGGCCCAGTAATGACCTTGAATGATGTTGTGCTAGGGGGCTGAACCTCGTAACTGACCTATCGTAAATATATGATTTTGAGCACGTCGAGAGGAAGAACAGAAACGAGATACACTGACATCAGAGTGCCATAATTCTAGCTTCGAAAATGCAGACGGGTCGGGCCGGCGGGATGCGTCGTTATAGACAACTATTGAAGCACGTTTGTGACAGATGTCATATGAAAAGTGGAGACCTCTCCTTACCATGAACTTCTTCCAATCCGTTCTTGGGAATGGGAGTGGTCGCGTGCTTGTGGAGGGGTCCATAGTGACGAGCAATATCAAGCTGGCCGTAGATATCGATGTCTTGATCGCGAAAGACTGTCAAGTCCCGAGAACGTCACTAATCACCGACATACCCTCATCCGCTTTACGTACCTACGATGCCCCTTTCGCCTACAAGCAGAGCTCTATTTTAAGAGAAACGAATTGAGGTACAACCGTCAAATTACTGATAACAGGACAACTCACAGGTCATCCTTTTGTGCGTCCGATAATTGACGAAGATCTATTCCGAGGAGTTCGGTCCCGATGGCTGGTGTGAGATGCTTGACTTTTGTTACAGCTCCTAACAAGGATCTCTTTTCGGGATCTGCAAAGTTCCCACGTTCCGTGACTGCGAATTCAGGCAATGGTTCCCAGGAAACATCGGGGAAATAAGGCTGCCAGGCACCCTAGTCAGTTCTCTCAGAAATTGAGCTAGTGAAAGTGGGCACACCTTGAATTGAGCGAACTTGTAAGAAGCATCGCCGTCATCACTGATAGCAGGAGAGTAGAATGGGTTGAAGAGCTTTTCTTTGCTCGCGGCTGATTGGCGAGGAGTGACGTCGGCGACTGCGACAGGGGCCATTATTTGTGGGGGTTGGAAACCATCCTCTGTACGAAATTCCCTCTTATAAGTACGTCTTTGCCAGAGATGTCGTGCTTGTGTAAAAACCGTTGCGCCAGAGGAAACGCGAATTGCGCAACCTGTCAGATGACTGGCGTGTAAGTATGTTCACAAAACTAGAATCTATAGCTTATAGAGTTGGTGGGAGAAAAAGGATTAACCCTGCAGATAGGCCAAACCTAATAGCATCAAGCCGTCTCGTTTCCTGAGATGAGAAGACATAAAAGGCATGCCATTGATCCAGCGTACACTGATACACATTAGCAATCCGGGAGATAGATGACGATTGCAATAATAGCAATTTTGGAGCGTATACCATATCTTCAATATTACTCAGAGCCTAGATTTCACGTCGACACGCGTCCACTAACATCATTAGCAACAACTAAAGGGCGCTTACGAGCGTGATTTGAACTTACCCACGGGTACCACTCCGGCATATTTTTAGATAGAGTGTCCTTCAAATTCGGACGTCGTCGTTCGAAGAAAGCGCGAGTCAACTCCTCTGCATCCCCACTCTTCGAAGCCTCTGCAAGTGCCCTTGACTCGAGCAGAAACATTTCTTCAACTGTATCTCCCGGATGATGGAGTAGCCCTTTTGCATACGCGATGGACACCTGGGATGTATTGGCCGCCAGTTCTTTGGCAAAGCTCAAGCTTGCGGGAAAAACATCCTCTCTAGTGGGCAACACGTCGTGATAGAGACCTTGAACATGCGGAGAATTCGGTTGGACCGTGGCTCCCGTGAGCAACAAGGCCTTAGCATGAGCAAGGCCTATGAGGCGCGGAAGGAGAAAGGAAGACAAGCCTGTAACGAAGTAAGGATGTGTATGCGTTCATGCGAACAACATGCATAGCTTACTCTCCGGAGTAACACCTCTTCTGATGAAAGGCAGCGCGATCTTAGCTCCAGACCATACGAAACGGAAATCAAAAGGGAGCTGTAGAGCAGTGACGCCAGCTCCAACCTACACATATTTATGAAGATCTGGAGATGGATAGAAATGACCACGCCTACAGCATGTCCATTCACTGCCGAGATTGTTATTTTGCGACAATTGTAGACGGCCAGGGCAACTCTACAGCCGGGATCTCGAAAGTCTGAGGTCGAATCAAGATTATACAAATAGTGGGTGTTCAAGGACAACGTGCCTGATAGCTTTTCTTCCCGAGAGAGACCGCTCCAACCACCTGAAAGATCGGCCTATAAGGTAGACTTGTCAGACGAGGACGTGGCAAGTCGATGAGTACCTACGCCTGCACAGAATGCCGGAGCGGTGGGTTCTGCTGTCAGGATCACCACTCGCACGCGATCGTCCTTGTCTACGAGCTCGAAAATGCGAACAAGTTCGTTGACCAAGCCCATACTGAAACTATTTCGTCTAAGTACAGAGTATGCAGATGAACGGCGAGCAAAGCAAGAATAAGGCGAAGCACTCACTGTGCGGCCCTGTTGATCGTGACCACAGCAACTGAGTCATCCTCCAGTCTGACCAGTATTTCTTTGAATCCAAGAGCGCTGTAATCCATAGTTCGAGAACAAAAGTTCAGTGCTGTCAACTTATACTACTCGTTTCGGCGTCTTGGGTGACCGGTTCCGGTATGAGTATCATGAACTTGAATAATCGCTTCGACTTGCTTGTCCTCATGACTGAGTTCAGATTGTGGACTGGCCCTGAATTTGTAAAAGTAGGTTGGTAAGAAAAGTGAGGGTACATGGTGAAGAAAGGGAATTCAGAAAGAAAAATGTCTATCAATGTGTTTACATAACGCGTGGTCGATGATCTCGACGGTCTTCAACATTTGGAGTGTCAATAACTCGTGGAGCCTCGTTTTGAGCCCACCGTTCTTGGATGCGATACTACTGGATACCTGAATGCTGCTTCCGATGACCCTACAGAGTCGCATCAATACTGGTGGGCACCCTCGCGAACAAAGGAAACCCTGGACGACACAGCCAGAGCAGATAACGCTGGGACACGGACACCACATACAGCCCATAGCAAACAGCCTTGCCAGGCGCCTAGGAGCATCAGGAGACGGTACAGCCGATGCTTCTCTCGTCCACCGCATATCTCCACGCCGGTCCAACCTTCTTTCTCGCATTCAAGGCTGCGAAATGGGCGACGCTAACGTTAATGGAAACGGCACGGAACGCGAAGATGAAAGGGCGCTTGATGCCGAAAGGACATCTATTTCGCCTTTTGTACGTCCTTTTTCTTTTTCTTTCCAACAGTCTCCTTGACGATCACCACGATTCAGACCAGCCAAAATGCAACAAAGACTTTGCGCCATTCTGCTACTCCTACCCCTCAGATGTCGCCAGGTCCGTCTGGTCAGAAGGGGGTATCACACGAAGACTCCATTCCTCCTCGCGGCACTCCTTCCAGTCGTTCATCCCAAATCCATACCCACATCTCTCGTGCGACCCTCACTTCTGCCATATCACAGAATGCCAAACTCAGACGAGGCGAGGATACGGACGGCCTGAGTGACAAAGTAGACGCTGTCGTCACTAGTGATATCAATGAGCTGTTTCGGAATACACTACAAAAGGCACAGACAGAACTATCCGAAAAACAAGCAGCAGTGCCAGACGACGAGTCGCCTGCATCAGCATTCCTGAAGGAACTGCTACCTTCTGTGATAGAGTCGCGTTCGCAGTCTCTTGATCCAGCAACAGAGCCAGAGAGACCAAAACACCCTCCGGCTGCCCCCAAAGCCATGCTCACGAGTCCCTGGTACTCGACTGGTTGAATCTATGCTACAGGCAGGGGCTGACTTGACTTTGCCAGACGAGGAGCCAGACTCTGTAATGCATGCCACGCGCATGTCGCGTCCATCATCATCCTATCATTGGAAGGACATACCCTCTCGTCCTGTCCGTTCCGACAGCAGAGCAACTCACAGCTCTCACGATGAGGTTCCCGAACATCACCGGTACAACTCTGAGCATAGAATTCGCTCTTCTCGACATTCAAAATCACCCCATCGTACCTTCTCTCGAATCACACAGTATGATACCCGTACGCCTAGTCCCCGTCGCCATCGGTCCCGTTCACCCCGCAATCAAAGATCTACTCGCTATGACCGGAGCCGCAGCCCATACCGAGGGCGTCGAACTCATCGTAGAGACTACTCTGATCCGTCTCCCCGGCGAAATAATTACAGTGCCCGGAATCGCAGCACTTCATCTAAGTACCAGTCACCAAGATATGATCGAAGACGCCAAGATCCCGAGAGCTCTCGGCGTTCACGCCGCCGCGAATCATTATCGCCAGAACGAGGAGTCCGACCCCACCGTGATTCCCAATGGATACCAGAAGCCGAAAGCAAATACCACATGGTGTATGATGAGCCAGAACCCATGTCCGATTTCAATAACATTTCCGATGTCCCGGGCGTGTGGGCTTTCCAGCACTCTCGGAACCTTCCAGACATCTTGGAATGTACTTTTAATGTCAGTGAGGAAGTGGCTGCAAAATGGAACCTCACAAGAGAGTGCGTCTTTTCATCTACATGTTGTTCGCAAGCTGAATACTGCGCAAAACAGGAACAATCGGGTTATGGCAGAAGGAGAAACGAGAGATGAATTGTTTTTGCACCTGTTATGTCTCCCTGCTGCACTTGCGGTCCCTGTCTTAACAGATCCATCACAAGAACCAAAAACTATTGCAGATGCCCTTTGGAAAATGCAGACAGAATGGCCAGAGGGGGGATCACTTATCATTGAAATAAATCCTGGAAAACCCGTAGGGAAAGTCTTTTTCCCTGGCGATCATCCTGTTGGTGATCCTGTCATGACTCTTCGTAACATTTCTGACCCCAAGTCTTGTCAGAACAACATACACAGCCCTCTGGAAGTTACCCACACAATACAACAAGGCGTGAACATCATTCGTTTTGTCCAGCTAACGGGCATGCATAAATCCTTCGTCCTCTTTGCCTCTCATCGAGATATTCCTATTCTTGATTTGACAGCACTGGCCGAGCTTTTGCAATTTCGGACGCTGTGACTTACTCGCTTATCATTTCGCATTACTTATTATTATTGCAATGCCTTTGCTTCATCATATGTATATCAGAATTATGATCTGTAGCCATAATATTGAATCCTATTTCCTTTACATCAGCAAAAGATTGGGCAACCAAAGAAGTATGTGCATACCTCTATTCCGGTAGACCTAAAGAGTACAAATGGTAGATAACAACAGGTAAACAGCATCTATGAATTAGGCTCGGGAACGAGGAAACCAACCATACACGTGTCGAGCATGAAATCGACGTTGACCCATGCATGTGTTAGCCCTGGGACGTCAATTAAGGTCAAAAATTGCAATAGCAAAGGGGACGTACCGAAAAGCTTTGTCCCGTCCCGCCCAGCAACGCGCATGAGCTCCTTCTCTCCTCCCGGGTGAAACGCAAGATAGGGCGTTATATTGTACACCTTGCCGTTAAACGCAGACCAAGCGTCATCTCGAGTATTGTGCTGTTTCAACACAGACGGCGGTATTCGCAAAAGGGTGTCGACGCCCTACGAAGCTGTGTAAGTTGTGCTGTGCGTCAATGCGGTTGAGGGTAACCTACTCTCAGGTCCTCGCCGGAAGACTTGAGCTTCGCCCAATCAAGCGGGCTGTGTCCGGGAGCTAGAGCGACCTTTTCTCTCTTCGAGGATGGTCGAACGGGTGGCTTGGTCGTGGTGGGAGGAACGGCAAGAGAGCCTGACGCTCTCGCGACGCCAGGGGTCCGTACAGCGAGCTGAGGTAGGGGTGGTGGTGGCATTAGCGCAGTATCTGAGAAGATCTTTGGGATGGTGGATGTTTGAGCTCGTTGGGCGCTATTCAGGCTAGGGAACGCTGGCGCGACGTCCAGGTCTCTCTCTGTCTCAGTGGCATCACCGTCGTCGTCGTCGTCAGGTGGAGGTGAAACTGTACGGATCTCTGGAGCAGGTAGGGGTGAAGGCGAAGGAACCCGCTGGGGCGTGAGCCAGCTTCGAAGGTAAGCCGCCATCTGAGTCAGATCTAGAGTGCCGAATTCGAAATTCCAATGGTTGTTTGTCATTGCGGGCAAGATGTAATACATGACTCATAATCTACGATAGCTACGGTTCCGCACCTTCTGAGGATTTTCGCAGTCCGTCACCATCGTCGATATAAAGTGAGTGGCGAGCATCATGAGCAACGAGTTCCTCCACAGGGACTGCTCTCTTCCCACGGAGGAAAATGGTACCCCCAGGAGCATCCTGCAACGACCGAAGGATAACATCTTTCTCAAACAGGTACTTTATATCTTCCAGGGCATACCCAGATGTTTCCGGAAGGAAGACATACGCCCATATTGTCATGATAACGCAGCAGAGACCGAAAAGAAGGAAGGTGCCGTAGGTGATCTCATTCAGCATGATGGGCGTGAGTTTTGAGATCGTGAAAGAGAAGAGCCAATTAACACCGATAGCGAGAGACAGTGCAACAGTGCGCAGATGATTAGGGGCGACTTCCCCAGCAACCACCCAGGGAAGAGGCCCAAAACCGACGCAGTAGGCAACGGCGTAGAGGTACACAGCGACAATGGAGACGTAGCTCGCGGGAACCACTGTTCCGGAGGTGTGAATGGCGCTGTACCCGCCTATCCAGAGCATAGTCGCTGCCTGCCCTAGTCCACCGATGATGAGGCATCTCTTCCTTCCTATGCCTTCAACGGCAAACATTAACACGGTAGCAACCGCGACAACCTAATATAAATTGTTAGATATCAGAATAACAGCAGGCATATCAGGCGCGGACCTTGACGACACCATAGATACCTAACAAAAACCACCTGAGCATTCATTCACACAGCAAATCAGTGCATGTGGTACTCGTACCTGTAGCAAACAGCCCGGATGTTGTGCCCGATATCCCAAGACTTGCAAAGATCTGAGGGCTGAAGTAATTGATAGCATTTGTGCCTGTCCATTGCTGGAAGAACATGACCAAGGAAGGGATAAAGCATCGCAAGGCGATGGACCGCGACTCCCCCATTAATACAAACTGATTCCACAAAGACAGCTTTTGTTTGCCCTCGAAATCGCTCTTAATTTCTTCCAGCGTGGCTTGAACGATTTCATCTTCGACCGATGTTCTTGCGACAAAGGCAAGTGTTCGGGCAGCACGGTCATACTGCTGGTGCTCGACTAGCCATCGCGGTGATTCCGGCTGGAACAACATGGCAATCATAAAAAGCACCCCAGGAACCATCCTACAAGGAAACCATTAGAGATTGCGCGCCTTCCAAGATAGCCTTACTGCACGATGAAAGGCACGCGCCATTGCATTTCTCCATGCGGTATATCCTTCGAGGCGCTATAATTGACCCAGACTGAAACGCGATCCTAAGCAACTTCTCTCCCAACGGGTCTAACCACGTACAGCTAAGCATGATCCCAATGTTGTTCGCCAGCTGGATCATCCCGGTACATCTTCCCCGAATAGCTCGAGGAGTGCATTCCGAGATGTATGCCGGAACGAGGGCCGACACCATTCCAACACCTACGCCACCCACAAATCGGCTAAAGTACAGGACGCGGAGACCAATTTTCTGAGAGCTTCCGAGGCCAACGATGGATTGGATCAGGCTGCCAATCAGGTATATGATGCCGGACGCAATCAGACAGGGCTTGCGCCCAAAGCGGCCTGAGAAGTAGCCCATCGCAAGCGCTCCGAAACTACGACGTCGACATGTATTAGCTGAGTTTGATAGATTTACGTGCTCAATTACTGACAAACATCCTCCCTGCAATACAGATACAATGTTGCCACTCAGGTCTGCTTTGACGGATGCAGATGCTTTGTCTAAGCCGAAATATTCCTGGAAAGACGCAAGAGAGAGAACTCCCCCGATGAGACCACTGTACTGACAGTCAGACTATATTGTTATGTGATTGCACGACGTACATGTCCCATCCATAGAAAATGCTTCCCATAGCTCCCGAGAGAGCCAATACATAGGCGTTACGATACTGGGAAATCGCCGAAAGTTCGTCTTTCCAAGCCATTTGAGAGAGACGCCCAATGACGGAAAGATGACGAGAGGGGCAACGAGTTCAGCATTTCTTATAGTTGCCTGTCCATCATGTTAGCTTCTTGTCATGTGAGTAGGAAAAGCAAAATGGAGATGACGAAGGGGTAAAAGATAGAAACCGGCCCGGCTTGTACCATTCTCACCACAGCTTTAGCTTTAACCTCAAGGAAGAAATCGAATTGTTTGCATCAATTAGGATACAGTACAGCTATATAGAAAGCGTCGAACACTGACAGACAGATTGGTGACCTTCATGGAGGAGTTATATAGGCGAGAACGCAGAGAAATCGTAATGAAAGTATGTAATAAGTCAAGAGAACGCGAAACAACATTCGAACAGCTTGGAATAAATATTATTATTACAAGAAAGAAAAGGATTCAGATTCTGGAGAACGAGAACAGCAAAAACAGAAAGACACAGATAGATCATGAACGGAAATCGAATTATAGAGATAGAATTGACCGACCGACCGTCCGTCCGCGGATCCCTAACCAAGCGTTGGTCGGGATATTCATAGTCGGTGGATAACTCCTTCGTTAGCGGTCGTCATTTGATCATAAACAAGACCTTCAATAGATATCTGCAAGGTTTGAAGAGATGATGATGCTGGGCGTACAGATGACTTTGGATGGAGGATGGGGAATGGTGGTTGTGACGTTGTTTGTGCTGATGATACAACTTGTTGGTGTAGTCCGCTTGATTGATACAACATAGCAGGCAGAAGGAGAACGACGAGGCGAAAGGGACACAAGAAGACCAATTGGAAACGGGGGGCGCGAGCGAAACGTATGGCCAGGGTGGCACATACGCGAGTCTATACACCATCATATGTGGCTGGAAAATAAATATGAGAGAGAAGAGCAGATGGACTTTGCATCAGCTCTTCAATAGATCGATTCCTGCACCCAGGCCTCGGTCGTCCGTTCTCTTCATATGAGCGCCTTGCATACCCAGACGCAATTGTTCTCCCTCGAACAGCTTTCTTCCAACATCGGCACGTAAACCCGTTAATCTGTTGTGTTGAGGGTAGCCCCTGGAGGGTGAAGGAGACGCGTTAATAAAATCGTGGAAGTTGAAATCATGAGCTGATCCCGGTCTTGGGCTACCATCAATCGACTTCCGGCGGCCAGATGGACTCGACGGAACGGACGGTTGCGGGGGGAAAGACGGAGGAAGGAGCTGAGAAGGTGTAGACGAACGATTCGATGATCTATCGATGCTTGGAATGGAATCGCGTCGCCCACCCAAATCGCTTCCAATGCTGGAGATGCTAGACGTAAAGCTGCTTTCTCCACCACGGGAGAGCCCAGACCCTGGCCCACGGGGATTGGCCCTGCCCGCATCTTGACCTATTGGATCACCGGGAGCGGTGGGAAACAAAACCCGGCCCTTGGCCCGCAGGGCTCCCGCGCCGCCTCCTAAGGTACGATACGCGGCCATGTCCTTGGCGTCCTTATTAGACGGACGCGCAGGTGACGGAGATGTTGCGAGGAACAACATCAGATCCGCAGCTTCATTGTCCGTCGGTGCTGGTCGGGGCGTTGTTTGCTGAGTCGGGGACGCATTCGACATGGGAGGTGTCTTATCTCGATAGGAACCAACAGAAATGGTGGACGTTGAAGCGAGGGAGGATGGAGGTCCTGAATTGGGAAAGCCCCGAGCAGAACTCTGAGTATACTGGGAGTATGATTGAGTGGACCCGGCGTCAGATCCGTCAAAACTTGAGCGCGGCGAAGACACACTGCCAGATATTGATGGTCGGTGATGCAGGAGCAGAGAAGTTAGAGTCTGAGCAGCCTTCATGTCGACATCGCCATCTGCGTCAAGCTCGCCGCGATCAGGATCGCCTCCCGACGTCCTAGCTCGGTGCTTGCCTTTGCTTGATCCAGCTCCGTCGGGGCGACGACTTTTGGAATGTGCACGCGTTCCCTCTGCAATGCTTCGTACTACCCTGCCGCCCTGTGTCTGAGGTGACGGAGCCGGTCGTATAGGAGGAGCAACAGGTGGATCATTGGCGTTCAAGATGGTGCGCGCCTGTTGTGTGGGCGGCGGGGCCAGGATAGACGTGAAGAGTGTCGGACCACCGATTGAAGGTCGCGAAGGGCCGCTGCCGGGATCGCCTGTATTCATAGGTGCACCATTGGTACTCAAAAAGCTGCCGCGCGACGAGAGCCCAGCTGTCAGCGTGATCGGACCCGAAGTACCTCTTCGAAGAGGACTGCCAGTAGCTCCTGCGCCACCCATTCCGTGAGTAGCTAGATTGGCGTGGTAGCTGCTGGCTATCGGTGGCTTGCGTCGGGCGGTGTTGCTGCGGGCGAAGGTGGACGAGCTGCCTGGAGACTGGCTCTGCGATTCAAAGTCACGTAACGAGGCATTGGAGGCGTTGTTGGTAGTTTTGTAGGAGGCATAGGATAAGCGTGTTCGCAGCGCACGGGTAACCTGTTCAAGGAGAGAGACATAGGAGGCGTCAGCATATTTGTACAATTTCAGGACAACACAGGGAAAAAAGGAAGAAACGGCATGTTGGAGCCAGAAAATGAAGGATGAACGGGACTTCGACCAGGAGAATGCGCTCATCACAGCAGATCAAACGACGCGTCTGGGAGACGAACAGCAGCAAATACCTACGTTAGAAAGCTCGGCCCTGGCTAGAAATTTCTGAACGGCTTTTTTCTTGTGCTCTCTGTCGAAGGCCTCTGTAGGCAGCGACCCAGTCGACTGGGATCCGGCGGATGCGTGAGGGATATAAGTCATGGGAGGTGATGGCGACGTGGCGGAAGACGAAGGGGTAGCCATAAACGCGCGTCCACTGCGTTACGCAGTGAAGACAAAGGTACAAGGACGCTCGTCACTGTGGACGGCAACGAGAAGAGGAGGTCGGTACACTGAGCGTGGTGGGCACGAACGATGAGTAAAAGTCGATTCAGAATCGGACCAAACGCGAGTGACGCGCCATATCGGAGCTTGCCGTTTTTACCCACTTGTAACAATTTCCGCTAAAGTACAGCCGAAACGGTTTTGCCTAGGAAACTCCTTTTTTTTTTCATATTTGCCAGCCTGCGACGGAGCCGGAGCTTGACTGCGCTACTGTCGCTACGGTCTCCATTTCGTCCCAGTACCATTTTGGCAGAAAGCCCACCCTTTCCTCCCCGTTCACAACCTCGTCCACGAGGCTATCAGTCAGCTTCATAATTGTCACACCCTCTTTCGGCACAAACTTCACTCGCCATACGGACGCTTTGTCGGCATCACTTCCTTGCAGAATCTTCTTAAGAAATGTTAATATCTCCTCGCCCCAATTCAAACATATTGATGGATCCCAGGAACCTGCCTTTCCTCGTACTAACCGGGGTATTTTTGTCGTGTCGAAGGACTGAACAGTTGTCACCTGGATCATTATTATTAATAAGTGCCTGAGAGCGAAAACCTGGTCATCACCTCTCCGGACGGTGTTCGAAAACCGACAGCGATCTCCTTGATATTATGAAAAACGAAGTCCTTCAGCTGAGCGCCAAAATACGCCTTGGTAACTCACCGGTACGCCGAGGAGGAATGATTGGAAATAAAATTTGAGCAGTTTCCTGTCATGCCGTCAGCTCACCCATTAAATGAAAAACGCAGAGAATGACTTGCTTTTCGAACCTTGCTTCATCGTGGCGGCCGCGTATCGTTAGAGACGTCTTAAGCTCTACGAAGGAGTCTGTTGTTCCAGTATATCTGTCTATGGCATAACGATGAATTGAAGCATGCAAAGTTGGGAGACGCCAAACCTCGGACGCAATCCACTTCGCCTCCAATAATGAGTCGATTATTGCCAAGCTTGGTCCGCACAACGCTACACCATTGCACGTTGGTATCCACGTTTCCTCCCCACCCTGGGGGATCTTTGGGACCTGGTTTCGGGGAAGGCCTACGGGGGGTCGCCGAGGTCCCGTATGACTCAAAGGCATATCCAAAATAAGACTGTTTTCGATGTCGGGGTTCCATATTCTCCCTGATACACTCTGGTTAACGGTCGTATTATTGATAAAGAAGTTCACTGACTTTTCACTGAGCTTCTGATTGGATATATGCTCTTCGAAATACATGGTGCCGTTGATACACATGACATTTAATTCCCAGCCATCGCGATCCTCGTAAGGAGCAGTCAAAATTCTGGAGAAAGACATGAGACGGTACGGCCGAGGGGGGACGCGACGCGATGTACCTGGTCATTACCCCGCGCCACGAAACTACAGCCACGTCGTCTAGGGCTACTTTTCCAGTACTCTTCACCCGGCAAAGAGCTTTCAAGAGGCCGTCAATGCGGCCTTTCTCTTCCGGGCGTCGTATCCAGTTGTCATATCCATAAGACAGCTGGGCACCAATAGGCGGATCAACAAAGTACCGCAGTGCCAGGTCATTGAACTCTAAAGTGCGAGATGGCGTATATGAGAATGAAATGATAGGCATTGGCTTCTGGAATGGTGTCGGTGTTTTAGCCTGAGAAAGCGAGAGATCTGGGTACGAGATAGAGTTGCCATCTTCCAAGCGTCGCGATTTAGTCCCACGAGATATTTCGGATTCATTGAGTGGCTCTGAGGCCTTTCTTTTTGACATGGAACTAGTTCAAGTCGAAGCCAAAGTGGCTTCCAAATCAGTCTCAGGCTCGGGCCAAATGCGGTGTCATTGTTGATATTTTCCCACCAGGTATCGTCCAGGTTTTAGGTGAACCTAATCACAATTCTTATTCTTTCAGAGGTCCAGAGCTGTACTGCTAATGTTTTTAGAACAGTCTAATAAATGGCTTATCTTTTGGCCCCGACACTTTGTTCGGGGCTTTTTTGAAGACACTTCTTGAGCCAACATGAACTTTCCTTCGCGTTGGGTTCGTTCTTATCACGCTCATACGTCCCCACTCACTAGCTGCTTCTCTTATCTGATTACTTGTCTAGAACTCTGGCTTCGTTAGAAACTTTTAAAACAGGGTCTATTTCGTTGAGAGGGGCAAAGGCAGAGGTTTGATCAAGTTTTGCAACATCCTTGCCTGGAGTTCTTACCTCCCTTATGCGTGGGTTCGGAATACTTGCCTATTATACTTATCCGTGCTACTTCTTCCGTGAGGGCGTCACTTACCTATCTGCTAGGTCAAAATGCTCTGCCACTGACTGCAAGTGGCGCGCTACCTATCCTTGCCACAGGTGCGTCGTCTTCGTTACACTTCGAAAACCGCCTATGCTTAATTGTTGGCAGATTGTCATTGATGCGTGCTCAGTGAATAATGTATGATCGACTAAGAATATTCAGGTGCATTCAGGTTCGGATTTAGACGCGGCGATCCTTGTTGAACAAAGACAATTGTTCTTGGGTCGTCCCTGAAATAGCTATATCTTCTTTGCTATGTTTACCCTTTGCCACTCCTTCAAATATAAATAAGAGAGCACCCAAAGTTCCTCCCTCACTTGTTCCCCCCTTCGTCCCTATACTCTCGTTGGCGTCATTCTTTTGCTTTTCTTTATCAACCTGCTGTTTTATCTCAGAACATGTTTTGTACGTCGTGCTTTTACCTCATGCGCGCCATTTCACTCATGCCACCTTTCCTCCAGTCACCAGGAAACCCCTCGCTCCTTCCCAGCTCCCGAAGGATTGCCCCTCACACCTTCATCACCAATGTAAGGCTGTGCGGTGCTTACAACCCACCACAGGCTGCCGCAGGGCGGTACCAATGCCTAAAATGCAAGAAAGGCACCTATCACGTCAACAGCACAATGGCGAAAGCTTCCGAGAAAGTCATCCTCAGAGAACACAATCAAGAACGCGAGAAGAGGCTCAAGGAACAGAAAATGTGTCAAGAATTGGAACGACAACGTGCTGCCGCGATGGCACTCTGGAATCCACACCCGGCGCAGCAGGTCCAGCAACTTGAGAGGAGGGAGAAATTAGCCGCCAACCCGACTGCACCACTGGAACGTCGCCATGCCCAGAAGAAGCGCCTCACTTCTACCACCAAGACTCCCCGGATGCCCATTCAGGATCATCGTCCACCATATGGTCCTCAAGCAATGTACGGCTATCCGCCGAATGCACACCCTATTCGTCCGCTCCCCCCAGTGCCAGCGTATAGCTCCCAATGGTTTTAACGAAATAGTAAGTGACTCTTCTTTTATTTTTATTGACGCGCATAACGCGAGTAATTTACAGGGAATGTCTTGCGCTCCTGAATCGTTCTGGATTTGTTTGTTCTCGCTGGCTGAACTTGTTTTTTGCGTCCCGAACATTGGATATTCAACTGCACCGGTTTGTGGTCCGCGCATACGATCATACGGTACTTCAATTATTCATGATTGACTCGTGATTTTCATATACACTGTGTGAATGTTCCGCCTCGTGAATGCAGTCTCAAGTTCATCTCCGCACATAAGGCTCATGGCTGCGTGCCCCGAGGTGTAATAGATTCGTCTCAAGAGCATATACCTTCCTCATTGTCTGATTCGAACATCAGTGACCTCTGAAAAATCTAGTTTACCATTCTAAACGAGTCAGTACCTATAGATACTAGCTGCCGTCTTGAACTCTTTGAAACTGAAGGCTGTGTTCTTCTTGCTGTCACTACAAGTTGACTATCTCCCCAAATACCGATGCTTCCACAAATGACTGCGTGCAGCAGTTTCGATCGGCCATGTCACTTGGAAAACGTCCCTCCACCTCATGTTCGTCGAGCGGCCTGTATAAGTGGAAAGCATCCCCACGATACGCCCAAGTCCTACAACGATCTCCTCCAAAATGGCCTCTACCTTTTCGTTCCCGGTCATGATGCTCAACCATGAAACCCCGGATTTTGACAATCTTCTGGACATGCCTCTTTCGGAGAAACAGCTCCAGTCGCGAGACAAGCGGCAACTGGCGATAAGAAACGGTATGTATGTGGACGGATTACTGTTGGATACGGAGCTCAGATATATGTACAGATATTGGACGCCCTAGCAAGCTTGGTCCGCGTATTGAACAATGTCACAGAGAAATGAAGAAGGTTACGGGACTGATATCCGACCGCTTGAAGGAGGCAAATACGAAAGCGGCGGCTGACCAGCGTCGTATTGAAGAGCTGCAGTCGCTTCTCGCAGAAGCCAGAGGTGCTGCGGAACTGTCAAGCAGCAGGACGGGGGTCCAGGAAGACGAGGTCAGGGATCTGCGTCGTCAGCTAGAAGACCTTCAACGGGAGCGCGCTCAGGAATCTGTGACTCAATTCCACCTTGCCAAAGTCGAGCAGCAGGCGGATGGCTTGAAGGAAGAGAACGAGAAGCAGGCGAGGGAGCTAGAAGCACTGAGGGCTGCGTTGGAGGATTCACGAAGGAAAGAGGTCAGCCGGTCGAGGCAGATTGAAGATGCGCAAAAATTGCATCGCAGGGCGACCCATGACCGTACCCAGGTGCTGGAGGTTCTCGAAGCTAGACTCGACGAGGCAAGAAGGGAGGTGCTGGATACCAGGAAGCACATGGAGGAGTTGCTGCTCGAGACGGAGAGCAGAATCAGCGAGGCAGAGAACAGAGGTCGACAGCTGCAGCTCAGGGACCTTCGAGCGCTGTCGCCCAAGGCTATGTTCGCATTTCTTGGATTCCAGCAACCACGCCTGTGGTGGATGGGATCAAATTAATTTGCCAGGCACACGGTCGATCGCGGTAGTTATTTATATACGTCGTGGACTAGGTACCACTCATCCTTTGTACTTTTCATTTTCTCTGCAATGCCTGTCTAGTGTACCGAGACGGTCTGATGCTCCCCTCTCCATTGCCCCAACGACTATGTTCCGTTTAAAAACCCCGGGTCGTACCTGGTTCCCAGTAACTGGCGCCCTTGGACCTTGATGCACGGTATTTATTGATTTAAATCAAGACACAGTAGCTCCACCGACATCGACCAGTACCATGACCAAAGCCAAGTATGGACAAGTTTCCTGGGGCGATCTACTGAGCATGGCGAAGATCCTATTGCCTTTGCGTATGTACAGCAGTATTATTTCGCATCCGACTGTCGTCGTTGTTGATCACGTATACAGCCTTCTTGCTCTGTTGGAAGCTCCTGTTATCTCCCTTTGTCAAGCACTTGCAGCACAAAACGTGGCTGCGTGTCATCAGTGATTGTTCGGCCCAGCGGCTCACCAAATTGACTTTTCCCCAACTCCAGTACGCACTGGGAGATTCCGCTACCGTATACAATGGTTTCGTCAGGCAAGCACGTTTAACGCCTCTCATCGAGGAGCTGGATGGCGGTGTACAGCTCGCATGGGTAGGCCCAAAGCGAACGGACCGCGTGGTATTTTACCTTCATGGTGAGTTTATCTGCCCTTGCGTGGCAAAATCTCATCGACTTACGGTACTAGGTGGCGGATACAATTCGTTTGCCCCTCCATCCGGGCTATCCTTCTTCAGATATATTCAGCTCGAATTAGAGAAGAAGGGCGTCGAAGCTGGACTTGCGGTTCTGCTATACAGTGCGTGGATACATGTCTGGTTACGCTAAATCACATTCCTTAACGCTCCCTGTAGGCCTTTTACCGGACGCCAGTTATCCTACCCCGCTCCGCGAAATGAGAACAGCGGTAGACCACCTGCTCAAGTCCGGAGTCGCCCCGAAGAACCTCATATTTACAAGCGACTCCGCGGGAGGAAACCTCACTCTAGCCTTCTTCTCTCATATCCTGCATCCTCATCCTGCCATCGAACCATTCAGCCTCCCATCAGGTTCTCGCTTCGGCGGCGCTTTCCTGTTGTCACCCTGGGTATCTTTAGCTGGGGATGATGTTCCCAATTCTTACGACGAAAACAGCTCCCTTGATGTTACCGACGCGCCTACTCTTCGTGGGTGGGGCCATTATGCTCTTGAGGGTGTACCTGGGGCCCAAATCAACTACATAGAGCCTATCAAAACTCCTGACGGTTGGTACGAAGGCACGGACCAGTTGGTGGATAATGTCTTTATTTCCGCTGGGGAGTATGAGTGTCTGAGAGATTCTATTCTCACTTTTTACGAGAAGAAGTTTAAACGATACGCTAGTCACAGCCAGTTATACGTGCAAAAGGGAGGTGTTCACGTTGATCCCTTCTACGATTTTTTCTTTGTGGCCTCGCCCAGAACGACTGGGGAGCTGACGCCGAAGGTCATCAGTTGGATAGCTGACTCCTTTAAAACTGAATGATGACAGTCCTAGTATGTTTGTATAGGCGTAAATATATAAACAAAATCCAACGCTGATGTATAGTGGTACAAAATGAGGTATAGACAATAAATACAATGTTCGTTAGAGTTCGTGCAAGAAGATCATGACAGACGCCAGTCTACGAGAGGATTCCCTTCAATCCCTCCTGCTGCGCTGGCGTTAATCTGTCAGGGAATCGAACATCCCACTTGACAATTAAGTCGCCCTTGCTCTTTACACTACCATCCTTCCGAATCGGCATTCCTTCACTAGGTATCGTCGTCTCTTGCCCGGGTTTGACGATGCCGAACGGTACAGAGACCTGAAGGTTCCTTCCGTCAAGTAGTTCCACGGTCTTCTTGCCGCCAACGCCAGTCAAGGCATCCAGAAGCGAAATAGGTACTCGACACACGAGGTCGTTACCTTCGCGTGAAAATGTTTCGTCTGGCTTCTCCTCGACGACGAACACGAGATCCTGAGACTCGCCATTTGGCTGCTCATTACCGGCACGAGCGAAGCGGACCTTTGTACCGCTCTTCCAACCCGGATGTATTTGGATGTCGTACACCTTCTCTTCTGTCGATCCGTTAAGCAGCCGTCGACCAACCTTGAGATGCTTAACTGTGCCGGAATAGAGTTCTTTGAGGGAGACACGAAGAGGTCGGGTTATTTCTGAAGGTGCAGATGACGTCGATGAACGTGTCTGTGCGCGGGGCATGTTTGGCATGCCGTTGGAAAAGTTAAAAGTGGAGCCATTCATGTCGTCGTCTTCATCGAAGCCCCGTGTCCGTCTTCGGGCACCTCCCATGCCTGGCATACCACCCATACCGCCCATACCGCCCGAACTACGGCCCGACATGCCGCCTAAATTAAATCCTCCAAGACTACCACCGAATATTTGCCTACGAAGATATCAGCATCATAAAATCAAAACCGGAGACGTTGGACTTACTCAAATATCTTGTTGGGGTCAGTAGGTGCAAAACCAGACCCGCCGCCAGTCGAGCCGCTGAAATTACCGCCAGGACCGTTGGTAAAGGAGAAAGTCCCTCCAGGGAATCCGGGGAAGTTGAAACCACCAGGACCAGCACCTGCAGCAGCACCTCCGCCTTTAAGACCCTCTTCACCGAACTGGTCATATATGGCCCGTTTGTTCTTATCACTTAAGACTTCGAAAGCTTCGGAAATCTGCATAAAATAATAATAAAGATAGGATGAGCTGGAACTCCTCACACGACAGTGAGTGAGACCTGACCTGTTTGAATTTTTTGGATGCCTCTTCGGACCCACCGTTACGGTCTGGATGATATTTCAGAGCCTAAAGATTGGCTTGTTAGTCAATAGGAAAAGGCAGAAAAATTAATGATACGACATACCATCTTCTTGTAGGCCTTCTTGATTTCATTCTCGTCGGCATTCCTGTCAATGCCCAGAAGTTTGTAGTAGTCGACACCCATGGTAAATGTGATAGTGTTGAAGCAGAAGTATTACGGTTGGAAGTGAGAAGGAAGTTGAATTTATTGCAGACTTGGACGTACTAGCAATGTCAAGAACATTAGGGAACATACCAGAAAGTTCCGATGACATCACATCCACGTGATCAATTTGACAATTTCGGATCCCCGTTGCCGACGTCCGGACCCGACATACATTTTTCATTCAGCGCCGCCAACGACACCGTTGGGTAATATGAGTTCGAATCCACGGCCACCCAAGAATTCACTCAATGTTGAACGACCGGAATCTCTTGTACGACGGTCGTGGCATACAATGACAGAGATGCTGTCCCCTTTTTCTGCATCGGCGCTGGCGACGTTGCCCAACGCCCAGCGACCCCGGCGATACACTCGCGCAGATGCTATCCCAGAGACAGAAAATGACGAAGACGGTCAGCGGCCGACCATCAGAGACTATCATGCTATCAACTCGCTGCCCCCGATGGTCCGGGTACCCAAGAAAATTGCGACCCCGGTCAGGGTGGAAGGGAAGGTCTGGTTCGCGAACGAGAGGAGCAAGTTATTGTCTCTGATCCAACTAGCAGCATGCTAATGACGTCCATCTCAGCCTGGGTGTCTTGGTTGAATCTATCGATATTAATTGGAGCACTGGCCCTAGCCCTCTTCAACGCCTCCAAAGATGACATAGCACGCAATTTTGCCTACGCCTACGCCCTAATCAGCGCCGGGGTCCTAGTAAGCAATGTTAGATTGTGCCGGGACCGTATCCGCTCATCACATGAAGGTCTACGCTTATCTGTTGTATCAGCACCGAATTACAATGATTCGGAGAAGAGATCCGGGGCATTTCGGTCGGTCCTGGAACGTTGTGGTCATCCATCTCTGTTCATGAATTCCGTTTCAGACGCAATCATTGGGCCCCTTGTCATCAGCGCGTTCCTATTTCTCGCTATCTTTGCCAACTTTTTTATCCGAGGTATGTTCACGCGACTTTATGAACGCATGTCATTGATGAATTTACTCGTGTCAGTCCGCGAACTGTAAGAGCCTCCGTTCATCAGTCATTCATTTAACTGACCATTATTCGCCTTATCCTTCAGTCGCGAAAAGAACGTCCCCATTCCTGGTGCAGGTTTCTTATCCACCATCGCACAGAATTGGTACCCTTTGGACGGAGCCGATCGCAATAGTTCGGTTGTCTTGTTGCAGCAACAGCCATAATGTAGCTTTCTCACGCTGTTTTCGCGCGTTTGCAGTGTCACACCGATAGTCAATGAAATTCTCAAACCTCGTTCTCTACTATTGCCTGGTCCGCGTAATCTGCCTAAACTTCATTTGACGACATGTCCGTTCCGATGATCCCCTGGACCTCGAGGTACATACCTCGTGAATCTAATATTGCCGCCACAACCAATCAGGGCAGGCAGACAATCTAACTACCGGAGGTTAGATCAAATTTTCGCATTGTGCATGATGTCTATCTCGTTAAGGTATGGCGTAAACTGATTCACTGAATATTGGCTGTGCTCTTGTCTGCACGATCCGAAGTCTCCATCCTAGCCAAACGGTGTTACTTTCATTATATGGACTATGTGGTCGAAACTAAAGCTGGAACCTATTCTACGACTGATTAAGATAATTAAGGTATTATGTAGGATAACGATAACGGGTAAGCATGCCCAGCTTTAATGCTATAGAGAAGCTCGGTCCACTGGCCGGTCGGTAGCGACAAATACCAGGTTGACGATGCGCCGACTATCCACATATGGATCCGACGATTGGGACTCAATTCTGAATACGAGGTTAGCCTTCTGATATGCCTCTGAATAAATAGCTGCCACTCACACGACGGTCACCGTCTTATGCCTTTCGAAATCTGAAAGACGGGACGTCCCCGGTTGGGGCTTTTGTATTCCGCTTATAACATAGGCGCCACCGAAGCAGCCATTCTGTGGGGCAAATGAAGTCAGAACCAAGTCATTTCGGTTTAGGAAAGGGAAATCCGACGACGAACACGATTAGTAGGTTCCCTCGGTACATCCATTGCCTGTTTCCAGTGGACTTGCAGGCCCTTCTTGGATCCTCCTCGCATTGCGGTCACGAGATGGATAATCCCCTCGTACCCCAGCCTCGACCCATTGAGAGAAGCTTCGACGTTGGGTGCAAAAGTGTTTGAGATCGCACGCAGCGACTCTTCAAGGGTCGGGGCTTCGAAGACGTCTCTAATATGTAGGTAGGACCACTCTGTCAGCGAGGACATCGTAGAAGGCTGAACAAATGTTTGCGGTTCCATATCGGACGAGAGGTGGATTGGGAGGGGTGAAAGGTGAAACGGGGTAGGGAATGAGTCTATCGGTAGGATACTCGAGGCCACATTTATATCTTTTGTGGGGCCCTGAGAAAGGAAAGTGAAATGAAAATCGCATCTAAGCACTCAACGTCTCAGTCCAAAGGCGTTAGTCCGATCCATCTGGACATAAATAATGTCTGATCCGGAATAGCATTGTAGCGTCTAGTTAGTCCAACGTTGCAACCGTGTTTTCGGTCATGCCAAGGTGTCTTACATCGCAACCTGTTCGTGTCATATTGATTCGGCAGCGCCACCCATCGATTAAGGTGGGGGCCTCAGAAGAGCTGCTGACTGGCGCACATGTATTGAGATTCTCCTTAGCCAAAGCGGGTCAGTAGAATCGACTACCGCTGATATCGGGCGAGCCAAGGCGATGCTAACATACCTATCACTACTAGAGATGCTTGCATCCGATAAAGCTCCACGGGCTGCCTCGCACCTCCAATACGGTGCGATACAAATGATCTGCAGAGTTATGTCACATCAACGATCGGAAGCACTTGCAAAGTTTGCATTCTTCATTCGTCAAGAAAATTTGAAGCGTCTTCATCGCCGTTAGCAGGACGGGCATACGTAGACAGTTGAAGGCTGTCGGTTACGATGGTGCGAATCATGGTGGCGTTCGAGTCAATTAAAGCTGGACGGATAATGTCGAGCTTCTCCGCCACAAGGACAAAATTCAGGCCCTCTACCCACAGCCCACGATTTTGTTGGGGGTCGCTCAAGGAATCAAAAATCAGAAAAGGGAGACGAGTGTACCGGGTCCAAACTCGGGCAAACCGTCGTCAAAACGTCGGGTCCGTCTATTTTTGACATTTATGATTGGCAAGTTGATATTGTCTTGTTTCCTTCCGCTTCGCGGTTCGAAGGCGAGAAGTCTATAACATTCGACATCCCGAGCGCCTAGGCGCATAGGCCAATTGCAAAACTGAAAAAAAATCGACAAGACGGTTGCAAGACGGTCGGGAATCGGGATACAATTGATAGCCGGACACACCGCCGCTTCCAAATCTTTGCGGCCGCCTAATTTGTAATGAAACTTGGCTCCAGAATTTTGTGAGTAACGTTCACCATGTCTTCGCATTGGCAAGTCAGCTTCACTACCGCTTTAGACGGATCTGCAATTACGGGTATCCACGTAACATCGCTCTTCCAGCTGGAGCACTGTTCGGTTAGGAAGTACACGTTCATGCATCCAGTGACTACTGCCAGTAGGCATTTAAGTTCGGTTACAGAGGCTATATAGAACTGGCACCAATCCCCATCATCGTTGCAAAATGACCTCGACAGCTGCTGATGGTGAACAATACGACATACTTTTTGCTGGGGGTGAGCTTCGTCCTGCATGTGTAGTTGGACATCTTCTCAAGCGGTTCATAAAATAATAATAGGTGGTACTTGCGGATGCGTCGCTGCGGGGTGAGCTCTCCAGTTGCTTGCGATAATCTTATTCTTACTAATCCTTTCCTCCTCACCTCCCTGACAGACGTCTCGCCGCTGCTGATCCGTCGCTCAGAATACTGGTGGCCATTACTTATGTGTTGTTGTAGTCTGTGACATAACTTACCTCTGTCAAGGTCCTGGAGGCAGGACCTCACATTCGCGATGCTCAAGCTCATACCCAGCCCGCTCGCTACTTCAACAACTTGGCCCTCGGAAAAGAAACCTTTACTTTCCATGTCGGAAAGCCCAGCAAGTCTATCGCTGGTCGCTCTCCGATTGTCCCGTCGGGTAAATGTGTTGGGGGCGGGTCCGGTGTTAACTGTATTTTCCATCCTGTTCCTAAAAATACCGAGTTGACACTGATACACCCGCCAGTCGTCATGTATACAAGGGCATCTGCGTCGGATTATGATGACTGGAAGAATTTTGGGAACCCTGGATGGGGCTCGGATGACTTGATTCCCTTGGCAAGCAAAGTACAGATGTCTCTATTTAAGGTTTTCGCCGCAGTTTTGACGCAGTACTGTTCACAGGCGGAGAACTATCAATGTGGTGTCGGTCGCACCCATGGTACCAGCGGACCTATCAGTGTCTCATCCGAAAATACTGTGGGAGTCTTCGGACAACAATATCTCGCTATCGCAGCAAAATATGATAAAGACCGTGATTTCACCGAGGATCCGAACGATTTCAAGACATGTAATAAGTATGGTGTACGTGATACTATTCTCTTATCTTTTACGTCTCTCTGAGAATCAATATAGCCATGGCGAAAGTAAGGGCATCTCGATGTAAATCGCATCTATCACTGAAGCTTCCCTCAGATATATAGATTCGGTCTCTGGAAAAAGATCTGACGCCGCCCACCACTATATCTATAATCAAAACCACAACGAAAACTTGGAAGTGCTGGATAGGCAAAGAGTCATCCGCGTCATTTTCGAGTATGGTTTCATATACCGCGAGAACCGTTTCACCGCTTATCTCCAATTATTTAGCGATAAACGTGCTGTTGGTGTAGAGTATGCGGACGAAGATGTTGGTACTGCCGTTGTAATGCCCTCCACTCGGAAAGCCTTTGCGTCGCGCCTGGTAGTACTTTCAGCGGGTGCTTTTGGTTCGCCGTCCATTTTGGAAAGGTGCCTTTTCAAGTCGAAGTTCGCTTTCACTGCCATCTAAACTCATATGAAACAGGTCAGGCATCGGAGCCTTCAATGTTTTGAATAGGAATGGTATATTACAACTTGTTGAACTGCCAGGAGTGGGGGAGAACTATAATGGTATATCAACAACAAAGTCTTAATTGACAGCTGAATTATTGTCTAGACCATAATCTTCTCTGCGTTCCGTTCTGCGCTGACGAGAGCTCCGATACCCTCGACGCTATATTCCATGGTGATCCAATAGATATTGCATGTATGTGTATGTGATGACCCATCCTGACTCTCCTTGACGAGCGCTCAGCTTCGGTTCACGCTGAACAATGGCAGAAAGATGGGACCGGGTTGATGGCATCTAAGTTGAACGTTTCTTTCTTGTGCCTGAGCACTGCTAATCATTCGTTTTGCACAGCGGTATTGATGCTGGGATTAAGATGCGACCGACTGAAAGGGATTTGAAAGTCCTCGGACCTACCTTCACCAAACAGTGGAACGAATTCTTTTTGGACGCCCCAGATAAACCGGTCATGTGGATTGGTCCAATATCCGCGTATGTGGAAGGCATCTATAGCGGAAATCCAAAAAACTCATGTTTCATAAGTAACTGCAGTGCGGATCCCCCACCACAACCTGGGCGCAAGTTTTTCTCCATCTTATACTACACGGTAAACAACTTGCCGCCGATGTCTATTTCCGGTTCAATGATAGACTTATTAAAAGGAATATCCTGTATCGCTAGGCCGAGTACACATTCAAGCTGGACTCGATCCCTACGCTCCCCTTGACTTTGAAGCCGGCTTCCTTGACGAGTACGTTTTCTCACTTTGCAGAGTTAAACTCATCTGATTCGGTCCTTTACTCAAGTGCCGCTGACTTGGCTGTTCTGAGGTGGGGGTATAAGCACGGTAGGGAACTTGCCCGACGTATGGATGGCTATCGTGGCTGTTTTGTACCAGGACATCCTCAATTCCCTAAAGAAAGTGAAGCAGCCATTGAATTCCAAGCTCAAGGTCCAGTTGCTGTGTCCGCCCCCGACATCAAGTATGGGCAAGACGATGACGACGCAATTGATGAATACCACCGCCTGAAGGGTTAGTAGCCTGCTTTTTGTAGTCAACAAGCGTCGTGAGCTAACTTGTATAATAAAAACACCAGTCCAAACGGCTTGGCATGCGGTGAGATATATTGCAAAGTGGACAAGAGCAGAATGTCTAATGATGAACGTAGCTCGGAACATGCGCAATGAAGCCACGACACCAAGGCGGAGTTGTCGACTCTCGTCTCAACGTCTATGGTGTAAATAGCCTCAAGGTCGTGGATATGAGCATCGCGCCATCTAACGTCGGGGCGAACACTTACAACACCGCGTTAGTCATCGGAGAGAAAGCAGCACTGATTATTGGAGACGAGTTAGGGATTAAAGGTGTTTAGGACAATCGACTTCTTGACATAGGTATTAGGCAGTATTTACACTAACGCGTACTACTAGAACGCGTTGTTTAAGTTTGTACTTGTATTTCGTGGAGATTTTTCAGATCAGAGTTTGACGCGTGACATCACGCGTTTCTTGTCACGCCTGCCAGCTCTTCCGCTCTCTTCCACCGTCAAATCTTCAATTATCATGTCGCTCTGGGTTGACCAGGTAATCGGGCTCTCATACGTGCTCGGCCCTGCCTAACTTGTGACCAAGTACCGTCCTAGGGCCCTCGATGACCTCCACTACCACCAAGGACTTTCGAGTCGCCTGAAGGCCCTCGTACGCATGCCCTCAATGTAGAATCTCGCAATGAATGAAACCCATTATATAGGCTGCTTCTGGAGACTTTCCTCATATGCTATTCTACGGTCCATCTGGAGCTGGGAAGAAGACGCGTATAACGTGTACGCTGAGGCAGTTGTTTGGACCTGGGGTGGAGAAGGTGTGTGTCGTGCTATATTACCCAATTGATGACTTAAGGCTCTTTTACCATAGCTCAAAATTGACCAACGCGTGTTCCTAACACCGTCCAGACGAAAAGTCGAAGTGAACCTCGTTCAAAGCAACTTCCACATCGAAATAACGCCGAGGTACGGTTCTCGTCTTTGGTAACGATGTACATTTCACTGGGACAAATCTTGTGCAGTGAAGCGGGGTCCTATGATAGAGTGGTCATCCAAGAATTGCTCAAGGAGATTGCGCAGACACAACAGGTCGATCTAAACGCTAAACAGAGATTTAAAGGTGAGGAACATCCTCATGCCATCGTTGTCACACGTCTTCATGCACTTGATATCAGTGGTAATCATTAACGAGGCCGATTCTTTGTCACGCGATGCTCAAGCGGCCCTACGTCGGACAATGGAAAAATACATGTCAAACATGCGCATAATTCTTTGTGCCAATAGCACCAGTCGTCTCATTGCGCCTATCAAAAGTAGATGTCTTCTTATGCGTGTCGCAGCCCCAAGTCGAGAAGAGGTTTGCCAAGCAATATGGTCTACTTTTACACTGCTGCTTAGCTGTTATCATAGATGCAAACCGTCATGCAATATGTATCAAAACGTGCAGGCTTTGACCTGCCACCAGAAGCAGGCGACAAAATTGTTGACGATTCTGGAGGGAATTTGAGGAAGGCTATCCTTGTTCTGGAAGCATTGAAGATGCAGTCGTGCGTGAACTTTTCTGTCTCGTAGAGTCCCTGATTTATCAGTGTTTTAGACCTGATCTTTCAGGACCTTTGGCTATTGCAAAGCCAGATTGGGAAACGTACTGCCATAAGGTCGCAGACATGATTATCAGCGAGCAGTCGCCGGCCCGTGTTATGGAGGTCAGACAGAAACTCTATGAGCTATTGAGCCATTGTATCCCTCCCACCATCATTCTCAAGGTACGTATGGACAGCGAAAGCATACCCCTCCCTGACAATCCTTTTCCCTCAGACCATTGCAGAGCGCGTTGTCGACCGAGTGGATGAAGCTATCAAGGCTGACATCATGCATTGGGCCGCCATATACGTGAGTGTGCGTTGAGGGCACTTTACTGCTATGCTTAATGCTTGTTCCAGGAGGTTCGGATGCGTATAGGGAACAAAAAGATATATCATTTAGAGGCGTGGGTAGTAAAGGTGATGAGTATCTATAAGGTGAGCTCGCGAATCCAGGCTACTTTGAGCATAACTGGTACTAAAGACAAACAATTCAGCACTTCTTCTATGACATGGATATGTCAGCCTTTGATTGATGTTTTGATGTGGATTCGCTGGCGTATATATGTATCACCTTGGCGCTGTATTGTAATTTATCATTTATGTGATAAGTCCAAGCAGATACTGGTAATATCTATGTCAGCGCATGTTGAATACACGATTGCACAGCAATTATCTTGACAGACTGCATGCGTATTCGTCCTCAATAGAGGCAAGGAAGTCCAAGAGCTAATGCAATTTAAGAACAAGGGGTCCAAGGGGAGGGCAGTGGATACACACCAATTTATGCCTCTTTTGACTCATTGACTTTCCCGGTTCTGTCTTCAGTCGCTCTTGTATGTGTATAAGTTTGTCATAGAAGTGTTGGATTGCGGAATCGCCAAGCGCCGGATCCTCTGAAGGCGTATGCAGAGGGCTATAAAGCCGTAATGCCTTGTCAGTGAATGAATAAAGGCGTATCAGTATGAAACATACTTGTTAATCGAAGCATTGTACGCAGCACATCGCATTACACCTAGGCAGGAAGCAGATCAGTATGGAGACTGACACCAGCGTCGCGGGATGAGCTCACCAAATGCTCCAATGGCATCCAATCTGTCGGCATCCTGAACACAGTGCAGCTCGGCACACTCCTCGTGCCACTGAGCCCATTCTCCGGTCTGCCTTCTCTTTTTCTCAGTGCTCCAGGATACATTATCGATTACTTGGGTGATAAGACGCGCTCGACCGTCCGAAATGAGATCAATGCTAGTTTTGTGCGTTTCAAAGAATGGCAGAAAAAAAGTGTACGGATCGGCAGCCAGTTCTGCTGAGACATATTTCTTGTCCAGAACGTCGTGAAGAAGAGCGCCTGAGAACCTTTGTCGTCAGCGATGATTAACGTCCTGTTGATGGTGCAAGGCACCTAATTCGACCACCAGCAGATCAGGTAGGACAGGCAATGCATGGGCAATCGCTAACGCAGTCTTTCTGACCCTTTGCACTGGGAGGGGGGTGAGAACAGATGACCCAGAGCTAGCGCGCGTGATTCCTGACCGTGGTAGGCGTCGTGGGATGGGTCATACCGGGCCATCGTGTCGACCATCAGCTTCTCTGCCGCCTCTATGATAGCCTTTTCGTCCTCTGTAGGGTACATGGTGGTAGGAAATGAAGAAACGAGCATAGGCCAGCATATTTGTATGTGAGTATGACTGTCAACCAGATCGGAGCCGGCGTACACGTTACTCCGTCTCCACCATGGCGCAACGATCCCTGCTCTTTGCCGTTCTTCTGCTCGTCGTCGCCAGCATTCATGCACTCGAAAGCACAGGCAATCTGTCGAATGATACCATAATTACTGTGAGCTGTGTTGCACATCGTCCAAGACGCGTCGGGATTGACAGCGATCAGGTCGACAGTATCCACCACTGCGCCTCTGTCCAGCAGCTCAGCGCCATCAAAATTGCTGCGGAGGAGCAAGAGTCTCCCATCATGCGGAAAATCTTCGCTTGGCTGTTTCCCTTCGGCCCAGCGTGGAACTCGGTCTTGGGCACTTTCTATATCAGTTCGTACGTCCTGCCTCTGCGTGGTCATCCGTGGAAGCCTCAGCGATTGGTCCAGTGTACCTAACTTCATTCTCGCGTTCATACCGGCACGTATAAATGCAAACACCCTCAACACGATGACAGCCTTCGCCGTGAGTACTGACGAATGTGCGTCGCATGAAAGCCTGTCTTATCTCTATACAGACCGGGGGTCTTCTTTCTGATGTCTTCTTGCACCTGGTACCGCATTCTTTCATGGGCGAACACCAGGATCCTGGTGTACATTTTGTAATGGTGGAAGAAAAGCGCAACATTTTAATAGGGTGCGCTCGTTGCTATCTCTTTCGTTTACGTCGATCTATAATTCGAGTAGTCTTGGAATTTTCTCCGGCTTTGCTGCATTCTTCTTTATGGAAAAGACTTTGCGCGTACTAGGAGGAGGGGAAGATGATTCTGGGCATTCCCACTCCCACTCGCATGTCCAACCTTCTGACGCTTCCGGTGCACGCGCTTCAGCCGTCTCGACGTCGTCAGGATCAAATAATTTGAAATCGAGGGCATCCACATCTGCTTCCGCTGAAGTTAAGGAACCTTCGCCAGGACCCTCTCACGCTGCTACAGGGCCCTCAAAACTATCAGCTTACCTCAATCTTTTTGGGGACTTTGTTCACAATATGTATGCTTGTTCATTACTCAATCACTTGGTCTTGTAATAACTAGCGTGCAGCACAGATGGTTTGGCGTACGTTTGATTGGCCTCGAAGGATTCGTTTTCTTTCTGACCTACCACAATTAACGCCGCAGCATGGCGGCATCTTTTTACGCTTCCCCCCTCATTGGGGCCACCACCACCCTTGCATGCTTTGCTCACGAAATCCCCCACGAAATAGCAGATTATTCAATCCTGATTCGAAGCGGGTTTACCAAGAAGCAAGCAATGCAGTCTCAGTTTTTGACCGCTGTTGGAGCATTTGTGCGTAAATCACCGCTCTTTCTCCCTTCTGGTGCTCACGTTCGTGGCAAATACCTCCACCTCCCCAATCATATCGCTCTATGAACGCACGCCAACGTATGTTGATTACTCGTGTCCTGCACGAAAGGTTGGGTATGTGTCAGCTTCAAGCTTTACTACAAATTCAGGTCCTGATCGGTTCTCCGTACGAAACAGTACTTTCATCGGGATTGCGGTCCATAGCGCAACGTCTAGTACCGACTCGGCGAGCTTCAAACATGATCTTGGGGCAGGCGTGAGACAGGACGCGACAGGGCTCTTGGGGACAACCCTGATGATCGCAGATTTGGTTAGGTTGCCCGAGCATAGCCGAAGTGCCTCGACTGAATTCGACCCTACTTAGGTCATTCCCTTTGTCGCAGGGGGTTTCCTGTATATTGGCGCTGTTGCAGTTTTGCCAACGTGAGCCTTTCGTCACCGTTACGCGCAAAGACGGTTCTGATTATCAAATAGGCTTCTTGCAGAAAGCAAAAGCGGCGCCCAGGCAGTGAGAGAGGTGAGAGTAACTCTTGCCGTCAACTCGCGTCCCTATTAACCGAGTTTTCTGCCAGTTCGCGGCGATGTTCGTCGGTGTCATGTGCATGCTACTGGTCGCGTGAGTGAAAATTTCACTATACGTTAACCGGAACTTGACGTGCAGCAGCTGGAATGAATAGAGTGCATTAGAACGCTGATGAGCCTAGTACCCAGCTATAGACTGTGGATTAGGCGTTCAATTAATATTGTCGTTAAGGATCTTGCAGGGCAGTGCAGGGCCCGTTGTATACCGGTCCGTTTCGCGATGTCTCAAGCGTCAACCCTTGACGAGACCAACGTACATTTTCTCCGAAAGGGAACATGTGGTCTTCAGGCTTTGCGTACAAGTGATTTATACATTTTTGAACTTTGGGTGGTCCTGACACCATTTATTAGGCACTTAATCAGGACGTGGAGTCCTTGACACGCGCACAAAGTTGAACGCAGCTCTAGCTTCATCTGCGTGCATCTGTTTTCCGTTATGATCGTGGTTTTGAGGTAACGCATCTTTGCGAACGGATGTCGGCATTTTTTCTGCAAAGTTTCTGGATTGCTAAACACCTGTTTCCTATTGCCTGGAATCTTTGGTCGGCGTTTCCCGGGCAGAGGCTCTCGACAATGGGTACAGTAGGTATTTCATTGGCGCACTATGGTAGGAGTCGGGAGATGACGATGACACATTATTTCTGACATTTGGATTGATCAAAGCAAGCGCTAATCTTGTGAATATAATCAACGGCCGCTGAGTCAGTCGGGAAACTCGGTAAAGTTGTGTGCAGGATGAATTTTTGCGACTTTGAATTGTTCGCCGAAAACCCGGTACGGGCAAGAAGTGTACCGGACCGTCTAGTATTCTTTTGTGCTAACAATAGTGAATCTCAGAGGAAGGAACAATCTAAGAAGAAGCAGAGGGAAGCTCCGGAAACGTGTTTGTTTTGTTTTGCGTATGTTTTGAGGGCAGGCCAGGGGATGCAGCACAGCGGTCAACCTGTGGACGAGTTGATAGGCCATCAAAGGCAAGGTAGTACGCCACTCGGCGCGGATGCCGAGACACGTTCGTGAAGCTTTGAAAACGTAAGCGCCAAATAGGCCTCTACTAATTCCAGCTTTGACAAAGTCCAACTTTTTTGCTCCCTCCTTTCACCTCCTTTTAACCAGCATCCTTGTCGTCTCCCCCCACCTCTGCCCCCGATTCTCGGTCTTTTGCATACGATTTCAGTCCAATAACTCCACCATTTAGCCTCAGGTTACTCTTATTGGCAGGTGTGGTCCACAACTTTTCCTCGACTTTCCGTGCTGACGTTCTTTTTTCCACAGCTTGCGTGTCGTACTCGTCTTTTTGTTCGTGTCTCTGCTGTCAGCCGTTTTCCCATTCTCAACCCGTAGCAGCCGTGGCCTGAGGACGTCCTCCAGCTCCCACTCTACTTGGTCGTCTGCCCCGACGTTGATCACGGCTTCCCTTACTCACGCCCGTCAGCCCATGAAGGCCTGTTGAATCGCTATCCAGACATCTTTCTGCCTTAGTTTTCCCCCTCTTTTTTCGCTCTACAATCGTCGCGATGGGCACAAAAGGTCGTTCGACACCCCGCATCGTGTGCTGTGCCATACCCATCGCCCGTGCAGCTGGCAAGGTTTTGGTCGTCACGAGCCGCAAGAGGCCTGATAATTGGGTCTGTGAGTCCGCGCATTCCGTTTTATTCCGCTGTTTCTCTGCGTTCTCTGTTCCGCTATTCTAATGTCGTCATTGCCGAATGCTGACTCTCCTTTTCTCGGCATTGCCGTACAGTACCGAAGGGCGGCTGGGAATCCACAGATGTAAAGTTGGAGAATGCTGCGCTGCGGGAAGCCTTGGAAGAAGGTCTCACCCTTTGTCCCTCTATCCGTCACCTCACCTCCTGATTCTCCTCCCTCTCTCCTTTTGCCGTGCCCGTTCATATTGTCTGCATCTCCAATAGCTGGTGTACGCGGAACAATAACACGCTTCGTCATCACAATACCGACACCATCTGCAACGTATCACTTTTACGAACTAGACGTCAACGCCCTCGACCAAGATTGGCTCGAACGCAACGAACGAAGACGCGAATGGGTGGACTATGCTGAGGCTGTCCGAAGATTGGAGTGGAAGGCCGAGCTGTCCCAGGGGCTCAAGTTGTCGTCGCTTGCCCCGTCACGGTAACCCCACGACGAATTTCGCGTCTGTATGGAGGAAGACGGCGGAATGATCCCAAAAAGCAGAGCGCTTTCATGGCGAGGCTCATATTGACTTTCTCCTTGCATTTCATCCCAATTACTTAGAGAAACATGTTACGGCCAGCGCACGAGAGTTTCTTTTAAATTACGTCTCCCCATTAACGATACCCATCCAACTATTATCACACACATCTCTTCGTAACAGTTCCATCTCATCGTCCGCTTCGCATCGTCATCCACATCTTGCTGTCCATTCCAGTTGCACTCGTTCGCAGTCTTTGTCCTGGTATAGATTTTTCAAGCACTATCCTACTCTCGAGTTCAAAATTTTCACAGTACCATACCACAAATTTAGATGTAGTTTTATTATTATTGCACGGTCGTGGCGAATCGAACTTGCACCGATACGGGTCATGATGCGCTCCAATGGGCGCCACATGCGTCAGGTTCAGGGAAGGCATTTGGCAGATAATACCCCGATATCCACGCGTCCACGCGGTGCTAGGCGATAACGGCTCTCGAACAGCCAAGTCCTCTTTGCCAGCGATTTTTTCTTTGTAGGAACATCAGTTGCCGGGATGGTACTGTTCAGAACTCTCCAGTTTCTCCTGAACGTCACGGGTTTCGTTGCTGTCGTTTCAGCCGAAAAATACAACTGGCTGGGCAATTTGTCTCCGTATCACAAGGCTCTTGTTCCCCGTGGAGTGTCCGAGACGTTGCCAGAAGACTGCACCGTCGTGCAGGTGATGCTGGTGCGTAGCTTCACCCATGTAACCCGCGCCACAATCTCATATTCTCTGCATTAGATGGGGCGTCATGGCAGTCGATGGCCTCTGCAGTCGGAACTTGTGTATATCACAAATCTCACAGAAAAGCTCGCCGCGTCCACGGAGTATATTCAAAATGCTCACCTTCCTGAAAACTTGCAATTCTTGAAAGGTGGCTATGTCTCGACTCTAGGCCACGACAACCTTACCGCCCCAGGTAGAAAAGAAATGTTCGATCATGGTGTAAAGTACGTACCCTTAGTTCCATTCGATCATGTTCTAGCGTCATCCTGCGTTCCGTTGCCCCGGTGCTCATCATTTCTCGGTTTTATTTTAGTTTTCGGCTCAAGTACCAGCATCTGGAGGCTACCAGCGTACTTGCTGGAGACCAAGACAGGGTGAGCATGTCCAGTATTTGAATTGTGCGACGGGTAAGATGGTAACGAAAACACCCAGGTCGTGGAATCAGCCCAGTGGTTTAGTCAGGGATACTTCGGTCGCGAGTGGGCTGAGCTCGAGTCGAGAGTGTTTTCTACTATCCCTGAGGACGAGGTTACAATCTCCTGGATCACCCCGATGGACACATGTGCCAATTGGGCGTACTCGTACGGCGGAGATGTATGTTCATCCGCATTTAGGGCGTCCTCGACTCGTTTAATTAATTTCTAGGCAGTAGAAACCTGGGATTCCATGTATCTGCCTGCGATAACCGAGCGACTCAACAGTTTGCTCCCTGGTGTCAACTTCACGGATGCTGATGCTCACGGCGCGCTGTACGCTTGTGCATATGATTACGCGGCACTGCGCGTTTCCCCGTGGTGCGATGTGTTCAATCACGACGAACTTGCCAATTTTGAGTGAGCCGATGGTCTTCTACCGTGAACCTTTTCTCATACCAGTCGTGAGATTAGATACGAATTGGACATCCTCATGGACGGCGCGTTCGGATATAATCTCCCCGGGAACATGGGCCCCCTTTTGGGCACCATTTTTGTTAAGAAGTTGATTGAGCGGTCAGTAGCCAGAGTCGGCTACCACGGAGCCTGCCGATTCATTCCTTTCTCTTTACAGGTTCTCCGACTCGACAGGAAATGCATCCGCCGTCTATTTGGAATTCGGTCACGACACAACGACTGACACGGCTTTTGCCGCCTTGGGATTGGCGAAGTAGAACGGCGTTCTATCCAGGCAACAACAAACTGACAGCTGATATTCAATACAGGGACACCCCCCCGCTCTCTGCGACCGGACCCGTGCCGCCGAACAGAGCCTTTCGTACTTCCACTCAAGTACCGTTCGGTGCGCAGATGGTATGGGAAAAGTTCACATGCACGTCTTCGTAAGCCATTGTTTCAATTAACTTGTCATGATAAATACAACTTAGCTCCCTTCATTCTCAGGTTCAACGGACCGCAGATTCGTCTCATTATGAATGACTCTCCATTCTCTTATCGGCATGCGCTGGGACCGAACAAGATAGGTCCTATGGATCTTGTTCCTTTGATAAGTTCGTGGACTCGAACGCCTTCAGCACATCAGTTACTTGGGGCGATGCGATATGGAATGCAACTTGCGGAGAAGCAGATCTCTGAATCTCAGTCCGCAGGGCAACGGCCAAGAAGCCGTCTTTTTCGACAAATGAATATGAGTTTTCATTTTCTTCGAGATCAATCTACTACGGGTTCTGATACAGTTGTCATCGAACTACTATAAACTTGAACACCACGGACGCGTGACATCACAACCCGTGCTGTGACGTTAACCCAAGTCGACAGCCTGAGCTCTTCAACTCCATCTGACAACCACGAAATCTGCTCTCATGTTGACTTCTCTGTGCACCGCATCTTGGTATATGATTTCCGTTTTCTCATCTGTTCCTAGTGAGTCTAGAACAATTGACTGCGAAACTGACTCGCACTGTTTGCCCATTCTTGTACTAACCTGTCAGAAAACTTCTTTCCCAACGATCTAATGTCAAAAACAATCGCATACGGCCATCAATTGGTGGGTATTTAGTGGTGTGATCGGTACGTTGGTCGCTAGTGCTGGTCGTCCTTACACTGGGTGTTTCCGGACCCGACCCTCAGTCACGAAATTTTCGTCCCTTTGCCGCCATGTTGAATATGTTGCATTATTCTGTAATTGGGTAAAAACTTTTGATGCACGCGTTCTGTGCCTACGATCTCGGACTCGAATCTGGAGATCATTTCATATGCCCATTGCAGAATTAGGTGGGATTCTTAATTCGTAGAATGCCGTTTCTATCTGACGCTATACAGACCATCTGCGGAAGCTGTATGACGGGTAAATGACACACCTTAACCTCATGTTCTTCGCATGAGGTTTGAAATGTCAAAATTCACTTAGGCAACTCCACACCCCGCGAAGCTACAAGATTTGGCTTGGAAATCTCTTCTCCCAATATGACAACCCTTCGAAATAAGCGCAACGCGCCTAAGATTCTATACAAACAGGCATTTCAGAGTCCACACGGACGCAGGGAGACGAACCGTGCCCTGTATCACTTTGGAGAACTTTTCTCACCAACCGCTTCCGGTGAGTTTTGGATGTCCCGAGAAGGCGACCGTGATGCACAGCTTTGATATCGCAGGGAAACTACCGTACAATCAAGGCGATCGAGACGTACCTTGCAATTTTTGTGCTCCCGAATGATCGATGGTACGCGTATCTGACACAGGTCTGTGGCTTGCGGGGAGAGCCAAACCCGATTTTTAGTTGTTGCCCATTCCGATCAATTTAGCGCCTGGTCCGTTTCGAAACCCACATGTACTGTCGGCCCTCGCCACTTTGGTCCTGCGAGTTGTTATGGTACCCGATGCGTTTATTCCTAAGATGCCAAATTCCGCAACCTAGAGAACCGACTTCGTTAACCAGTTCGAGAACAACCCGTTACGCAAAGCCTAGGCGATCTTCTCTTCGGAAACTATGAGCCAATAGCTTACGGCTGGTTTGGAAACCGTTTTTGCCAACTCCTCGATCAGCTCATTTCGTAGATCATTACATACGGGATCAATCCCTCAACGATGGCATATTCAGGCAACTTTTACGCTTCTTGACCCGTCACTCTGGCCTCAGGTGCAACTGAATCTAGGAGTGCCAAATTGTATATAAATAGAGGGGGTCAATCCATGTTCTCGACTACCCTACTCTCATGCCTTCATACGCCGACAACATTTCTGCTAGCTATGTTGGATTGTCCACTGTTGAGGATCTATCCTACACCCCTTCTGCCGATGAGCAATCCCGAGACGTTGCACAGATCGCTGCGACTGGTCGCAGGAGCTGGAAGACGTTGAAAGGAAAAGGAGAGGCGGTATGGCCGCCTAATTTGTACGTAACATATATTGCTGATCAAGTCCATGACCTGACTGTCCAACAGGGAGGCCGCATTGATTGAAGGTGAACCCATAGTTGTACCTGTCCGCAGGCGCTGGTACTCATCGTCCCCGCGAAGCCCTCCAGAAATACAAACCAAGTCCCGAACTTCGCTCTTCCAAATCCCCCGGTCGTTTCCCCATGCGCAACCGTTTTATTTCCGACTATATCTTTGATTCAACTGGGAAACGGCGGACACCCAAGCAGGTGGGAAGTCGGCTACAACAAATGAGGGACACATGCAAAGGCGAAGAAAGTAAGTCCGTGATCAGTGGATCAAATTCAATGGCACAAATACCGATCAATTGCTTACAGTACTCAACCTTATATGCCGCCCGTTCGACAACGATGTGGATTTGGGGACCGGTTCTTCAAATGGAAGCCCCGTTCACACCACTTCACCATTACCAGACCTTCGAGGCCAGCAACCTCCTACCCAACGACTGAATATTTGGGTAGACGTCATTCTAGAGCAGCCGTACCCTAGACAACAACCCCTGGTCAATTTCGTCGCAAATCGAAGGGACTCTCCTCTTCACATTCGCCTTGCACCTTTGGCCTCAGCCTCATCCTATCACGCATCCTTACCTCTTTCCGGATCCGACCCTACTATAAACTTCATGTCGCCTTACCCAGTTAATCAGCAATGCACTTTCTCCGTCTTTGTCGACACGTTGAGTCTCCCAATACACTCGGAAGTCGCTCCGATGTCGTGTCTAGGTTCTCCTATGGACCGAACAGGCTGGTTATATAGTGCCCCCCTTTCTCCCAAGTTCTGGAAGGTAATGTTCAATGATTCAAGTACGTAGTGTGATAACTTCCGACGCAACTACCATTCTGATACTTCTTCAGATCCAATGCAATACACTATCGTGCAGAACATCTTCCCTCAAGGCTGTCCGGGACAGTTCACCGGACAGTATCAAAACGACAACGCAATGTTTTCCATTTTCTATCAGTTCAGACGTCCAACGTCTCACACTTATCATACGTATAACTGACTCATATGTGGGTTACATCTCCTTATCTCTGACACGATGAACTAATGCCTATTACCTGATAGCCTCAACAAGCAGTCAACAGCTCTCGTCAATGGGCACAACCGCCCATGTCCAATTGGTCAGGGTCGTCCGAAAGTCCTAGACAGATGTCGAGTTGGCGATCTGACAGTGGCGAAAGCTGGTCGTACTCACACCACTCGCACCCCAGTTCGACATCGGCGAACGCGCATTATAATTATCTCTCGTGAGAGAACACGCCGTAAATTTGTACATATTGACTTTCTAGTTCCCTTGTTTAGTCCGAACCCTTGCTTTCATGTCTTACGCTACACTGCATGCTTTGGGAACAGAAATACGATGTTGTAGTCTGTCTTGGTATGGTAATGGATTAATAATAGTACAATTATTTACATGCATTCACACACTACTAGTATCTCAGTAACATATTGTACATAGGCAGTAAACTTCTGTAATAAAGCTTGATGCTATTCTGATATTCATATACATTGATGATACGAGATATGCTCAGATACTGTCAACACGACTTCCTCCATCAATCTCCCCACTTTGGGTGCGATTCGAGATCTCCATAACGTTGAACTTCTGCAAACTGTAATACTCTCGGGTGATTGCGACGCCGAGAACACTCTATTGACCGGTCCGTTCATTTCATGGTACTAACCTGCTAAATATGTGCGTACCTTGAACACTTCAACTAAGATGAAAAGAGTGGGATCTGTTAAATTGACAACATGCCCTTCTGGCACGCAGTCGGCAATAGTTTGAATGATGGTGGGGCGAGATAGCGTTGTATGGTTGCGGATTCGAAGCTCAATCTTGTACTGCATGCGGTAGTCAGTTCAGTGGCTAAAAATCTGAGCATCTTACTTACGCTATACTTTCGTTCCGATTCACGCGCAAAAAACGGCTCGAATGTAGAGCGACACAGCGCTTGTATCTCCGGTATATTGGTGACACATGATCCTGATACCGGCACGAACCTATGACAGTATCTAATGGAGACGAAGGAGCTGAGCATGAGGTACGCTTCGAGAGTAATTGGATACTAACCTCGTACGCGTGAATCCCGTTTTCTGGACATTCCTGATGTGTGTCTCGACTAATCGAACAGGATCCACCGGTGGCTTACAGGATATGAAAACCACTAAGATCAGTTCAGCACTCGGAAAAGCTTAGGACAATGCTAAAGACCGAACCGCAGGGTGTATTTGTCTGACAGTTCGCTGAAATACATCAGTAACAACCCACAACGGGGGAAGCACGCAGGTTTCTTACTGAACCTCTGTCCGTGTCTGGGTCTTTTCATCGCTGATATCTCATTGGATATTTGAGCTTCCAGACTTAACGAGATAGCCCCGGTATCGTCGTTGTCGTCATCGTCTGAATCGGCGTCCTTTGCGGTACCTCCGAGCGGCCATAGATCCGATGCTAGCTAAAGGATAATTAGTACTTCAATGAAAGCTAAGTCGGAAAGTACGCCCACCGAGTCAAATAAATCATATAATTCCCCGACCGTTTGCCTTTCTTTTCCTTTGACACCTGAGAGTAAAACGGTGTCATAAAGGTGGCACTGATTATTTGTTATTATACGTACAGCTCACCCATACTCCAGGTCCATCGATGTGTCTTTTGCTCCAGATTGGAGTCCCATCCTAGGTATCCCGATGAGTTTGGAGTAGATAATGAGTTAGAGATAATACCGAGCGATATTTCTTCTTCTTTCTGTCTGGACCTTGGGACTTCCGTTTGGACGATTCGTCGGCCATGGTGATCCGAGTGTAGGGAGAAAATCCGGATTCGGCAACTCACTTTCAGAAAAGGCAACTGCTGATCGTTCGTACCGAACAGCGATGTCGCCGCGCCCACTGAATCACTCATTCCTATCTAGACAGTCTCCGTATCGGTTTCCGATGCAACCACTGGCTCCATTTTCAAGAGTAGGACAGCGTGGTACAGAACTTTATCCTGTTTGCCCCCTAGTTCTCCAACTCGTGCAGATTGCCGGGTACTCTATCCATTGCTTTCTGGAAACAGAGGAGTTTGACTGGCGCTAAGTCCTTGGGCGTGCCTTTGACCCTGGGTCCGGGTACTGCAGACTGAGCTGGTTCATTGGCGGTATCGCGTCCTCAGAAATGGCCGTGCAGTGCAGCGTTGAACTTGGCAAGTCTAAGAGTCGTAACTTGCTCTCTTTCTCCGCTCTTCCCGGCTCGCTATAACAAGCCGTCATATACCTTTAAGGCGCAGCAATCTCGATATCAACGCAATTCTTGACCAGCTCTGCGATGGTTGCATCGTTGTCATGTAACGAAAAATCACAATGAACGACTGCGTATTATCTTCTTACACCTAGTTGACACTCGAGGGACCTAACTGTCTGATGCAAATTTATATTGAATACGCCTGAATACAAGGGTTTGTGGCATTACAGCCAGACATGGCATTTGGCAGAGTCTCTCAACCGCGACTAACCTAAGATGCCGTGAGTTATTCAGGGAGCCCTTATTCGTCTGACAGTTGTTTTATCCGAAAAGCCGACGTAGTTAGGATGCTACCACCCTCGAGAGAGAAATTGAATGTGATCTGTACCCGTTCCTCACTCCCTCCGAGTCGCTATATTGACTCGTCTCTTTGCGCCACCGCACGGGCTATAGAGAGCCTGCGCCACCACGACTTCCCGGCCTGGATCGAGTGACGATATATATTGAACTTAGCACTCGGTGATTTGCGATAACTTTTTCCGTATGTGTAGCCATTGACACAGGATGCTTTAGTACCCGATACGAGGCCAAAACTTCCCGTCGATCTGGCGACACGCAAGGGTCTGTTGTTTGACACTCAGTTACACCTTCACGACATGATTGACTCGAGCCAGTTGGACCTGCGGTGAACACCTTATACGACACCGGAAAGATCCTACAGAACTGCACCCGTAGGGCAGGCTCCAGGTTCCGGGGTGGTGGCGGCATGTGGATCGAAACTTGAAATCAACCACGCCAGCGAGCGGGAGCCCACGTACTGAATGCGTTTCGGACCCAACGCACTGGAAGTAAAGAAGCCTTGGGTTATCTTTTCAGGTTTATAATTGGCTTCAGACTTTCTCTGGTAAATTCATTTCTATTCGCCAATGATTAAGCAGAAACATCGCAAGCTACGTGCAAGCGCTCAAGATAAGTCGCAAGGATCATGTTTCAGCGAAGTTGTTTGTATTGTACCTTGTCGGCTTCGGGCGCGATTTTGTCTTGGTGTGAACGAAATGTCTGCTTGTAGTCAGAACCCACGGCGACCTAGAGTACCATCGCGACGCTCACGTATGGAAGAATCGTAAAAACTTAGGCTCCATCGCGCGCGCCTACTGTAAAAACTAGAAAACTAGCTGCATCGGGCACTTGTATTCCTACTTACCTCGGCGATATATGCACGGTGAGATAGCTCTCACACTGGCGACGAACCGCTCCACGAGCTATACAAAATGGACATTCTATATATTACAGACCTGGGGTAGAGAATGGGAAGTTGTCTAATAACGAAGTGTGCAAGGTTCCTTGGCGCGCGACTGTTGGACACAAATAGTTTTTGAATGCAATATGACAAGCATAGTAGTTTGAAACCTCACTTGAGCCTAAGTTTTATGCGCACATGACCCAATATGTCAGGCATATCCCGTACTAGGTACTTCTGTAGCGATCCGCCACAGAACGGTAGTAGAAAATAACCCGCGGTTTCATTGGAGGCGACAATAAGTGTCTGTCTTCTACGGTACCATTGCCATCTTATGCTATAGCACGGCTCGCACTACCGAGACCTTGCGGCAACACAGCAGTAGAATCGAAGCTATGTATATCGAGCATTCTTGGACCCCGGTTTCTTGGGGTGAACAAAGTTCCTGGAGTTAGAAAGACAGATACGCGCCTGGCAGATAGCCATAAACCGGTACCCAAAAATGCTGAACTTAAAACACGAACAAGTTGCGAGCAAAGATCGCCGTCGGGTTGGTTCGTTGGACTCAAAAGAATTGGTAGCTAGCTGAACTATAACTTTTGAGTACAAGTCCATCTCGGGCGTTGCCGATCGGTCAGGGACGGTCCTGAATCATTCCCACGGTCCTTGTCCGCTACTACTACTTACTTGACATGGCGTCCATCATTCCAGTATTTCTCGTGCTGGTCGTCGTTGCTGCACTCATGACAGCGTCGGCCCTCTTTGTGCCCAAAGGACCAAACCAAATGTATGTGTACAGGTTCTGTACCGTCGATGGGCACTAACATGACGGCGCAGTGTCATACGGACAGGACTGATGCTGGCACTTGCAGCCTGCTATCTCATGTGGATGGTGACCTATATGGCTCAGCTGCATCCATTGATTGGTGGGTGTATTTCTGCCGCTGGTAGTCAGCACATTAATGAGTGGTCATACGTTAGCCCCCGTGGTGTCAGCGAGGTTGGAGGAGTAGCTTTGGCTTCTGGTGGACTTCTATTGCTTTTAGTATATACCAGGTACGTTTTTTTTGTTTCCACTGTCTATTACGCTCACATATCTGTAGCTTGTATCATTTAATATTACATGGGCTTCTGAACAGCCAGGCGTGATGCATGAATACAAAAATATCAAGATGTATGGGTATCGTCACTTTCATCTCCGTCCCAACCAGCCGTAGAACCGCTAGAGCTATGTGGTGGTGTCGACGGCCCCCACTCTCTGTTACCCCATCGTGTAGCAGCCGGTTCTGCCGCCCAGCAACCACGATCCTCGGAACCCCATTTTTCATCCTCGTCATCCTCGTCTTGGGTTTCTTCCTCAGAATTGTTCCAAGAAACGTCCCCTTCAGCACCTGTACTCTCCCCCCATTCCCTGTCACTGCTGCTGTCGCTGTATGCCTCCTCGTTTGGTACCCAATCGAAAGGCAAAGATTCGAAACTCGTATCTTCCATCTCTTCTGTTGTGGGCCACAGTATCTTGGGCTGTTTTGAACCGCCAATGAGTTCAACATGCCATGAATCTCTGTCCAATTTCGATAGCTCTTCATCGTCAGTGCCCTCCCTCTTGAGTATCAGCCCCTCGCATTCCTCGACGGCCTTGACCAAGACTTCCGTGAATCCACCACAAGCAACCCCAATGTCCCTGTCGTACCAGAGAGTCTCGAAGCGCACAAATCCTTCGCGTTCCTCCTCCATCTTTGCTTTGATGATCTTCCCAATCTCTGCAACGGAAATGGGTTGTCGCGATTGTGGATGAGCGACGTGTCTGTGGTCGGCAAGTAACTGATGAGTTTGTTCTTGAGTACTTTCCACCATCTTCCTGGCTTCGTCGACCAAGCAACTTCTCTCGGCATCTGCCAATGCAAGCCGCCTAAACTCTACCACTAGAGTAGCACCTCCAAGCATTTCATCTCGTCCCCATTCATCTTTTTCCGTAGCGCGACCCACATCGCTAATATGTGCCTCGTAGCCCCAGCGTTCGGCTGTTTCCTGGCACCAGTCGTGGAATTCCTGCACTGTCCACTCAAATTTGTGATCGTCGTGCCGGAAGATTCTATTAGTACGTCTCGTAGGATCAGGATAACCTTTGCGGACTGAGGGCGCGGCATTGGGGGAGGTGAAACGAGCATTGAAGGTGTAGGATGGTGTTGTAACGAGGAATATCTTTGGATGGTATACACCAAGGAGAACTGGCGCGAAGAATGGAAAGATATCCGATGGTAGATGTTCGATACTGGCTCAAGTCAGAAAAGAAATATAGCACCAGAAATAATACTCACACTTCTGAGCTCACAATACACTCTGCTCCTACAAATGCTTCATTGATAACTTCCAAGCCTCCCTTCCAGATAGACGCTACCAGAGGCTCCCACCGGGTCGAAGTAAGGTGCCTATCATTAGTTTGCGGCGGTGGGGTAGTAGCTTGGATTGCGAAATCGAGATCCCTCTGTGAGATATCGAGTCCAGCTATGCGTGTGGGATGGAGGTTTGGTATTGGATCATGTGGAGAGTTAAAGTTGGGCGTCGCGGTATCAGTCGCGTCCGACGGAGGCAATATTTCGGGTGGTGGTGGGCCAAGCCACGGAGCTGGCTGACAGAGAGCTGTCAGAAGCTGTCCCTCACCGCAACCTATATCGACGACCTGGGCAAGTTACAGTAAGGTGAGGACAGTGAAGACATCCACTGACATCAGTAACGCTATCCCTTCTCATCACATCGAGAATCCATATCTTTCGCTGGAGATATAGCGGCGGGTTAAAGGTTACTCTGAGCTCGTGGTCGCGGTCTTCCTCCAGGATTGTCGTGCAGTCATGTTCGGTCATGGTCGTCACTTGAAAGAATTGGTAATGGTTATATTTTGCCTTTGTACTAGCCTCGAGGCGACTTCATGGTTTCTTGCACCTAGGGTGATCGAGAACATATAGCAGAAATAGTTCTGTAATTTACAATAATTATACTAATCCACTCCCGCCCATTCTGATGGTATCCACCAAAATCCTGACTATCTCACTCCAAGCCGTTCTCAGAACACCGGCTTCTCTCCCATTTACAACTTGAAGTCTCTTTCTAACCATATCAGCAGTATTGACAGCTCCACCTGCAGCTAACCTTCGCCGCCGTCTGAGTCGCAACACTATTGATATCAATGGGAATACTACCGCGATAATCAAAAATGTTGTCATCTTCGTCGAGTTCAGCACGGTAGCTACGTAAGCTTTGACCAACGCAAAAGTCGTTGGGCTCCGGAGCTCAGTTGACGATACAACAGGGTGTGTAATAACATTCGTAACGGGAGACAGTGTACGTCTGATCATTGTCTCGCGTTGTGTTTTCTGCTTGCGGTCGGAGAGTGAGGATGCAGAACGTGCAAGTCTTGCGGTACCATCTGAAGATACAGAGGTCGTGGATTGTGAGGCCGATGGAAGAGCGGCGATAGAGGTCATTGATTGGGCAACATGGAGACCTTTGGGAGTCGAAGGAACTACTGTGTGGGTGGATGTGGTTGAAAGAGAGGAGGAGGACGAAGATGATGACGAAGATGGAGCCGGAGAGAAGCTACGGTCAGACGAAGGAGTGGTCGACATACTCGAAGAAGCTGAAGCTGAGGGGCTGGGAAGTGAGGACGGTCGCTGCCGCACTGCTTGTGTCTGTGTACAAAGCCGGGCCAACGAGGATTGAAGATACTGATGCTACAATGAGACAGGTATTGGACCAGAAATATAAGACGTACCTCCCGCGACCTGGGCGACAACTCGCTTTCATAGTCCAAAAACTCTTTGGCATAGTCCCATTGCTCCAGAGCTGGCAAAATCTGCAAGCAGTATATTGCAAGAATTTTCTTGTACGCATCGTGGTAGGTATGATTCGATGACAGACGGCCATGGCGATGAGCGAGCCATTCCTCAATGATGACCCGGCCGATATCAGGGCAGTTGACCTTGAGACTGGCGTAGACGAGGGTATTGAGAACTGAAGGGGGTATATAGACCACGTTTGCTGACGCAACGCTCTTCGATGACCCACTGGACGGGGTAAACAGGGTAAGCGACCGCTGGTACATCCTCGTCATCAATGCATGCGACGACTGCAGCATGACCTCTTTCAGATGCTCCGGGACATCCTCAGCTGCAGGAGGCGATGCAAAGACATGGGCTTCGAGGGTTATGCGAAATATGTCCCAGGTTTTGCGGTGTTCATCGAGCGCATCAGGGAACGATAGAGGAGAAGGGAGCAGAGTGAAGGCAGAGTCGACGAGGGATTGACTTAGGTGGTGGTCATGGTTAACAAATGCACGACCTGCACGGTCAATCAAGGCGCTCAACGTCGCAGAGGACGACGAAGAGACCTTGTTTGGTTTGTGTGCCGACGGGCGAGGCGAAGGGTCAGTGATAATTGTTGTGGTGGTCGCGGTTGGCATCTGAAAGGAACCCCGCATATTACCCCGGTTCATTCAAGCGTAAAAAGGCACAGAAAGTGACAGGGTCTCCCTTAAGTGCGTCCTCACTACCTTACAAGCTGTAATGGTGTAGGGGTTAACATGGAGTCTTCCCATGGCTCCGCGCGGGGTTCGAGTCCCCGTTACAGCACTATTTATTTTTAATGTATCTATTCTATCCTCAGGCTACTGCTGAGTCCTGACATTTACTAATGTTTAGCCATATGTTTTACAGTCACTGTGTACTTTGATCAGTGCGCCTGGCTGCGCCATTTCTGTTTGAGGTTGCAATAAGCACAGCGACCGCCGGCATACTCTTTCAGTTACCTTGCTTGCAAGGTCTCTCAGGTCTATTCGGAAGCTTACGTTAGCCCATCCTGTCTTGTGATTTTTCGCACGGTATGACAGTGCCGCGAACTGAGTACCAAGGAAATTTATAATGTAAGTTTGAAACTGTTTGATAGTATTGTACTTCGTTATATTCCATGCATAAACGCGTATTAGGACGTCATGATATTAATGCAACATATACATATACCAGGTAAACACGGTAAAGACACTCACATTGGTAGATTCGATATTACCATGCTAGCGTCACTAATGTGACATTGATACTTAGTCATCGTTTTGTGACCAACGTCAATTTTCAGATCTCTATCTCAGACCGCCGTCGTTCCTTGCGCCATGTCTTTTCATGACGGCACGCCTGTAGCGTCTGTATTCGATGGGGTGGAGATGAGTGACATAGTTGACTTACTGAGAGAGCACGATGTACGTTGAAATTTATTATTGGGATCGTTTTGAACAGATGTGTACAGATTCATGTCGGATCGTCTATCGTGGACAAACGAGGATATCTGTATTATTTCATTGGCAATTGCAACATCGTACAACAGACCGCTATTTGAAGGGATGGGTTATGGCGATTCCACAAGGTGGAAGAGCTATGTGCAAGATTTTCTACGCCCTTACTATTATTTGCTTTAAAGACCCACCGGCCTGGTAATATCATTACCTTTACATATTGCCCTGATACTAAAGATACGTCTATTACATATTTCTGCGACAACACGGTATTCAAGATACGAATAGTTAAGAGATCTGACCGACCACGATTTGGAGGGTCTAATATGAGATCGAGGTTGGGATTCTGCTGAACCTAGATTTATCGATGGCACATCTGTTGCAGCAACCGTAAGCCTACACCACAAAGATGTCATAGTGGACACTCTACGTTCAGTGTGTCCCCTCGGAATTAATACCATCAGAACTTCTTCGCGAGAACTGAAACACGATATATATGTTCTGTTCCCTTCTCCACGGCGATGCTTGCAGGACTTTCGACAACAGTTAGAAGATCAATTGGAATACGGTAAAGGTACGTGACTTTTCCGATAAGGTATTGAATCCATTGTGAAGGATTTATTTCTTGTATATATAACTATCCCTACAAAGCTTACACGAGGAGAATGTCTTCGTTATCTTCAATATCCCGAATTTGGATGTGTACGGATATTCATTAATGATCGAAATATCGCTTCAAAAAGCCCAATGTTTTACGATCATACATCGGTTGTTGAAGTCTTGAGCCTTGTATCATGCCTAGGAGATTCTCCATACGCTTTACGATGTTCCTATGCAAACGAAACATCGTCGAGATAGCTTCACTCAATTCTGCGGTGTCCTACCAAGACATATTACCGACGCGTTCATCGCGGAGATCAAAAAGGATTACAAGGATCGCGTTTATAACAGCAAACGACTGCGGGCTGAAATCGAGACCGAAACGGTATCTTTCCTACACATTATTCCACACAGTAATATACCTCCACCAATTCATTGTCGCATGATCACATCCATATACATTCAAACCGTAAAGCAAGGTATCGTAGTCGTCAACCGACGACCGCTAGTAAGTAGTCGTCTTTGATGTCGTCATCTGAGTCGAGACCCCGGCCCGCGATGCAAGTGTGAATACTATCTTGTTCTTTGATAAGCTTGCCAAGGGTTGGCCAGTTCACATGGCCATGGCATCGACATCGACAGTCCCCCCCGCAAAAGCCAATATCTTTTCGAAACACACCATCGTCCTCGATCATCCAGTCTCCAAAGTCTTCCCCGTACTCGGAACAGGCAAAAACCAAGAGAAAATCACACGCGCATGTTCATCTTCCTTACCTGTAACTGCCTTCAAACTATTATCCAAAGACGTCGTTGCCGTCCCTCGTAATACGCCGCTCTCTGAAATACACGACGCACGCGACCTACCTGCGGCACAGGAATTCGAGTCCGAGTCCAAGGGGGCTCGTCAGCTGCCACGGCAGTCTTATGCGTTTACCGAGACGCAGCACTTGTTTTGCCGAGCAATGTCTTGGAATGTGAGGATCGAAGCGACGTTGGTGTGGGATGAGGAGGAGTTGACGTCGCTATACGAGAGTAGGGTAACTGGGAGAGACGATATTCGCACATGGAAATTGAGGGAGATGGAAGAAATAGAGGGCGGTACGAAGACCAAGGTGACTGAGACCCTGGAAGGAGTCTATCCTGGGTGGAATAGGAAGTTATTCCAAAAGAAAACACGGCAAGCACATGTGTACGCCATGTTATCACTTTGCCTTGTTCGATTGCTGAACACATTGACAGGGATCAGATAGAATTATTTCGCACTTTCTTCGATTAATGTATCCATCTGTTTAACGGAAGACCGCCTGACTGGGTCAGATTCTATGGTCCTCTAGATCTAGCGTCGAACCAAGGTAATGCCTGGCCTACGTCTGTGAAACTCTTTCAGGCGCACTACATCTATTGCGTGACGCTCTTCGTCTCGTAACAGGATAATGACCAGCCTCATTCTTTTCGCCGTATCCTCCTCTTGAGGCAACCAGCGCGACTGCACCATATCCGCCAGCAAACCATCCGTCGACGACACGCATCTCCACAACTTGAGATAATCAAGCTGAGGACACAGAAAAGTAGGGTCACTGGGCGAGGAGGATGCAGTGAGCGCTCGGACAACATCGTCCGTTATGCAATTATCCTTGGCCCTTTCATTCGTGATATTGAGCTGCTGCAGCGTAGGGCTAGTGAATTTGAGCACATCGAGCAGCTCTGCCGAAGATATTTCCACATCCCTGACATCAAGTGTCCGTAGCGAGCACTGTGAACGCACAAGAAACGCATTCACTTCCCCTTGATCCCAGAAATGCGGGGGATTTGCTGGATTAATGAGGAAAAACTCGTCCAGTTTGTTTATCTGAAGGGTGGTCAATGAAGGAAAGACTAATCGAGGTAGCAGTGTAGTCAGTGCAGTGTCGACTGTGAGTTCAAAGGTGTGAAGATGGGGAAGAACTATAAGAGATGTGTCCAATGTTGGGTCATCGGGGTCATCAGGTGCTCTGCCGACTAGTTGGACGAAGAAGGTACAGGACTGTATGGCACGGCATCCGCTCAGGACGTCGAGAAACACATCCTTTGTTACAGGACGGACTAGATCTAAATGCGTCAGCTGTAATGTATTGACTGTTTGAAGGTAGTCGGAAGGTGGACTTCGACTATGCCAAGTAAGGTTGTGAAGATGAGGAGCTTGGAGAACTCGCTTCAAGTCGGGAGTGTCATCCTTGAACCAATACTCACGCTGCAGTTCCAGCGTCTCTAATGAATCTAGTAATGCGTCTGGGGGCAACTGTTCGAGACCGGACGGCCAGCGCCAGTCATGATACTCCAACTTGGCACTTGTCCAGCGATGATGAGCAGGGATGAAGGACTTGAGAACGGAAGCAGCGGTAACGGGGTCCAGGATCTCTCTAGCATCCTCCTGCTCCAGCTCCGTGATTGAGAAAGACAGAGGCTGGTTCATCGACCGCTGCAGCCAGAGCTCGATAAGAGGCACAGGCGGTCGGCATCGTTGAACGGTAACCTCGACGGCGATAGAACTCCATAACTGGGGGATCGAAAGCGCAAGCCGCCGCCAGGTGCTGCAGACCTGGACCAGGAGCAATGGCGCGCTCCTCAGTTTTGGGACGACATATGAAGCCGGAAGACAGAGCTTGAATATTTCCGAGAGCAGCTCGACAGGAAGTCGGCGAATAGGCGACAGAGCGTCCCGTTGCGTATCCAGTGAGGCCTGGATAGCGTTTTCATCCTTCTCGAGCCTCTGCGCCGCCTGTCTGCACAGCTCAATCTCAAAATCGAGGTGCTCAAGAAGATCGGGGTCGGATTCTGCGACCATGCCCCGTTCGCAGCACATCCGGTCCCAGCTCGCCTTCACGGCTTGGTTCTCCCTCTGCGCTCGCCTCAGCTCATTCTCCTTCTCTTCAATCCCTGCACGTAGGGCAGCCATATGTGGCCCGGATTTTCCCACTATGATTTCCTGCAACGCATCTCTGTCTCGCGTGATTTTCTCCAGCAGAGCAGTGGCTTCGTTGATCTCAGCGTTGAGGCTCGCGAGGACGTGTTCTTCATTGTGGAGGAGTTGACGTATCTCCTCGGCCTGCTCTGGGGTCATGAAAGGGTTGTGGCCTAGCAGATTGAGCGCTGCTGGCAGATTTGGTGGCATATTCGGTATGTTCATGATCGTGGTCGAAGATCAATCGATCAAGCCATGAATCAGCCACATTCCTTCCAGCTCCATATAAATAATATACAGTGGGAATAAACGATGTTTTGCATGGATGACTGGTACTTGTCCATCCCTCTGCTAAATTCTCTCCCTTTTGCGTCTTTACTGCGCTAAAATCTGATAGGCACACTTCTCACAGGAGATGTCGTAAGCGACCGTCGGTATATCAGCATTAGCCTCCTTCGGGGGAACTACTGCTTCGGAAGATGTAGGAGCTGGTGGAGGAGGAGAGGGTAAAGCTGTCGCCCTCCAGCCGCCACGGAAGGAGGCCACTGCAGTGATGAGGCATAGGACATCCACCCAAACCTAAGTGATGATCAGCAAAATGGTCTGTCGCTTCACAGAAATGTGCACCTGATTCTTGATGAAACCTTGCTCGGTTGACCTGCACATCGCATCAGTAACCTGGACCCTTTCCACCAAGCAATGACGAAATACCAATTAAGAGCAAGCGGAAGATTCCCCAAGTTGAGTACCATTTCATTCCAATACGAGTCCCATCGATTCCGTATTTCCTGCTTTTCAGATTCCGTGATTACGGTGCCTTTCGCCTTGCGCAACGTACGTTGTCGCGCCTGCAACAACTTCCGGTCCTCCCTCAAGTGGGCAAACTGGAGGATAACATACGCGGCCCAAAAGCGGCACGACCACATTCCCATTGGTCCTGGCTTCAGTGTAACGGCTTGTTGTGGGATAAGAGGGGAAGAGATGGTGGTGGGGATGATGTCTCGAGCTGTGAGATAGCTGAGATGCTCAAGGGGGTAGTAGCCCAACATGGACCATCCTTGTAACCGCTCAATAGTGAGCAAATTACGCGTCGGTTGGGGGTTCCGCTCCAGAGAGATCAGCCACTGGAATATGGGCAAGAGACCTAGGCCTCGATTAGAGCATGTACGACTGCCAAGAGTGAGATCCACTGACCCCAGAATCTCCACAATGTCCGTGAATCATTGATAATCTTGGCAAATTTGGCTATTCCGACAGCAGCCGAGCTCGTGGGATCCTTCCTGAGTCCAGCTTGACATTGCAGGCGCGCGCGCAGATTTAACAGAGGCACCAGTAGTTGAAGGGTATATTGTAGCACCTGGAAGAAGCCTTAGACGAGCCACAGCTGCAGAGGGGATACCAAACCATGAACAATTTGCTGTCAAACAAATGAGCCAGCGCAATCAGAATCAATGAAAGTAAATACGCAACTCGCTACCACTCCATGTTCCCAAATACCGCACCAAGTGGTTCAATGTTGCAGAGGGAGGAAGTGTAGAGAACGACCCGAGAATCAAATCGTTGATCCTGGAGATCGTCAAGGGCTTAGAAAACGACATAATGTTGGCAGCTGGTGGGGAGAACAGTAACGGTCCACACGGGTACCCGCGAATTTCACTGGCCAGTCCCGGTTCCGGTTGTTCGGTCCGACAGGTCCGTGGGAATAGCTTACATCACCCTTTTTTTGCTATAAAAACCCTGCGTTGGTCGTTTGCTTCTCAGAACAAACCTCTGGGGACACAAAAGTTCGGGCTCGGTTTAGCTCTTCCGCCTCCTTGTCCGCGTTCCCGTCCTCTAGATTGAACCAAGGTGTCGAAGATACCGGGGTATCTGTGCAGTCTTGTATCATCGCTCAAAATTTTCTTCCGTGGAGGAGGCATCGCTTCGGTTGGCGCTCATGATGCCACGTAGGAAATTTTTAGAGGGTCTCTGATTGTGTGGGTATCCTACATCCCTTTTTATTACTGCCTTGTAGCTCGATCGTCGTCTCTTCATCGAATATTTTTACAACGTAAATGGCATTTGTGTATTTACATATTCAAAAAATGGAGGATCCATACCATGCATCGAAAGTGAGTATACTAGATGTTGGTGTAACGACGATGGAGAAAACAGTACGAGTCTAAATACTAGATATATAATACAATTGGTGCCCTGCCATCCTCTACTTGAGATCCAGTCTTGCCGAGAGAAAACCAGGAGGGGGTCCCCGACTAGGGCGTTTCGTGGGCGATGCCGGCGGGGAAGTGCTGATGATGCTTTTGGTCTTGCATAGCGCAGGAGGTGGGGGGCCCAGGAGGCGAGAGATGGCCCAGGGAAGTTCATAACCAGCACTGCCAGCATGGGCAATATACCGCGCAAGTTCCAGATGCAATGTAGGGTAGTAAGTGGTAGAAGCCTTTCGTGAGATCTGAAAACACATCAGAACGACAAGAGACGACTAAAACGGATTCTTACCAGTATCATGCGTTCTAAGCCCGACAAAAACAGATCAGAATGAAGATTAAACGCCGACAAGTCATGCTCCTTGGGCATTTTAAGGTCAGCTGCACATTGCGCAAGTGCGTTGATCAGCCGTAAGTGTGTTGTCTGTAAACCAAATGTCAGTGGAGGCCAATTTTACGAAAAAGGGACGGACAAAGTAACCCATGGCCTCAAATTCAACACCCCCGGTCATCCCGCCTGGCGCTCTAGGTTTCTCCACTCGACCTTCGTCTGTATCTGACAATACCCAAATAGTATTGTTTGGATGACAGAACACCCAAAAGTAGTCGCGGCAGATATCCGAAAGCTCTTGGAGGTAGGATTTGTATATCCTGGACTTGTGAAGTGATTCGATGAACGCGTGAGGTGAAACGGGGGTAGCAGGCGATTCTGTAGGAGGTGGAGCTGGCGTTAGCAGCAGCGCTCTGATCAGAGAGAAAAATGATTTATGAGGAGCCGGGAGTGTGATGAGATTACTGGACGTGGATATATCAGAAGCGCTATCCCATACTTCGCGTCGAGCGCGATTAGGCATCCCGTTACTGTGAGCAGGTAAAGCGGATGCCGGATACAGTTCAAAAAGAATGAGAATGAGGTCAACGATGAGTTGCCGAGTAGCGATATCGCCAGGCTTCTTATCCGAGTACAACAAAGCTACAAGTTGGACGAACGGGGTGGGGCACGAGCTTCTCAAAGCAAAGCATCCAATAGAGGATGTAGAGAGGGCCTTGAAGCATCTAAGCAGTTCGTGCAATAACTGATCGTCGTGCTGCTCCTCCCTATCGCACTTCATGAGTAAGTTGACGGACTGCATTCGCGACTATACATACCTCCACTCGACTTCCAAAATTTCATTTAAACGAGTCAGCAGAGCGGAGTAACCGCCCATGCTCAGAAATTCCTGTGACCAACTGAAGGATATTCAGAAGGGAAACAATGTTGGTAGTTGTTCACATACCTTGCAGATTCGTTCCGAAGCAGCAACCGTAGCTTCTTAATCAACTCCACGTCCAATTCTGTGCTTGAAGTGCTTGTCAAGACACTAATAAGCTTGGTCGGAGACATGTTCTTCCCAATGGACGAAAGTTTGTCTTTTACGGTCTTGCCTCCAGTGGTCAAGTCGATTACTGAACCAGAGGATGGAAGATTGATCTGGCTTCGAGAGGCCAAGCCGCTGTAAGACAATCCTCGGAGATGATTGCTCGACTTTCGGGGCGAAGGAGTCACGCCCACCGACGAGGCATGATGCGATGACAATCTTACTGGGGAGGCAAATGGTAATACAGGTGGCCTCAACACGTCATCATCTAAACATGCGGAGGAGAGCCGAGGAGATCCAAGAGATTCTGTGCTTCTCGTCCGCCGGAGAGTTGTTGAACGTGGAGTGGCGGGGAGTGGGACATCAACTGGGTTCGGTTTGAGGGCCAACACGTGTGACGACTTTAACATGGCAGCTTTAACCGTAGAGTCCATGCCTGCAAGCTTGGGGCGGAGAGTCGAGGGTATTTGTAGGTCATCCTAGTAGTAAAAATATTACAAACGGTGTACAGAAACGATGAAAGGATGTTCACCAGAAGTCGATCAAAAGCAAGATTGGTCTCAGGACCGACCGTTCCTGACGGCTGGACATTTCCTCTGGACTCCGTCTTCTTCTTCTTTTCGTAGGGCTGCTGGAATCCTTTGGTCGCCGTTGCTGGTCGTGCAATTTTCGTGACAGTGGCTGGCTGTGGTTGACCGCCGGGCTGGTTCTCCTTGCCATTCGCTGGGACATCAGCTAGAGAGGTGACCATGGTAAAGTCTGAAGAGGATATCCTCTTTGCTGGAAGAATGCCTTTGAACATGGCGAAAGTGAAGTGCGATGTTGGGAATGAGGCAAACGAGAGGGAGGTTACATAAGGTTGGAGTTGAGCGCGGTCGCGTTTCCCGTAGATCACGTGCCCATATATTTCCCACGCCCCACTTTGCCTTCAGTCGACCTGGGGTGGGGCACTTTGAATTACTTCTGCATGTTCTAGGCTGAAGTTTTCCATTTAATATTGTTCGTCGCGGGTTGACGGATCATGCGCCACAAATAAGGCCTAGCCACTTGCAGCTGCGTCGTCCGGACACAATATGCCAGGGTGGGTTGCCGTCGATCCGTAACGACAGGCACGAGAACAGAATAAGGCTCCAGCAACGCTAGGGGCAGCCCTCAGCACAAGACCAGTTCGTGGTGAAATGAGCCTGCCAGGACGGGTGTAGGGCGAGGATGGATACCCCATTTCGGGGTGGCAGTGCCGGGTGCCGTCATATGCAGGGCCTCTACCCTTCCTCCTTCACGCTATTTAGTATCCGAAACATCACCCTGCATTCTCTGACTCCGCTTTATTCTGGCTCTACGGCAGCCAAACAGTCTTTTTGGGATTTTCAAGAGACGAGCTCGCAGAAACACAACAGCAGTCGTTGACCAGATCCCACTATCTACTTCTTCCGACATGCAGTCTCCACCGTACGTGCCCCCGCCCAGAGCCATACTCGACCCAGCCCAGCAGGCACCCACAAAGGCGAATCTCAAGGCCTGGTGGAATCAGTTTAACTTTGTTCAAAAGGTCAAGAAGGAGGCCGATTCCAAGGGTGAGTGCCTGTCGTTGGGCAGCGGCTTCATCTTACCGACCGCAGAAGACTCGGAGCATCCGGTCTTCGGGAAGCCGCTCAAGGAGAGTTTGAGGTATGCCAGCGTCCAGATATCGACCGCAAATGCAAACGGAGAACTCTTCGTGTGGGGCTATATCCCAGTCGTCGTGGCGAAGTGGTGGGTCGCCTTCTTGAGCACGGATCCGCCCTTTGACTGTTGCCTTTCAGCGGTCTGTATCTCAAAGAAAATGGTTTGATTCCTCTCCGCAGGCCATGAATAGCGCTCATTGCGAAACCAGCCACGGAGGTACCTGGCACATTTCGAGTAAATGGCTCGACCAAGAGGATGAGAGAGCTCCAGGCTGAATTTGAGACTCCTCCACGAGTATGGATCATACTTTTGGCCATCTTTCTTCCTTCTCATCTTTCCATCAGTATGGCAAATCCATGGACTGGAAGCAAGTCTCATACACCTCTCATGATGTCGCAAGTGTCTTCCGGAGATACCTTACGCAAATGCCAGTTCGTGGAAGCCTCAGGTTGCAACTATATGGTTTTTGACGATTGAATAGGAACCTGTTATACCCTACGACATGTATCATGACGTAAGTTTTGTATGCTGCATCTTCCGTTAGTCTCACCTCCTTGTTCATGCAGTTCCGAGACTCTCTAGGTGATTGTATTCTGCTACTGCCTCACTGCATTGTCCTCACTGCTTATTAGCAAAGGAGCCTCATAATCAGGACGAAGTCATTGCCACATACAAGAAGCTTATACGGGCCATGCCTCGTGCCAATCAATATCTTCTTTTATACGTGCTGGATCTCTTGTCTGTATTTGCACGGAAATCTGACATCAACTTGATGACCGCCACGAGTGAGTATGCCCTACATATGGGCTTGACGACGAAACTTAATCTTTCTCATCAGATCTTGCTGTAATCTTTCGGCCTGGTTTGATATCTCATCCTCATCATGAGATGTCGCCGAAAGAGCACGCTCTAAGCCAGAAGGTATTAGAATTTCTAATAGCCCACCAGGATTGGTTCATGCTTGACATACCACCGCCGCCCCAAAACACACCTGGATCGCCAATATCTAACTCATCATCATCTGTTGACGACATCACCGTATTCCCTAGTTCTGACGATGAGCGACACCCGGGTAGTGGGTGGAAGTTGGTAGGAAAGAAAGACATGCGTCGAGTGACGCGGCGAAGAACAACCCTCGACCGCAGTGGTATGTTCTCCTGTCCTAGATGATTCAATGGTTGAAAGTTTTACTCGCAGCTGCGCCGCACATCGATGTAGCCGAGACAGACCTTCCTCCCGTCAATGAAACCCCTCCTTCACGACCAGAGGATGGACCGGCGAGTGTCTCACGGAGTCGGACCCTGCCCTCTGGTCGGCGAGCTGCTTCGTCGTCATCTGATGCTCCACGGCTTTTGCGAAAACAGAAACGAATGTCATCCTCTCATGGGCAGACCAGAGGTGGACAAGATCCAGTGCCTACGACATCGTAGCCCTCTCCTTCTTTCCCTCGCTTTGGCATACCCCTCGCTTTCTTTGTGCTCGCGTCTGGATTTCACGGCCTGTTTTTAGAAAAGGTCCATGGACTTTATTTTAACTGTGGTTGCTACATGTATTTTCCAGATTTGGACATTAATCTATTAATATTGCCCTATGTACTTTTTTTAGCCTGCTTATTACCCCTTGAAAAGGCCGACGTGACGGTCCAGCGTTACTTGCGACATGCGCAGCTGTACCGAAATGAAATATGAAGCGAAGTTTGTTCCTCCCACTGTACCCCCATCACTCCCTTGCCTGCCTTCAACCTTTGAGTACTGCTGACTGTTTCCCATAATGACGACGCTCTATAGTGATGGTCCACGCCATTCCAACACAGATCTACAGGATTATTATGATAGCGTACCAGTACGCGCATTTGCACCGCTCAACCTAAGAAACTATTGACCAGCGCCATCCTAGCCACCACACCGCCTCTCTGGCATGAACACTCCTTCATCGTTTTCTACACAAGATATACCACTTATTCCTCAAAGTCCCAGTGGACATGCTACACGTTCATATGGTGCCCCTTTGGCGTCGCAGCCAAGTGCGATGGAATCCACAACCGACATGACAACCGGCTATCGCGATTATGACCATCATGGGTATTCCGATCACGATAATATAACACCAAACGACAATTGGATGGAGAAGGGGGCCTCCACCGGTAGTGGTAAGAAGAAATGGGTTGTGAGTACCAACGTGTAAACGTATTATCCATCATTCTCACGATTGTGGGGCCTAGGTTATTGGAAGTATTCTTGGACTCGTAGCCTTGATTGCAATCGGTGTTGCCTTGGGTGTCACGCTGTCCAAAAAGAGCTCGAGCTCAAGTACAAGCGGCAAATCCAGTTCTTCGAGCTCCGATCCGAGTAGCTTCACAAAGGACGCCAATCTCAAGCAGTCGTTCTACGGCATTGCATATACCCCCGCCGGCTCCCAGTTGCCAGACTGCGGCAATTCGCTTGGTGAGTAGCATCAAAATAGACGTGGTCCCTGTTTTGACACGATACATCATTAGATGATGTTATTTCTGACATTCAGGTAAATATTCCCAGCATTTTTCGAGAATTCTAGGATTGATCTGATGCTGCGCTAGCTAATGTCTCAGTTGACGACGGTAAACAGTTTTCGTTGGCCCTTGAACGTCTGCTAACCATTTGATCGTTAGCGAGTCCGACTTTACGGTGCCGATTGCAACCAATCTGCCCTGGTGGTATGTCTATATCTCAATGCGGCTGCAAGCCAAGCTGATGTCTCCTCCCGCTCAGCTAGAGGCTATCAAACAGACAAAGGTCAACATGACGGTTTTCTTGGGTAACTACCCTGTTTCAACCGATAATGATACCGCCTACGATCGTCAAAGAGACCTCATCAAGTCGGCGATACAAACTTACGGAACGGACCACATTGGTGGAGTGACCGTCGGTAACGAGTACATCCTGAAGTTTGTAACCTCTCTTTTTGGATCATGGAGATAGCTGACCGACGTCTTCCATGTTAGCTATCTCAATGCCAATGCCGCCACTGATCCTAATGGCGCTGTTGGAAACAAAGGTCCGACGTGATGCTCGTTTGTAAAATGTTGATGGGTTGACACTGTTACAGGCGGTGAATTGCTGATTGCTAACATCAATGATACGCGGTCCATGCTGAGCGACCTGGGGGTGTCCTTGCCAGTCGGCAATGCTGACGCTGGTAGTTATTTCAATGATCTCGTGTTGGAGCAAGTGGACTATGGCGTAAGTCTACTCACCTCATGTCATTGGTCTGAATAACCTGGCATCTGGAATCTGGATAGATGGCAAATGTTCATCCGTGGTTCGCCAACGTCAGCGTCGATCAATCTGCGGGTTGGACCTGGGAATTCTTCGAGACCAACGATGTACAGCTGGCGCAAAGTCTGAGCAACACCCCTGAGATGTATGTCGCTGAAACTGGTACGTGATTTTTGCTTCAAGTTGTCATGAGGACGATATCAAGTGATGTGAGTATAGGTTGGCCAACAAAGTCCTCCGATACTGCCGATGAATCCAATGGACCCTCGACTGCTTCTGTTGCAAACCTTCAGGTGAGAGAAATATTCGACAACGTGGTCGACTTTGATTCACCAACTCTGGGGTTATAGACTTTTCTTGACACATACATCTGCGAAGCAAATACTAATGGAACTAAGTACTTTTTCTTCGAGGTAAGACTGCATTCCAAGTCTGATTCTTTGATACTGATACATTTCTCGAAGTTCTTCGATGAAAAGTGGAAGGTATGGTGATAATTTACATTGATGAGCATTTTCACTCACCCATTACTTCTTCCAGGACGAACAGTACGGCGGTGTAGAGGTATTTATGCTTCCCTTGGATCTGGTTCACCTTCTGATCGCCTTTCGTAGGGTTGGTGGGGCCTGTTCAATGCCAAGTAAGCCTCGCAGCTCGAATGTCATTCTTCATAGCGCTAAGACAGTTTCTCGCAGCCGAACGCTAAAAGATGGAATCACCGTACCCGACTGTGTTCTGTCGTAGATATGCTGTCGATGGGTTCACTGATTTACTTGGGATCTGACATTTTAAATAATCTAATACACGTATCTCATTTTACGAGACGGTAATTGTACACATGGACTATTCGAGGATCTGGACAACCTTTGCTTTCTTTCTCACGTATGTGATTCGTTCCTTACTGTATCCGTATTGTTGTTTGTCTTCGTGTAGTATGAAAAATACACCTGGACACAGAGTTATTGGGTATCAAAGGTACCGATGCTCTTAGTTTAGATGCGTTCCCTCAAATGAATTTCGCTCAGACTCCAGGGTGCTTAAGAGTCTTCGTGACCGCTGCCGCATCAGACCTGCGATCTATAGCTATAATCTTAATTTTTACAGGCAATTCGTGTGTTCGTACCAAAGACTAGATGATTCCTTTACTTTTGATAATGCCCTTCCAACCCTTAGAAACGTAGGAAGAAAACAGACCGAGTTCTTCTATGGATGTCCTGAAACTGTTGGAAGTGTCGAACAGATTGTCTAAGAAACTATATGCCGTCGTTGGTGACGTGAACTGATGAAGTTCTAGGGGAATACATCATTAGCATCCTCATAGGATCGGCATGAGGATAGAACCACCTGAGGCGCCATATATTCCCGCAATGGAAGCCCTGCGAGCATACCAAGAAAGCTTGGCAGATTGTCACTGGTTAACCGTCTCCAGGAAGTAGACCGAGACTCACCTGCACGGACGTATCGCCCGTTAGGTAACAAGACTCGTCTGCAATCCTTGAGGTGTGTTTGAGGGCAGGGATAGGATCAAGAAGGGGGACACCAGAGCTTGGAGAAGCCAAGAGCGCAAAAGCCTAAGAAAAGTGTAAGCCATACAAAGTCCCAAAAAAATTATTTGTACCTCTGGTAGATGCTGCAGCACTGGCTCATTATATTGAAGTCGAGCATGTAAAACACTTTTTAAAGTGGGCGAAGATACAGTCTCCATATGCCGTATTCCTTGATCAAGCCAAGCATGTATAAGAGTCCGCCTCGCGTCGTCCCCATTCCCGAATAATGAAGACACAGCAGTGTCAGACAGAGGTACTGGATGCGCCTGTCCGGGAGGAAGAATACGCACTGACTCCGCCAGAGCTGCTCGGGTGAATCCGTGTGTCTTGACCAAACTGGTAGCCAACTGAAGCAGTTGTATTCTTTGAAGAAGGAAATCAATAAAGAAACCTGTAAATTTCGTTTCTTTCTCGTTACCTTGACATGATGGTAAGAGCCCGGAAAATGCCGCAATGATCATACGACGTGTTACCTCATTCCTTGCACTTTTCTCTTTCCTCACTAACTTGATTTCCACGCTTAGCGTGTCGTCGCTGATAATCCGGCATGTCTGACTGGGGTACCCATTCTTGCTCGCCAATCATACCCTGATCTTTGTACTGATTGACTATCAGAGGAATCTGACAGCGATACTCAAGCCAAAACTACGGGTCCTCAAGCGAAGGTGCCGCTGGCAAAGAAGCCTACCAAGGGAAAATGGGAGGGAGAAGATGAGGATGATGATGCTCCCGTAGTGCGTTACACATCGTTACTATCGAAATATACTTATTGACACTTCTGCAGAGTGACTGGGAAGACTCATCCGAGGAGGAAGAAGAGAAGACCTCGTCGGCGCCAGTAGCACCGCCCAAGAAGAAGGGTACACTAAAGGCAAAGATTGCGGAGAAGGAAGCTGCAAAGGCTGCACGTCAAAACGAGGACGATGATTACGACTCTGACTCTGTTCTGGATCCAAGGGAGAAAGCCCGAAGAGAGAAGGAATTAGAGCTTAATGCAGACCTTAACAATGCCGCTGAATTGTTCGGTGCAGCAGCCCTCGGAGGTAATAACTCGCTCCTGGTGCTGGAAGATCTTACTAACGCGTTTGATAGGCACGTCTTCCAAGGAATTGGATTCTCTACTGTCTTTCCAGCCTCGAACGAAAGACGACTTCGTACAGCTTTCATCACGCATAATAGAGGTCATTATCAAAAGGCACCAGAACAAGCCGTTATATCCAGCCTTTGTCGAACATTTTGTGCGCGAGATGGCTCTGCCTCTCAAGGACGTCGAAGTGCGCAAAGCGGCCAGTGGGCTGACTACCCTTGCCAACGAAAAGCAGAAGGAACAGCGAGACAAAGCAAGTGGCAAGAAGAAGCCGAAGGCAGCGTCAAAGCCCGCCCTAGGAGCTGCGAAGGTTGCGAGCAAGTACTTCTTAATTCTTTTTCGGTTTGGTATTTGAAATCTGACGTGGTTCAAGGGTTGATACTACCTTATACGATGAAGTCTTGGACGATTTTGGCAGCCATGCTGATGATTTCATGTAGACGGCTTACCTTTTGTTTCTATAGTAAGTTCACGTCGTTTTTAATGCTGCGTTGTAGAGAGTGCTGTTGTAGACTAATGACGCCCACTCTTTTGGAAGAAAGGGTAGGTATCTACCACATGCCACATTCGTACCATCATTAATCGTATTACTGCTCAGACACAGGCAATACACCTAATTTGTACCCAGTTTGGCCCTCCGCATTGAGTACTGTGCGGCTCAATAAGATTGTTACAGCTGGAAGATAGACAGTCCTAGGTATTTCTTTCTTTTAGAGTATGAACGAAACCCAAGTCCTTCCAATGAGAACGAAGTAAGCCACCAATATTCGTTCCTTTCCATGCCAACCTCTGTTCTACAGATACCAAGGAATTGTTGTCTTTTCAAGCGAGAGACCGTTTAGCCAAGCTAACGAAATCAACTACATGAGCTCAGACTCATTTCCGGGTTATATATACTGCAGAGCGACCACGTGAGTAAGTGGTTTGCCTCGTATATGTCGATCACTGTATGTGCGATCGGAGACCGACTGACCTCATCCAAGACAAGTGCAGTAGCGACACCAGCGTCCATTTTCCTTTGCTCTTGCTCTGGATCTAAGTGCAGACACAATGCCTTCGCTCATCTTCCCTTCTGTTGGGGTGCAATTGCTCAGCTGCTTGGTCTTTTTCATAGGTATGCATGACTTCGTTACTTTACACCTTCCCGCGCCAATCCAAAGAACAGGTGTAGCAACTCTCACCCACTGTCTGTCCCGAAGGACTCTCACCGAGGACCTTACAACTTGGAAATCTGTCGTCCGCATTCCGTGGCCCCGCCTATGTATCCTGCTTATTTTCTTGGATTCGTGGCTATTCCTCTTTTCCAGTACGTATCCTTGGTGTCAGCGCTTCCTATGTCTCATGTTATTAGGCGGTGTCCTCACGTTTGGTGTTGGCCTGGAAACACACGCAAGGGTTTGTTCGACAGCAATATACATCTGTGTATTCTTCTATTCCACCTCAAAGTTTCTCGTTTACTGTTTTCTCAGTAAGTCCTATTCCATCGATCACCGCACTCTTTGATCGTCATTGTCAGTTGAGAAAGTCCATGTTGTCTGGTCGCCTTCTGGGGGTGTCCGTCGCCTGCAGTCGAAAATTTATATTCTCTGCGCTATCACAGTGGGACTATATACCATTGCTATTGCCGTAATGGTCATCGGTAAGTCACTGTCCCGCAGTTCATTCAACATCATTGATTATGACATATCAACTTTCAAGGGAGTGTCACTTTCTTGAGAGGACAGGATCAAGTTTGCATCATAGGCCTGAAGCCTTTTTCTTCGATATTTTTGTTGGCATATGATTTGTAGGGTCGCTTTCTTCTCTCTGTGACGAAACAAACTAATATGTCCTAGATATATTACTGTCTTCCTTACGACATTGTTTCTTTGGCCTATCCTTCGATCAAGTGTCCCGAATCCTCGTATCAAAATGGTTGCGATCAGAACATTAATGTAAGCTCTTCCCATCCGAGCCATCCGTCTGCTTCACGATTACCAGCGCCAGCATGGTCGCCCTTACGACATCTATTGTGGGCCTCAGTTTTTTTTTACGCCACGATGTTGCTGAAACTTGAATGCAGGTCAACATGGCAGTACTGACATCTTTTGACGGTCATGAACTAGGATGGGTATGTCTCTGTAGCTGCGGGGCGGATGTAAGACAAGCATGATTATTCATCTGAATCTGAATCTTACTAGGAAACAGGTCATTTTCAATGCATCGGCTCTCTTCTGGGTGACGAGCGGTTCTCTCAGTAAAATCAACGCAAACCCAAGCCCCACCAGCGGAACCGATCCCAGACGGCCGGCAGAGATGCGTGCCAGGGCTTCCTCTGTCGTTGTCGTTGGTCACAACTCGCCTGTCAAGTCTTCCTTTTCTCATACGACGACGTTTGACAAGCCAAGGCACAGCATCACTTTGGACCTCCCGTCAACCCCTGCTTCAACTATGACCTTCAATTCAACGTCTTCGCCTGCTTTCGACGATACTTATTTTCCCCGATCCCCTCATCTGCCATCACCTCTTTTCAGGACCACGACATCAACGACGTTCTCAGAGACCTCTGAGTCTCATGAGCTGCAAGTATGCACCCTCTGTATCGTCACGCTGTCCATTCATGAACTCAATTAGGTCACTATGCCAACCGAATATGAAGCAGACGAGGACAAAGGAGAATACTCATGATGCTCATAAGTATCATCGAGGTCGACGAGGATAACGAAGACAGAAAGGGGATTTTCAATGCTGGGGACAGCATTGATTGGAAATTCTTCTCTAGGTATACCGTAATATGTGGTTATATGTGGAATTAAGATCATGCATGCATGTGATGGATGTCGAGCGAACCATATTCCTCCTGAAATTATTGCCTCCTCGTGTACTACAAGAGCTAGCACACATCTTGACGACTGTCTCGCAGGTTGGCTCCCGAACGATGATCTATGATTTATTACATTCTTGCCTCCCAGATTCGAGTACATATGGGTGTCACTGCCTACTGCTGCGACCATACATCTTCACAAGAACGGTACGTCTACGTCAGAGCGCGCGTCCATAACAAGTCTCTAAACGCCTTTGATTCCTAACTCCTCCGCCATGATGATTGCTGCTTTTTCTCCAATGATCAGCGCGGAATTGTACGTGTTAGCTCCGACATTGGACGGGGCTATACTCATATCTGCAATCTTGAGGTTCATTACACCATAGACGTTAAGGCGTGAATCGACAACCCCGCCTTGGTTACGCGGTTTCATCGCGCATGTCCCGAGCTATATTGGGTCAGACTCACTTTGTACTAATTTCAGTAACCTTACTGAGTGCCAAGTCGTCGCCACTGATATACCGAATGCGTTAATGACGGGAGAGAAGACGGAACCAAATCTCACCTTTGAGACGATGGTAGTTATCAATTGCGGCGTCGTCTTCGTCCGTATAATCGATATCGGGGGCGGATATAGCAACAGGACCTTGAGATTGGAATTCGGTGGAAGCCTCGCTCCCTTTGGGGAATAGAGGATGTGCTGCAGCAGTATAGCCTCGATAGGCGCTCATGCGACGAGCGAACTCTCGAGTGTGCTTATAAGCCCATCTTAAAACAGCCAAGTCGGCGGGGCTTGAACGAAGTACCTGATTAGAAATGGCACAGGTCTCTACGGCAGAAAGGACATACTCGTCAAGGAAACCGGTCTCCAGGTCAAGAGCGGCGTACGGATTCAGACCACCTTGAATATGGACTCTTCCCAACGACACGGGATACTCCTTTGAATACGTTTATATAATCAGAGCACACAGATATTGCAGTAGAAGACCTACCGTGTAATATAGCAAAGAGAAATACTTGCGCCCAGGTTGTCGCGGAGGATCAAGACCCACGTAACTGACAAAGATAGCATTAGTTTCAAGGTTCTGAGATAAGCATAAACATTGTACCCGGCTATTGGACCAATCCACATGACAGGCTTATCGGGAGCGTTCAAGAAGAAGTTGTTCCATCGTTCGGTGAAGGTAGGTCCGATAATCTTCAAATCCTTTTCATTTGGCCGATGCTTAATCCCAGCGTCAATGCCACTATGAGACCATACATGAGAAGCGTTTATAACCAGGAAAGGTAATCCTCAACTTGGTTGCGAGTAATCCCGTCCCATCCTTGCGCCATTGATCGGCGTGGACTTCAATGATTCAAACTTTCTCAACAAGCTGACTGAAAGGATGGAGAATACGCACATGAAACTGTCGCTGGATCATCCTCAAATATCCCATCGAGTAGTCTGGCCGGGGGTCGGGCCTGGCCCTCGTGACCCCCGGGCCGACCCTGGCCCGACCCGCCAGGTCAGAGCCGGGTCAAGGTCAGGGCCAGCACCAATGCTAAGGGCCGGGGTCGGGGTCAGCGACTGGAGAAAATCTGACCCAGGGCTGACCCTGGGTCGGCCCTCCTGGCCCTCGAAAATTTGGTAGGTGAAGAAATACGAGTATGTTGTTCTTACAAGCATGATTTGATATATTAATGACAGAAAATGAAAATTTAATGATACATATACTTGTACTATACAAATATTTGATGAAGAACAACCTATTGTATGAGTATTATGATACTATATGTTCTCATGCAGACAAACAAGTCTGAGAAAAAGCCACTTAACAACCTAAGATGAAGCTTGAATACTATATCATCAAAAAGATTCATAAAATTCTATAGTTTACAAAGTAGATATACTCAATTCATGTACTTCTGCCAAAAAAAAGTGAGAAAAACCAAAAAATCAATTGGCCCTGACCCGACCCTGACCCGGCCCCGTTGGCCCCGAACCCGGGGGTCGGGGTCGAGGGTCGGGAGAGCGCTGCTTCGCCCTCAAGGGCCAGGGTCGGGGCCAACAAAATCTGCCTGACCCTGGCCCGACCCGACCCCCGGCCAGACTACCATCGAGAGTATCGGACGTTTCATCCGCGTGATAAGGAATAAACAGAAGGTTATGGTCTGCTAAAATGTGATCAGTGGACTTCGGACTTGCTATATGTCAGATAAGATACCGTTGTAATTCTCTCCCACTCCAGGCAGATCGACAATCTGAGGTATATCGTTCTTCTGCAAGATTCCGGTTCCTCCGATTCCTGACCTACGATTGTGAATTAACTTTTGGCGGACACGTTTAGAAAAAGGGATGTGACCTTTCCAGAATGGCCGGAGAACCGAATGCCCCACCGGATAGTACAACAAGACGTGATGCAAACGCTTGGTGGACACCGTCTCCGGGAACTTTAGTGGCACGTTCAACATCGTCAGTGTATTCTACGCCAATGGCACGATTATCGCTGAGATAATTAGGATGAAAATGGTCAAGAGAGGGTTCATGTCAGAGCTAACTTACTCGAAAATTACTCGGATAACTCTTTGCCTGTCCAGCACCTTCAGATTACCGTTGTGTTCTTGATTATAAATGAAATGGTGGGCAGTATCGGATCGTGTTCTAGTCACAGGGTTGATGTACCTGAGAAACCTGTCAGCGATGGACGATTCACCCCGGACTAATCAATCCAGACTTTGGCCAACGCTGGTTAAAATCAGTCAAACATAGATGAAGAATAATTTGGCACGTACACTATATTGATTGCAGGATCTGAAATTGTTAGGATCCGCCGTGAAATCACGGTCCTTATCGTATGTCGCTGCCACATTAAGATATTGTTCTCCAAAGGTTCCTACATCATTTTTGACTGAGATCGCAATGGGACCATTTGTACCATGAGCAGGGCCGGAACCGCATTGATAAGTTTCCACCTTGGAATAGGTCTGGCTTCAAAATTCCGGGTGAAATGACTGGAGTCCTCCTTACTTTGTTCGCCAGTGGAATTAAATCCTCTGAGCCCCATCCAGGGTTGCCAAAAATTTCCCATGCATCATAATCCGATGCAGAAGCTCTGGTGTACATAACGACTGGTGACAATATTGGCGCCAATTTAGCTCGAAAATAGGGATACAACACCCACAGTTAACATTTGATCCACCACCCATACATTTAGCAGAGGTAACGATGGGAGATCGACCGGCGAGGAATTTGCTTGGGTTTCCTACATGAGATGTGAAGACTTTGTCTGGAGAAACTAGATTATCGAAGTAGCGAGCGGGCTGGATGTGAATTTCAAGCCCACGAACGTGTGGCCCTGCTTCAAGGATCTGGAGGTGATGGAATGAGACATGTCAGGAACAATACAACGAAGAAAGAGAGCTACCAGGATCTTGAGCGATGGATCAGCGGCAGCAAGTCGTCTTATCAGAGGGGAATACGTGTCTAGCAAAAAAAATCTTCTAAGCGACTAAGGTTGTTGCTCACCCAGCAGTCACGCATCCACTAGTTCCACCTATCAATGATTTAAGCGCCTCTTTTGCTGCCGGGCGGAATATGAAGCATACCTCCAGCAAAAATGATGTCGTACTCTTCATGCTGAGCAGCTGATTGGGACATCTTGGAATAGGTGAAATCGATGGGACAATTCGTGTTGCTAGTCCTACTTACTTATACTTGTGCTGTTTTGAAATGGGAGAGGTCATTCGGTGCACGCATACTTTTGAGCACTGAGGCAGGTGACCGAAGTTTACGCAAAATCCGTGCATCGTGGAAACGTTGATGAAAATATGCTGCCTACAATGCCACAGTACGTTACTCAAGCCAAACATCGACATGGTTCCGGAGAATCAAGGTGGGATTCGGACGCATTTGTTCCGGCTATCAAAATCATGCGGAACCGTCAGCTGACCTCGATAGCGACTTCAGTCGGCAAATCAATCCCCCGAAACGACGGATCATCCTTCCTATTCTCTTCTCATTGAAAGACGACAGCCTGAAAACTCCCACTCGGCATTCTGAATGTCTGGTTTCAACTTTCAACGCGGTAACTGGAAATGCTCAGATGACCTCTATCTCAAAATACATCAGGTCGAAGTTGCTTAGACTGTCCTCTCAATCCTTACTCGCATAACTGTGCGCTATGGGTCATTTTTAAACCGTCACTCCCAAATACCTAGACGTTCGGTATGCTCTCGGATATCCTCGTTCACAACTGGATGGCTCTTGAAAGGATATCGCTGTCGTCCATCTGGATCATTAACATAATGGCGGGCCTTAAAGTTGACTTTGCCTACCCGGGGAGAGAGGTATCTAAAGAACTAGGCTAAGCGGGGATGACCGATTTCTGATGGATGCGATCAGATTCTTGAGTAGTAGTAAATGTCTTCATCCACGTATTCAAGGCCCAGGGCCCAGGGGCGTGCATTAAAACTTTCGCTGGCTATCTTGCTCGGTTTTACGGTGCTAGGTATGACCCAGCTCCGAGACCCACTCACCTTCAGATCTTACGCCTCATTGAAAAATGCGAAGGCGCTTCCCTAGATTCCTTCGTAATTGACGGGAACATACATCATTCTTTCGATGTGGGTTAAACATTTTTCAGTTCCCACAAACACATGGTATATTTAAGATTCACTAGCTTCGGTCTTGGCAAACAAACTTGGTTTCTTCCCTCATTCTGAGATGTACTTTCTCAGCACCAGATACTCTACGTATACGGCTGCAGTGTTTACCGTTTTCTTGACCAGTTATTTGCTCTTCAGTGGCATTCCGTATCCTTCCCAATTCATACGATCCGCACATGAGCAAACATGTCCTTCTGCAGTCCCCAAGTTATCGGAAGCAGTGGATCTCGAAATTCTTACGACTCAGCATCACATCGCAATAGCTTCGACGTTCGGATTTCATCACGACGTTTACATGGCTTTAGCGTGGACCATTGGTCGTATATTGGAACGAAGCGTAGCGGGAGGGAGTCTTCAAGTATACGCACCTTCACCATTCGGTTTCGACTTTCAAACTGTGGTCGATGACCTGGATCTGTACCACGGCAAAATAAATAACCCTGGCGATTTAATACGTGACCTACGGAGCACGGGAACAGAAGCGGTATACGACATAGTTATACTGGGAACATGCGAGATAGGTTCAGAGTTGTTCTTCGGCTGTGAAATTCCCGATTAACATATCCATCATAGAGTATGTGATGTCTCCAGCCGAGTGTTAATCTTGTAATCGGGATGCTGACGCTCGATAGTTTGAGAGATGGTCTGAACGACGAACTACTTGCAGCTTGGGATGAAAGGGATGAGCACCACAAATTTAAACTCGTTTGCATCGTTCACGACGTTACGGTCTGTCTCTCATTTGCGCCAAAAAAAGCTGAACTCAATCATCATAGGACACGACATGGCAACCAGTTATTACAGAATGGACTCGGCGCAATACTATCCACTTTCTGCCTATCTCTGAGCAGTATGTGATCTTCTATGCAAGTACGATCAAGGATGTATCTAACGACTTCGCAGTGTTGCGAAAGGATTTAGACAATTGTTTGACATATTAGCGGATAGCTACGACGAGGAGATTCGATCCGCAGGATACGAACACCTACCAATTGATGTTCATACACCAGTCCTCGATCTTGGGGATAAACCGGACCGCCCGTTTCGAACGTTATCGAACGCGGTCATTCAAGGCAGCTTTACCAAGAGTAGGCGAGACTACGACAATATCTTTGATGATCTTCTTGCATCCCTGGCAGGTTGTTACTGTTCTGTGGCGCGCCGGTATCAAAAATAACTCACCCTCGAGCCTAGATGATCCTACAGTGTGGGGATACCTTCCATTACTTGGTTCACCCGGTGCTTCGTATGAGCCCGATCACAGTTTGCGCTCGCCACCGTTCCGCTTGTTTCTCCTCGGTTCTGGGTGGCTAGAAATCCCTGTTGAGCTAAAGAACGTCGTGATCATGCATGTCGATCTGAATTACACAGGTGAAGAACGGTTTGGTAACATGGTATCTATCAGGCTTACAGTCATGGAAGATTTCTATGCTCTCATGAAAGAAATGGATGTCTGCTTGCCTGCATTGGCCGAGGACGGATATTATCAGCGCCAAGCAAGTTCAACATTTGCCATGGCTGTGGAGTGCAACGTGAGTTCCCGCATATAATGTCGACGCATAGAAGCTGGAAGAAACCTTAGGTGCCTTTGTTAGTTACTAATCGTATGAAGAAGGCATACACGTACGTGAATGACGATAGAGCCGTAATAACCCGACCTGCGGCAATGCGGGAGATAGAAGCTGTAAAGGCTCTTCGTCAGGGATCAGCATTAGACTTTCTGGGGCAGTCTGATTACAGTACTCCCATCAGGGATTCCGTGCACCGTATGATGCGAAGGGGTTGGGTTAGGAACAGGGAGGAAGTTCGGGCTTTTAAGCAATCCCTCTGGGAAGCTAACGAGAGAGTTGTGGAACGTCTATTGGGAAATTTGTAAAATTAATGATATTTAACTTTCATAATTCAGATTTCTCTATGCTTAACACCTATATTTACTACGTGGGCACTTTTTGACTTCCGAGTCGCTTCACGGTAAGCGCCGGACCGGGGCCCGGATAGGTTGTTTACATGTGATTGGATACCAGGGCACTGCGTCTTGTCCAGTTCCTGCCATCGTCGAATCTGTGAATCATACAACCTGGTAGGCGATATTACAAGATGGCTGACCTTGTCGATTCTATGCTGGATCTCATGCGACGGCTTCCGCCAACTCGAACGGAAGAAAACGTCAGCGCCCTAATTGGTATCTGTCCCGACTATGCCGACGATCTGTTGGGCAGCGTAGATCAGCCTTTGCAGCTCAAGACAGATCGCTCAACGGGCCGAGAATATCTTGCCTGTGACTACAATAGAGATGGGGAAAGTCATAGGTCAGTACAGTGTGGCATTGTCCTTGTCCTTATTAAAAGGCTGTCCCAGATCACCCTGGTCGAACGAGTATGATCCTCCTCTAGAAGATGGCACTGTACCCACACCAAAGCTTCGTAAATTGGAGATATCTGCCAACGAAGCGTTTGATACGTACCGAGAGATGTACGTGTGTGTTGACGTCTGATCGGTGATGCTACTGAATGTAATATAGGTATTATGAAGGCGGCGTCTCGTCCGTATATCTATGGGATCTGGATGTCGGAGGGTTCGCTGGAGTGGTATTATTGAAGAAAGGTTCGTCTATTTTCGTCTATGACTCCACGCTCCTGACATGAATTTGGGTGCGTAGTTATGACGGCTGCCTCTCCGCATGAACCGTCCGGAAGTTGGGACTCTATCCATGTATTTGAAGCGGCAGAGCGTGGACGACAGGCTCACTATAAGCTAACGTCTACCGTCATGCTACAGCTTGTCACCCGTAATGGATCAGATTCAGAGGACGCTCAGAAGAAGGATAGCAAGGATACTGATGGCTGGAAGCGCGATGGGGAAGTGAATCTTAGCGGAAGCATGACACGCCAAGTGCGTTCGCTTGCTTTGCAAATAGGACACTGTTGACTTCTTCCAACACAGACTGAACAAGATATGGCTCTACACGATCCGTCATCTCATATTACGAACACTGGAAGAATGATTGAAGATATGGAGATAAAAATGCGCAATCTACTTCAAGAGGTAAGTCATGTCATTGGCATGTTCAACCAGTAGCAATCATGATCGCGACAGGTGTACTTTGGAAAAACACGGGACATTGTGTATGATCTGAGAAGCGTCGACGACTTAGAGAAAGCACGAAAGCAACGGGAATTACAGAAAGAGCTCGTCGGGTTCATCAAACGATGATGTACTGAGGTTTGCAGTGCCTACTTTAATTGAATCGCAAACACTGCCGTACAAGACTCTCAGGCGCGATATGACAGCAAGTTGCTATGTGCTCGGTACGCAGCCACGGAGGTATTTTCGCCTCGAAGCGGCTAGTTTTTACATGATTTTTTCACCGCTGTAGCTCAGCATCGGCAATAGGGTTAGCATGGATAGTGATCTACAGGGCCATAATTCAACCGAGACTTCGAAAACCGGCGTAGAGAATGACGTACACTTGTTAATTTAATTTCATCTAGAGGTCGGTTCTTATTGTTGACCGGCGCTCGTTCCATCGCGTCCAATGCGGTGTCCGAGCCGTCAATCACTTTCCCAAGTATCGTGTACTTGCCATCAAGATGCGCCTGCTTCGAGTATGTTATGAAAAACTGCGACTTGTTTGTGTCTGGACCTGAATTGGCCATGGCAACCATCCCACGAGCGTTGAACTGGAGTAAACAATCAGTCCAAGTGGAGAGTATGTTAGCACGGGGCCCACCTTGAGAGTGGACCTAATCTCGTCGGAAAATGGTTTTCCCCAGATGCTCTGGCCACCCTTCCCAGTCCCGGTGGGGTCACCAGTCTGGATCATGAAGCCTTTAATGTTGCGATGGAATATACAGCCATCATAATAGTTCGAAGCGCAGAGAGCGAGAAAGTTCTACGTGTCATGAGGCGATGAGAAGATGAAACACCTGTGCAATAATTTCAAACCAACTTCTGCTGTTTTAGGTACGGCTTCACAGAATAATTCTATCTGGTGGATGCTGTTAGATGAGGTAGGTTGTATGAAGCGCGTATGTTACCTTCAATTCCCCGAGTGTAGTGTGTAGTGTTACGGACTAGAGCAAATAGTGAATCAGCGAAATGATAGACAGTAATGAAAGAGATACCATCGCGGCAACGGTGATAGATGGGATGCTCGGACCTCATGGGTCTTCAGGTTGAGTGACGCGTGACATGTCACACCAACTTTTGATGAATGATCGAGTTTACCGAAACAAGCAACGCCCTCAGGTAGGCGCCGCAACCTTTGCCTGCCTCCACCATCTTCGCCATGAAGACCCCTTCTCTCTACAGCCAGGACGATCCAATTACCGAGGCACTGAGGCCGCCTCCAACAGAAACCGAGGCCGAGCGCTTTGCCCGTCTGCAGTCGGAAGCGGAAGCAAAACGGATTTCAGAACAGATTGACGAAGATCTTAGGCAAGAGAGGGAAAACCTGAAGAGGAAGAAAACTGATGTCAAGGTTCGCATCGATGGAAATCCTCAACTGAGGCGCATATACTCACTTATTGACGCGCATATAGCTACTTTTGCTTGGCCAGGCGGGAGAGCGGGAAGTCGACGCTCCAGAAGCAATTCCAACTCATGTATAAACCGAACTCTCTCGACCAGGAAAGGTCTTCATGGCGGACGGTCATCTATTTCAATGTCGTTCACTCTATCAAGCATATCTTGAACACTCTGGAAGCATGGGACGACTCCCTCGAGGACGAAATGGACGTCGACGGACCTTATAGCCATGGCAGGTCTACACCTACCGTGCACAGTTCCAGATCACATAACTTCTACGACCCTCTTACCTCCCAAACCACTATTGCTAATATCCGTCGGCGGCTGTCTCCTTTGGTCGCTTCTGACATTCAACTAGCTGACCGTCTCAGCGGCGGCATCACGGTATCTGGATCTGGCAAGGGCGGTGTTTACGTCCGTAGTGGGTGGCAGGCACGAACCATTGAGAATGCCCTGGGAAGGATTCGCCCAAGACCATCCGTTGATGGTGATGGCAGAAAAGGTCGGAACAGTATTTCGGCCGACATCGTACAGGATGCGCTCGTTCAAGACGTAGGGCGGATGTTAGATGCGGCTAAGGACGACATCAAGGAGCTTTGGAATCATCCGACGGTCAGAGGCCTCATTAGCAAGCGCCGTCTAAAGTTGGATGAGTGGTCGGAATTGTGCGTGTAAACTTCATTACATATCAGGGCATTCTTAGGCTCATCTCGGCCCCCGCACAGCTTTCTTCGACATATCAGCCGTGTGGCGGCCTCGAACTACGTACCTACGACAGGTAAGTTATTTCCCAGTGCTGCCTGCACCGCATATACCCAACTTACTTGAACAGATGATATCTTACATGCTCGAATACAGACTATGGGTGTTGCAGAACATATTTTCGATGTTACTATTCACGGGAAAGCTGTCACCTGGCATTTATACGATGTCGGTGGTGCTCGTGGGCAACGGCACTCATGGATTCCCTACTTCGATGATGCCAACGCTATTATCTTTGTAGCTCCAGTAAGCGCCTTCGATCAGGTGAGTTTTCGTCGGTATTCTTCGAAATACTTTCTTTAGATCAAATTTTGTCGTTCCCATCATGAAGACAACCCCATTTCTGATGCCTTTTGTTTTTTTGCAGTATCTCGAAGAAGATCCGAGGACAAACCGGATTGATGACTCTTTGCAACTATTCACTCAAATATGTTCGAATCGTCTATTGAAGAACGTCCATCTCGTCCTTTTCCTCAGTCGGTGTTTTGTTAAATCTCCCTAAGCCCAAGTTGCTGACCCATATGACGTGCTCCTAGACAAGACGGATTTGCTCAAGAATAAGATAGACTCTGGTCTACGAGTTCAGAAATAGTGAGTCAAGCGATACCGTTGAGCGCTATCCGTTTAACTCCTCGATTAGTATCACTTCCTTTGGCGAGCGGGCGAACGATTACGAGACTGTCGTTCAGTATTTCCGTGCTCATTTTCTGCAAGTCCACCGGCGAAATAACGAGAATCGCCGCGTGCTCTATACCCACTTTACCAGTGTTGTGGTAAAACAGCGCCCTACTCATTATTTTATACACACCTAACTTGCTGCCTTCAGGACACAAAAGCTACCCAGCGAATTATAGGCAACGGTAAGTTTCCTCCTCTCGGTTGATGACCGATTAATTGACTGTTCTCAAGTGCGAGATTCTATATTTCGAGGATATCTTCAGGACGCCGCCCTCGTATAATCACGGCCGAGGTGTCCTTTGCTGCATCACCGGGTCAAGTGGTGCGATGCTGTACTGATGACCAGCCGCGCATGTCTCTTAGAACTGAACGATGCATTTCATGCTCTACTCGCTCTTTTTCCTTTTGTTATCGTACTGCTCCTCACTGTTTGTGGTGCTCATCGAAGTGTATTCGTTGCGCTTAATAATTTTCTACTCCTCCCTTCATTATTGTTTTTTATATTCTGGTCACTACGCGTGTATGTCTACCTGAACTCATTATGTATACTCCAGCTTTCCGCATCGCTTTTTTGTACGCACCCGCAGCTGTAATCCCCAATCATTATCATTATGACACATAATCCCCCAATTGTGTATGTGCTGTTGGCTACTTGTAGTTGCCCCGGTCCTTGATAAGTTGATGGATCTGGCCGTAGACTGTAGCTGCGCTGATGAAAATGATTGGGGTTCGGGGGTAAGTATTTGTTTTTAATCCACGAGGAGATTTTAGTGGCGCGGTCTACGCGGGAAGTACGTATTCTTCCCAACTAGCTAAACAGTATCTTCAACGGCCTCGCAGGCCGGCACATCGATTGAGGAGATGTTTCATCAGTGCCGTCCGTTAGTATCGTACATGTCAGTCAGTCGGACCGATACAGATAGACGGACTTGAAGCGAAATACATTGGCAGATATTGACTGAAGAGCGGAGTATATGGAACGCGCCCGTTGTGAAGGCAGCAGCGTACTCTGTGATGTGCTACAGTAGATGGCCAACGGCCTGGCTAGGCCTTTGTAAGCTAATCGGTTGCTTTTTACGTTCAACTTTAGAGTGTCCGCAAATCGAGCCAAATGTTCGGCTATGAGTAGCAGACCCTTAGTCTAGGTTACTTGCTAGTCCATATATGATCGCGGCTGTTAGACCGGGAGATTCGAGTTTTGATAGCCAGGATTTTCGTAAGAGAAAGCACTTTGGCGGTGTTAGTACTGGGGAGACCAACCGATAAAAAAAACTTGACGGTCACCGAAAGGGTTTTAACAACTTACAGAGCCAGCTCACTGGTATTTCTTCTCCGCTCACGGACCGCGGAATGTGCATCCAAATGGACAATCGCGCCCATCTGTACTTACGCGTAAATTACACTAACAAGTTCATTCAATCATCGCGGCCCGTTACATTGTCAGATTTCCTGGCCTAGTTCCCAATTCAATTCAAGTAAGATCCTAACAATGTAAGTGCGTACATGATAATGAGCGAACTAGCATGAGGTGGATTATCCACCGGGCACATGGGTACATGGCGGCCTAACGTTGTCCTGACAACGGTAACTGTGTCATTGGCGCTTTCTTCGCCTGGTACATCGTGAGCGGAAGACGTGGTCGTTTAGCGTCGCGGAATGCTGGCAGGTGCCAGAAGTCCAGCCATGCTATGTCTACGTTACAATTTGCGAGATGAGAATGATTAAGATCTTGATTCTTCTCTAAGAGGATATCAGAAGGTTTCGACATCGGAGTTATGCAACGAATCCTCACCTCAACGGCAACCATGTACCTTGTTTTTTTTTCTTTTCAATTGATCTTATTGGCACACATATGATCGTGCTCTGACGAAGTGTTTCAATTCCGCTAGGATATCTCATGCGAGTTCAGACCGCATTCAGCGCTGAGCTCTCCTTTACGCGTACAAAGTTCAAGTCGAATGGAAATACGTGTTTTTCAAGTTGCTACAATCTGCCCGAATCAATCACTGCTTGTGCCCGAGTGGAGCGCGCCTTGATCATGCATTTGAAAGGCAGGGGAAAGCTGTAAGTATCAGTCAAGTGGCTGTAGTACGTCTAACGCAGAAAGATATACCTGAGGTGGTCACCCGTAAAGGCACCGCTAGGTTCGGTAACACGACCTTCAGAATCCATGGCCTTGGAAAAAGACAATGTTGACGCCATAGACGCAATGGCGATCCACACAGTATTCATTGCGAGATGACGGCCGGGACAAATACTAATAAAGAAATATTAAAATGGAAACTGGACGGACGTACAGTAAACACACCGTCGTCCGAAACCAAACGCGGCCAGGGGATTAGGCTGTAGTTCTTTCCCGTCCTCGGGCATGAACCTGTCTGGATCGAAAACTAGTGGATTGGGGTAGTCCTTTTCATCGTGCAGCATGGCCCTACATCGAGCTTCAATGAGGCGCTTCGGTACATTAATATCCAATGAAAAGCTCACCAAGTGTTAGCAACGACGGTCGCACCTACAGGAAGGACATACATAAAATGAAAGGGGAAAACGTAGTCGAAACATACCCGCAGGAATGTAATAACCTCTGTAGATATCCGCTTTCATGCTACGATGCGCAACACCAAAAGACAAATGAATGCACTACATGGTCATCCATAGATCTGTAGAGACATACCCATTGGCAGAACAGGATTCCATCTCAGGGCTTCCAATAGAATAGCATCAGTATAGGGCAGCTGCGGACGGTCCTCGAAATTTGGTAGCCGGGTGGGACCAACCACGGCATCCAACTCAGCTTGAGCTTTGGCTTGTACCTGAGGGTAAAGAACAAATGCTAGAATCACAGAAAGGATGGCTGAGACGGTCTTGGTAAGGACGATGATAAGAGACTTTCCACGATAAAAGCGAAAACGTACCGTGTCGGCACCCGCTAAGAAAGACATAAGCTCAGATGTTCAGCGAGAAATACCGAATGCAACTTACCGGCAAAGGCTACCCCAGCTGTATTCCGGACAATTTCAAGTTGCGTCGCATCCTCTGACTTGCCGATGTTTTTCAACTTTGCTAGATTCTCAGAGACGAACGAAGATGTTGCAGAACCGTTGGCCTTATGGGCGAAGTATACGTTAGTACGGTCGATATCAATCAACGAGGAAGTAAAGGCATACCAGTGAATCTGAAGCGTATTCAAACGGTCTGTCTTTCATGTCTTCAACATATTTTCTCCAGTCACTCGCAAGGCTCAAGAATTTTGTACCAGGTAACCATCCTGAGTCGAATACGTTCAACACGATTCTGACAGTTAAAATTGCAGAAGCTCACGTGGAAGGTATTTTAAACTGGTAATGTAGTCAATGAGAAATGTCCCATTGTTCACAGTAGCGCGCGCGCTTTCTAGTGCTCGGTCCACCAGCTCCACAAATTTATCACCATTTACATCCACGTCATATCCATAGATGATTTTCATGATGACTGAACCGGCATAACTAGAGGGATATAGCAGAGCATGAGATTTCAAGAACGCGCTGTCTGTATATGTGAAGCTTACTGGCGAACATGGTGAAAAAATGCATCAGGAGATTTATTCAGTTGTTGTAGTAAGACTGGTGTTGCTTTTATTTGTACGGAATTATATGCCGGGACTGCACGAGGCTGGAGGTATTGGTGAAACATTCTTCTATGCATTCTAAAAAAAAATGGGAAGAGAGAGTTAGTAGACGACTGACAGGAAATATTTTGAAGCGTGAACCTCCACCAGTCCGAATATCTCATAAGGGCCAAGTTGAAATTCCATCCCACTAACATAGTCATAGTAAAATCTGCATAGTATTAGTGACTATAAAATGGCATAGTATCCGCTAACCATACCTGGTCTATCTGAGTAAATCCCGGAACGCTTTTCGAACAGGTCCATCACTGCCTGGGCAGAGTTGACTACAACGGTTGGATTTCCGGGAGTATCCAAGTATAAGATGTCGCCGTATGTGGCGGTCCATCGAGTATAGGTGACCCATGGGTATTTTACAGGCACGTCCCAAAGGTTCCCTATGAGGGGAAAACCCTTGGGGCCGGGAGGGAGAGGTGGACGTCGATTATTACGTGAGACGTAGAACAAGCAACATGTTAATAGAATGCCAGATGCAAGAGTCACTGAGATGACAGATGAATCCATCGCAAGAGAGTCGTCGTGGGATACAAGCTGACTCGCCCACCTGTGGTCTCCGATCTCTTAAGAGAACGCGCAGTCCACTGGAGTCCTTATCTCCTCTTTGTTCCCTAGCTTCTTGACGAAATAGGGTCAAAGTAGAGCAGATGATAGATAAGCATGAGAACAAACAGACGCGAACGTGTGCAGCGAATGGTTGCAAAAGATGTTGAAGCCTGATCAGGAATAGAACCAAAGGCCATTGCACGCGATATTCACCATTGAACATCGGTTGGTCTATCGTATTTGGGCAAAGATTCTGAGAATGCAAGACAGTACAAGACGACGCACAGGTATCGACTAGAACATAATAGGCTGTAATCCCGGGTGGAGCTGGAGGGCGCACCAGGCGGGACCATAGCAACACATTGAATCATAACGGCTCCCAGCTTAGTATTGCGGCCATAGGGCACCATTCTGAAAGAAGATTGGAGTTCCATTGCCACATGCTCGCTTGCGTAACGCCCATGAAGGTGACATGGGAGAAAGACCTGGCGGCAAGATCACTTGTACATCAGCTGGCCCTCTCGTGGATGATAAATGATCACAAAGGATCTGCTTCCTCGTCAACCGAATTTGGATCCGGAGCGGAGACTCCTTAGAAGGTTGAGAACAGGCCACACATCGATGTCAAAAGGAAGTTGTTTCCTTTCCTTTGAGAGTGAGTCATTGGTCTATTGAAAGACGTACCTTTGCCCCTAAATCCACATATTCTTAGCTGTCAGCCCTGGTGTTGAGGAGGATTTCTTTCGACATTGCGATATGATATGCATGCAAGGCGCTGATCTTCAAAGCAAGAAACAAGGGGCGCTGATGGGATGAGTCGGCCCGAGCAGAAATATCTGAGTTTCAAAATCATGTCTAATGCCACGGATAAATTTATCGTGCGAACCTCTCTGAGAACTTTGCTGAACTTACGCCCAACAGCAATGAGATTGCTCTTGGGGGTATGGGTCTGTTTGTCACGAGATGCTAATTTGCGACGTTTCGGAAGGACTGGCGGATAAGTTGTCTAAAATCTGTCATTCATGAAGTTAGAGAGCATAGCGGATAGCTCCCAATCGTCGGGCATCTCAAAAAAAAAGACAGAGTCGTTTTTGCGAGGCCGGGTGTCTTCAAGTTTAGTTATGGTTGATGTCATAGTGCAGCGGGACAAGCAACAATGGCGACGTTTCCGTAACATGCATCAGGAAAATGTCAATGTGATATGTGCAGCTACAACGGGTACGTAGCTCGGGTACCTTGGTAGCACACCCCCCCTTAGGTACTAGTACGTAGCCTGCTGTTAAATGAATGTACCTGCGGGTAGCTGAGGTAGCTATGACTGAGACATATGTATTGCTACCATAGTACTTCGGTTTCACAACAGTAGTACAACCATTCCTTTCTGTAGTACTGATAGATATATGTTCAATCTATAAATTGTACAGCAGTTTTTGGCATGGGCTAGCAAAAAGGTTTTATTCCAATAATGATAGATAGTACACATTATTATTCTGTCCCCACACCATCAGTCTCTGTGTTGCCATTATCTTCACCATCCGTTTCTCCCGGTCTTCCCTCAAGATCTGCCCGTAACCCCCAAGTTTCTTCCTCTTCATCATCGAGGCCACCGGTCACTATCTGCTTCGCTTTTACCTCAGCATTTTATCTCTGTATAAAAAGATGAGTACGCCGAATCACTGACAAAGATAATACCACTTACAATTGACCACCGAACTTTCAGGGGAGACAAACAAAATATGGAAAAGCAGAGTAGCAGTGACTGTCACACATAGAGGTCTTCGACATCATTACACCCCATGCCTTGCTGCTCATTCCAGCTCCTGAGTGCACAGTGAGCAATGAGCGTTAAAACAATGCAAACTACATACATTCAGGTCCGGGGCATCTATGATATGAAACTCCTACAAACAGAGTGAGATGAATCAGTATGAAGGCATGGTGTTATGAGACAGGCACTCACCACTGGTCACCAGCAGCCCAACAGTCCTGTGAATTTAAGGACACATGAAGTGTAGCAAGGACCATTAGAGATAAGACAGCTAGTTAGCTAGTTATATACCAGTAAGCAAAGGAAGGATGGAACAATCAACGAAGAGTGGAGGAACAGTGGGAAGAGGTGAGGGAAAGGAAGAAAGGATGGTTGGATTTGATTGGAATCCAATGCGTGATCTTGTTTATACTGCATGTGATGCAAATAGATTTGGGTCGGAGTTTAAAATGGACTTGGCAACATTCCAATGCTCGTTGTCAGCCTACCCTCTCCGCACTGCTATTGTAACTGTCTGAAAGCATCTCACAATATAGACAATATTTCAAATAACTTTATTCATTGTTATGTTTCCTTATTCCTGCTTCACTCTTTGATATAACTTCAAATCTTAGTCAGTCCAAAGTTATCTTTCTAGACTATAATCAACTGTACCGGACACGAGAAAAGCTCTGATACTGACCAATGCTATAGCATTTGGTAGTTATCACTCAAGTATACTGGCCTGTACATAGCTACCAGTGGCATATACAGGATGCTATATACTACTACATACCACTGTGCACCTGCTACCACAGCTACTACCACAGCTACATATGCTATGTATACCTGGGTGGGAAGTATGTAGCAAATGGGGTTTTCCTGATGTGGATAGTAGGGACCCGCTGCAGGGGCGAATGTTAGCATCCAAGGTCTGAAAAGGCTGCTCTTGTAATGACTGAAAAAAGAGTAAGCCAAAAATGATAGGAATTGACACACCATTTCTTCATCCAGTCTCGTGCTAAGGACGATTCCATAAAGAATCGAAGAAGAGTCAAGCGAAAAACAGACGATCCTAGGGGAATCAGGAATCTGCATGGCGTGCACATATGTAGTCAGTGCGCAACACCAACGCTTGCAATCAACATGAAGCCGGCGTGCCAGGCACTCATATGACCTCACTGTGTTTTGATACTGGGGTCAGGTATTGTTCAAGCTGAGTCTCTGTTGCATGATAGTGATACAAAGCGACCGGCCTTTCATCGACTTCTCTACCAGTATGAAGACTTAGATTACCAGTATTTTGCCAGGAAGTACAGGCCATTCCTTTTTGAGCTTTAGATCTAGTGAATCGTGAGCCTCCCCCTTTTTGTCTCTTCAGTATCATTAAGCCTTTTCTTCCTTGTTCATGTCCTCTTCCTATTCCCAATGTGTTTGCGTCGCTGATATATCCCAAAGTCCAAAGCAGTGTTGTTTCTGTGATTGCGTTCGCATGTCAGGATGGTGCTTCCATGCATTTCGCTTTCCGTCTCTTTCCAAACGGTTACAATCTGCCTAAATCTATCACCGTTTGCACCGCAGCGGACCGTGCATTGATTATGCATTTGAAAGGCTCGGGGAAGCTATCCGTGACAGTCAAAAGAAGATATAAGGTGTCTGACACGGAAACATCTACCTTACACTGCCATCCATGTAGATAGCACTTGGTTCAATAACATGATCCTCAGAATCTATGGCCTTAGAAAAAGATAATGTTGATGCCATAGACATGATGGCAATCTATATGGTATTCATCGCGAGGTAACAACCGGGACATATACTGAAGAAATATAGAAATGGAACTGAGCGAAAGGACAATATATGCACCGTCTTCTGAACCCAAATGCGGCCATGGGTTTAGGCTGTACTTCTTTCCTGTTCTCAGGCATGAACCTTTCAGGATCGAAAACTAGTGGGTTGGGATAGTCGTTTTCATCGTGCAGCATGGCCCTACATCATTAACACCAATCTGATGCTTCAAGGGCTATGACGGATTGGTATTCAATTATTGGTACTCACCAAGTGTTCAGAACGACGGTCGCACCTACAGAAGGGATATACACAAACTGGATGGGGAAAACATAGTCGAAACATACCCACAGGAATGTAGTAACCTCTGTAGACATCTGCTTTCACGCTTCGATGGGCAACACCTAAATTCAAATCAATGGTCTGCAGGGAAATACCTAGATATGTAGGCACACACCCATTGGCGAAACAGGATTCCATCTCAGTGCTTCCAGCAGAATGGCATCAGTATAGGGAAGTTGCGAATGGTCCTTGAAATTTCACTAGCCCATAGCAGAATGATATATCATTGGCGCTTCTAAACTGTAAACAAAGATGTATCAATGGATGGATTCTACCATCACACTTTGATATATCCCCTACTGTGGTACCCAAAATAGCACCTCGCTCCCCACCATCCTTTTAAATGCCCTCGTTGCTGTTGATCACAGCGAGCTCACCTCTCCCACACCTCAGTCCCTGACTCCTCCCTAAAACGATTATTGGATCGCGCTGAGGGCTATGCAAGATCTGGCAAAGCTAGGTACAAATCTCGTGGTGGTGCACCCATGAGATTTGCCATGTCAGTTAGCCCTGGTGCTGTTTTAAACATATGGCTATCAAAGCATCGGTAACTATTATGTAAGCTTTTCACTCTTGTTGTCGTATTTTACTGTCGCATAGTTCATGTCAGTATGTCATACAAATATATGTATTATGCAAAACATTTCAATACACTATTAAATGAAAGGATTCTCATTGTCCAACGGTGTTGCAACTGCAAACGTACCAGCCATGTAATTTTGCGATTTATTCTAAATATAACTTGTAATACAGTATAGGGGAGCGAGTGTACTTAAAGAATAAGCGAGCGTACATAACCAGTACGCAAGGGCATCATAATTGTATGCACCAGTGACACCTGACGCGACAGACATAAACCAGAGCTTAGTTACAGCAGGTACTTGACAGGCATGCTTGACAGAAAGTTCACAAAGCACTGTTCGGCAGTGGGTAGTCACGCTTACAGAGAGAGCTCACTTCCTTAAGCAGAGAATAAAGAAGATCGTAATTGAAAAGATCGGCGCGCTCGCTAAATTAAAAGTGACATACCATACCTGAGAGGGCCGGACCAAACCTCACGTGAGAGATAAGATAAAATGCTATGGCTAGCACGTGGTTTGGATAGGAGCCTCGGCCGAGCGCTGGTAAACCGAGTAATTGGTTGACAAGGATATCCGTTGCTGTGCAGAATTAGCAAGCTCACTGTGTGCTTGACACTAATCTAGAAGATTATACACATAGCACGAAGGGCTAGACATGGAGTGACCTGTGGCCGCAAGGTGATACACCCTCGGACTTGTAAATCGGTGTGCACCTATTGGGCCTTAGCGAGCTCACTATGGAAACGATGCTATAGGAGGAAATACTGAGCCGGACGCAAAGTAAGGCTGCGGCAACGGCGGGCTATGTATGTAGGAGTCTAGTTTACCTGGGTATGGCTGCAGTATTTGTAATTAACAACGGTTGTAGTATAAGTAGGCAGTAGTCTGGGTTTAGTATACAAGTTTCGAACCCCCGAGTTACGGTGTGCGCGTAGAAAGCGAGCGCTGTGATAAAGGATTAGTTTGTAGCTTCGAGCGTCATATAGAAATAGTGAGCTCACTCCGAGGAATAGAGATAACTGCAGAATCTGACTAGGGTGCTTAAGTTCCGAGTGAATAAGAATCAGTGTTCTGATTCTGTTCCATCTGAGTACTGTTTGGAGTCAGTGAGAGTATGAATTGAAGTGAAGTTTCTGAAATCGGTTCTGTCTGTCTGTTTCTGTTCTGTCAGTCTGTTTCTGAAATCTATTTCTGTTCTGTTCTCTGAGTTGCTTCCGTTCCGAATCCGAGATCCATAGAAGGATTAGAGGTTGTTCTCGTCGTTGCAGTCAGTTCCGTTAACCCTACGCACCTGCATGTAGTGAGCTCACTAAGTTTGTACTTGGGGAGTGGTTAAAAGAGCGAGCTCAGTGTCGTTGCGACCTGCAGTGTGTCCAATTGTGTTGTAGGATGAGTGTCCTAGTGTAGTTTTGAATATTATATTTCGCCTGGAAGGTTGCGCCTTGAAGTGTACCTTCTTGTAAAAGTTCCTAGCCTTAGGATCAGTCTGAAACAAGTAAAACGCTGCATAGCGTCAGGATAATAAGGTGCTTTACTAGTTCTAAAGTACTAGTAGTCACAAGGTGATATAATCTCATCCCCCCACGTACTTACGAGGGTGATTGTATAGATTGAGTAGTTGTGTGAGTGTGTGTGAGGTTTAGTGTGTGTAGCACACTGTTCCGAGCGCTATTCCACAGTTGCCCACAGCCAGCCTCATCAATGGGACAGTCTCATTGGTCTCCCCTAGTGTGATCCAATCCTCAACATAGCGCCATTTGTGTTCAAAGCTTGACTGGATGGCGACATGTATTGCAGCCTGGCATTTCGCATACGCTGCTGCTCCTTCTCTGGCCGTTACGAATGCCCCACCTTCCATCCCAGATTTGGCTCGGCTGAGCCATAAATTGGTGTCATACTCAAGGGTATGCTTGACATGCTGCATGTCTGCATTTACTAACTTACACTCCTCCCTCCAGCGATGCGCCCGAGTGTGCGCCTTGCACCACTCTATTCACAAATCTACAAGCCCGATTACCGACCAAAACAAATTAAAAAAGGAAGTGGACATACACTCATTGATGCCACCAGGCACATCACCCAGATGGGCAGCATACCAGATCCAGGACATACCTTGCTCCATGTCGAAAGCCCTCACTGCACTATTGGCTATTCAGCAAACATCTGAATCCTCCAGAACTCGTAATTGTGACTGCCAAGAATAGTCCATCATCCTTGCCGAAAGGGTCATCAAGCGTTGCCGAACATCCCAATAATAGTGTTTCACTTGGGTGATGCGTGCATTGAGATCTCTTGTTGTCTTGTGGCACTTTAGCCGTTCCTTTTGGGTGAGTGTTGTAGCATCAGTGTCTTTATAACCTTTTGCCAGTGCCAACAAGTGTCCACGAAGAGTATGTAGGAGATCAAATCCCTGCCCAACACGTAATCGAGCTTTGGCATGTACGACAATGTCATTGCACAAATGGTGGAGTAATACTGTTGACGGGAGGTACAGTGGTTGCGAGTAAGCGGGGACAGAGGGACCATTACCCTCACTATCATGGATCCACAGGCCCCGGACAGCGGGCATGTGAACTTCTTGCTGGATGAACCAAGACTCAACCCTGCGACGTAGCCAGTTTGATTTCTCGAGAACTTGGGCTCTTTGTAGGTCTGTTGAATGTTCTCCTAGCTCCTTGTTTATTCTAGCGATTCTTTGTCTATAAGAAAATGAATAAGTTCATTAACGAAGCCTTTGGAACCACCTACTGAGACACCTTGATCTGAACACCTTGAGCAATCATATCCTTTGGCGATGTTACATATAGTTGATCACCTTTGAGACCAGCAAGCTCATATTGGGCATCTTCGTGAGCTAATTGAAGCCGCATTGCTGCCTCGGATTTACCTAACATGATTGTTCATGACATTTGAATACTAGGATAACACAATTCCACTTACTAGCGACCACCCGAGCAAAGGGATTGAACTTCTCTCTGTCAGCCTCCCAGGCCTCCACCATAGCGGTCCACTTTGCAACGTCATCCGTCGGTAGGGTTGTCGTAAACCATTTGAACCGACTCTCGAACTCAGCAGTGTTTGGGACAGCATCTTTGATTTTTCATAACAGTGAATCTCCTATGATTCACTCTCATTAGTCATATACAATTCAGCTGTGGAAACGTCATACCCATTGACACGTTCTTTTGCCAGTTGACATCACCAAAATGCTGATCCAGTTTCTCTCATCGATGACCAGGACTCATTTCCCGAGTTGACACAGCCACACCATTTGATATTGCCCAACTCTGTTCAGGAGCCTCGCCGTTGTTATTCCCGACATGAATATGAAAAGACATACAATATTTTTCTTGACATGCCTTGATGTGCCCTGGGAGATGGAACTTGGGGACTAGGTATAGCATGTTACAGAGCAGAGGGGCCATATCAGGTCCATAAACCTTGATGTGGTCTTCTAGGTTGATGGACCATTGACAGGCAATATCATAGCTTGTCATGATCCTTGGAACGCCGCTGAATCACTTGACAGCCGAAAGCCAACCATAATCCATTTCCACTTGTCTAGTATTGAGATAATCAATAATAGTCATAGAGAGATATGAATACATACGTTTCGCCCACTTGAAGATCTACTGTAGACAGAGGAAGCTTGAGCTCATGATGCATGCAAATGACACCACTGACTCCGCTTGCTGCCAAAGCTCGCGATCGGGCCCAAGTCTTCTTATCTCCCTTTGCAGCTTCATGGTCATTGCAGGTGCTCCGGGGTTGGATGATACGTTTATCAAAACTCATCAGATGATTTTTGAATGATTTCGTGTCCACGAAATATGATAACGCCCGTCCCAGCCCAGGATCCTTTTCCTCACTCGACACCTCAAATCTTTCCAACTTGAAGTTAGCGTCAACACCGACAAAGAGGGTATCCTCCCAAGCCATAGGTCTATGATACCGATCAAATCTCAAAAAGGCTGGGCAGGAATCGAAGACTTACAAATTGGGATCAGATTTGACAGGTATATTTATACCTGGACATGGACAAGCGAGGCACTCCACTGTGCAAGATGCAGGTTTCGCCGCTTCCCATCCACTGGCATTGTTGCCGATTCCGGCTCGTTTCAGCAGCCTGATGAAAGACCACTCCCTGACAATATGAATAAAGGCCTCAAAATTATCCTAGCATTGATGTATGAGTAAATAGTACATACTAAGTAATCAATACATACGGGGGGCATTTTCATGCCAGTATTATCAGAGAGGCGAGCTAAAGAATGATAATACTCGTACACCGACACTTTACCCATAAATGTCAACATCTGGAACTGTTCCAGGGTGGCAACAGTGACTGCTGTGCGAGGCTCCTTTACCATTCCTGGAAAGAGCCAGGCACATTGCAGCTGAATGGCGAGAGGACGTTCCCGCAGGCAATGACAGAAGTCCAGAGCCATGTCGTGAATCCTGTTCATATCGATGATTGTAAACTGAGAGCCAAAAGCTGGCCATGGATGAGGACAAGCTTCGCCTACTAAATGGCCCACCTGATATCGCAAACCAAGGTTCCGTAGCGGAGTCTTGTCAAAATAATCACCATTCCAGTGCTAGAATAATGTCAGCAAGAAATTTGGACAAGAACAAGCACACGCACCTGGATGATATGGGTAGGGGAACACTGGTGTGCACTCACAATGCATGACTGACAGAACAATCTAGTGTCTTGGCATGTTAAGCACTGATAAGACCAATCATCATTCTCGCATGTGATTCCAGGACAGCCAGGCTGAGAGATGGCATCTCCTCGTCCTTCGCGCCTCAAGCTCTCTCTGCGAGAAACGAGTCTATGTGTGAGCTGAAGGACACAAGGAGATTGTACTACATATGTATTAATTATCATGTGCTGAACGTGCTGACAGATTCTGATTACTCACTGTGTAAACCTGCTTATGAGGGGCCATTGTGGCATCCTCCATATCTCCAGCCATTGCAAGGGCATATGCCTGTGGATTGAGATGGTAGGAATAAGCCTGTGCATCATTGTCATAGTCATGTGGAATTTCGTCATTGTTCCCTTCAGAGTTCGACAATTTCTTGCATGGCGAGATAGGCAGGTGGACAACTCTTTGTTTAACAGATGAACTAGCTCCTCTTGTGGCAGGAAAAGACCACAACTGATGATGGTGAGGTCGTGAAGCCGGACGAATGTCCGAAGAATCTGCGTAGAGCTTGATCGTGTGAGAGTTCCATCCTACATGACACTGCCTCTTCTTGGGAGTGCGAAGCACAGCCATCGGCAGGAAATGGCATATCCGGGCCTCGTGGATACATCCTTTTATAATTTTTTTGCCTGCCGGTTTCAAGGCATCATTGTATCCACACGTGCCAAAGGTGAGTAGGCACCACTTTTTTGATGATTTCATTAATGCTATACATAGAGTGAGACAAATGTATGCATTAGTCCATGAGACTCCACAGTCCACGGTTCACCACCTTGATTCTGTCACTGAGTTCAGTAGCATAATCTCCATAGTCAAGGGAACCTAATCTTTATTCTAGACCCATCAACCTTTCACCTCCCCTTTCCGTGGTGTTCGATGGCACCCATGTTTGGTACATTCTGTCTGTCTTACCTACCTTTCAGAGAGCTGTCATCAACCATGAGGTTCGCCAGTTCTGTGCAGCCCTATTCAATGTATGGTTCAAATTGTTTCCTGAGATACATGAAGATGAGGATGAGAACAGGGAGGGACAGATCATGCAATATCACAAGGAGGTACGTCATGTCATCTTGTCAATTTCTAGATGACTATCTGATCAAAATATCTGCCAGGGCATTGTCCACTATCTTACCAAATTTCTGGAACAAATTTGGTTAGGGTTTGATGCCCCTTCTCAAGGACCCTTGGAGGACGACTTAATGATGGAGTATTTAGCAGAGCTTCGTGAGCTTGTTGAGCAGGGTGTACCACTTTAAAAAAGCCTCATTTAATAGCACTCAATCAATGAAATAAATCTTTGAATATACGTGATAAACTACATGAAGTCGATAAGCTAAATTGAACGATGCTGCTGAATATGAGCACTTTGAGCCAGTCTACGAATACGGCACTCCTCTGACAACCTCAAACAACGAAGTCGGGCTTTGATGGCGAGTTTGGCTGCATGGATAGCGTGCCATTTGGTGTTAAATTGGGGGGGGGAGGCACAATGTTCAGAGGTTGGCTGGATTCGAGGGGCTTGATAGTCGTGCGCTGTGGTTCTAAGGGTCCAGGGTAGACTTGAGGAAACTGGATGCTCGCCTGCTCGGTTTGGCATGTCTCTGGATCGATGCATTCGTGTAGCCAATGTAGGCCCTGTCAAACACGCTACCACCCAATATGAGTGTGAATGACCCCGAAAAAGGAGGCCACATACCTCCCGGTGCTCTGCCAGTGCACTATGAGTTCGTTCTGCTGGGGGCCAATGCAGAACGAACACCTCCCAGATTGATTCCAACCATAAATTGCCAAAGAAGCTATGGCGGCTTTCGAAGAGATGAAAGCTGGCCGCATTCTTCGTGAGAAACACCTCTTCTTCATGCCCAAAGCCTGTCTAGGAGGGGGAAAGAGAGCGATCAGAATATATTATAGTGATTACCAAAATGATGACATACTGCAGCTGTGAAATCCGATTCCTGGGGTTTCTCCATCATATTTCCGAGTCAGGAGATACCGGAATATTTTAGGGCCCCGGTTCGACCAATCCAAATCTCATGGCTCAGACTGGTAGCCGTTCGGCATGCGGCATGGAGGTTATTAGTATAATGCCTGCACAGAAAGTCATTCAACAATACAAAGGGACCATACCCTTCCTGGCCCCAAAAATTATACAAGACAGTTCCCTTTCACCATACCTTTTGTTCTGCTTAGTTTTCTCATCCCCAGATGTCGTCTAGAGTTTTCGTCAGACGACAACCTGTTCAGAGCATCAAGTCAATCACTTTATGCTAACGCAAGTGTGAACCACAATGACCCCCTCCACTGGGTGTCCTTGCAAATACCACACAATCGAAGAACAGCAACAAGCACATGCTGCAAGTAGTGCTAGGTGTCATGAATGGTACGCAATTCCTTATAATTCTTTTGTTTTGTGCTTATTCAAAGTTATAGATACAAAGCCAGCATCAACCACGAGCGGCATCGTAAGCATCGGACCCAGCATGGCAATCAAAGGTATGTAAAATTTGTTATATTCCTTTGATTCTCCTGATTGAGCTGCTGTAGCAACACCCAACCCTCTGTTCAGCGAGTGGTGCCCCAGAAGACTGTCCAACCTTCGTACGTTTATCTGTACTTCTGATTCGACTCTCCATAACTGATAAATACTTTGTTTTCTTTGCTAGCAATGCTAAGCCTACGAAAACATTGGCAAACATGATGCTTGAATGTATCGCATGCACGAACGACGAGTTCATGGTCCTCATCAAGCGCCAACCACACGTGTATGCTGACAGGCTATTTCTAGCATTCATGGCCATGGTTACCGTGGAAACTCTGGATGGCGATGACAGCCAAATATGCGATGGAATTACGAAGATTGGGGAATTGATTGACTCCGTCAATAAGCACGAAGCCACAATTCTCAATGTTGCTGGAGTCGGGCAAGAGTTAGCCGAGGCACACGAGTACCGGGATTGTATGGAGGAGGTTCAGAAGTGGCTGGAAGATATACTTTGTTGTATCATGGAAGGTGTCAATGTGCTCATTCAGACTCATAAATCACGCAGCCTACTTTACCAACATGTTGTACATTCAGTAGCTTAGTTTTCAATAATAATAATAATATATATATATTTTTCGGAAATTTCACACTGGTTTCACTCATCGTTTTGTGTAGCAAGCATAAGAGATATATTCGGCACAAATAACAACAAAATTTAATTAAAAAAAAGCGCCCCCACCCAACCCGATGGCTCTCATACAGGCTAGTCCTCATAGTAGTGGCTATCATCCTCTTCGTCCTCATCCTCGTCTTCTGGGGGAGTGATTACCCAGATGTTCCCACGGGACCTGGTGGTAGCAAAGTGGGTGCGGGCATAGGCACGAGAGGGTTGGCGTTGGTAGACGGTGCCGGAAACACCAAGCACCAAAGGTGCCACTTGGTCCCTAGGCGATGAAGTCAGTAAACAAGCACAAAGATAGATGTGCAGAACTCACCACCCCTGGAAAACGCCTACCTCATACCCGGCCGTCACTGTATACCATGGTGATCAGGAGGATGAAGAGCGAATGGGCTCAGTCGACAAGCTTGCAGGCATAGGGGGATGCCTTCCATGTCCAGGCGCCTCATTTTTGGCGGTGTTGGTGACCTTGCTGGGTGCCGAAGAGATCTTCGTAGACTCTGCAAGGCAATCTTAGTTCAGAATAAGCAAAGTAAATAAACTCACCTTTTTTTACTGCCCCACCTGTTACGATTTCTCGCACTTATTCATTTTCTTTCCTAATTATCAGAAGACCGAGTTATCCCCGACCCCACATGACTATATAAACCAGAACCAGACGGCTTAGGCCAAGTAGCTGATAACTACGGCTCACGCTTCCAGCACGACAACCGTATTGTCTTTGTGTGTTGTAGCTATTATTAGTACTACAGTTTTCGTATATAAGTAGGTAGCTCTTGCTGTAATACCCCAGCTTCAAGCTAAAGTTTATCAATACCGAACTTCTCTCTTAACTCGCTCGACTAAGAACTTAGTCCGATCCCTTCACTTATATCCAAACTCCACGAGACTCTCGGGTGACTGTCCGAACACGAGACAGCCCGAGTTTACTCTTGTTTGGATCACGTGAGGTTCGGGTCTAACAATTAGCTCGAAGCTTCCCTTCTTTCCTCGCGCACAACGCAAGCAAAGACCCATGCAAGTAACCAGAGACCTGAACACTGCTGAGTTCCACATCGCCCTTGTGGCCATCCTCATCCCCTTCACTCTTGTTATCATAGGAATCGGACTACGAGTCCTAATCCCGTGGATCATCGAAGAACGACATGTCCACCCACAAACGTATGAGCTCGAAACCCTCGAGCAGGAGCAACCCATACCCCAGCCAGAGGCCGAAGAGTACTTGGGCAAATGTGACCAAGAAGCTGAAAGAGGGTGTGGACGCACTCGCCCTTGGGGCCTCCCGCATTTCACTGACCACCCCTATCGAGCCCACACCCCCGCACCCATCTACGACGAGGACGCCTCAGAGTACACTGCCTCTGTCGCCCAGGTCATCAGGGTCAACACAGAGAGCACCGAGGAGTTCCCTGCCCGCCCCTCCTCCGAAGAGCCCCGTCCCCTCACTCTGGCCCACATCCCCCGCAATCGCGCCGCCCTCGACCTCCCAGCGCTCTACCAACGAGTCTTCAGCCCTCTCTCTGACCCTTGGCCCCAACCACCAAGTTATACTCCCCAGCAGATGGAACAGCTTGAGCCCCAGCGAGAGGGAGAAACTCCCAGCGACTGGTGGCATCGTACCCATCAGGTACGCCCCCTTCGACACGCGACCATCAGAATCCCAGCCGGAGTCATATACCCCCTTTCCCTCCGAATCAGCCAGAACCGCATCCCCCTCAACCTCGTCCCAAGGGAACCTACAAATACTGGAAGAGGAAGAGGACGATGAGACTCTGGAGATGGAGTCGACAGCGGAGCCGAGTGGCTCAGCCAGAGAACCGGTGTTGCGACTGCAAATGTACCAGCCGTGTAATTTTGCGATTTATTCTAAATATAACTTGTAATATTGTATAGGGGAGCGAGCGTACTTAAAGAATAAGCGAGCGTACATAACCAGTACGCAAGGGCATCATAATTGTATGCACCAGTGACACCTGACGCGACAGACATAAACCAGAGCTTAGTTACAGCAGGTACTTGACAGGCATGCTTGACAGAAAGTTCACAAAGCACTGTTCGGCAGTGGGTAGTCGCGCTTACGGAGAGAGCTCACTTCCTTAAGCAGAGAATAAAGAAGATCGTAATTGAAAAGATCGGCGCGCTCGCTAAATTAAAAGTGACGTACCGTACCTGAGAGGGCCGGACCAAACCTCACGCGAGAGATAAGATAAAATGCTACGGCTAGCACGTGGTTTGGATAGGAACCTCGGCCGAGCGCTGGTAAACCGAGTAATTGGTTGACAAGGATATCCGTTGCTGTGCAGAATTAGCGAGCTTACTGTGTGCTTGACACTAATCTAGAAGATTATACACAGTAGCACGAAGGGCTAGACGTGGAGTGACCTGTGGCCGCAAGGTGATACACCCTCGGACTTGTAAATCGGTGTGCACCTATTGGGCCTTAGCGAGCTCACTATGGAAACGATGCTATAGGAGGAAATACCGAGCCGGACCCAAAGTAAGGCTGCGGCAACGGCGGGCTATGTATGTAGGAGTCTAGTTTACCTGGGTACGGCTGCGGTATTGTAATTAACAACGGTTGTAGTATAAGTAGGCAGTAGTCTGGGTTTAGTATACAAGTTTCGAACCCCCGAGTTACGGTGTGCGTGTAGAAAGCGAGCGCTGTGATAAAGGATTAGTTTGTAGCTTCGAGCGTCGTATATAAATAGCGAGCTCACTCCGAGGAATAGAGATAACTGCAGAATCTGACTAGTGTGCTTAAGTCCCGAGTGAATAAGAATCAGTGTTCCGATTCTGTTCCATCTGAGTACTGTTTGGAGTCTGTGAGAGTATGAATTGAAGTGAAGTTTCTGAAATCTGTTCTGTCTGTCTGTTTCTGTTCTGTCAGTCTGATTCTGAAATCTGTTTCTGTTCTGTTCTCTGAGTTGCTTCCGTTCCGAATCTGAGATCCATAGAAGGATTAGAGGTTGTTCTCGTCGTTGCAGTCAGTTCCGTTAACCCTACGCGCCTGCGTGTAGTGAGCTCACTAAGTTTGTACTTGGGGAGGGGTTAAAAGAGCGAGCTCAGTGTCGTTGCGACCTGCAGTGTGTCCAATTGTGTTGTAGGACGAGTGTCCTAGTGTAGTTTTGAATATTATACTTCGCCTGGAAGGTTGCGCCTTGAAGTGTACCTTCTTGTAAAAGATTCCTAGCTTTAGGATCAGTCTGAAACGAGTAAAACGCTGCATAGCGTCGGGATAATAAGGTGCTTTACTAGTTCTAAAGTACTAGTAGTCGCAAGGTGATATAATCTCATCCCCCCACGTACTTACGAGGGTGATTGTATAGATTGAGTAGTTGTGTGAGTGTGTGTGAGGTTTAGTGTGTGTAGCACACTGTTCCGAGCGCTATTCCACAGTTGCCCACAGCCAGCCTCTTCATTTGGAGCCCACCGCGAGGGGGGGTTTCACTCTGTGACTTTATTGCTTTGAATTTCCGTAGAGAATCTTTGCACCCCGGTGTAAAACAGTTGAGAGCTCTCAAAGATTACCTTCGCCAGGAGCAAATCCGTTGGAGGACCCTTTTACCCAAGGACTTCTGACAACGAGGGTAACACCTCACAGAGAAAAACAACGCCCCGAAATCAAGGAAGAATAGGACGTGAGCAGTCGCGAGAGCCGCTAACTAGAGCTCAGAAATCAGCGAGCAGGACTATCGGTAGAACCGATACTTCCTTTCCCACCTGCGGTCAAACCAACAAGGGTCCCGAGGGGAGGTCAGGAAGACCAATCGCAGCAGGTACCACCAGTATCTGCGGAAGCACAGTTAGTGACACCAACAGTCATGAGGCGAAGAGCCAGTAGTTCTAGTATTCCAGGACCTTCGGGTACCGTTAGAGCCCCTTCATCGAGCTCACAACCATCTCACAACCCGAATTATAATATTCCCCCCTTCCGTGCTTCCGTTACAATGGCACAACCTATGCCCTGGACCGAATGAAAAGTCCGCGCCAAAATTTGACAGCTCTACCGATCCGGAAGAGCTGGAGAGGTTCTTCTCGCGCTTGGAGGAATTATTCACTAAGTGTTCAATTACTGATGACAAGGAGAAGAAGCGGTATGCTACCATATATACAGACATTAAAACTGAAAAGCAGTGGAGAGTCCTTGATAAGTACAAAAATGGGACCTTCGCAGAGTTCAAGGAAGAAGTCCTAGGTAGCTACGATGGGGCAGTAGACGCGGACAGGGATGCTGTTCAAGAATTGAAACAGCTAGTCCGAAGATACAACCTGTCGCCAATTCGAGAAAAGGCCTGATTTTATGGCTTTTAAAAGAGAGTTCCAAGTATTAGCGGGTGCGCTCGCTAAAGTTCTGTCCAACAGGGAACTAGTGGATCAGTTCCTGACGCCTATGGCAGAGGAGCTGTACCAGTCTATTAAACTGAGATTGGAGCGGCTGCCCCCACCGGCAGGTCTACAGAAGAGAGACCTGGCAGATCCCTATACGTTGGCAGAAGTAATGACTTGTGGACTAGATGTGCTGCAAGGAGTGTTTTCGTCGATGGACCGAAAAAGAAACGAAGCCCGCGGGCTAGATATAGCCGTATCCAACACGAGAGAAATGCATGGCGCGCGCCCTAGCCAGAGGAATAATGCGACAACGGCGGAACCTGCAGTGAAGCAAGAGGAGTTTGGTAGCTTCTTGGCCTCAATGAAGGACATCTTCGAGCTCCAAGCTCAACAGGGGAACCAGCGAATGGCTGCCATTGAGAAAGCCTTCGGCGAGCACCAGAAGAGTATGCTGAGCTTCTTGCAGAACCAGCAGATACAAAGTCAGGCGCAGCACTTGCACCAGCAGCCACAGTATAATGCGCGTGCTCCGAACACGGGGTATGGGACCTTTCAGAGGCAAAATAATACTAACCTGGGAGCGAGCTCACAAAACGCCATGGACTGTTGGTTCTGTGGAGAAAAGGACGGACACTTCTCAGCGGAGTGCCCTACCAAAGCAGACTATGTGAACACTGGCAAGATAGTGCTAGTAAACGGTAGAGCTCATTTGCCCGGTGGTGGGATGATCCCCAAAGAAATAAGGGATCCCTACGTCAAGAACCGCGTCGATGAATACTACGCCCGTCTGGATGGCTCGAAGAACGTGAGCCAAAACGTTTTGATCACTGGTTCGACGACCCCGGGGTTGCTTAATGTAACCGGTTCACTAGCGACCCTTCTGCAACAGAAACAGGAGTTGGAGCGCGAAGTATTTTTACTCCGCTCACAAGCGGAAGGTAGTGGTGCAGGGGCCAGGACGAGAAGTAAAGGTCCGAATTTAGAAGATGTGGAGAGAGAAATGCCCACAGACGAAGAAAGAGAGCAGGGTTTTTCTAAACGTTCAATGACGGCGGGCGGGAACCAATACAGGACTAGGGGAGTTGCCAAGTCCGGTTCACCATCACCCCCAGAGGACGTAAACAAAAACCAAAAGCAAAGGGGGGCGAAGGAGTACAGGAGAGAGCGTTCGATAGAGCGAGCGGACTCGGACGATGAGGAGCCCGTCTCACGAAACAAGCAAGTACGGATGGACCCCGCACCCAAGTATATACCTACCCCTCAGGTAGTAGTGCCCAGAGTACCTAAAGAGTTTAGGAATGCGAGAGACATTACCACAGGTGGAGGCGAGGGAGGTCCTCAGAACAAGAAAAGTAAGAAAGAGACGCTGGCGTCGTACCCGGCGGACTCGAAGGAACCTGCCTACCGAATTAGGGCACCGATCCAAGAGAGAGGCGATAGAGCCGAAGTCATGGAAAGGGTCATGAACACGGAAGTACCAATCACTGTAGGCGAATTACTATCCCTATCGAAGCTGCGAGAAGATGTAAAGAGTGAGCTCACTCTGAAACGGATTGCGCTTGGTAAGAAGGGGAGGAACGGCAAGCAACAGTTTGGATATTTCCTAGGTGAGGAACCGGTAGAGGATGAGGAAGTCGAAGAGGAAGAGGTATTCCCTTTTGCTGAAGTAGAAAACAAGGAAGAAACGTCACCAGCAGGGGGTACGATACATATATCGGACTTGCCTTACGTGGGATGTTTCGTAGTGACCACAGAAGCGAAGGATGGAGTGCCCGCGGGCTCTTTAATCTGGCAAGATCCGTTTCTACAGTACATGAATGAGACCGCAGAGCGGGGTGAGGAACCAAAACAGGTGTTTGTAGCCAAAGACTCGCAGGCCCTGCGCTCGGTTTTCCCACTTGTGAACGGAGTAGAGAAGCTAGAAAGCCTGTATGACACGGGGTCTCAGATAGTGTCGATGTCTGGGCGAGTCGCCGACCGGTTGGGACTGATATATGATCCAGACAAGGTCATCAACATGCAGTCCGCCAACAAACAGGTAGAGAAATCTTTAGGAATGGCCAAGAACTGTGCCATTTTTATTCGGCGACATTACGGTTTATTTACAAGTACATATTATAAGGGACCCTGCGTACGATGTATTGTTGGGTCGTCCCTTTGATGTGCTAACCACGAGCACCGTATTTAACACCGCAGATGGAGGACAATTGATAAAAATAAAGGATCCAAACTCGCTAAAGAGTGCCATGGTACCTACGTTTCCGCGCGGACAACGCAGGGTGGCGCAGCGGAGGTGGAGCAGGATTTTCAGTGATCGATGATTTGATCGAAGATCAAGGAGAGCTGGCACTAGTTATAGAGGCCGATCATAACGGGAACTTCGTGATCGGTGGCTATGCACAACCTATTGGATCCAAGAAGTTCAGAAAAGAAGAGTTACAGGCTACGTATCTTACAGCCAACAAAATGGTGTGTGGCGAAGACACGAGGGCGCGCGGGACACTGTCTTCGTATTTTGGGGCGCTCCAACAAGTAAGAGATATCAGAGAAGAACGGGCCGATCCCGGACATAAGAACGGGAGTAGCCCTGCCCAAGCTGAGGAAGCACAGACGTACTTCCAGGAGGCAAACGGAGTGAGCTCTCTGCCACTAGTAGGCTCGGTCAAGGATGTATTCGCTACTAAGAAATACAAGCCAGTCGCATTGAAAGTCAGGCCAATTACAGGCGGACTTCCGACGGAATTCAGGATAGAGCGTGACATCAAGGGTGACCCGTTAAGAGACATGCCTCAACTTAGTGAGCGGCCTCCGGAATTCGAACCTACCGGCAGGTATACTAAAGAGCGGAAAGAACAGATAGATAAGGTACATGGAGAAGAATTTCTTTGGCCAGAGGAGCGAAAATTGATGCATCATTTTATGAGTATGCAAAACGAAGGTTTCGCCTGGGATGATAGTGAGCGGGGACACTTTAAAGAGGAATACTTCCCTCCTGTCACGATCCCTGTGGTAGAGCACACTCCCTGGATACAAAAGAATATTCCCATACCTCCTGGAATATTTGACGAAGTCTGTAAGATAATCAGGACAAAAATACAAGCGGGTGTATACGAGCCTTCGAACTCCTCGTACCGCTCACGTTGGTTTTGTGTCGTCAAGAAGGATGGTAAGAGTCTCCGTCTAGTACACAGCTTAGAACCCTTGAACGCTGTTACAATTAAGCATTCAGGCGTACCACCCGCTACAGATGAGCTCGCAGAGCATTTTGCTGGGAGGTCATGTGGAGCCACATTGGATTTATATGTAGGCTACGACTGAGCGGACTCTAGACGAAGAATCCAGAGATATGACAACGTTCCAGACGCCCTTTGGGGCGCTGAGACTGGTTACACTGCCGATGGGGTGGACCAATTCGGTACCAATATTCCATGACGACGTGACATACATTTTGCAAGAAGAAGTACCTCATGTGACAATACCGTATGTAGACGATGTTCCAGTGCGCGGGCCAAAAACCCAGTACGAAATGCCTGGAGAAACCTTCGAGACAATCGCTGCGAATAAAGGCATACGGAGATTCGTTTGGGAACACTTCCAAAATGTGAATAGAGTAGTGCAGAGGATGAAATATGCTGGAGGGACCTTTTCAGGCCATAAGGCGGTGCTGTGCGCCTCAGAAATTATGGTAGTTGGCCATAGATGTACCTATGAAGGAAGGAAGCCAGCAACGGACAGAGTAGGAGTTATCTTGAGGTGGGGGCCTTGCGAAGACTTGAGTGATGTGCGAGCTTTCTTGGGTACGGTGGGAGTTCATCGTATTTTCATTAGAGACTATGCCAAAAAGGCTGAAGCTTTGACCAAGCTCACTAGGTTGAAGGTGCCCTTCACGTTTGGGGAAGAGCAAGCGAGCTCTATGCAAAAACTGAAAGACGCGCTAGAGAACTGCCCTTCACTGATGCCAATAGATTACGAACTCCTCACAGACGTGATACTGGGCGTAGATACGTCCTTTAAGGCAATAGGATATTATATATGTCAGGTTGATCCTGACAACCCGAAGAGGAGAAGATATGCCAGGTTTGGATCGATCGTACTTAACGAGCGGGAAGCCCGTTTCTCTCAACCAAAAAGAGAGCTCTATGGACTGTTCCGTGCGCTCCACGCATGCAGACATTGGTTATTTGGCTGCAGGAAGTTAGTCGTCGAGACAGATGCAAAATACATCGCTGGAATGCTTAGGAACCCGGACGAGGTCCCTAATGCAGCCATTAACAGGTGGATCGAGTCTATCTTGATGTTTCACTTCACTTTGGTACATATTCCTGGTGAGCGGCATGCACCTGATGGTCTGTCATGCAGGACATTCCAACCCGGTGACGAGGAGTACTCTAATCCAGAAGAGGAATACGAGCCTGTAGCGGCAGACGAACTTGAAATAGAAAATGAGACAGAAGAAACCCTCATGGACATTGAGGAGTTTAAGGAAAGGATAGATACGAGGCATGGGTTTGTCACCCTCGAGCGAGCGGTACATGATTTCCAAGAAGACAAAGACATCAAAGAAGCGCTCGACACGGCGGAAGTCTTTGCCATTAGACACAACAAAGGGGTGTTCTTGCCGGACGCGGATGACTTTGTGGAAGCAGGGGATTATCCAGAAGAACGTCGTAGTGGCTACGCTAAGATGCTAGATAGAGAGCTCACTCAAGTAGTGGCCTGGCACACGAACCCCACACAGCGCTTAGGTGGTTTTACTGACAACCAGTACCAGAATTTCATCCGCTACGCGAAGAACTTCATAGTAGATAAAGGAAAATTGTATAGAAGGGACCTCGAATCAGAACATAAGCTAGTAATCTATCCGGAGCGCCGCATGTACATTATGAAAGCCGCGCACGATCAACTAGGTCACCGTGGCATATACGCTACGAAAATGCTTATTAGGGAACGGTTCTGGTGGCCTGAAATGGAACGGGACATCACTTGGTATGTAGGGTCCTGTCAAATCTGTCAAGAACGCCAGAAGACGGTGATTAAAGCGCCACCCACAGTGACCTTCACACCATCGATATTCCAAGTTTTGCATGCGGATACGATGCATATGCCTCAGGCATCGAACGGACATAAATATATCGTGCACGGACGTTGCGCGCTCACTAGCTGGATGGAAGGACGGACTTTAGCTAGCGAAACAGCCCAGGCAATTGGAGAATGGATTTTCGAGGACATTATCTGCAGATGGGGATGCTTGTCACTAATCATCACCGATAATGGAAAACCATTTAAGGCTGCAATCAGATATTTAGAACAGAAGTACGGGATCCGGGGTATCCAGATAGCCCCATATAACTCCCAAGCGAACGGTAGAATAGAAAGACCACATTGGGATGTGAGACAGGCGCTATATAAAGCTTGCAGGGGTAACGAACGCCACTGGCACCATTACTTCATTTTGATAATGTGGGCCGATCGCATTACGATTCGAAAACGACTGGGATGTTCACCGTTCTTCGCAGTAACAGGAGCACACCCGGTGCTACCCCTAGATGTGCTGGAAGCGACATGGTTAGTTGAGTACCCAGGAAGGATCATAGAAGATTGGGAGCTCCGCGGGCTAAGGGTGATCGCCTTAGAGAAGCACGCGGACAGGGTCACTAGGATGCGAGGAGAGATGGATGCCGCTAAACGAGATATGACCCTGAAGTACGCAAAGATGCATGCCAACAAGATCAAGGAGTTCAAGTTTAAGCCGGGAAATTTGGTGTTGATGCGAAATAGCCAGATAGAGAGCTCACTAAACACCAAAATGAAACCTCGATATTTAGGTCCCTTAGTGGTCGTACACCGCACTAAGGTTGGCAATTACATCCTAGCGGAGCTAGACGGGTCGATTTTACGCACTAAAGTCGCTGCCTTCAGAGTAATACCTTATTTAGCCAGGAAATCAATTGATTTGGGTGGAGAAGTACTGAGGCTCATGGACATGACACATGCGGAACTAGAAAACCTCATAGAGTCACCAGAACCCAAAGATAAAGTACCAGACAACTTCTCAGGGGATTATCCTGAGACGGACCACCTTAAACAGTCGAAGGAGATCAACTTAGACATATAGACTTAGTGAGCTCGCTCAAAACAGAACAGAAAACGCCTTCTGCAGGCCTGTGATTGCGAGTAAGGACAGTTACAATCATATATCTATGATGGAAGCGGCGGAAAAGTACTACACTAAGGATAAATTTCGAGAAAAGCCTTCACTAAACTCTGGGCATTGACTTGGAAGCTATCTAAGGGATGCTCCCAGACAGGGAGAGAGTAGTCGACATCAGAAGAGTGAAAAGAGAAGGAAAATACGAGTTGATGATATTGAGAAAGCCAGTGTCCGGTTGCTGGGTGAATGCCGTAAATGTCAATAATAACAGGCTTCGGATTAAAAACCTGTAGTATCCACGACAGCCGAGGTGGAAGCAACTGGAGCGCTGTCGGTATCAATAGGAGCGGGAGCGGGAGTCGGCGCAGCCTCCTTGGTCGGAGCAGCAAGGGCCTCTTGGATCCCAGTGAGCTCACTAAGGAGGAAGGTCCGTTGTTTCTCAGCAGCAAAAATGGTGTGCTGAACGACAACGAGGTCCCCCATGACGGCACTTTCGAGCCTAGCCAAGTGTTCGGTCGACTCGACACTGACATGCTCCACGGACGGTCCCTGATGAACCGAGTTAAGCGCGTCATGAAGAATGGCAGTTCCCATCTCTCCGGCCGCTAGGAAACACAAAAAGATTAGTGAGCAGGACATGAAGAATAAAAGACGAAGACGAGCCGGTAGTAACAAGACCGAGAACCGAGGCCGCGCGACGACCTCCAGGTCCCCTAGAACGAGTAGGATAATACTCTCTTGCCGAAGGCATGGGGAATGACGACCTGGGACGTTTGTAGTCGCGATCGCCGCCTTTGGAGTACTTTTGAGCCAGAGGACCCTGTAGAACTCGAAATTAGTGGGCAAATTTAGTGAGCTCACTAATTGAGAGGCAACATACCGCACCAGGGGAAGCGCAATCAGTGATGGAATGATCATTCCCACCGCATAAGAAGCAGGAAGCAGGCTCTTCCTAAAGTCAGAAGCTTTTAGTGTGGGGGATATCAGAATAGAAGATATAACCCACTTTAGGATGATCCTTGCGCTTCTCACCGGTAGTAGAGTCACCAGATCTAGTTTTGGTGAACTTGGGCAGCTTAGTAGTACTGCCTTTGGAATTGTCATCATCAATCATCATCTTGAGGATACCATCAGTGATGAACTTAAGGAAGAAGGGAGGAATCTAAATAAGAGCGCACTTTAACGGATTCGTCATCGGAATCAGAAGCTAGAGATACCTTAGGTTCGGCATCATCATCCTCAGAGTCAGTTTCGATGATGAGAGCTGACTTCTTAACGGAGCGCGCTTTGCCCTTTCCACGGGATGACGGATTTGCCTGAAAAAGGAAACAGTAAGTACAAGAGCACTAAAAAGAATAGTGAGCTCACTTCACGACGAGGTCCAGTAGGAGGAGAAACAGTGGGAGCTGATTCGACAGCCTGACGCTCCAACTGGACCCACCCAGTAATGGTCTTCAAGACCTTATGGATGGGCTGCTTCGAAGCGTTGGCCTGAAACTTCTTCTCAACCGCGCTGCGAGCCTTGAAGATAGTCTCCCGAAACTCTTTATCTTTAATGAGCTCCTCCTTGAAATGCTCGAGGTACTCCTGTGACGAAAGACCCCATTAACATTGAAAAAGTTAGTGAGCTCACTAAAAACGCACCGTGTACTCGTGGAGCTGGCCCATCTTCTCAGCAGCGGTAGTACCAAGGTTCTGGCACAACTGAGTGATGACAGCCTTCACGGCGACAAAAGGCATAGCAGGAGCAGAAGACATTGTGAAAGATGAGGGTGTTTGGTTGAATAAAAAGTCGAAAAGATGTTGGAGAACACGAGGACTGTTTAGAGAAAACGGATTGCTAGTGATGAGGAATTGACTGAAGAGCGGGCCTCGCTTTTATACCAGTACTCGCAGCAACCACAATCCAGAAACTTAGAAAGAATATTTCACAAAACAAGGTAGCCCGCGGATTTAAAATTGTAATAAAACAGTGGCCTATGTTGGGTTGGAAATGGTTGATAGGAGGTGTTGAAATTTCGGGGAAATTGAATGACTGAGGACAGTCAAGGTCTTTTAGTGTGGGGGATATAGTGGTGTACACAGTACACTTTTATTATACAATGAAAATAATACTCAGTAGAATTTCAGAGCCAAATTTTCGATTCTACGAACACACTTTAGAAGACAGGAAAACAGAATATAGAGAAATTTGAAATTACAAAACGGAAATGAAAAGACCGTGGTAGTGACAAGTGGCGTAAAAAAGACTTATGCTAGAACGTCAGGAATGGAAAAGATAAAGAACACAGACTCCGCGGACTAAGTAGGTAGCGACCATAGAAAAGAAATCCAGGAGAAAGCTACGAGACACAAATGACAAGTCCAAAACGGACTTAGTGAGCTCGGCTAAAAATGGACTCAATATGATTCCCATCAATGAAAATCAGGGACTTAAAGTTTGATACAGGGTCTTACCAGCGAGAACACTTAGAAAAAACAGAGAGCGCGAACAACAAAATATGATATTTTGATGGGACAGAACATATATATATACATTTCATGGTCTCAGAAGACCGCGAGACAACAAGAAACAGTAAAGAAAGCAGATACAAAGATATATACATAAAACGAAGAGAACTCAGGCCTCAGCATCCGAATCGAACTCCCCATCATCCGAACCATACTCTTGAGAGTTGGAAGGACCTTCCTGACGGTCCTCCTCCTCCTCGGGCTGGTTGGCAGGTCGAGACGCCTCATGAGTGCGGCGAAGTCCTTCGTCATCACTAAGCTCCCAAGCGCTCGCGTCGGCATCATCGAAAGTTGCGGATGGGCCAATCGGAACCTCGAAAGGTTGACCCAATGATCGACGGATACCGTCGTTGACGATGAAGGAATTGACCTCGGCATAAGTAGAAGCAAGGCCCTCGATTACTTGGTTACCGTCTTCGTGGCTGGCAAGTTGATCGAGAGCGGCGGCGATCTCACGAACGATAATGTCGCGGGCAAGATAGCGACTTCGGAGGAGGTAGTCCAAATGCTCGAGCTCGTGATTGACGTTACGCAGCTGAGCAAGATCCCACTCGAGGTCTAAAAAGGGATATCAGAAGAACTTAACAATCAAACAAAGAAATAAAGAAAGATAACTTACTACCAATGTTGTACTTGGCAAAAGGGGCGATGCGAGTGGAGACGACGTTCATTTCTTGCGCGGTATAGCGCGCGGAACATCGACCATGGTGACTCGTCACGCACTGATCGCAGGCGGCACCAGGGAACTTGTTGGTCCAGGTACACTTAATGGACCTGGTGGCGCAAGGAATACAGGACACCGCATAATGCTACCAAAAAGTTAGAGAAGACTTAAGAAAAAGAAGCAAAGCTCACATCGGGAGCACGGGCAAACCAAGGATTCGCTGAAGAGCGAGCTCCGAAGGTGCCGTTCTTGCCAGCGTAACGAACAGGTCTTGAGAAAAGATGAGTGAGCGCGAAAGGAAATAGAAGAAGAAATGACTTACTGAAGAAACTCATCGGGCGCGGCCCAGATATCGTCGAAAGTTAGGGCTTCGAGCTCAGCACGCGAAGTCTCCCTAGTAATGGAGACGCCGCCGGTCTCGGAGTCGGAGCCGCTTCCAGGGGCCTTGGCCATGAAGCGAGCCTTCTTGCGCGGACGAGAGGGAGCGGCCTTGGAGCCCTTCTTGGGCTTTCCGCCAAAAGAGGAAAGTTTGGGTTTCTTGGTAACCCGCACCTCCTCGGACTCAGCCTCGGATCGGACGTCGGGAGGAGGAGGCAAAGCGGCTGCCTTTGAAGAATAAACGCGAGCTCTAGTGCGCGGCGCACTAGGGAGGGAAATAGCGGGCGCAGTTTGGGCAGCCTTGCCCTTACCAGAAGAAGCATGCTTCCTTTTATGGGAAGACTTAGTAGAGCTCGGAGCGGGCTCAAGTCGAGCGGCGGAAATAGGAGCTGGAGGCAGGGTAGGCGGACGGTGGAAGACCCCTCGCCGGTCCTTGACCAGCATGCGAGGCTTAGGTCTAGTGCCGGTCGATTTGACAGCGGGAGTCGGAGGCGCATGAGAAGAAGAGTGAGCGGGAAGCTCGGCGGGCTCAAGGGGTTCCCCACTCAACGCATGGTACATGCGAGGAGGCGAAGGGTGTTCTTGCTCGTCGTCGAGCGCCGTCGCAGCACTGGAATCCTCGGGCAGGAAAGCAGCAGGTGAAGCCGTGGGTACAGGAGTCGGATTGAAGTCCCCTCGCCCCTCGACGGGAGGCAGAGAGGGAACTGGACGAGGCCGGACCGGTGACCTAATAAGAGAAGCGGGATTGAACCACGGAGGAGAAAATGTCGGAAAATCCTGAGAGATAGTCGAAAAAGATAAGTGGCAAGCGAAAAATCTGCAAAGCGGGTACTTACGAAAGGACGGGAAGTACCCGTAGCAGGAAAAGCTCGCTGTAAACAATAATTACTATTGAATAAGAGTTGAAATACAAGCAAAACTCACGTCGAAATACGAGGCGGAGGGCCTTGGTGAAGAAAGAGTCGGCTCTGACACCAATAAGTAAGAAAAGAGGGATTCCAAAAAGGGAAGCCACTCACCGATAGTGGGGGTAGCCGCGCGGACCGTCTCAGACCTGAAAAGATTGGGATTAGTAAAGAATAACAAGAAAACTTCAGTGAAAACTCACATTTGACGAGCAAGCTCATTGAGTTCTGCACCCCTAGGGGGAGATGCCGGATGTCCCTCCATCAAGTTGCGGAGATTGGGGCGCGTAGGCGTCGTATGGACTGGGGAAGTCAAGAAGAGATCCAGCAGCGTTGATGGGCGAAGCTCTCAACGGAGAGCCCGCGGAAGGTCGAATGTCCGCGTGACGCGGACTCAGCAGCGAAGCCACTGAAGGAAGACGGACCGTCTTCGGGGTACTCGGCGCCTGTTCAACAGTGGAAACCGTTGATAAATTGGGCGCTGCAGGAGGAGAAGGGACTGGGGGAGGAGGCGAAGTCGGTTCGGGAGCGGGAGGCCCCACCTCGGGTTCCGAGGGCGCATCGACTACGGACACCGAATGTCCCTCAGTGTCGTCATCATCATCCTCCTCGTCGCTAAAAGGAGTCGGATACCGGGGGAAAATTATCGAGGGGAAGGCGATATTGTCGTCGGGCGCTAAGAAGGGGGATGCCGACGAAGTTGAGGAGGCTCGCTGCAGGAGGTAATCCTCAAGAGGATTCGGCGAGTGCGAGATAGAGAATCGTTGACCTCCAGGGAGAGGGGCCCCCAAACGGAAGCGAGAAAGACGCTAAAAGAGAAGATAGTGAGCTCCGTGCAACTCAAGAGAGTAGGGAGAACTTACGTGAGAAGGACGCATCTCGTCCGGTGAACGACTGATCAAGTCGTCCCAACCATCGATGCGAAGGCTGGCGGGTAATTCCAGGTGCAGCCTGGTAAGGTGCCCTCGAATGAAGGCGCCCACACGAGAATCGATAAGTTGCCGCTCTCCGAGGGCAATTAGAGTTGATTGCTGCAACAAAAATAAGGGAACTCGTCAGCGGGAAGAAGAATCAAGAGTAAAGTCAGGCGCACCAAGAGTTGGAAGGCGACTCTCAACATCGCCACTAACTCATCCTGCGTACTCTGCGGCATTTGGCGCCGCCCCGGCAACAGGATACTATATACCTTGCGATAGGCGCGGTAGTGAGAGGCGGGATCGAAATCGGCGAAGTACTTAGTAGCGAACTGTAGGTGTGGTGGGGGAAGACATGCTTTCTGTGATAAAGTTAAATGAGACAACACAAACTTGAAATAGAGCGCGTTAGAACACGTACTAGTTCGAGTTTGTTTGGATGGAGGATGCACAAAGGGCGAGCAAAGAAAACAGAGATACCCGCACAAGTAAAGTGGGCAAAAGTAACGAAGGGTGGGAAGAATTGAAGTCAGAAATCCCTTCTATATCTGAGTAATTGAGCGGACTTCTTGTCTTTCCGCAAAGAAAAGAAGCTCCTGCGTGAGAACTTCGACAAACATTGATGTAACCTGGCCCACGGGCATTCGAAGTTGATGCCACGTGGAAAAGAAGAGAACCACACGGACCCACAACGAGATGACCGAGGACGGTCAGAACTTTAGTGGGGGGGATATGTTGCGACTGCAAACGTACCAGCCGTGTAATTTTGCGATTTATTCTAAATATAACTTGTAATATTGTATAGGGGAGCGAGCGTACTTAAAGAATAAGCGAGCGTACATAACCAGTACGCAAGGGCATCATAATTGTATGCACCAGTGACACCTGACGCGACAGACATAAACCAGAGCTTAGTTACAGCAGGTACTTGACAGGCATGCTTGACAGAAAGTTCACAAAGCACTGTTCGGCAGTGGGTAGTCGCGCTTACGGAGAGAGCTCACTTCCTTAAGCAGAGAATAAAGAAGATCGTAATTGAAAAGATCGGCGCGCTCGCTAAATTAAAAGTGACGTACCGTACCTGAGAGGGCCGGACCAAACCTCACGCGAGAGATAAGATAAAATGCTACGGCTAGCACGTGGTTTGGATAGGAACCTCGGCCGAGCGCTGGTAAACCGAGTAATTGGTTGACAAGGATATCCGTTGCTGTGCAGAATTAGCGAGCTTACTGTGTGCTTGACACTAATCTAGAAGATTATACACATTAGCACGAAGGGCTAGACGTGGAGTGACCTGTGGCCGTGAGGTGATACACCCTCGGACTTGTAAATCGGTGTGCACCTATTGGGCCTTAGCGAGCTCACTATGGAAACGATGCTATAGGAGGAAATACTGAGCCGGACCCAAAGTAAGGCTGCTGGCAACTGGCAGGGCTATGTATGCAGGAGTCTAGTTTACCTGGGTACGGCTGCGGTAATTGTAATTAACAACGGTTGTAGTATAAGTAGGCAGTAGTCTGGGTTTAGTATACAAGTTTCGAACCCCCGAGTTACGGTGTGTGTGCATAGAAAGCGAGCGCTGTGATAAAGGATTAGTTTGTAGCTTCGAGCGTCGTATATAAATAGCGAGCTCACTCCGAGGAATAGAGATAACTGCAGAATCTGACTAGTGTGCTTAAGTCCCGAGTGAATAAGAATCAGTGTTCCGATTCTGTTCCATCTGAGTACTGTTTGGAGTCTGTGAGAGTATGAATTGAAGTGAAGTTTCTGAAATCTGTTCTGTCTGTCTGTTTCTGTTCTGTCAGTCTGATTCTGAAATCTGTTTCTGTTCTGTTCTCTGAGTTGCTTCCATTCCGAATCTGAGATCCATAGAAGGATTAGAGGTTGTTCTCGTCGTTGCAGTCAGTTCCGTTAACCCTACGCACCTGCGTGTAGTGAGCTCACTAAGTTTGTACTTGGGGAGGGGTTAAAAGAGCGAGCTCAGTGTCGTTGCGACCTGCAGTGTGTCCAATTGTGTTGTAGGACGAGTGTCCTAGTGTAGTTTTGAATATTATACTTCGCCTGGAAGGTTGCGCCTTGAAGTGTACCTTCTTGTAAAAGTTCCTAGCTTTAGGATCAGTCTGAAACGAGTAAAACGCTGCATAGCGTCGGGATAATAAGGTGCTTTACTAGTTCTAAAGTACTAGTAGTCGCAAGGTGATATAATCTCATCCCCCCATGTACTTACGAGGGTGATTGTATAGATTGAGTAGTTGTGTGAGTGTGTGTGAGGTTTAGTGTGTGTAGCACACTGTTCCGAGCGCTATTCCACAGTTGCCCACAGCCAGCCTCTTCACCGGATTGGCCGGAGGTCGACGACAACTATCCGGAGATCAAGATGTTCCTAACTGAGGAAGAGGTAGAAGAAGAGTACAACCTCAGAGTCGAAGAAAGGCATGTGCACATAGTTGAGGAGATCTCATGGTTGGCAAGTATGCCGGGAGTTCGATACATGAAGGCAGAGCGAGAGCAGGATGCAGAGGAGATGAAAAAGATACGGGTACATGCTGCCCACAAGCAGGTGGTCTTCATGTTCAATAAAGACTTTCCACTCTACACAAAACCACTGATACCCAGCTACGACGAACTGTATCCGCCCCTCCCCAAACCAATGCCTGACTCGCCCCCAAAGCCGAAACGGTCAATCCAGCAATACAGCGGACCCCCAATCCCGGGAAAATCCCGACTATTTGCCGGAGCACCAGAAGAAACTGCCGAAGAACAAGAAGCCATGGCCCAGGCCTGCCGAAACCTTTACCACGACATTCTAGCCAAAGAAGCAAAGCTAGAAACTGCCAGGGAAGAGACACACCAGAAGCTAAATGAGCTAGATGCGCTGTGGAAGAAGCACAGACTGCCCCCTAACCCCAACAATGAACCGCCGGACATCCCCGATCCCGACGTCCCTAGAGGACCGCCAGCCCCAGATCCAGACTCGCCTGGAGGAAGAGGAGATTTGTGGTCACTACCTAGACCACCACCAAATCGCATGCCCCCAGTGCCAAACCCCGGACATTCCCGGGGACACGCAGACGCCGACACCCCTTTCCTCGGGGTCAAACCCACTATGATGCGGATGCCTGAAATGTTCTATGGGAAACATGACGACATACAGAGATTCTTCCTCCAATGCGCCCTTTACTTCGAAGTACACCGAGGCTACTATGAAGAGTCGCAACAAATCACATTCACCACATCCCACTTCAGCGGTAAGGCACTCACCTGGTGGGTACATCATGCAGAGAAATACTTCAGCAAGACCGAAGCCAGATACCGCCTACCCTCGTGGAGAGACTTTGTGGAAGTAGTCCGGAAGGAATTCGCCGACCCAGCGGTAGAAGAAGTGCACGAACAGCGCATGTACGGACTGCGGATGCAGGATGGAGGCGCTAACCGATATTTCCAGGAACTGGAACAACAGGCACAGCTGGCTGGCAGATGGGAAGATCAAGGTGAGAAGAGTCATCTCGTCGCGGCAGTACGAGCCGGGGTACCAGATGAGTACACAATGGCTGTCGCCTCAGGAGAAAACATCCCCCAGACTTACTCTCAATGGAAGCGTCGCATCATACAGATCAACGACCAACGAGCGGTCAAACGAGCCTTCGACCGAACTCACAAAGGCTATTGCCCCCAAGATCCCCGAAACCGCCAAAACGCCCCTCGCAACGATAACTGCGCACCACCCCGAAGCGACAACAAACCCCTGAGATACCAGAACACACCACCTCCACCACCCAAGGAACCGGGACCTTCCAGCACCAACACTGGAATGGGACCAGTCTATGGCGGCCAAGGCCAACCAATGGACATAGACCGAATCCGACAGGAACGGCGGTGCTTCAACTGCCATCAGAAGGGACACTTCACCGCTGACTGCCGACAGCCCCAGAAGCCAAGGGACAGCGGAGGAAGGTTTACCCCACGCAACAACAATCGCCGAGACAATCGGGTAGTAGAACAGGAAGTGGAATCGGACAAGGAGAAGACGCCCTTGTCCTCAGGAGTCGAGGAGGTAAAAGACGGGGCCGACAAGTAAGCGATTCTACTTGGTCGGCCGGACTCTCTCATGGTGCTTTACATACTGCTGGACGAACTTATAATACTTCTGTAGGACCTTTTCATATGCATTCAAATATACCCATCTCTACCGCTTCCAGCAAAGCACCCAAAGAATCACAAAACCGGTACAGTATTCTAACTAACTTAATGGATCAGGAAGACGAAGAATACCTTGCCAAAATGGAACGAACCCCAACAGGAAGCGGGACGATACTTCCCCCTAGGACCGAGTCCCATTCGGGATCTTTGCCTGGGATCTCACAGGACAAGTCGCACCGCGCACCTGAGGGGGTTCTCCCGGGACGGCCCAAGGTTTTCAGATCCAGGAACAACAAGCAGAAGCATGTGGCTTCCCCAAAAAGAAGAATCCCTGACTGCAAACGACTGCAGCAGAGGGAGCACGGAGAGGCAATAGCCCCGGGCAGCAAGACCAAAGGAGCAATCCCTTGAGGAAAACTGACCGTGACTCCTGTAGATACGCACCCGAATGCTGGGGACGACCTGACTAAGGGCGGACGGGACAGAGCGGAAAAGTACCCTCCCGGATCAGAACAGTTCTCAACCGACGGGGCACAAGCGCCTTGTCCGCCACGCGAGACGGGTAGTAGGCGCGCCCAAAACCCAATAAGTCCTCCGCCACTATCTCCACACTCATGCAAAGTTTCTCTAGAGGAAGTACCGGATGACGAAGACGACACGTCCTATCGAATGGCTGCTGCCGCCAAAAAGGCAGACGCATGCGGGCCATCCCCGATGCGAAAAAGCCCTCCTTCGGAGGCAAGACGCCTAACCCGCGGAGCCAAAAGAACAGCTACCAACGGCGGCAACGTCCTGGTGGAAACACCCATGAACCCTAGCGGTTCTAGATGGACAAAGAAGAAGGCCGAGGAAGAATACAACGAGGATGACGACCCTGAGTGGCAAGAGTATCTCAAGGGCCACCGCTATCACAAAAAGGGAGACCCTGACGCCACCGACATGAAGGCGTACAACAGGTGGTGGATGCAGGTGAAGAAGGATCACGACTGGACAGAACTGAAAACTATCGAGAAGGAGGAATCCGGTTACATGATTCCATTCAAAACAGAATGGACATGGCGCGCAATCAGACAAGCGACGGGCAGTTACGAAGCCCGCGCCATATTAGTGCACTGGACCCACAAAATGCGACAGGCAGAAGCAGACCGAGAAATGCTAATGCGCATCGTCACCCTTCCCCGCACTCAGGCGCTCGAACAGTTGGAGGAACTCCGCAAACCGGTCAGATACATCCGAAGAAGCGCCCGAGCCGGAGCAAAGGACTTAACCACTGAAATTCGCCTCGAAACCCTCACCAACCGACAGACCCTTAAAACCACTGCTCTCATCGATAGTGGGTGCACTGGAAGCTCTATTGACCGCAAATATGTAGAAGAACATGACCTACCAACCCGAGCAACCAGCGCCCCGATACCAGTCTACAATGCTGACAGCACGCGCAACAAAGCCAGCGAAGTCACTCACTTCATTGAACTCCGAATGATCATCGGAGGACACGCAGAACGAATCGACCTGGCAGTCACGGACCTAGGTACAAGAAGAGTATTCCTCAGACATGACTGGCTAATACGTCATAACCCTGTCATCAATTGGAAGACGCAAAAAATCATATTTGGATGATGCCAGTGTCAGAAACAGCCATTCACGCTACCAGACGCGGATCCAGAAGATAGATGGGATGAGGAGCTAGAAGAAGGAGATACAATACTAGCAGTAGATATGACCGAAGAAATAGAAATCAGGGCGATTCACCATGCCAATGATTTAGCCGCAAAAGCAAGTGAAGGGAAGCCAAAGAAAAGCTTCGAAGAAATGGTACCCGCCCGACTACCGGGATTTCCAAGACTTGTTCTCGAAGGACAACTTCAATGAACTCCCCGATCGAAAGCCCTGGGACCATGCCATCAAACTCATCCCCAACGCCAGCAACACCCTTGACTGCAAAGTATATCCACTGAATCGAAACGAACAGGAAGAACTTGACAAATTCTTGGATGAGAACCTATCTACCGGAAAGATTCGACCTTCAAAATCCCCGTTCGCATCCCCATTCTTCTTCGTCAAGAAAAAGGATGGCGCCCTTCGCCCCATCCAAGACTATCGAAAGCTCAACGAGATGACCATTAAGAACCGATACCCTCTACCGCTCATCTCGGAACTCATGGACAAACTCCGAGGAGCCAAATACTTCACCAAGCTTGACGTACGCTGGGGATATAACAATGTACGCATCAAAGAGGGTGATGAGTACAAAGCCGCCTTCCGCACCAATCGAGGACTGTTCGAACCGACAGTCATGTTTTTCGGACTCACGAATTCTCCTGCCACATTCCAATGGATGATGAACGACATCTTCCATGACTTAATCGCCGAAGGAAAAGTAACCATATACCTCGACAATATCCTTATCTTCTCCAAAAACCTCCAGGAACACCGACAGATAGTCCGACGAGTACTTCGATGCCTATGGGAACACAAGTTGTTCCTCAAAGCCGAGAAGTGCAAATTCGAGGTCCTAGAAACAGAGTACTTAGGAGTAATCATCAGCGAGGGATCGGTCAGAATGGACCCCATCAAAGTCAAAGGAATTACGGAATGGCCTGCCCCTACCAAGAAAAAAGAGCTGCAGAGTTTCCTAGGATTCACGAATTTCTACCGAAAATTCATAAAAAACTACTCAAAGATAGTACGACCCATGACCCAACTTACCGGAAACGCCCCATGGAACTGGGGCGCCACCCAAAATCAAGTGTTCCAACAACTGAAAAGGCAAATGGCAGAAGACGTCATCCTAGCCCTGCCAAAAGAAGACGGAAAATTCAGGGTAGAAGCAGACTCCAGCGAAGGAGCCATCGGCGCCGTACTAAGCCAACAGCAGGACGGTAAATGGAGACCCGTAGCCTTTCTTTCAAAGTTGTTGACGACGACGGAAAGGAACTACGAAATATATGACAAGGAACTCCTCGCCATAATGCTCGCCCTCGCTGAATGGAGGCATTACCTCATGGGAGCCGCAGTTGACTTCAAAGTATGGACCGACCATCAAAACCTTCAGTATTTCCGAAAGCCCCAAAAGCTAAACCGCCGACAAGCCCGTTGGGTTACCGAACTCGCCGAATATCATTTCTCTCTTCATCACAAACCCGGCACAGCAAACCGAAAAGCCGACCTCCTATCCCGACGGGATGATCACGACCAAGGAAAAGAAGACAACGATGAGATCGTAGTCCTCAAACCCGAACACTTCCGAGCAATGATCATGCCTACGACATCCAGCATCCACTCGAAAATCAAGCATGCTACCGAGAGCACCGACAAATGGGATTGAGGAATCTCTGATTCCCTAAACCATGAACAAGGCATCACAATGGAAAAAGGACTCCTGATGCTCACCGGAAGAATCTATGTACCCCGAGATGAGAAACTCAGAGGGGAAATTATTGCCATGTCTCATGACCACCTCACTGCCGGACATCCAGGCATTGATAAGACCAATGAGCTCGTTCAAAGAGAGTATTGGTGGCCAAAGATCAAGCAAACCGTGGAAAGATATGTAAAAGGATGCGAAACATGCCAACGAGTTAAGTCCAATACTCAGGCGCGCAAAGCACCCCTTCATCCCAACGCAATCCCATCCGAACCATGGACCCATATCTCCGTTGACCTCATCACCGGTCTCAAAGAATCCGGCGGATACGACGCAATCTTAGTTATAGTAGATAGATTTTCAAAAGAAATCATCCCAGTAGCATGCAACGGAACTCTCACATCGGAAGGAACCGCCAAAATATTCCGCGACAAAGTTTTCACCATTCACAGCATGCCAAGGACCATGATCTCGGACAGAGGTCCTCAATTCGTTTCCAAGTTCATGACAGACCTTTACCAAATACTCCAAATCACTCCCAACGCCTCCACCGCTTTTCACCCCCAAACCGACGGACAGACAGAAAGGGTCAACCAAGAAATCGAGAAATATCTAAGGATATTCACTAGATATCAGCAAGATGACTGGCATGAATGGCTCACACTAGCAGCATTCGCCCACAACAATCAAAAGCATTCTGCCATGGGCCAAAGCCCTTTCTTCACCGTTTACGGACTCAACCCCCGAGTCGTCCCAGAAACAGAACGCCGAAGCCCCTTCACCAATCCCGCAGCCGGAAACTTTGCGTCGCAAATGCAGAGCATCCACAAGAAATGTGAACAAGCCCTCCAAGAAGCTGCCACCAAAATGAAAACCCAGTACGACAAACGAAAGGGCAAAGCCGTAGCATACAAAAAGGACGATCTAGTTTGGCTCGACACCACCAACCTCCACCTTCCACAGCCAAAGAAGAAGCTCGACGACAAACGAGTAGGCCCATTCCGAATCCTCGAAAAGGCAGGCGCCTCTGCTTACAAACTCAAACTTCCCCCTCACTGGCGCATTCATCCCCGCTTCAATGAGAAACTCCTAACACCGTACACACCCCCAGCATTCCCGAACCAAGAGTTACCACCGCCACCACCACCAGATCTCATCGAAGATGAAGAACAATATGAAGTCGAAGAAGTCCTCGACACTCGAACCTGAAGGGTAAGAGGAAAGAAGGGCCAACCTTCTCGACTAGTAACCGACTACTTTGTGAAATGGACGGGCTGGACAAGGGAACACAACGATTGGGTCACCGAAGAAGATATGGAGAATGCCCAAGAAGCAATAGAGGACTACCAACAAGGCCAAGCAGAACATGGAAGAGCAATAACGGCCGAGGTCATCGTAAACCCTAAAGCGATAAAACAAATCGTAGGACACGAATACAAGGAAATCGGAGACGGAGCATGGAATTACTTCTATACAGTCGAGCGAAATGATGGGAAAAGAATTCAAGTACAGAACCCAGACGGAGAAGCATGGATAGAATATATTCAGGACTATTGGAGAGCACTAAAGGAGGAACTAGAAGAGATGGAAGAGCCCTAATGGCAGTCGGGATGACTGCCTTAACGAGAGGGTAATGTTACGATTTCTCGCACTTATTCATTTTCTTTCCTAATTATCAGAAGACCGAGTTATCCCCGACCCCATGTGACTATATAAACCAGAACCAGACGGCTTAGGCCAAGTAGCTGATAACTACGGCTCACGCTTCCAGCATGACAACCGTATTGTCTTTGTGTGTTGTAGCTATTATTAGTACTACAGTTTTCGTATATAAGTAGGTAGCTCTTGCTGTGATACCCCAGCTTCAAGCTAAAGTTTATCAATACCGAACTTCTCTCTTAACTCGCTCAACTAAGAACTTAGTCCGATCCCTTCACTTATATCCGAACTCCATGAGACTCTCGGGTGACTGTCCGAACACGAGACAGCCCGAGTTTACTCTTGTTTGGATCACGTGAGGTTCGGGTCTAACATGAAGAGAGTTTGCCGACCCGGCAGTAGAAGAAGTACATGAACAGCGCATGTATGGGCTGCGGATGCAAGACGGAGGCGCCAACCAATACTTCCAGGAACTAGAACAACAAGCGCAGCTTGCAGGCAGATGGGAAGATCAAGGGGAGAAGAGCCATATTGTCGTGGCAGTACGAGCCGGGGTACCAGATGAGTACACCATGGCTGTCGCATCCAGAGAAAACATTCCCCGAACTTACCCCCAGTGGAAGCATAGAATCATCCAGATCAATGACCAACGGGTGGTAAAACGGGCTTTCGACAGGACTCACAAGGGCTATCACCCTCAAGACCCCCGAAATCGACAGAACGTGCCCCGCAACGACAACCGCGCCCCGCCTCGCAACGACAACCGAGCTCCACCACCCAGGAACCAGAATGCCCCCCTGCAGCCGCCTAGAGAATCGGGCCCTTCCAGCACCAACACTGGAACCGGACCAGTCTATGGCGGCCAAGGCCAACCAATGGACATAGACTGGATCTGACAGGAGCAGAGATGCTTCAACTGCCATCAGAAAGGACACTTCACCGCTGACTGCAGACAACCAAGGAAGCCAAGGGACAGAGGCGGAAGGTTTACCCCGTGCAATAACAATCGCCGAGACAATCGGGCAGTAGAACAAGAAGTAGAATCAGACGAGGAGAAGACGCCCTCGTCCTCTGGAGTCGAGGAGGTAAAAGACAGGGCCGACGAGTAAGCGATTCTACTTGGTCGGCCAGACGCTCTCAAGGTGCTTTACATACTGCTGGACGGACTTATAATACTTCTGTAGGACTCTCTCATACGCATTCGAATATACCCGCTATCATCCCCAGCAAAGCACCTAAAGAATCGCAGAATTGGTATAGTATTCTAACTAATATGATGGATCAGGAAGACAAAGAATACCTCGCCAAGATGGAACGAACCCCAACAGGAAGTGGGACAATACTTCCCCCGACGGCCGAGTCCCACTTGGGATCTTTGCCCAGGATCTCTCAGGGCAAGTTGCATCGCGCACCGAAGGAGGTTCTCCTGGGACGGTCAAAGGTTTACAGATCCAGGACCGACAGCAAGCAGAAGCGTGCGGCTTCCCCAAAAAGAAGAATCCCTGATCACAAACAGCTGCAGCAGAGGGAGCACGGAGAGGCAATAGCCCCGGGCAGCAAGACCAAAGGAGCAATCCCCCGAAGGAAACTAACCGTGACTCCTGTAGATATGCACCCAAATGCCGGGGACAACCTGACTAAGGGCGGACAGGACAGAGCGGAAAAGTCCCTTCCCGGATCAGAACAGTTCTCAACTGACAGGGTACAAGCACCTCATCCGCCACATGAGACGGGTGGTAGGCACGCCCAAAACCCGATAAGTCCCCCTCAACTTCATCCTAACTCACGCAAAGTCTCTCTAGAGGAAGTACCGGACGACGAAGACGACATGTCCTACAGAATGGCTGCTGCAGCCAAAAATGCAGACACATGCGGGCCATCCCCGATGCGAAAAAGCCCTCCTTTGGAGGCAAGACGCCCAACCCGCGGAGCCAAAAGAATGGCTACCAACGGCAGCAATGTCCTGGTGGAAACACCCATGAACCCTAGCGGTTCTAGACAGACAAAGAAGAAAGCCGAAGAAGAATACAACGAAGATGATGACCCTGAGTGGCAAGCATACCTCAAGGGACATCGCTATCGCAAAGAAGGAGACCCCGACACTACCAATATGAAAGCGTACAACAGGTGGTGGACACAGGTACAAAAGGACCACGACTGGACGGAATTAAAAACCATCGAGAAGGAAGAATCTGGATACATGATTCCATTCGAAACAGAATGGACATGGCGCGCCATCAGGCAAGCGACGGGCAGCTACGAAGCCCACGCCATCCTAGCGCACTGGACGCACAAAATGCGACAAGCAGAAGCAGACCGAGAAATGCTAATGCGCATTGTCACTCTTCCCCGTACCCAAGCCCTTGAACAGTTAGAAGAACTCCGCAAACCGGTCCGATATATCCGAAGAAGCGCTCGAGCCAGAGCAAAGGACCTAACCACTGAAATCCGACTTGAAACCCTCACCAATCGCCAGACCCTCAAAACCACCGCTCTCATCGATAGCGGTTGCACCGGAAGCTCTATTGATCGCAAATATGTAGAAGAACACAACCTACCAACCCGAGCAACCAGTGCCCCGATCCCAGTCTACAATGCCGATGGAACGCGCAACAAGGCTGGCGAAGTCACTCACTTCGTCGAACTCCGAATGACCATCGGAGGACACTCCGAACGAATCAATCTGGCAGTCACGGACCTAGGCATGAGGAGAGTATTCCTCGGACATGATTGGTTAATACATCACAACCCAGTCATTAATTGGAAGACCCAGAAAATCATATTCGGACGCTGTCAGTGCCAGAAACAGCCGTTCACCCTACCAGATGCAGATCCAGAAGACAGATGGGACGAGGAGTTAGAAGAAGGAGACATGATATTAGCAGTAGACATGACAGAGGAAATAGAAATCAGAGCAGTTCACCATGCCAATGATTTAGCCGCAAAAGCAAGTGAAGGAAAACCAAAGAAGAGTTTTGAAGAAATGGTATCCCCTGACTATCGGGATTTTCGAGACCTGTTCTTGAAAGACAACTTCGATGAACTCCCCGAATGGAAACCCTGGGACCATGCCATTGAACTCGTTCCCAACGCCAGCAATACCCTTGACTGCAAAGTATATCTGCTGAACCGAAGCGAACAGGAAGAACTTGACAAATTCTTGGATGAGAACCTATCCACTGGAAGAATTCGTCCTTTGAAATCCCCGTTCGCATCCCCGTTCTTCTTTGTAAAGAAAAAAGATGGTGCCCTTCGCCCTGTCCAAGACTATCGAAAGCTCAACGAGATGACCATTAAGAACCAATACCCACTACCACTCATCTCAGAGCTCATGGACAAACTCCGAGGAGCCAAATACTTCACCAAGCTAGACGTACGCTGGGGATATAACAATGTACGCATAAAAGAAGGCGATGAGTACAAGGCCGCCTTCCGCACCAATCGAGGACTGTTCGAACCCACCGTCATGTTCTTCGGACTCACAAATTCCCCCGCCACGTTTCAATGGATGATGAACGATATCTTCCACGACTTGATCGCCGAGGGAAAAGTAACCATATACCTCGACAATATCCTCATTTTCTCCAAAAACCTTCAAGAGCACCGACAAATAGTCAGACAAGTACTTCGACGCCTACGGGAACACAAGCTGTTCCTCAAAGCCGAGAAGTGCGAGTTTGAAGTCCTAGAAACAGAGTACCTGGGCATCATCATCAGCGAAGGATCGGTCCGAATGGACCTAATCAAAGTCAAAGGAATTACAGAGTGGCCCACTCCCACCAAGAAAAAAGAGCTGCAAAGTTTCCTAGGATTTACAAATTTCTATCAAAAATTCATAAAGAACTATTCCAAGATCGTATGACCAATGACCCAACTCACCGGAAACGCCCCTTGGAACTGGGGTGCAGCCCAAAATCAAGCATTCCAACAATTGAAGAAGCAAATGGCAGAAGACGTTATCCTAGCCCTGCCCAAGGAGGACAGAAAATTCAGAGTAGAAGCAGACTCCAGTGAAGGAGCCATTGGTGCAGTACTAAGCCAACAGCAGGACAGTAAATGGAGACCTGTAGCTTTCCTTTCAAAGTCGTTGACGATGACAGAGAGGAACTACGAGATATATGACAAAGAACTCCTCACCATAATGCTCACGCTTGCTGAATGGAGACATTACCTGATGGGAGCTGCTGTTGACTTTGAAGTATGGACAGACCATCAAAACCTTCAATATTTCCGCAAACCCCAAAAACTCAACCGTAGACAAGCCCGTTGGGTCACCAAACTCGCTGAGTACCATTTCTCCCTACACCACAAGCCCGGCACCGCAAACCGAAAAGCCAATCTCCTATCCTGACGGGACAATCACGACCAGGGAAAAGAAGACAACGATGAAATCATAGTCCTCAAGCCTGAACACTTCCGAGCAATGATCATGCCCACGACATCCAGCATTCACTCGAAAATCAAGCATGCTACTGAGAGCACCGACAAATGGGATCGAGGAATCTCTGATTCCCTAAACCATGAACAAGGCATCACAATGGAAAAAGGACTCCTGATGCTCACCAGAAGAATCTATGTACCCTGAGATGAAAAGCTCAGAGGAGAAATCATCGCCATGTCCCATGACCACCTCACTGCCGGACACCCAGGCATTGATAAGACCAATGAGCTCGTTCAAAGAGAGTATTGGTGGCCAAAGATCAAGCAAACCGTGGAAAGATATGTAAAAGGATGCAAAACATGCCAACAAGTTAAGTCCAATACTCAGGCGCGGAAAGCACCCTGTTACAATTTATTCACTTTTTTGCCTTTCTTCACACATTATGCAATCCCACTTACTCATTTGTCCCGAATCTCGCTTAGTAATGGACTTCTATTGTCGTTCGGAACCATCGTTTTAGTACTATCATTTCAGTATATAAGTAGTAGCTCTCGCTGTAGTATACTCCAGCTTCGAGCTAAAGTTTATCTATACCAAACCTATCCTCGTTGACTCGCTTGCCGAAAGTTAACCAGCAGGATCCAGCCCTCAGTCCAATACTCTGGTGACTCTTTGGGTGATTGTCCGAACACGAGACAGCCCTGAGTTTATACCTATTTGGACCTCGTGGTGCTCAGGCCTAACAGTTAGCTCGAAGCTTCCTAGTCCTCCTTAAACGCATCGCCGAAGGAGAACGCCCATGATCATCCCGAAATCTCTAGAAGGAACCGCCGTGGAAACCATCGCAGGAGGAGCAGTCGCCTTCGTTATCGTCGCCCTTATAGTCCTCCTAATTGTCTGTTATTGGCAACAGAACAGTGTAGGCCGGTGGATAGAAAGTCGCAGTCATGGAAGGCAAAGGCAGACGCAGGTGGTGGAGCAACAACCCGTTCCGACACACTACATCCTGACCAACTACCCCCAGTTCGTTGGAGGAGGTGACCCCTTCTATACCCCACCAGCTAGCCCGGCTGCAAGGCAGCAACTGAGCCTTAGAAGTCTTGCTGCAAGGCCAGCTACCCCCGAGAACGTCGTCATCCCCCCTGTTGCTGGACCTTCTGGAACTCGGCATGCCCTTACAAATTCCAGTACTAGCACCGATGACAAGGACCTCGAGCTTGACATCACAGAACTTGACCCAGGAGTCCACAACCCACCAACGCATTGGTCGACGGAGGCTGGTGGAGGGCACGTACCTAGGACCGATAGCCCGACCGACCCCAGTACCCGTACCGTCACCCCGAACCGAATCACCACCGGACCTATCTGGCAGGCACACCAGACTGGGAACATCCTCCATGGGGCTGCCGACACGGAACAGCCTGTGCAATTTTACCCTTTAAAACTTCCCAAATAATCGTTTTCAGAGAGCAACCGTTATTGGCTCTACCTAGGTTAGTAATGTTCGGTGACATAATGTTAGCGACACTGCCACAGCCCAAATTGGCCTTCACCTCATTTCAGGTGCGCATGAGTTTACAGTCTTCCCACTGGTCAATTGGGCTCAAAAAAAAATAACATACTTGAAAAAAAAATATCATTGCATCTACAGCCCTTCCCCACATGTGTCGTACCTATTTTGGCTGGATGTGTCGGGATGAATCAGGATGTACTTACCGTGGGAATATATCATTCCTAATCCAGTAGCTAGAAATTTTTTTGAAAATCTTCCTTTGAAATCAGTGGATTTTCCATGTAATTGGGTCATATAAACATATCAGACAGAAATATACTGATTTTATCCATGATTTTACCAGTCAAATTGTATATACTGTCTGTAATTTCGCAACAGACAGACAATTTCGACGTTTTTCGGACTTTGCCGGACCAAGCAGCTATTCGGGCCGACTGTACTCACTGGAGAAAATCGTTCAGTATAGGTCGAGTTCACTCTTCAAGTACAAAAATAGTATCCAGAAGTGTAAAGATACTATGTAATAACCTACAGTTTAATTTTGTAGCATGTAGCGGCAATATAAAATAAAAGTCTAATAAAAGTCTAGTGAACGTTGTACCAAGATGAGTGATAGCTATACATTAGTTGCCCTCAACAGTACTACATGGTATAAATACATGTAGTGGCATATCGGCATGGATCGGAGGGGCCAGTTCAGTAGTATAATGGATTATATTGATTATCTATTAGCTCTTGAACTGCCTGAGAAAGCATGGCAATGTGTAGAGGTAAACTATGTTTGAAAATATAAAAGAGAGAGAGAATTTTCATTAATTTGCCTATACATAGTCCCCATGTAACCAGAACTATATAGCATTTTGTAAATACATTACTAATATCAGTAGTAAAGTATCCCGATACTAAACGGGACGTCGGATAGTCTGCATCGAGCAGCAGATGAATCCCGAGCATGGATTCCGCTGCTCGATCGAGGCGGACCGACCAACCGACCTGCGATCGAGTGGCTGTGCCGCTTCTTTCTTTGCCTTTCACTACCACCTGGCCGACGACGACGACCCTCCGCACCACCGACGTGCTTTTTAGGACACAATTAAAGGTATGTGATGGTATTATTCGTGCTAATTTATCTTTTTAGGCTCTTTTTCTGCATGCGAAGCGTACCAGCAAGCGACAGACGACGACGACCTAGTGGACGACGATGACGACGATGAGCACAAGCTTTGTAGAGGATTAGTGGGACGGAGTACGTGCACGGTGGTACTCTGGGATGTTTTAGGGAGGAACGAGAGGCCCAGGAGGATGGGAGGAAGGGCGAGAGGGTGTGGACAGGTGGGCCCCCCAAACATCTGGGCACCGACAGCCAACGACAACGACAACGAATGAGCCCTTCTGGGAATTGATGCAGGACCCGTCGACGGAGGGAATGCACCCAACACCTCCCGTATGCCCCCACAACCGCGCTCACCGCTGGCATCCCCCTCCCCGCCCAACATCGCCGTCCCCCACTCCGCCCAGGACACATACGGACTCGATGTCTGTGCATCTCCCACTCTTTGAGTGGGGGAACATGACTGCGATGTCCGTTTTCTCTCCCGACCCCACCGTCACCCGCCGCCCGCCCACCATCCCGAATCCCGCCCTATCCGTCGTCCCGCCGGTGCTACTGGCTTCCTCGGTGTCCCGAAACCTCACCACCACCATTTTCGACACCGGGGAATCCAATAGCACCACCATCCCTACACCATTCTCCCCCCTCGCTGTGGAACGGCTGTCGCAGCCCACCCCCAACGTTTTCGCCGCCCACAAGCAGACTACGGGCCCTATAGCAACGGACGGGTATCGCATTCGACGAGCGACGTGCTCGCCCCCCACCCCCCACCGTGCGCAGGGATCCCCGATACCTGCACGCTGCCCGACGGCCTGCACAACGATGGGCTTTTTTTTTTCTCTTAAAAATTAATGTATTTCGTCTATGTATTTACTTTAATACATGTTAATACTGTGGCTGTATGGTCAAGTGGTTACTGCGCCTTATTGTACCTAACGAGGAGGTCAGGGTTTGATTATGCCTGTGTTCATTTTTTTTCGTGAACAATCCTGGGCTCGAAAAAAGGTAATCCATTTTTGTGTCACCCAATCCAGCTTTTTTGGGCCGCCGTTGGTCGGGGTCGTTATGGGCAGTGGGTCCGAATGCCATATAGGGTATATCCTATTTTTTTCGGGCCAGTACAGTGAGCAGGGCAACGAGAATTCCAGCTAATATCACCTGCACCACCAATGAATCATTTTCTAAAACTGGATGTGGCAGTGCCCATAAACTTTTGGCTAGGGATTGGCTGTATGTAGTAGGTGGTGACTTTGGGGTTTCTGCTGGTTATAACCCATGGGTTATATCCAGTCAAAATGGCTTTTCTATACTGGGTTATAACCAGCAGGAATCCGCTATTCAAGTGGTTACAGGTGATATGGACAGTGGGACGAATGGGTCGAAGCCTTCCGAAAGCAGTTCTCGGACCCCGCTATCCAGGAAAAGCATGAACAAAAAATGATGGAACTACGAATGGGCAATGGGATGGCCACCGCCTATTTCCAACGCCTGGAACACCTGGCAATGCTGGCCGGGCTTCGACACGAGGAAGGACCCCGGTCTGCCCTCGTCTGAGCAATCCGCCAAGGACTTCCTAACGACTACACCCAGTTCATTTCTGACCTCGGCATGTTCGTCCCCACCTATTACTGGCAGTGGAAACAACGAGTCTGTACAATGTACGATGAGCGCGCCAAAAAGGCCACCTTCGACCGAATCCACTATCGAAGCAACCCCCCCCAAAAGCAGAAAACCCCGGCTGTTAGCACTAGTCAGAAAGCTAGCAGCGCGACAAGTTCGAGCGGGAATAAGTCGACCGCCAACACTGGAGGCGGGTGGACTACCTATGAGGGGGCAGGGGAACCAATGGACATCGATCGGATGCACCAGGAGAAGAGATGTTACAACTGCGGAAAGAAGGGTCACCTAGCCAAAGACTGCCGGGCCCCGAAAAGACCACGAGACGCGAAGACAGGAAGGTATACGTACACATCAGAGCAATTATGGGCTATGCTCGATGATCAAGTCAAGGCAGAGGCAGAAGAAGGAAAGACGGTCGAGGAGAAGATGCCCCCAACGTCAGGAGTTGAAGAGGTAAAAGGGGAGGCCGACAAGTGAGCGATTCCACTTGTTTGGCCAGAACAATTATTCTGTCCATCCCACGCTTGGACTCGGCTAGCCGGTCCTTTTGTAACAATACTTTACTATGTACGTCACATCACAAGCATTCAAATATACCCGCTTCCACTTCTCTGAGCGCCCCAACCCTGAAAGAATTGCAGCAAACTCCGACATCGGAGTTTAAAACTCCACTTAAATACCTCGTTCACCCCCCATCTAAACCCCGGGCCCCACTTTCCAGCTATGAAACCATAAGACCTGGGGACGCACCTAACTTGACCACAGAGAAGGTGTCCTCCGGAGGTGTTAGACCGTTCTTACGGCACAAGACACGCGATGCCCCCGTTGCCACCAAGCGGGCTGCGCCCCAGGCAGGAACCCCAACCAAGGAGGATACCGGAGCCGCCATTCCTACCAACGAGGCCCGAGTAAAGGCTGAAGTGAAGGGCGGCCTCACCCAAGAGAAACCCAAGGGAGACCCCACGAAGGGCCCACATGAGGGTGAAGAGCGGTGAAGACCGTTGGCCGCCAAAACCTCAATCGCCCACAAGGATCAAGCGGGCCGAACAGGGCGAGAGATGCCCTGACTGCCGCGAGTCACCATTGAAGAGGTACCCGATGACGACGACGACACTTCCTATCACCTCTCCCAACTAAAGACACGACCGCCCATGCCCGGGAGCACCACGGAACGCGCTTCACCCCCGAAGAATACCTGGTTTAAGCCCTTTGGTCCCGACTGGACTCTTTGGGCTATTCAGGAAGCACAGACTGACTCTGAGGCATTGGCAGCCCTCTATCTCTGGGTTCACAAGGGGAGAGAAGGAGAGGTAGACGAAGAGACAATACGGTATCTCCGCCTAGGGGGAGAGTCAGCAAGAGAACGGCTGTATGAACTCCAAAAGCCAATACGCTACCTGCGGCGAGTACAAACTGATGGAGCCAGAGAGCTACTAATCAACGCTCAACTGGAAACGCTGGCGGACCGACAGACCCTAAAAGCCCATGCCCTTGTTGACAGCGGTTGTACGGGAAGTTCTATTAGCCAGAAGTACGTGGAACGTCACGGTCTCCAGACCTACCCGGCGCCCTCCCCCATACCAGTGTACAACGCCGATGGGACAAGAAACCAGACAGGGGAAATCACCGAGTTTGTAGAGCTCCGAATGTCTTTGGGGGATCACACCGAACGAATCGATCTTGCGGTAACTGAACTAGGCAAGGGAGACTTATTTCTTGGACATGACTGGCTTAAACGGCACAACCCCATCATCAATTGGGTCACGGGGCGGATACTCTTCGGGCGCTGTCAGTGCAAGAAAAATCCCTTTCCCCTGCCCGATATGGACCCGGAGGATCACTGGGATGAAGAACTAGAGGAGGGAGAGACCATTTTGGCCATTGACGTCCAAGAAGCCATGGAGATCTGAGCCGTACACCACGCCAATGACCTGGCTGCCAAGGCCACCGAAGGGAAGCCCAACCAGTCCTTCGAAGACCTAGTCCCCACATGGTATCATGAATTCCATGACCTGTTCTCCAAGGAAAACTACGATGAACTCCCCGAACGCAAACCATGGGATCACGCCATTGAACTGATCCCCAATGCCCAAAACACCCTCGATTGCAAGGTATACCCCCTCAATCAGAACGAACAAGAGGAGTTGGACAAGTTCCTAGATGAGAACCTCGCCAGTGGCCGGATTCGCCCGTCCAAATCGCCGTTCGCATCACCATTCTTCTTTGTCAAAAAGAAAGATGGATCTCTTCGACCAGTCCAAGACTATCGAAAACTTAACGAGATGACCATCAAGAATCGTTATCCGCTTCCCCTTATTTCTGAACTTATGGACAAGCTACAAGGGGCCAAGTACTTTACCAAGCTTGACGTCCGATGGGGGTATAATAACGTCCGGATCAAAGAGGGGGACGAGGCGAAGGCGGCATTCAGAACTAACCGAGGGCTCTTCGAACCCACGGTCATGTTTTTCGGACTAACCAACTCACCGGCGACCTTCCAATGGATGATGAACGATATCTTCCACGACTTGATAAGCGAAGGGAAGGTTACCATTTACCTCGACGACATCTTAATCTTTTCGAAGGACCTCGAAGAACACCGCCGCCTCGTCCGGCATGTTCTCCAGCGTCTCCGAGAAAACAAATTATTCCTCAAGGCGGAAAAGTGCGAATTCGAAGTACTGGAGATGGAGTACTTGGGAGTGATCATCAGTGAAGGGGCAGTGCGAATGGACCCAGTGAAAGTGAAGGGGATAGCGGAGTGGCCCACGCCAACGAAGAAAAAGGAGCTTCAATCCTTCCTAGGCTTCACCAACTTCTATCAAAAGTTCATCAAGGACTACTCCAAAATAGTCCGACCCCTCACTCAATTGACCGGTAAATCTCCCTGGACCTGGGGAGCGGCGCAAAACCAGGCCTTTCAACGCCTCAAAGACCAAATGGCGAAGGATGTTGTCCTCACCCTACCACGAGAGCAGGGCAAGTTCTGGGTGGAAGCCAATTCAAGTGAGGGGGCCGTCGGGGCCGTCCTTAGCCAAGAACAGGACGGGAAGTGGAGACCGGTGGCCTTCCTCTCGAAATCCCTCACCACCACCGAATGCAACTATGAAATTTATGACAAGGAGTTATTGGCAATCATGCTTGCTCTGTCGGAGTGGAGACACTACCTTATGGGGGCCGCAGAGGATTTCGAGATATGGACTGACCATCAAAATCTCCAATACTTCCGGAAACCCCAAAAGCTTAACAGGCGACAAGCCCGATGGGTGACCAAGTTGGCAGAGTATCATTTTACCCTGCATCATAAACCCGGATCGGCCAACCAAAAGGCCAATCTCCTAAGCCATAGGGACGACCACAACCAGGGGAAGGAGGACAACGACGACATCGTCATGCTACAACCTGAACACTTCCGAGCCATGGTCATGCCCACAACGACAGAGACCCACCAACGAATTAGAGAAGTTACCCACAATCAAACGAAGTGGGATCAAGGCATCTCCGACTCCCTGAACCACGAACGTGGAATCACCCAGGAGGATGGAATTCTCTACTACGACGGGAGGATCTACGTACCTCGGGACGACAAACTCCGGGGGGAGATCATCACTCAATATCACGATCACCTCACCGCAGGCCACCCAGGCATCGCCAAGACATGGGAGCTAGTCGAGCGCGACTTTTGGTGGCCCAAAGACCGACAAACCATAGAGAGATACGTGAAGGGATGCGAGGTGTGTCAAAGGATAAAGGCCAATACACAAGCAAAAACGAATCCTCTACACCCTAACGAAATTCCTTCCTCCCCATGGACCCATATCTCGGTGGATATGATCACTGGGCTCAAAGAGTCGAATGGCTATGACACCATCCTCGTAATCGTAGACCGGTTCTCTAAGGAGATTATCCCCATTACATGCAATGTCACTCTATCCTCGGAAGGATGGGCCAAGATACTTCGAGATCAGGTATACGCGAGGCATGGAATGCCTCAAGTCATCATCTCCGACCACAGACCTCAATTCGTCTCCAAATTCATGACAGAATTGTACCGCCTATTGTCAATCACCCCAAACGCCTCCACCGCGTTGATGAGCCTTGAGGCTCTGTGCGCTCTGAAATCGCGGGCACACATATTAATTTATCGATATTCTCCCATGCACGGTCTTTTAGTAAACCAATCGTTGCAAGGCCAGTGCAGGTCGAATCGTAGCAAACTACTCAATGCACACGGCTACGCGAACCTATGACGCACTCCGCGAACCGATAATTAAATAAACATATCCAGTTCGATCGGATATCGGCCCGATCTTCCCAGGTGGCTGAGCTATAGGTCTATGACGGTATTACAAGTCTAGACCAATCATGTGATACCAGCCATACTATCATATGGTATGCCTGCGCGAAGGCGGTGCGCGGCGAGGGACTCGTAATGGCTAATGGTTGAAAGCATATGGGCACATTCCAATAAACATTTCGGCTTCGCGAAGTCACATTCCAGACGACTGCGCAACCAATAATGATGAGTAAAGAGCCACTTGCCGCTACGACTCGTTAACGAAGGAACGGTTAATACACCATACCACTCAGTAAGACTGTAGACAGCAGGATAATATTGTTACAAAGCGTTCGCGAAGCTCACTAATAAATTACTGCGGTTACCAAGGCTGACAGTAGTAGCTTACGAACTGGTACAAGAAAATTAGTATAAAAACCAGAGTGTATTAGCTAGAAAAACAGAATACGCTCGGGAATTACTCCCCCACACCATAGTCCTTAAAGCTTTCGAAGCTAACAAGCTTAGAAGACCCCCCTTACAACGTCCACGTCAATACACTAGTGTTTTAAAACGGTCCTCGCGAACCATAAAACACTTGTGCGCCGTATTGAATTGTTGCTTCGTTAACACTCAGCTTTCGTCCTTAAACCAAGAAGGCAATAGTTCACCTTCATTGGCATTCTCGCACCTCTTTGCCGTTCACCAGAAGACTTCAAAGGGTAATCCGTAGATAGGATTATTGCACTTTAGTTTCTAACACCAACAGATTATACTTTCGCGAAGCGAAATTATATAATAATTCCTAGCTCTTGTATAGGAACTAGCGACTGGAACCGTGATAGGATTCCGATACCTCATAACCCACTCAGTAAACACCCAAGCTTGCGATTCACTTCTCTTCTTGAAGTACTTCGCGCATAGACCTTGCTTCGCGAAGCTATAATTCGCAGCATAACACCCAGTAGCCCTGAATAAGCTACAATCTTAGGACCTACAGTCACTGCACGGAGGTGCCCGACTAGACTCGCTAAGAACCTGCCTTCAGATTCTGTGAAGGATTATACTTGCCGTTCAGGTGTTGTGTTTTCTGCCCGCAGGAGTCTTTAGGTTCATCATTTTGGAGCCCACCGCGAGGGGATAATAGTCAAAACTTCGACTCTATCTCCTAAAATCATACTTTGACCATTGCTCCCCCAAAGAACTTTGGTCATAACAAACCCTACCAACCACCTACTTCGCGACCTTTACGCGTAACATCCCAACGCCAACAGTGGCAAAAAGATACCGAGCACTTGGAACCCAAGCCTGCCGACACCCCAATTAATAATCCACCTACCCCTTCTACTTCTTCGCGAAGAATTAAAGAAGAGGATATAGAACAATTCATCCCAGGAGATCTCTACTACGAAGAGCTAGATATATCGACTGCTGAACCTTTCGATCTATACGAAGAAGACGAAGTTCTATCCAGTCTACAACCCTCTACCAGTCTATTCACAGACACATTACCGACTGCATATCACACAGCGGGTAACCTAACCCCAGCATCTGATACTGCGACACCCTACCCAAAACAAGGAATAGATCTTGACGATTTTGGAAGAAGATTAAGTCTCGCTACACAGAGCACCGATACTACTGAACTATCTACGCGAAGTTCACCCGTACAAACCCCTGCACCCGTTACTACACCAGTACGCGAAGGAGAAACCGAGGAATACGATATTCCTTTCATATCACAACCTATAGAAATCAACACACAAACCCCACACATTACACAGAAAGCAATGTCAGGAGCTGCAGGTGCACAAGCTGGTGCCCAAGCTGGAGGAAATGCTGGAGCAGGACAAGCTGGCCCCGCGCAGGCAGGACAAGCAGGCGCAGGACAAGCCGGTGCAGCCGCCCCTCAAGCAGCTCCTCTTCCACCAATAGCCATGAATACCCAGATGCCTTTTAGGCGGGAGCGAAGTGCTCCAAATATATTCGATGAAACAAATCCCGGTCGCGAACTAGCACGATATTTACAGGATTTGGAAGCCTTATTCGTCCGTTATAATATAACGGATGATAGAGAAAAGAAGAGATGGTTAACGCATTATCCTGGAGTTGCAGTAGCGGATTTCTGGGAAAGTCTCGCAGAGTTCGCAGATGCAACAAAAACCTATACGCACCTAAAAGATGCAATCATCAAGCAATATCCTGATGCGGACACGGACCGAAAATACGAAAGAATGGACATTGAACGAGTTGTAGGGAAATACGCTCGCGAAGTGATATCTTTGGCCGTCCTTGGAACGTACTATAGGGAATTCTACCCTAAAGCACAATTCTTGGAATCCAAAAACAGACTTTCTGGTTCCGAAGTCAGTAACCTGTTCAGCAAAGGATTCCCTGATTCCATCTGGGAAGGCATTATGCGTCGACTTCAAATTAAACTCCCAGACCACTTTCCTTCAGACCCCTACTTATTGGGAGAGATATACGAAGCCGCGCAATTTGTCTTACAAGGGACAAATCGCGGAGAAAGCTTGTACGCGAGTACACCACAGCCGTACCATGCTGGAGGGGGGTTCACGACGTATAATCCACCGATTATACCATCTGCGCCGGTTGCAACTACTCAGTCGTATGCACCAAGGATGCCAGACCCAGTAATGGTCAAGCAAGAACCCTCAGAAATCTCGTTGCATCTACAAGCAATTGAGGATAAGATTGCGCAGTTAGCACAATTACAGTTACAAGACAAACAGGACCGTCAGCCGCGGCGCCCTAATTACCAGTCAGGACCACAATCACTATTTGCTAGCTCCCCAGCTTCGCGGGACGGTAATTGTGGCTTCTGCGGTAAAAGAGGTCACTACATCAATGCTTGCGAGGAAATCGATATGATGATTCGCGAAGGCAAATGTAGAAAGAACACGAAGAACCATATTGTCTTACCAACGGGTGCCTACCTCCCAAAGGGTTTACCTGGTAATTGTCTTGCCGACAAAATAGAAGAATGGCATCAACAAAACCCTGGTCAATTGGGTGCTGTTAATACTACGATGATGCAATTCCTCAAGGAACCCCTCACTTTCGTTAAAAACTCAGAGCACTACGCGCAGCTGGTGAACGAGCGTTCCTTACCGGCCAATATGACCATCACACAACGTGTCGAAGCTTTAATTGCTAAGACAGGGTCTATTGAAAAGGAATTACAAAGTTTACAAGTTTGTGCAGATCAATCAGAGGACGAAACCCTTAAAACGTGGTTTAAACAAGTTGAAGTTCGCGTACCTCGTTTGGTACGACGACCCGCTGAAAAGACAGTCAATACTCCCGCCCAAGAAAACACTTCGACGGCGAAGGACACGACTAGAACCACTGATTCTACCCAAGTCATGGGTAGATCGACAAGAAATAGTAAACAAGTACGCCAAGTACCTGAGAAACCGAAATCAGGCCCGCGAACCAAAGAAGATATACATGATCGAGAAATCACTCCAGAAATAGAAGATATGCCTGCACTCGTCGATGTCTCAGACGATAGTGACATGGAAATTCATTCCCCGCAAACGCAGGTAGATGATAATAGAGAAGCAGAAATCATCAATACCTTTCTGCCATCCTCAAAGGAGGCTTCGCGCAACAAAGTTGCCACGAAGAAAGTACCCATGGCGGAACCGAGTTCTACACATCAATCAGGGAAAGATACGACCCTTGATAACGTAGTCCCTGAAGATATACATCCCTTCGCTTCTGTTCGCCCCGCGAATTACGCTCCACCTATTGATAGGAATATAGGTGCGAAGCCAGATTACCGGAAGAAGGCCCGCGAACATGAACCTGCATATCGCACCAAGGCTCCTATAGAGGACGCTTTGGTAGCTAGACATGTATATGAGAGGACTATGGATGCCCCCGTCACGCTATCACAGAGGGAACTATTTTCCTTATCACCAGAGATCCGTGATATGACCAAAGACGACATCACGAAGCGAAAAGTGCCACCCACCGTGGAGCATTTTAAGAATGATGTTTCGTATACTGGACCCGGCACCATGGAAATCAAGGTCTCGTCTGAAGACTCTCCAGTAAAGACTACCTTACTATATGGGCAACCAAAGCCTATAGTACAAACCTTCGAGCAAGTAAAAGTCAAACCAGTTCGCGAAGAACCACCAGAAGGTGCTTTCGTAGTACAGGACCCTTATGAAGAGCGTATCAAGAAAGGAGAAAAGATTGGCCCGCTTAAATGCGCAGCCGAATCCATTGCTTTGCGGTCTATATTACCTATCGTGGATCATCAGTTAAAGGTCAAATGCATAATAGACCCGGGATCACAAGTAATTTCGATGTCGGAAGCAGTATGCCATCGCCTCGGATTGACATATGACCCAACGGTTATTATAGACATGCAGTCCGCGAATGGGACTCTGAACAGTTCTCTTGGCCTTGCCAGGAACGTCGCCTTTTTGTTTGGGGATATCACCCTTTACTTGCAAGTGCACGTCATTAGGCAATCCGTTTACGATATTTTACTCGGTCGACCTTTTGATACCCTTACGCGAAGCATAGTCCGAAATTATGAGAATCAGGACCAGACCATCACTATTCATGACCCTAATACGGGAAAGACCGCTACTATCCCCACTAGGCCCAGAGGTCGCATCAGGCTTATGACACACGATGCTTATTCCGAAGAAGATGACCCTTGACTAGAAGATAGGCTTCACGATCAAGAAGAAGTGGCCATAGTCATTGAGTTAGAAGCTAATCAGAATCCTATCATTTCCGCATACGCTACCCATCCCGAGTTCGAAAATTCCCACATTACTGCACAGTACCTAGCGGCGTGCGATCCAACCCAACTTAAAATCCCCTCGACACAAGAACTAAATTCAACTCACGGACCATTAGATAGTCCGCGAAGCAAAAATACAGAAAAGATAATGCCTATATACGCTCAGGGTAGCGTAACACACCACTCCAAACAACTTTCCCAACCACTCGAGTACATGTATCATCTATATGGCTCGAATATAATCGGTGATGACAATTATGAACCTTGGTTCGAGAAGACCGCGTCTATATACGCTAGCAAGAAGTATAAACCGGTTGCCTTAAAGACCAAGCCAATTCTCGCCACCCTACCTGATAAGTTCAGGATAATTCGTAACATTAAAGGCGACCCTTTAAAAGACCTACCGAGATTGTCACCACAACCACCAGAATTCAGACCTACGCGAAGGTATACCATGGATCGAAAAGAATATATAGATTCAATCCATAACGATGGTTTCCTTTGGGAAGAAGAAAAGAAACTAATGCATCACTTCATGAACCTGCAAAGCCAAGCATTTGCTTGGGAAGACTCAGAACGAGGCAGCTTCAGACAGGATTTCTTTCCCCCCATTGATATACCAGTGGTCGAACATACCCCTTGGGTATTACGAAACATACCCATACCCCCAGGAATTTACAGCGAAGTCTGTAAAATTATCAAGACCAAACTAGACGCAGGCATATACGAACCATCAAATTCTTCATATCGTTCGCGATGGTTCACGGTACTCAAGAAAGATGGAAAAAGTTTAAGGATTGTTCACAGCCTTGAACCCTTAAATGAAGTCACTATCGCGCACTCAGGATTGCCTCCTACCACAGACCAATTAGCAGAGAACTTCGCGGGGAGAGCCTGCGGAGCAACGCTAGATTTGTTTGTAGGCTACGACGAACGAGTACTGGCAGAGAGTTCGCGAGACCTCACGACCTTCCAAACCCCCTACGGAGCATTACGACTGGTAACCCTACCTATGGGATGGACGAATTCAGTACCAATCTTCCACGACGATGTAACCTTCATTCTGCAACCAGAAATTCCGCAGTACACCATACCCTACATTGACGATGTGCCAGTTCGCGGACCTGCTACACGGTATGAGATAGGCGATACCTACGAAACCATAGCAGAAAATCCTGGAATACGTAGATTTGTTTGGGAGCACTTCGCGAACCTAAATCGAATAGTACAGCGCATGAAATACTGTGGTGGTACATTCTTGGGCAAGAAAGCATACTTGTGTTGCCCAGAAATAATCGTGATAGGACACAGGTGCACCTACGCTGGCCGCCTACCACTACCCAGTATAGTTGATCCTATACTTCGCTGGGGGCCTTGCAAGGACATATCAGATGCAAGAGCATTCGTGGGCACAGCAGGAGTGCTACGCAATTTTATAGAGAACTTTGCGGAAAATTCTCTACCCATAACCAAGTTATTTCGCAAAGATGTGGAATTTCACTTCGCGAAGGAAGAGATCGAAGCTCAAGAAAAATTAAAGGAAGCAGTACGCAACAGTCCCGCCTTAAGACCCATCAATTACAGTTCAAAGGGAGCTGTCATCCTGGCAGTTGATACAGGACCGGCGGCCGTTGGATATTACCTGGCTCAATGTGACCCTGACGATCCGGCAATCAGGAACTTCGCGAGGTTTGGTTCAATCACATTAAATCCCCGCGAATGTGGATATTCCCAAGCAAAGAGAGAAATCTACGGGTTATACAGGGCCCTAGGCGATTGCAAGCTATACCTTATAGGCCTGCCCACCTTCGTAGTAGAAGTGGATGCCAGTGCTATCAAGGGAATGCTTAAGAATCCAGACATTGCACCATCAGCGGCTGTCAATAGATGGATTATAGGAATATTATCATTTCACTTCGTGCTAGTACACGTACCAGGAACTAGACACGGACCAGATGGCCTGTCTAGACGTCCACCTCAAGAAGGAGACCCTCCTCCACCCGAAGACGGAATGGACGATTTTCTGCATACACACTACGGACTAATGCAAAGTCGTATAACCCCTACAACCTCTATATTCTCAATAACAATCGAGGATACAGAAAATTCAGCTACGCGAAACTACTCTTTAAAATACGATGACGTTCCACGCACTTCTCAACAAGTGGAACGAGACAAACGTATAGAGTATATTTTACGTTGGCATACCAAATTGGAGAGGCCACCAGGAATTAATGACGACGACTACGCGAAGTTCATGAGATACGCGATGAACTTCTTCGAAAAAGATGATAAATTGTGGCATAAGAGTTCACAAGGAAAACATCAGCTGGTTATACAACAATCCAAGCGAATCGAAGTCATGGTAGCATGTCACGACGAAGTAGCCCACAGAGGTTTCTACGCGACCCACGAACTAGTTAAAGGCAGATATTGGTGGCCTGATATGAAAGCCGATATCGCTTGGTATGTCCGCACTTGTCATTTATGTCAAGTACGGCAAACTAGGCAAATATATATGCCCGCGACAGTCGCTATCCCCGCACCGTTGTTCTCGAAGATGTACATGGACACCATGCTCATGCCAATGTCTGGACAATATAAATATATTGTACAAGGACGGTGTTCAGTCAGCCACTACCCAGAATTTAGGTGTTTGCGAAGAGAGACTGCGCGCACCATAGGGGAATGGATTTTTGAAGACATATTGTGTAGATGGGGAGCGTTAGTAGAAATCGTAACGGATAATGGCAAGGCCTTCGTCGCTGCCATCGAATACCTCAGAAAACGATATCACATCAATCATATTCGAATATCGGGATACAATTCGCGAGCCAACGGAATAGCAGAAAGACCACACTTTGACGTACGACAGGGCCTATTCAAAGCATCCAACGGTGATCAAAAGAAATGGAGTCAGAATGCACATTCAGTATTCTGGTCTGATAGGATCACTACGCGAAAAAGAATGGGATGTTCACCCTACTTCGCGGCGACTGGAATAGAACCCCTACTACCATTGGACATTATTGAATCGACATGGCTTATGCCCCCACCAGATAATATTATAAGCACCACGTCACTCATCGCTCGAAGAGCAATCAGTCTTCAAAAACGAGTAGAAGATTTGGAAAGACTCAAATCCAAAGTCTATGAATCCAGGCGGAAAGCTGCCTTAAAATTCGAGGAGGAATATCAATATTCCATTAAAGACTTTAACTTCGCGAAAGGAAGTCTAGTCCTAATGAGGAATACACAAATAGAAAAGGCACTTAATAGGAAAATGCGACCCAGGTACCTGGGACCCTTAGTGGTGTTAGGCCGGAACAAGGGTGGTGCCTATATCTTATGTGAAATCGATGGTTCAACGTTCGCAAGACCAATAGCGGCGTATCGATTGATACCTTACTTCGCGAGGCAAAAGATAGAATTGCCGGACATCAACGCAATAATTGATGTACCTCCGGCTAGAATGAAACAACTATTGGATTCAGACAAAGAAGACACGCTCGATGAATTGCCAGATGACGAAGACGAGCATAACGAAGCAGAACTTGCTTAATTCACACCAACAGTTTGGGAGTTGAAACCCTTCGCAAAGCTATATGTTATTTGAGGGGGGGGGGACGACTATACAAACTATCACGGTCTTTACAAGTAATTCAAAACTGCGTTGGTTGAACAACGCTTGACGACACGACTATTATACGATGCGGATTAAAAATTTCAAGTTCGCGAAGACGCCTTACCACCATTGAGGCTCCTTTCCCTTCGAACCCTTCTGAATTCTAACAGAAGGAGAAGGAAGAGGAGGACCAAAATCGTCAGGATCGGCACGCTTCTCTTCCAACTTCGCCCGAACAATCCGGTACTCGGCAGTAAGAGTGGCGCGAACCTTCAAAAGTGCAAGCAGTTCGCGATTATTCACCTCGAGACGAGAGAATAAAGCGTCGCAGGAAGCAACGAGAGCTGGAAGGGTTTCAGGACCGTCAAAGGTTAACTGACGCCAGTTGAGAGCAACATAGGCTCGAGCAGAATCCTCGACGTCCCGAGCACGGGAAGCCTCAGAAGTGGTAGCACCGGCTATCAATCAAGAAGATAGATTTAGAAGGGTTACGCGAACTAGAAAAAGGAAAACTCACCACCAATCGGACCGTACGGAGCAGATGATAAGGTCATGGCATCAATCTTAGCCAAAACCGAATCAACCTGTTCATCAGACTTCCCAGCAAAAGGGAAAGCCAGTACGTTGCAGTCAGGGATACCACCAACGCATCCGCGACCCCAGTGACGAGCACAATTAGTGCATTCAACCTTGAGGCCAATAAAGACACACTCTTCACTACGAGCCAAGCAAGGCATACAAGGACGATGTGCCTACAAAGCCAATCAGGAACCGAATAAAGAAATACGAATTCGCGAAGTACCTTAACGGATCGGGCAGGACATTCGTGAGGAGGATGACGGGGGGTACCTGAACAAAAGGCACAGAAAGAGGAGCCAAATTGTTGACCTTCAAAAGGAACGCGAGGAGGGATGCGTTCAGAAATCTTGTTTGCGATTTTCTGAGCTTCCTTCAAGGTTCCTTGACGAGCCGCGAGACTTTCAAGGTTGGGAGGCTCGTCCCAGTCACCTTCAGGCGAGTCGTCCTGAAACTGGGAATTAAAATAGAAAGTTCGTGGAAAGAAAAGAAACATACCCAAGGGTCCAATTCGGTCGAATCGGTCTCAGCCTGCTGAGCTCTGCCGTCGTCAGATTCGCACGCAGAGTGATTATCAGCTCGCGAAGCGGGTCGTGCGGGGGAACTGGACCAAGTGGACTTGTCCCAGTTGCGTTCATTGTGATCTGGAACCGGGGATCCCATAGGGATGTCGCCGTCAAGAGTAGGACCAATGGCGGGAATGTCCTCGAGCCTTTCAATAATTGAGGGTGCCGCTTTAGCAGCAGCAGCAACATCGGGACTGCAGAAGGTGACTCTACCACGACCGTTTCGGGACATGACAGCCCATTCGGAATGGAAGTCATGAACACGAAGGAATTGCTTGATGCGCGAAGCAAAACGCTTGAATTGAATGTTCTGACGAAAGTCCGCGTAGTGAATAGAGATCAAAGTCTACGCAGAAAGTCAGAAAGGGTTCACAAGCATAAAAAAAAAAAAAGACGTAGCCTCGCACCTCAAGATCCTTGGCTTCGCGAAACCAGAAGCTTTTGGAAGCTTCAGTCGCACTCTTGGGAAGCGTAAGGGCCTGAAGACGCTCAAGGCGGGCCACTAGCTCAGACAAGGCAGGAGGTTTAGGAGGGAATACAATGACAGTCATCGACTGAATGAATAATGAGTTCGCGAAACTTTCACCTTTTATAATGAAAGGGAGGAGACGTGGACGGCAAAGACGGCTGATTCAAGCATTCATCGCGGACTTGTAAATTATTCTCATCACTGCGGATCGAACCATAAGGACCCGAAAAACAAGAAGTCGCTCCAACAATTCATAATCCGACATCACACGTCCCGCGAAGCATAAATCCTTATGACTGGAAAATTTTGGACGGCCAAAACCATTAAAAAAATAAAAGTCAGGGGGAGGAGACATGGTATCCATGTTGTGACGCGTCGATTCACCGCATAGTACACCACACATTCATTCATCAAAATTTCACGACAACATATGAAAGAAACTCACTCAGAAAAACCTGAGTTCGCGAATCACCATTCAAATATTAAAAACGCGATATGTCTTGATCCAGACAAAGCCATAGTAACTGGTGAAAGAGAAGCCGTAACTAAAGATATCAGTAACGAAATCACGACCACGTTATGCCTCGGAAACATGACGAAGGGACCGGCCCTCAAAAACAGCAGCCTGGTCTCTGACATATCAAGATATCTATTTTCGGACTTAGACTTGGCAGAAATGAGCCAAGACCGGAAATCACGTCCCGCGAACCGAAAAAGGAAATTCACACTCATTCAGACAGAACAACTAAACAACCAATGAAATATTGCACTTGAAGTGCTATGGGTACAAAACTACATAAAACAAAATAAGCCCGAAGGCGCAGTACTACAAGTAAAAATATTTTAAGTCCCAGGGATTGCGAAGACTATACAAAATACTACAAGTTCATTCGACCTCCGATTCCTCTTCACCATCTTCGTCCTTGTCATCCACTTCGCGAGACAACCGCATACCTTCATCAATAAGCTCGGACAGTTCGTGAAGAGCACGAGCTTGTTGTTTAAGGAAAGAACGCTTGACGGAGCCAGACTCCGGATTGATAGCCGAGATAGCCTGGTCAAGAATGACTTGCAAGTCATGGTGAATGGCATCGGCAAGGGCTAGAAAAGTTAAAGTCCATTAAAAATAAGGACTTCGCGAAAACAAAACACGTACAGGTCGAGGGATCAAATACTTGTTCAACTGTATTTGTATGATTGTCTTCACGGAAAACAACGCAAGGGTGTTTCATGAAAGAGCAGCGGAAACACTTCGCGGATTTCGAACGAATTGTGCGACATTGAACACCGGCACGATGGCAAGCGTCGCAAGCTTCCTGCATCTACAAGCAGAAGTTAGAAAATTCCTTAAGTCAAGAAAAGGAAAACGTACCAAGTGCCCTACTAATTCACCGAGGGGCCTCGCGAAGTAAAAACCATTGCATCCCACATAATCACCAAAGTCCTTGTTGGGGACGAGGAGACCAATGGGTTGGAGACGAGGCTCCGCTACTTCACTAGCGTAGGGAGGAATGGGTTCCCCCAAGCCGCCCTTGCGTTTAAAGACGGGCTTTTCTGGCCTAACCGTGCGAGGACGACCACGTTTTCGGGGAGGTGGAGCTGAAGGAGCAGGTTCGCGAATCAAATAAAAAGACAGAATAAAAGGAGACTTACGAGTAACGGATGAAACC